>OZ038497.1:12954053-13136553 GCA_964036315.1 Acanthosepion esculentum
ATGGCAAAAGAAATGAAGAAAAGAAAATGAAATATGGCAAAAGATAAAAGGAAAGAAAGAAATACATAACAATAGAAAGAAAGAAAGAAAGAAAGATAGATAGATAGAAAGAAAGAAAGAAAATGGAAAGATAATGGAAAAAGAGATAGCAAAAGAAAATAAGAAAGAAAGAAAGAAAAGAGATGGCAAAAGAAAGAAAGAAAGAAAGAAAGATAGATAGATAGAAAGAAAGAAAGAAAGAAAATGGAAAGATAATGGAAAAAGAGATAGCAAAAGAAAAGAAAAAAGAAAGAAAGAAAGAAAGAAAAGAGATGGCAAAAGAAAGAAAGAAAGAAAGAAAGAAAGAAGAAATAGCATTATGGCAATTGAAAGAAAGATGTTAAAGAATGAATGTTGAAAGAAAACAGAAAGAATGTTGAAAGAAAGAAAAGGCAAGAGAGGCTGTGCGACAGAAAGTGTGTTACACGCCTCAAGTGATCTTGCTATTGACATAATTGGTTATTGTCGTCAACAGAAGAAAAAATCTCATGTTATATTAAATTTTTTCATATTTTCATTTGTCTTTCCTCCTCACCAACCTCACCCTCCTCCTCTTAATCTTTCACTCTCCGTTCTTTCTTTTTCCTTCCTCTTCCTACTCCCCCCTCCCTCTCTCACACACGCACACAATATTTATCATTCTTTGTCATCCACTCAAGCCATCAGAATTTTAGTTTGCCTATAATCCTTTTTTGTTCCAATCTGACTTTCAAGCACTTACTCCGACCGCCATTTTGTTTGAGCAGTTACCATTGTCTATCACCAAGCAACAATCTTCTCTCTCTCTCTCTCTCTCTCTCTCTCTCTCTCTCTCTCTCTCTCTCTCTCTCTCTCTC
The DNA here is from genome assembly GCA_964036315.1 of Acanthosepion esculentum. Classification (NCBI taxonomy): domain Eukaryota; kingdom Metazoa; phylum Mollusca; class Cephalopoda; order Sepiida; family Sepiidae; genus Acanthosepion; species Acanthosepion esculentum. Next base: position 12,954,929 of record OZ038497.1, read on the forward strand.
TCTCACACACACACACACACATTCCCTACTTCTTCCTTTTCTCTCTCCTCCTCACTCTTCCCTCTCTCATTATATTTGATCTCAACTTTCTCTTCTATTTTGCATTCTCCATTTCTCCATTTGTCTCTTCATTTCTCTCTCTCTCCCTCTCTTCCTCGCTCCTAATTTTTTTTTCGCGTGTTTCATTCCTTTCTCTTTTTTTTTTAAAGCGGAGATGGTGACAAAATGTCCTCTCTCTATCTCTCACTCTCGTTGCATCCACTCTCTCATTCTCTCACCTTTTCTTTTCTTTCTGTATTTTTCTTTCAAATAATTCCCCTTCTCTCTCTTTTCTCTCACTTTCCATTATTGCTTAATATTTTTTAAGCGAAGTCTATTAATAAAAAATCTCCACATCCTTCTTTCTTCTCTCTCTCCTACACACACTCTCTCTCTCTCTCTCTTTCATTCTCTATATCTTTCTCTCCCTTTTTCTTTTCTTTTTCCTCTTTACTTTTTCTTTGTTTTCTTAAATCTGCGCCAAGTGCAGATTTTCTATCAAAGAAAGAGAAAGATACGAAATACACATTTATACTACCGCATAGATAGATAGATAGATAGATTGTGGGCATAAGAATCAACACTGCATAAGGACTGTCAGTTTAACGTCTCAGTTTGATCTTCAGTCTAGATGCTTTTATTCCTATTTCGGGTTGTATATATATATATATATATATATATATATATATATATATATATATATATATATAGTCAAACCTAATGAGCCAGTCAAACCTAATGAGCCAGACAAACCTACCAAGGTTTCACTTAGGCAGATCGTCAGGGTCAGAAGTGAAACCTTGGTAGTAGCTTTGTCTGGATCATTAGGTTTGACTGGCTCATTAGGTTTGACTAGGTCTGCACTACGTTTGTATCGAGCTCTTTAGTTAGTTGTTTACTCGTATCGGGTTTTTTTCTTTGGGCTTTGAACCTGTATCTGTGCGATTATTTTCGACAGACTTTCATGTTCCTGGCTCTTTCTTTTATAAAACCTTTTTTCCCTTCGTGATTGATTTGGCTATTGTTAAATCAAGAATTCGAAGGTTTTTCGACACGAGTATAGTTACCTATATATATATATATATATATATATATATATATATATATGTGTGTGTGTGTGTGTGTGTGTGTGTGTGTGTGTGTGTGTGTGTGTGTGTGTGTGTGTGTGTGTGTGTGTGTGTGTGTCACTGGGATAATTAAGAGAATCAGGGAAAAGAGGAAACCGACCTTCTCAAATTTTGACCTAACGCTAAGTTTATTTACCGTTACAACTTCTAGAATGCTTGTTTTTATTGGTTAGGTGTTTGGAAGAAGTGTGTATGAAAAAGAAGTTAAACAATTATTTAGGGTCCCGACCATAGTGGGTATGCTAAAATTGTTAATGACATTTACGGTCACGACCTCTAGGGCACTTATTTATGCTGATTGGGTAAGTGGAGCAAGTGTGTATGTTAAAAAGGTTAGAGTCATTTACAGTCACGACATTTAGATAACTTATTTATATTGATTGGATGGGTGGAGTAAGTGTGTATGTTACAATGGGTAGAGTCGTTTTAGATTAGGGGAGATATCAAAACGACAAACATTGCTAAGGGCTACAAAAGATAGGAAGTTGTGGAGAACCAGGGCAGCCCACGTCCCGAAAGGCTGCGGCACATAGAAGAAGGAGCTTGTAATACACAATATCCTTCCAATTTCTCCAGATACACAACATCACTTCCATCGGATGTAAACTAATTTTTCACTATTCCCGATATATATTTTTGCTCCACATTGTTGCAAACAATCTATTTTTCATCACCTGAGGTTGTTCTTTTCAAAAATGGATCCTTTTTGGGACTTGAACAAAGAATCCTCAAAGGAAATTTGAACCCAAGCACTGTAGGATTCACGTATCCAAATGTTTTTAAATGCTTTACAATAATATTTTTCCTTTAATCCACTGTGTACGCTGCCACTGATCTGCAAAAACTAAGTTATGTCCGTGTACTACATCTTTATTCTTAACCTCCATGTATGATTCGTAGTTAGGATGATACATTTATCATTAAAATTGTTTCCCAAAAACGGAAATTACTTATGCCTCCGTCTAATATATAGGTAAAATATACCACCGCAGATAACGCGGTTCCTAAGGTTTAAAATGAATTTTAAAAAATGGAAAATCTTTCTTGAATCTTTTATTTTAGTTTTAAATTCAAACTAACTGATTAAATGTAATGTTTCCTTTAAGCAAAGTACTTTGCTGTATTTCAAAACTAATTTAATTTCAGTGAAATTAGTTTTTATTTTGAAATTGCTAAATCGCTGATTTTAGAGCCATTTTTAGCCGTTTTATATCACAACATAATTCGCTTTATTAAAAAATCTTTCAAAAATAAAATATACTTTCCTGAAACTTTATTTGAGGAATATTGGCTGATTTAAGGTTAATTAATCTGATTGGAAACAAATATTAATTACTTTATGTTTAAAATATCGCAGAAATGCATTTTTAATACGGCGGTATCTGTTTATTTAAGGTGTTGATAAGGTTGATTTTTTTTCTTAAAACAATAGTATCCATTTCGGCAAACATAAACAAACGTGCCCGCAAATCAGACGGAATGTTAAAAGGGTGATTTTGTTTCCCATGACACCGCTTTCTTAACTACCTTCACTCTTAGCAGTCTACCGTTTTAAAATGTGATCATTAGAATTGGAACAAAACCTAAAAGTATGAAAATTAATTTATACATTTTCTTTGTTCTTGAGAATTTAAAACCAAAGTAAACACTATTTATTTATTAGATTGTTTATTTACATTATTTATTAAATTATCTATTGGAAGAATCGGAAAATAATTGTAATTGATTCAAATTTTATAAAATGGTAAATTTTAAGGATTTCCTTACCAGGTGCAGCCGGGTCGGTCAAGATAATCTACACTTAGTCACCTCAGATCAACTTTAATGGTCTGGTGTGACACTGAGTGCAAAGTCTGTACTAGACTGATCTGGGGGTGGAACACATACTACAGGAGAATTAATACTACATAGTTCAGCACATTTTTCTTTGTTTCTAACGAAATTTTCCTATTTCTTAATACTTTGTTTAGCTTTCGAAAGGCAATTTTTCTCTATTCAAATGCGCCTTCGTATTTCGGTGTCGCATTTTTCATAAAACTTCCCATATAGTTATACTTGCTTGAGGTTGGCGTTTCCAATTTGTAGCTCGCATCTTGGACTGTCCTTTTGCTTACGGCTACATATTTTGTCTTCTTACAATTAGTGGTTAGTCCTTTCTTGCCGCTTTCTTTTCTACCTTTATGCACGTTTGTATGGTGGAAACCAGTTTTTGTTTGCCTCGATAAAATTAATTCAGGTTGGTAATTCAAATTGATAAAATTATTATAGTGAACAAGTGTGTTTTTGTTTTTCATTTGTTGCGAAATTGTATTTTGTCTATTTTCAATTGAAGGAAGGAAAGAAATCGAAAGATAACAGTAGAAAGAAAAGTGACGGCAAAAGGAAGGAAGGAAGGAAAGAAAGAAAGAAAGAAAGAAAGAAAAGAGATGGCAAAAGAAAGAAAGAAAGAAAGAAAGACATGGAAAGAAGAGAATAGAAAGAAAGAAAGAAAGAAAGAAAGAAAGAAAGAAAGAAAGAAAGAAAGAAAGAAAGAAAGAAAGAAAGAAAGACATGGAAAGAAAGAAAGAAAGAAAGAAAGAAAGAAAGAAAGAAAGAAAGAAAGAAAGAAAGAAAGATATTTATAGAAGAGGCACAGAGAGGCAACAATACGACAGTAAGAAAGTGACTGAAGGCGGGATGCCAGGTCAGGACCGATAAAATTGCAGATTTACATATTTTTTATATTACATGATATAATTATAATACTACTAAACTTTTTAATTAGTCAATGCTAATTAATACTAATTGATAATAATCTGGTCGCGTGTTTCTGCTATGTAATTAGAGATTCTTTATAAAACCCAAAGAATCTGCAATGTTATTGGTCCTGACCTGACACCAATCCCTTTCCCACCGCCGTAATCTAGCTTCCCTGTCACCTTTCTATAAATACTTACATGGTAATTGTTCTAATGCCCTTTCCTTGGGATTTCATATTTAAATATTGTCTTTTTTTATTCCCCCCCCCCTCCACAGACAAATTGTACATATGGGAACTAATTAGGACTACATAGAGACTTGGAGGTATTATGGTGACTGCACTAAGAATGGTACGAATGGCTAGGTTCTAACCGTACGTTCTGTGCTAATAGTTTCTTCTCTCGCACTTCTCGCTTGTGGAACTCTCTTCCGGTTTCTTGCTTTACAAAATTTAAATACAATGTCAATCGCTATCTTCTTTCTTCTTAATTCCTAATTTTTATTGTTCTCTCTCTTTAACAATTTTTCTTTTTCTTTTTCCTCATATTATTTTATGCATAGTAACCACGTGCGTCTTTGTGGCTTTATGTCCTTAATGGAGGTGAAATGATTAAAAAATACATTACAGATTTTATGACACAATGTGTGTGTGTGTGTGTGTGTGTGTGTGTGTGTGTGTGTGTGTGTGTGTGTGATATCACCGACTTTTATGTGCTTCCTCGCCACTTAAACATGGCCGCCATCTCGATAGCCGTGAGGTCTCCATTATTAATTACCCGTTTTCAACACAAAGGCCCAACAATAGAATCAGTTCGTGGTATGAAGCACAGGACGTCAAGTCATCTATTTGAAGTCAAAACGGTGTGCATTAACAAAGCTGACGCCGATGTCGACAGGAGGTGTGCACTATTGTCTGCATAATCACAGCCATGTTGGAAAGAAAATATTAAATTCTTAAACTGCAGCCATATTGCACGTCTCTCGCCAATAAATGGTTACGAACTGACAACGAGGAAGGATGAACAAAACCATCGAAGCACCGACACTGATATCCGTGTACTTTTACTCCCACGAATCAAATAAATGCGAACCATTTATTTTGAACAAATAAACCGACAGAATGTGTGTCCTTTAAGCCCCTTCCCGCTAATTATTTTGGAAAAAACGTTTCATTTTCAGACGGATTTTTGTTTGTTTTTAATATAGTATCTAAGAAACTGAGGCAACTTGAAGTACCTGAGCAGTGGCTAACACTTGTACCTGACGTATGAGTTGACAATTGGACTCGTTTCAAACTCAGAATGGTATTAAAAGAATCTATTAGGTCATCCCATAAGTTCTGTCCGAATTTTGAATAAAGAAAACAAGTGACCAAATGTTACATTTAATTACAGATTCAATCAACAATGTATTTTCTCTTATTATCTATGACTTCCTTCCATCTATTAACAAGCTTACTAATTCCATTACTGTAAAATTCTTTTGGCTTTGATTCGAAGAACTCACAAATGTTAGTTTTAACCTCTTCCTGTGTTACAAAAGCCGTTTCTTCCAAATGATTCTCTAAGCTACGAAACAAATGGTAGTCTGAAGGAGCAAGGTCGGGAGAATAAGGTGGATGAGGAATTTTCTCCCAACCAAGTTCTTCGATCTTTTGTGACGTAATTCTTGCTGTGTGTGGTCGCGCATTGTCCTGATGAAACATCACCCGTTTTCGATTCACTAGAGCAGGTCTTTTTTTCCTCAAAGCTTGCTTCAAACGCTCTAATTGCTGACAGTATATTTGAGCATTAATTCTTGCATTAGGTGGTAAGAATTCAAAGTGGATTATTCCTTGGCAATCCCACCAGATTGAAAGAAGAACCTTTTGCTCATGAAGTTCCCTTCTCGGCTGTGGCTGGGGTCCTTCCCCTTTACCAAGTCACTATCTACGACGCTTAACATTTCGATAAAAGATCCATTTTTTGTCGCCAGTCACAAGTCTATCCAAAAAAGGTGAAACAAGTTGGCGAGAATGGAGAGAAGAGCAGATGTCAACTCGGGATTTGAGGTTGTTTTCAGACAATTCATGAGGCACACATTTTCCAAGTTTAGGAACTTTTCCAAGTTGTTGAAGCTGACGATGAACAGTTGTATGGTTTGAACTGAGAACCCCTGCCAATTCCTCAACTGATGAAGCAGGATTTTCTTCAAGGGCTGCTTCAAGAAGCTTTTCATCAAACTCAATTGGACGTCCGGTTCGATCTTCATTTTCAAGGGTGAAATCTCCACCTCTGAATTTTGCAAACCATCTTCTGCAAGTTCTTTCATTCACACATTCCTCTCCATAAACTGAGTGAATGTTTCTAGCCGCTTCGGCTGCTGAGTTTCCTTTCTTGAACTCATAAAGCATTATGTGTCTCAAATGATTCTTGGGTACTTCCATGTTAGCAGGGTTTTAATCAAACAAAATTTAATTTTATTGTTCTCTGAAATAAAATTTAATCAGTTTAAATGCATCTAAACATAAAAATTATGTTCAGCTCCATTAGACATTATAAAATACTCTTTAAATTTCGTTCATTTTAACAAAAAGTTAAAATTCGGACAGAACTTATGGGATGACCTAATAGATTGACGTATAAACACGTCTGTAGCTGGTTTTTTGAACGTTACATTTTAGACGTGTTTACTCGTTGGTCTCCGCAAAAGACAATTTTTATTTATTATGTAAGAAGCAGAAAATACACAAGATAATATATAAGAAAATTAATGACTAAATGATGTTAGATATTTTAACACCTTCCCCGTCAATTATTTCATTTTCTTCATTTTCAAACGAATTTTTTTTATTTGTTTTAGTATAGTAACTAAGAAACTGAGGCACCTTGAAGTACCCGAGCGGTGGCTAGTATTTCTACCAGACGTGAGTTGACAAGTGGACTCGTTTCAAGCACGGAAGGGCATAAAAAGTATCACGATTGACGTATAAACATGTCTGTAGCAGGGTTTTTTAACGTTATATTTTGAATCTGTTTATTCATCCGTGTCTGAAAAAGACAATTTCAGTAAAAACATATATATACGTCTACGCCGGGAAGAGGTCAATTCACACTTATCGGCAGGTCTACCAAGTTTTTAAAAGAGTACTGAACTTTTCTTTTTTTGTTTGAATTTCTGGGATGAGGGGTTATCATTATTTTCACTATTTATATTCAAAATATTGTCCTCGTCTTTGTTGAATAACTATAAGAAAACTATCAATGACAATAACATCAATTTTACTGTTGCTGCACATTTCAGCCAACCATGCCGTAGTATTGATAATGTCGGATGCGTCCTTTTAGCGTCTTTATTTAAATAATAAGAACGCAGAAAGCTCGTGTTGTACCAAATTTTAGGTTTAAATCGGAAATTAGTCTTACTTGCATGATTTACATTATTCGGACTGTTATCTTCATTGCCATATTCACAACGTTTCAGCCGTTGTACGAACCGGCCTTGGAAATTCGAACCGAACCCTTTATTTCGTCCACCGGGGTAGATTGTTCTAGTTCCGTCTCATGCCTCTTCCTGATGTCTCAGTTATTTCCCTTTAACTCAACTCTCAAGTTACTGCTGTAACCTGATATCGAACTCATGACTCTAATCACTGGATCTAAGCAATATCTTTATCCACTGGGCCATGTGTCTACCCCGGTGGGCGAAATAACGGGTTCTTTTCGAAATTCCAATCACCTGGATTCGGCCGTAGCTCGTTTGAACATTTGCTTTTATCAACTGTGCCATGTGTTCTTGAATACACATGGCACAGTGGATAAAGGAGTTAGTTAGATCCAGTGACAGGACCCAAAGAGTGTGTTCAATACCCGGTTAAGGCAGTGCAGAACTTGGAGAGGGGAATTAACAGGATATAACTGATAACTTACATCCATTTAACATGACACGTGGAACTAGAACAGTCTACCCCAGTGAGCGAAATAAAGGGTTCAGTTCGAAATTCCAACCACCTGAAGAAAGCCGGAGCGTACAACGGCCGAAACGTTGTAATAAATATGGCGACAAAGATAAGGACAATAGTCCGAATAATGTAAATAGTGTATATAATACTTCCTCCCAGAAATATCGACAGATACTGAAGAATGCCGGAGCGTACAACGGCCGGAACGTTGTAATAAATATGGCGACAAAGATGAGGACAATAGTCCGAATAATGTAAATAGTGTAAATTACACCTCATCTCAGAAATATAGACAGATACTGAAGAAGGCCAGAGCGTATAACGGCCGAAACGTTGTAATAAATATGGCGACAAAGATGAGGAAAATAGTCCGAATAATATAAATAGTGTATATAATAGTGCATCTCAAAAATATAGACAGATACTGAAGAATGCCGGAGCGTACAACGGCCGAAACGTTGTAATAAATATGGCGACAAAGATGAGGACAATAGTCCGAATAATGTAAATAGTGTAAATAATACCTCGTCCCAGAAATATCGACAGATACTGAAGAATGCCGGAGCGTACAACGGCCGAAACGTTGTAATAAATATGGCGACAAAGATGAGGACAATAGTCCGAATAATGTAAATAGTGTAAATAATACCTCGTCCCAGAAATATAGACAGATACTGAAGGGCAATGAAAGTTCTGCTCTATAAAAGGTCAACCATACGGTGTCAAAAAGGGACAAATGATCCCTTATTTTTTGCCATGCCCTGGAAGCAAAAAGTGGCCAAGAGATTTGTCGTTCTGTTGCTGATATTTTCTTTCGAGATATATTTCCATTTCACTGCTATATTTAGCACAAAATCTTTTAACATGAAAACATGTCCAGCAAAAAAAGCGATTTATATTATACAAGGAGTAATACACTACGAAATGGTCAACTATTTTAATTTATTTTATTGTTGCACGTTATTTATATATACAAAATTATTTAAGTAAATGTTCTGTTTACAATAAACAGCATTAACAATATTTACCAACCTAAACGTCCGAGAAATTTCATAGAAAATATGCGTCCTCCAATAGGTATCGAACCTGTATCCTACACGGAACCGTCATATAGCCTGATGTGCTATACCAGACGCTCCTTCGTAGCTATACTGGTAAATGCAATACAGAGAGTTTTTCGTGCTCATTTCGTATCGGATGATATTGTTCCGGATACTGCTCTGGGTCTAAGGATAATTCTATAAGCTTTATACAGGGTGACCCCAAAAAACAAGAATTTTTTAAGTGCGTATTGCCAGACATGAACAAGTGGCAACATTGCGAGACAGTGACCTTGAGCAAGTAAACATTTCGCCATTTTAGTAACGAGAATGAAATTCACAGTATCCCAGCTGAGATGTTGCAGCAGTCAATGAGGAATCTCAACAGCAGATTTCAAGAATGCATTCGTATAGGAGGACGCCATCTACAGGACGTAATTTTAAAAAAATGAAAATTCCATCATTGTTTCTCAAATGGCATGTTTTAAGATTTCAATTACTATGAATTAAATATTTTTTCTTCCATCACTCTTGGTTTTATTGGATTGTTAAAAAGTTCCCGTTTTTTGGGGGGTCACTCTATATAAGTTTCATTAAAGGCGACTGACAAGGTACTGCAATTAATTTTTTTTATTCAATTTTTCTTATAAAAAAAATAAGATAATAAAAAGCATAATTGTCGGTTGCCTTTAATGAAACCTGTATAAAAGAGGGGTTGGTGGCCAAATATACAATTATATATATATATATATATATATATATATATATATATATATATATATATATATAATGTCATTCGCAGGCATTACTGTTTCGCTGTATTACAGCTCCTCAGTGCGACTAGACATCCGAATACCTCAAGCCAGGATCGAAACCTAAGTGATTTGGTGTCAGTCAGAGCTTCTACCATTGAGCTATCTTCATTCGGCAGAGTGAAACAGCTAAATCTAGCGTATTGTTTTTACGAATGTAAACAAAGGGCAATCAGCCGGAGAGCTCTATTCATCTTACTGAAGAGCTTTGCATTTACGCAGGTGGGTGTTATTTATAGAATTAGCTTAGCACTCAACAGTTCTCAAATTAGCCCAGATCGACTGAAATTACCGAGAGATTAAAACCAAAGTAGTGTGATTGGCTGATCTCCTAAGTATATATATATATATATATATATATATATATATATATATATATATATATGAAAAGTGTATGTATACATATATATATATATATATATATATATATATATATATATATATATATGAAAAGTGTATGTATACATATATATATATATATATATATATATATATATATATATATATAAGCAATTTATTATATATATTATTTATATATTATATGCGCGGTACTTATTGTAAAGCGCTCAATATGAGAGATAGAGCTAACATATTTAGTTGGACTGATGTGAGTTTGTGACCCTGGGTTTCACGCTTTTGCGATCGTCAGACAAACTGATTAATTTTTTTTTAATTTTTGATTTATGTAGGGTTGCGCGTACTGGTGTTTTTATGGAAGTGTGAGGAAAAATAGTCGTCCGTACGCCACTCATACTTACGCAAACATACATACACGCCCGTACACCCATTGAGGTACGCAGACACAGATATACGCGCTCGCCCACCAGAGCTCGCACAAACATAAACATATGTGAACAGTATGGGACTTGGCATATATATGTATATGTTGTCCCATTGATAACTGATAACTGACATCCATTAAACATGGCGCGTGGAACTAGAACAGTCTACCCCAGTTAGCGAAATAAAGGGTTCAGTTCGACATTCCAACCACCTGAAGAAGGCCGGAACGTTGTAACAAATATGGTGACAAAGATGAGGACAATAGTCCGAATAATGTAAATAATAAAAATTCGGTTCAAAATTCTGAGAAGGTTACAATGTACGAGGAATGACACCTGAAGAAGGCCGGGAAGTATAACGGTTGAAACATTGTGAATATAACGAAGATGAGAAGGCTAGTCGAAATAGCAAGACATAGAAGAATATTATCATTATTCTACGCAGTTTTGAAACTAGCATTTGGATTCGGTTTTGATTATCTTCTCCTTTGTTGTCTAAATTACATCGACGAAATATTGTTATTATTTCTGTGCTGGGATTCGCCTTTCCTTCATCTTTCTCTTACCAGTTTACGCGTACGAGCAATAAAACGTAATAGTCTGAAGTTGTAAGATTTTCTCAGAGGAAGTATTGTTATTCATCAGCAAACGATTGATTGATGGATTCATTGATTGATTTTTTATGGCTTATCAACCCATTTCAGGTTATTTAAAGCCATAAAATATTTTTAGATTGTAGATTCATAACTAATTCAAAATTTGATAAACACAAAAAAAAATTATAATGTGTATATAAAGTAGGGGATCAATTCTATATTACAATCAATATATAAACCGATCCCTCATTTTGTGGCCACGATAGTTTCTATACATTTATAATCGAGAGAATGTAAATAAATCTAAAAGACATGCCTGTGTAGCCAATCAGTATTTCATTGATTGATTCGTTTTTTATGGCTTATCAACCGATATCAGGTTATTTAAAGCCAGAAAATATTTTTAGATTGTAGATTCATAACTAATTCAAAATTTGATAAACACAAAAAATTATAATGTGTATATAAAGTAGGGGATCAATTCTATATTACAATCAATATATAAGCCTATCCCTCATTTTGTGGCTACGATAGTTTCTATACATTTATATTCAAGAGAATGTAAATAAATCTAAAAGACATGCCTGTATAGCTAATCAGTATTTCATCGATTGATTGATTCGTTTTTTACGGCTTATCAACCCTTTTCAGTTTATTTAAAGCCAGAAAATGTTTTAGATTGTAAGAATCTTTTTTGAGATGATAATGGTTTAGTGACACAAGTCTTACTAATTAACCCATAGCTGGAGTGAGAATAGGTGGATTTATACCTTTCCCAAGGTATTTGCTCATAAATAAATATAACGAAGCCAACTGAAATTGGAACTCGGTTCTCTGATGAAGAATTCCGAGCACATTACACCACCCTCACATCCACCTGGTATTCCGAAGCAGTTACCCATGCAGGTACTAACCAGGCACGACGTTGCTTAACTTCAGTGGCCGTATGGGAACCGTTGTTTCAATATAATGTGGTCATAAGCCATCAGCAAAAGACATCATCCTAAGGAAAAAATGGATTTTGATTGATTGATTGGTTGATTTGTTTTTTACGGTTTATCAACCTTTTGAAAGTTATTTAAAGGCAGAAAATATTTTGGAATTGTAAGAATTCTTTGAAGATTATAATGATGTTACTGATATGCCCTACTATTTAACCCATAGTTGCGGGAGAAGAAATGAATTCATACCTTTCACAATTGCATTTGAGTGTCAGTGAATATAACGAACCCGACTGGAATTGGAACTCGACTCTCCGATTTCCAATTATGAGTCGTTACCCATTACACCACCCGCAAATCCAAGCTTACAACACCTGGTAATTCCCTTTAGGTGCTGACCTGTTGCTTAACTTCGGTGATCGTACGGTAACTAATGTTTCAGCAAGATATGGCTGTAAGCCCAAAAGGAATGGGTGACAGGTGAAATTCTCGACCTGATGAAAAGGAGACAGAAAACAATGCCAAGGTATGGTACGGAATATAACATATTACCCGCAGAAATTAGAAACAAATGTAGACTGGCAAGAGAGGAATGGCTAAATCAGGGGTCGGCAACCTTTTTGAGAGAACGAGCCAGAAAGCTATGAAGTGTCTCGGAGGAGGGCCATGATATCAAATATACTATAATAAATTGTCTCGGCCCCAGACCGCTCCTTTCTGAAGACTGCCTTGGTTTGGAGGTTTAAAGAAAAAACGGGTAGTAGATAAAGGAAAAAAATACTTCAAAGATGGAACGAACTCTTCCACGACTAAAGAGGAAAACCCACAATACACAAAAATATTTAATGACCAGAAATATTAAAGTCTGAAATGAAATCAACACTGAGCGAATTGATGAAGAACAAAGCAGCAGGAATCGATGGAATTGTAATGGAGAGATGCTGGCAAGATTTTTATTTGAACAAAGAAAGATTTGTCGTTAAAGAAACAAACAAAACTTATGAAAATAGGAAGAAAGAAGCAAGGAAAGATTTATGTTTGACGAAAGAAAGGGAGGAAGATTTGATGTTGAAGTGTGGTAGAATAGGTTGTTTTTCTTATGCACGTCGGCGGTCACCAAAATGCTGTGAAGGATTCATTCACAACATAGCAGCAGAAATTAGCCTTGTTTTCACGGAGAAAAGTATACTTGACAGAAAATAAAACGTGCAGATATAACAGGAAAAGCGTGGTAAATCGTATGTTAATTTCATATAATTTATCTATATTTTTGTATGTATTGGTGTGGGTATTTTTTAATTACAATTATTTTATTGTACATGTGATGAAAGGCAGAAATTTACTCCGTAGTATTACAAGCCATATCACAGACAGAAGTCGGACAGGTGTTGCCCGTACTAAATTTCCCGGTGAAGTGATTAAATTAAATGTCTTTTTACGGGATGTCTGTATTTCCGACAGGAACAGTTGTTGTTGCATGCTGGGAATAGTTTTATTATTTTTAATTTTTATTTAATTTATTTTATACGCCGTTTTTATGCAATTTTTTATTTTATTTTATTTATAATTTTTATTATTATTTTATATTTTATTTTTTTTTATTTATTTATAATAATAATAATAATAATAATAATAATAATAATAATAATAATAAAAAAATAATAATAATAATAATAATAATAATAATAATAATATCCCTTACAAAAGAAACAAACAAAACTAATAAAAAATAGTTAGCAAAAAGAAAGATTTGTAGCTGAAAAAAGAAAGAAAGAAAGAAAGTTGAGAGAAAGGATGATTTATAGTTGAAAGAGATTATAACTCTTTGTTAAAGAAAAACAAAGAAAACGTACGAAAAATAGTTATCGAAAAGAAAGACAAAAAACTAAGAAAGACAAAAATGAAGGAATTATTTATACTTGAAGAAAAAAAGAAAGAAATTTATAGTTTAAGAAAGAAAGAAAGAAAGAAAGAAAGAATAAATTCGAAGGAAAAAAAAAAGAAAGATTTATAAACGGAACTAATGAAAAGAAAAATGGTCGACTAAATCAGTCATTTGAACAGCGTTCCATTCTCGTGAACTGCGTTCGAACAGACCGACAATTTCACATACGAAAGAATTCCACTTCTACAACCCACACTGGGGATTGATACAGCCCTATCCCGATACCATCGTACATTTGGATGGAATTATTTTGTTATCCCAAACCAAATTTGACTTTTGTCAAGCCCATTTAACGCTTTCCATCTGAACACATCGTAGTTTCTGGTGTAGTTGCTATGGCTACTGTGACGTAATAACCCGGTTGAACTGAATGTTGCCTTCCTAGACAAGGGTGTTTAATAAAAGGACTGGTTGTTCGACTAATAAAACATGTTTTTTTATGAATTAAAGCAACTCTAAAAGCGATGTTTCTGTGACATATAATGATAACTAGAACTGCAAGACAATTCAGATGAGTTCTTACAAATCTCTCTCTCTCTCTCTCTCTCTCTCTATATATATATATATATATATATATATATATATATATATATATATATAATATAGAAAAAAACAACTGAAAAGTTGCAAATTAAAAAAAAAATTGAATTCTTTTTTTTGTGAAAGTATTTATTTATATTTTTATATATATATATATCTGATATTTCAGATCGACCCCGATCTTTCATCAGAAATAACTGTTTTCACGGACGCTACTTGTAAACAAACTTCTGAAAACAGTTATTTCTGATGAAAGATCGGGGTCGATCTGAAAGATCAAATATATACATATAAAAAAATATAAATAAATACTTTCACAAAAAAACATTCATTTTTTTTTAATTTGCAACATTTCAGTTGTTTTTCTATATTATATACATATTAAGAAAGTATACGTGGCTTCTCATTATGCTATATATATATATATATATATATATATATATATATATATATATATATATATATATATATATACAAAGAAACAATCACGCATAGAATCAATCAGCAATATTAATGCTGATTGATTCTATGCGTGATTGTTTCATTGTATATAAAATACATGCTGCATAATGTTTTATGTTTTTATATATATATATATATATATATATATATATATATAATTTATTCGAAAATTATAACATAAATATATCATAAAATCACTACAAAAATAGCCATTTTGTTTCAACACTGGTGTCTTATCAAATTTTACTAAGAGCTACAAAGAACAGGAAATTGTGAAGAGCTATGATCGCCAACGTCCTGTAGGGACACTGCACAAAGAAGAAGAAGAAGAAGAAGAAGAAGAAGAAGAAGAAGAAGAAGAAGAAGAAGAAGAAGAAGAAGAAGAAGAAGAAGAAGAAATAATTTGACCAAGTTTGAAATAAGACATTGGAAGAATACATTCCCCTCCTACTCAGATTATACATCCTCTAGAATGGGCTAAGCAATAAAAACATAAAGTCCAAAACAATAAAAAAAATTCCTTTTTTTAAACGCTAAAAACATCACATAAGATTTTATTACATTTTTGGAAAATGTTGCTAAGCAGTAGAATTATTCTTTACAGTTTCTATTTATAAATTTTGTAAAAATATTTTAGGTGTGCTAATGAATTCATACATATATTATAGTCAGTTTCTTCTGGCTTGTCATAAAATTCCCTCAACCGTTTTCTTCAACCAACAGATTAGGGTAAGTCCAAGAACACGTGTCTCCTGTTCGCTATCGCAGTCGCACCACTCTCTGTCGCCTGTTTAAGCACATTTTATAGATTGAGTGATAGTTAAAATTTGCATGTTTCTCGGGAAAGTCTATCCGACTCCGAGATCTAGCTGTCTTAAATATACGACTCATAAAGCCGCCATTTTCTGTTTGGGAATACTTGAAATGCGAGACACGTCCGGATCCGTTTTCGTCCCAGGAGTAAGCTATTTTCTCCATTGATGTGTGTGTGTGTGTGTATATATATATATATATATATGTGTGTGTGTGTGTGTGTGTGTGTGTGTGTGTGTGTGTGTGTGTGTGTTTTAAATATACAACTCATAAAGTCGCCATTTTCTTTTGCGGAATATTTTTCATGCAAAACAAGACCGAATCTGTTTTCATCCCGGAGGTAAGCCATTTTCTCTAGTCTGATATATATATATATATAAAAGTGAACATTGAAGTCAACACTCAGAGGCGACAGACTGTTTCATGCTGGACGCAATCATCAGGTCGCCTCTGAGTGTTGACTTCAATGTTCACTTTTATATTTATATTTACATACACTCTATCTCTGATATTGACCACTTTATCCTATAAATATTGCATAAATCCCATAAATATAGAACACCTTTAAACTATATTTCTTCATTTTGTTTTTGTGTGTGTGTGTGTGTGTGTGTGTGTGTGTGTGTGTGTGTGTGTGTGTGTGTGTGATCTGACGTGCTATACTATTTAGCTACAAAGAAGCATCTGGTTAGCGTCAGATCAGATGACGGTTTCCGTATAGGAATACAGGTTCGATTCCTGTCGGAGAACGCATAATTTCTACGAAATATCTCGAACATTCAGACCGATATAAATGTAATTAATACTGTTTAATTAGAAAACAGCTTTCACTTAAGTAAATTGTAAAGTAAGGTATAAACAGAAAATATATTAAATAATTATCGGACTTAATCCATTTCATATGTTGTCATTGTTTACGTTAAGATACATTTCGCGAGCAGATGTGATCGATCGAGAAAAATCGTCGAAGATTGTGTTTATAGCTTCTCTATAACTAAATGGCATAGTTTTCCCTATAGCAATACAGGTTCAATTCCTGTCGGAGAACGCCTATATTCTACGAAATTTGTCGAACATTCAGGCGGGTAAATATAATTAATGTTTAATTAAAAATAGAGCATTTACTTCAATAAATTGTATTTATAAAAATAATCTATAAACAGAAAATATATTAAATAATTGTCGGACTTAATCCTTTTCATTATATGTTGTCATTGTTTACGTTAAGATACATTTCGCGAGCAGATGTGATCGATCGAGAAAAATCTTCGAAGATTGTGTGTTTATAGCTTCTCTGTAGAGCTGTTTTTCTCAAGACAAGCGGCATAGAGCTGTTTTTCTCAAGACAAGCGGCATAGAGCTGTTTTTCTCAAGACAAGCGGCATAGAGCTGTTTTTCTCAAGACAAGCGGCATAGAGCTGTTTTTCTCAAGGCAAGCGGCATAGAGCTGTTTTTCTCAAGATAAGCGAGATTTTGTATTTTCTTAAATATTTTTGTATTCTTGTATGCAATTCTTTCGTTTAAGAATTGCATACAAGTATACTTTTAAAAAATACAAGATACAAAATGTCGCTTGTCCTGAGAAAAACAGCTCTATAACTTGAAGAACACAGATATACTGTTGAAATATTGTTAAATCTCGTTAAACACCGTGTCCTTTCCTTTATATTACCATTTCTTAATTCACGTTCTTAAAGTGTTGCAAAATTTAGAAGAGTTACCTCAATCATTTTGTTTGTTAATAATAAAACTAATTATAATTTTGGAATTATCTTTCGACCTCTTGTTTTCCAGTTAACTCGCATCTTCAAAAATATAAATGCAATGTCAATCGTTATCTTCTGTCTTCTTAATTCCTGTTCTTTTATTGTTCTCTATTGTTAATAATGCTTTTCTTTTACTCATCTTCTTTCACTCTCAGTGACCCATTGCGTCATAGTGACGTGCTTGCATAACACTATTTAGGTTGCTAGTAATTAATAATAATAATAACGACTTGGAATATCAACGAAAATGAGATATTGATGAATAAACTAGCTTGAAAAAGGTTAAAAAAATATCAAGAACGATAGGCTGATTATAACTGGTTCCCAGAGAATCGAGATTTATACAACAGACCAGGTGATCGGCTGAAAGCAATGCTTGGTTTGTGCGAACGGGTCAAGTGTTGATAATCTTCGGCAAAGAATGCCTGAGAGATCACCGCGAGGAGAATTAGGTTAAATACCAGTTCCAAATGAAGTCATTTTACAGAAATGCCAGGATGAAAAACAATAAATTGAACACCTGCAGAATGCTGACCTTCGGCTGAACAAATTGTCACCATAATGTGAGTTGCAAAATTTTCCCTGGGAAAGTGTCTCTTGAGTCAAAGGCGAGAAAGCCAATTGTTGTGTCAATTCACTTATGAGATGATAGCAATTTGGAGCCATCATTTTTTTTAATTAGTCATCGACCGAATGCTAGAAGTGACAGACACAGAAGAGCAATCAAGGAAGGAGGAGGGGCTGCCTGAGCCTACTGAAGTGTAGCAGGCCCAGACGAGACATTTAGGAGGTTGAAGGAGCTACCCACGCCCAATGGAAAGTACTGGTGGGAGATAGTAATAAGAGAAAGTAGAAGTAACCAGGTGGAGAGATGCATGCGCCTATCGTCTATGAGAGAAGGGGAAATTCCCAAAATTATGAAGTAATTTAATTTCTCAGGACCAAAAACAATGGACTCTTGCTGGAAATCAGGGGATTCACCAAAACCCAACCTACATCTTGCCCTGAACCGGTTTCTAGTTGGAGTCCATAAATATGAATGCGCGAAAGCGAATTCACTAGGAGTTGACAGTTGAAGAGTTGAGAAGTGACGAAGAGAAATGGCGGATGCCACTGAGAGATTCCACGACTCCTGCCTATCACGAGAACATCCGACTTCAGCCATGAGCCAAACTTACCAAATCGGTAAAACAAATTTCGCTAACTCCGCAAGACAAAACTTACCAGCTTACCCAAGTGTTGCAACCGATTTAGGAACGAGTTGGGTCGACAAACACCTATACACGAACACAACTAATAACGATATAAAAATAGTAATTATTTTTTATATATATATTTCGAGTGCTGTTTTTCTCCAATTTTATTGTACGACTTCGCTCGACTTGGATCAGCCCAATACGAAGATACCTGCGATGAATCGATCTTGGCCTCCTTATAATCAATCAGTGACAATGGCAGGTCAGGATCAAAGAGATCAGTCCATTAATCAAACCAGGATCCACCCCGGGCTGACCACGACGAAGGGGTTGCATTTGTTGCCGCGAACCAGGATCGACCCTGAAAGGTTACATTTGTTGCCGTTTGCCGTGAGCCAAGATCGACCCTTACACTTGGAGTGAAATGATTAACACTCAGTGAACCCCTCTTTGCGTTTTAGTGGCTTTATTGCCTTGCTTGGAGTCAATTTTTTTTTTAAATTGTTTAAAAATTATTTACAACTTTTGGCTTCTCATTCTTCACGGATTGTTTGAATCTAATTTCACATTGTTTTCACTCAAATATGACAAAGTTATATTTTTTTTGTTGGTGAAAGACAATTTATCTGGGGTCGGAATTAAGTGACTGTCAACAATTAACATTTATTTTATATTTAAAGCGATAGCGATGCATATTATAAATCAATGGTTGTTAGAATAAAAGGGTTGGAATACCTAAGAAAAAAAGGGTTGGAATACCTAAGAAAAAAAATAACAGGTACCGTTTAACATGCGTACCCGCAAAAAAATGGTTTGTCAAACGAACAGTTTTTCTCTTGACACCACTATGACTATATACTCCCTCGGCAGTTCTCTGTTGTTTTAAATGTTCTTTTTTCCCTCTCGAGAATTGACAATGAAAGTATTAAACATTATTTTTGTAAATAGTCTAATAAATAAATAGTGTTTAACATTTTTGTTGTCAGTTCTCTAGAAAGAAAATATGAATCCAGATACTTGCAACGTATTTTCGGGAATTTATATGGCGAGAACAAATGAAGGAAATGCCTGTCAAACGATATTTTTTTCAAAATGTATAATTCCAGTTACTCGTCGTTTTGTGTTTATTTAATTTTTCTTGTTCTCTTTTTCAGAGACATTTTTATAAATGTGAATAAAAAATTGTTTCCATATTTATTTCTTTATAAGATGATAAATGATACTCCCTCTTTTCCGAAATAGTTGTTCCATAGCCAGAAATCTCATGTGGAATATACTAATTCTTAATCGAATTCTTTGCCGTTTATATTAACAGGTTAGCATTGATGTTCCTCAAGTATTTATATTAGCTTATTTAGGTAGAATAATTTGAAGCGCAAATTATATCACTTTTCACCACATTAAAATTGTATTTTTTTTCAGACCACCCGCTGGCAAGAGATTATGATGGGTGAAGAGAAGCTAATTGGCAGAAATGCTAAACGAAATTGCAACAAGCACGAATTGACAAATAATGAACGTAGTGCTGTGTTGCAAGCACTGCCGGAAAGATCCACAGATCGTGTCCTGAAGCGTGGTGCAATAAAACAGCTTGCAGATGAATTAAACGTAACTGCAGAACTTCTGGGTTTGCAAATTGAATTAGTTTGCCAACCTCCAAATAGTCCTGATCTCAATGTCCGTGATCTGGGTTATTTTAATGCAATTCAGCACCAGCAAGCTCCAAATAATGTTGACCAGCTCATTGAAGCAGTGAAAGAAAGCTTCAATAAACTTCAGAAGTCGAAGCTTAACAATACTTTTCTAAGTTTGCAGTTAGCAACGGAACAAGTTATTTTAGTTGACGGCGATAACAACTATAAACTCCGGCACATGTCGAAAGAGAAGCTTGAAAGAGAAGGAAAACTTGAAGTATCCATTTCTATTTCTGACGAGTCTCAACAAAAACTGCTTTTGTTAAAGTAAACCTTCCCCAGTTATTTTTGTTGTTAATTTAACTGTTTATGTATATCAGTTTCGATATATTTCACACTTATTTATATGACAATTCACTAATATTACTCATTTACTGTTGAGTATGGGAATAAATGATATTTTTTGTTCTTTTTGGTGTTTTTTTATCTGCTGGAACAATTATTTTGGAACAACATGAAAATTTTTTTGGTACAACTATTTCGGAACGGAGGGAGTAATTTTTTTCCTTGTAGTTGGTTCATATATTTTTATAAACGTGTAAATATAAAATTATTCTTATAAAGAATCCAATTAAATAATGTTTTAATATTTTTGTTGTCAATTTTCAAGAAAAAAGAGAACGCAGGTTTTATTAAAATTCTAAAATAGCTTTTTAAAACAATGAAAAAATTGTCGAGGGAGTATAAAGTAATAGCGGTGTCGAGAGAAAACCGTTCCTTTTGAAGCCCCCCACCTTTTTTTTTTTTTTGCTGGACGTATTTTCATTGTCAAAAAAAAACAAGTCGAATCTTCTATCGTTAGCCAACGCATTGTTTTCATAGAGTAGCTGGTTTTAACAGTGTTTAATATTACCTGCTTCATCACCGTGTCATCAGAATTTGTCGACGATTTGAGCGATTGTCTGTCAACTGCGGCTTCTACTTCCGATGGTGTCTTATTTCCCGCGTGTCAGATTGCAACAAAAGATACACTTCCGGCTAATACAAAATGGAAGGACAAAAAGCAGGATGCTACAAAAATGGCTGCCGTCACAAAGACATCGAATTAAACAGAGGATTTTATTCAAAGAGCTGAAAGATAGAGTTGGCGTCCCAGATATTACAAAATAGCGGGAACACGATCTCTTTTCCGGTCCAGGGTTAATAAACCCTGTTGATGTGATAATTACATATTTCCCACTAACGTTAGCGATTAACATTAAACGATGAGAAAGGTCTATATTACTGAAATTTAGAATAATCTATCAGAAAATAAGCACAGGATAGAACGAAGTTGTTAAAATATAGAAAGGACTAAATAATGTTCCTGTAATGGTCATGCGACCCTGGCTACATAAGCGCCAAATTCAAGGACGCTTCCTCTTTTGCTACCACCACGTTACTCAGGGCGCACGAGGCAATACTTCTCCGTTAAACACTAGCTCTAGATTGTGGTATGATGTTACAGAAGAAAGGAACCTGAAAGCTCTGTAGGAATTACTATTATCGAAAGTTAACCGGGGGGAGGAAAGAGGACTCTTATTGAACAAGGATGGTTAACAAGTTACCCAGACGCATTTTTATTCTAAGTTAAGTCCGCAGACGCACATTGTCTGTAAACACTTATTTTACTTTATTTCTCTTTTTCTATTTGTATATTAAATATATTTACATAGTACATCTGTTTCTTTCTCTTCAAAAGCTGTCACCCAGATTGTTTGTGCGCACGTGACGTAACACTAACCCTCCATAAACTTGAGATTGTATCCTGACGCATTACTGTGGGTATAATCACCACAATATATCTAAATCAAGCGTCAAAAATAATTTCAACATTAATGTGTGGCTTCTATTCAAAACGATTCTGGATCATATTTAATATTTCCTGCTGGCGCTAATTTTGAATGATGAAAAGGGGATACTTTACAGCAAGAAGCAGAAAAGATCGTTGATCAAGCAAAAGAACACCCCCTCCCCTAACAAGATCAAAAGTTCATTCCAACCACCAAGGCCAAGTTCTACAAAAACTCAGAGTACAACCTTAAATTTTCTCTTTCTAAATATCTGTTCGGTGCTCACGAACTTGAATTTTGAGGATTCAGCATTTTTAGCGATGGTATTAAATCCAGCGCCAAGAAGGTTGATGAGTTCATTGACTTTTCTCCGCCAAACAACTTTAAATCATTGCGCCGTGATAGATAGTTCTAATTATGTTTGCAGTTGTAGCGTCATACCAAATGAGCAACAATCAACCAAATCCGACAGCTTTTGTAGTCAGTTTCATTGTGCTCGGAATAAAATTCCCTACTCTGTTTCGTTCACCAAACAGCGCCGTGCAAGCCCGTCGGAGTTAGCTCCTCCTTAATTCCCTAAGTATTCATTAGGGGTCGCTCTCCCTACACTATAAATACTGGGCAACATCTTGCCTCGTTCTCTTTTTCACTTTGCTTTTCAGCGAACACATCTACAATGTAAGCTCTCGCAAAAGATAAACGTCTTCCCATTTGTGAGAAGACACCGTGAACATTACACACACACACACACACACACACACACACACACACACGTACGTATGAACATTCACCAAAATACAAACTCTTTACGTTCCCACACAAACACAAATGTTAATGTCTTTGTCACTTATAAATTTGTTGTTTAATACATATATTTGTTGACATATATATATCAGTCTTGTTTGTTTTCTTTTCATCTTCGGTTGGACACAACTAGAGTCCGCCATTTTCTTGTAGTTGGACCTTCTTCTAACAGGAAATAAACAGCATGTGTTTCTAATTCAACAACACTTAAACCCCCACGCTCCTCTACAAGGCAAACAACCCACAACGCGTGTCTCCTGTTCGCTACCCAAAATCGCACCGCTATGTCACCTCGTCAAGTACTTTTTGTAGCTTGAGTGACAGGTCAAATTTGCATAGGTGCAAAAAATAGTCTCGCGAGACGAACCCGACTTCGAGATCTATCGTTTCTTAAATATACGACCCGTAAAGCCGACATTTTCTTTTTGGGACACTTACTTCCCCTTCAGCCTTGTGACAAAATTATTGTATTTTATACAGTAATAAATATATTTTGGGACAGCTTACACGCAAGACACGTTCAAACCCGCTTTCTACCTGAAGGTAAACCATTTTCTATCATGTTACAGGGTTTTTTTTCTCCAAAATTATTACAGACGCAACGAAAATAAGGATAAAATTCGATAGGGAATTGCTAACAACCTTTTTTTTAAGCATTACAACCCAAGCAAGGCGGGAAGCCACTAGCACGCAAGGGGTTACAGAGAGTTGGAGCGAGAGCAAAGAGGAGTGATAGAGGAAAGGATGAAGAGAAGGATAGGGGATAGATCTAGAGACGTTGATTGACATTACATTTGAATAGTTGGAGATTATAGCTATCAGGAAAACAAGAAAAGGGGAGGGAGTTCCACAGGCGAGAGGTGCGAGACATGAAGCTATTGGAGTAGAAGAGACGGCTACATTTAACAGTTTCGACAGTGAAAGGGTGAGAGCGAGATGCCAGCCTAGTTGAGCACTTAAATTCATGAAGTCTGGGAACCAGCGAAAGCAGCTCATCGGAGCAGTTACCGTGAAAGTATTTCTAAAAATGACAGAAGGAAGCAACGGCACGTCTGTGAGAGAAGGACTGCAGACGAGATGTCAGATCAGGGCCAATTACATTGCATATCCGTCTTTGGATTTTATCAAGGACCTTGAGACAAACAGAAGGGGCTCCAGACCATATATGGCAGCAATACTCCATGCATTTGTAGATTTGAAGGATTGACTCCGGCGAGAAACTAACAGTTTTACATTTTAAACATCACATAGAAGTCAGGAATATGCTGCTGTTATTAACGGAGCAAAATCCTCTTTGGAATGCTTTCAAAGGTTAAACACCATTGAAATCTGACAGACAACAACGCCAACTTTGTTTTATAAGGGAATATGTTCGCGGTATTTCACATATAAAATGTAGTCAGAATCAGGGCCGTTGCAAGAATCTCATACTCCCCTCCGAATCTATTATACATCCTCCCCAACACCACCACCACCACCAGAATCTATAATACACCCCCACACTCTACTACGCATCAATTTTCATAAGGTAGTATTACCTTTCATAATCCTTACCTTTTTCGCAGTGACGACAGGCCTTTTAAAAATATCTATTTTTTCCAACTCATGGTTTTGTTAGTCAAGCTAATACAATTGAATTGAAATTGTATATCGGAAGGAATAATTCAATGAAAATGTTTTACCAATTAAATAAATAAATAAACGTTAATTAATTACCTAAAAATGTCGTGATGAAACCAAATTGGTAAGTAGTGACAGGGCTGGTGCAAGTTTCTAGTTCCCCGCAATCTATGATACGCCCCCAGTCGATAATACCCCCCTATTCTGCTGCATCTCCACCTCCCCAAATCTATGTAATGGTGCCCCACACTACTACAGCTCAATTTTCATAACGTAGTATTTATATAAAATACAAATTTGATTGTAACCTAATTCTGTACAATAATAGATCAGATGCGATGTAGGTGAACAATTCAACTAGAAAAATAGAAAATAAATCCAATGTCTCTAAATACAAATTAGAGACATGTCATAATAGATTATGACATCTTAAATAAATCAGCAATGTTTTGCGACAGTTATTAACATCAAGTTGAGGTTTTTCTTGTTAAAAACTTGAATCATTTTAACACATTCAATATTTTGGATAAAAAACAAATTCAGATTTGAACAAAAAGAAATGACCGCAAAATGATGTCAAAATCCAAGAAAGATTTTCATCTTTTAATAGCAAGTTGTGCTTAGTTTCATTTGTAACTTCTATAACGGTGAACGGGTTTTGTGTCCCCCACCGAATATATGGGCCCCTACTCAATTACATCTCAATTTTCATAAGGTAGTATTCATATAAAAAACACATTTTATTCTAACCTAATTATGTACAATAATGGATCAGATGCGATGTAGGTGACCAATCCAACTAGAAAAATTGAAAATAAATCCAATGTATCTAAATAGAAATTAGAGACATGTCATAAGAGATCATGACATCTTAAATAAATCAACGTTTTTGCGGCAGTTTTTAACATCAGCTTGAGGTTTTTCTTGTTAAAAAGTTGAATAATTTTAACACATTCGATATTATGGATAAAAAAATAGAAAATAATTCACAATAAATGACCCCAGAATAACGTCAAGCCCGCGAAAATCTTTCATCTTTTAATAGTCAGTTGTGCTTAGTTTAATTTTTAACGTATACAGGGTGTATCAAAAATACTTTGACAGACTTTGGGGGCGGATTACTGATACCAAAACAAGGACAAAAGTCTACATAAAAATATGTCCGCAAACGCTTTGTTTTTTAGTTAAGTTTAAAGTTTACGGTAGACTGTTAAATGTACAATCCAAGATACAATCCAAAAATACTTTCACAAAATTTGGAGGCGGTTTCCTGACACCAAAACAAGATAAAATGTTCATATAAACATATGTCCAGAAGGCCATCGTTTATACCTCAACACAGTAGCTTATAACAAATGTTCAAAATGTCCTCCATTTGCTTCTACACACGCATGCACCCGTCGGGTCATTGACTGGGTGACCCTCCTCAAATACTCCCACACGGTGTCGAATGGTTTTGCAGGTCCCCATGACACGCTGACGAAACGTCTCAGCATTATTAATGTCCGTTGCATTAGCCAATTTTCTTGGGTAGCCCCACAGATAAAAATACAAAGGTTTGAGGTCGGAGAGGACGTGCAGGCCATGTAACCGTTCCCCGCTACCTATCCAGCCAGTACATCAAGCATGAACCACATGCGTCTTCATATTATCAAGGACACATCCTCTAGCATGTCTGGAAGTGTGTTCGAAATAAAATCCCTGCAGGCAGCTCCTGTAAGATGCGCTGAGGGAACATAAGGGCCTCTCAGATAGTTCCCTAAAATTCCAGCCCACACATTAATCATAAACTGATGCAGGTATCTAGCCTATATTGTACGATGGGGATTCCGATCCACCCACAAATGTTGGTTCTGTAAATTTGTTATTTCATCTCTTCCAAATATTGCCTCATCCGTAAACAAGACCGAAGAGAAAAACATCGGATCGGCAGTTTCTGCAATAAACCATCGGCAAAGGTTCTCCTGTGGTGAGTGATCCAAGGGCGAAAGACACTGCACACGTTGCAAATGATACGGATACAGGAGCAAGTATCCTCAATGCGGTACTATATACGACGTGCTAGGGCCACTTGATGCGTGCAAATACCTGAATCGTCTCCGACAGTCTGTAACATGTGTTCTTCGTGAACAGGCATACGAGCAGATCTCGGTTTTCCTAGATCCATAGTTTGTGGAGCAACAGACCCTGTCTCAGCAACGCTACGATAAACAACAGCAAAGGTTGGATAACTCGGCTGCCTTCGATCTGAAAACGCAAACTGAGACAGCCGTGCAGCCTCGAGTCCATTACCATTCGCGCAGCCGTATATAAAAATCATATCTGCCCGATCACGATATGAATATCCTGCCATTGTTAAGCAGAACATTTCTGATTTAACTCACTACAACACACGTTAAACGTTGAAGAGATACTAGCTACAAATGTACACGAATGACAAATGTAACCTAGTCTACATGGCAACACGGCGCCCTCTACCGTAAACTTTTCTTTAAACTTAATAACACAAAAACAAGGGGTCTGCGGACATATTTATGTAGACTTTTGTTTTGGTGTGAGGAACTCGCCCCCAAACTTTGTAAAAGTAATTTCGATACATACTGTATTAAATATAGGTAGAAAAAAGAAAATGTTAATAAGATAGCGAAGACCACAAAGCATAGTCCCCCAATCAGGCTTTCCCCCTGTTTGGAGGGTACACATCGGCCCTGGTCATAATATAGTAGCTAATTGCCTATTTCGACTAGCGAATGCAGTTGCTATAAGTGCATCTGCTTTGCTGGAGATAGTGAAACACCAAGCTGTTGAACAAATTAAACAATTTCATGATCAACTAAAACTATATCCTATAAATGCACATCAAACTATTCTTTGCGACGTGTATTTACCCATTCCACGGCGCAAAACCTCAGAAGATCGATATTTGATAGTTTACATGATTTATTACACCCCGGAATATCAGCTTCAATAAAAATGATAAGATCGAGGTACTACGTCTTTATGTTCCTTGTCCCGTCAGGACGTAGGCGATCATGGTCCTCTCCAATTTCTTGTCCTTTAATAGATGAGTGAATTTCCTTGTTTAGGCGAGTAAGAGGTTCAAATGAAACTGGTTCTTTTGCATTTCTTTTCTTACCTCACTTTACCTAACCTTGTGTATAATCATTAGAGTAAATGTTTAGCATTGTACAAAGAGAATTAGACGATTTCTTTTATGATCAATTTAGCAGTTTGGCCAGTATATGTTTTGCTTAATTTTTGAACAAGAATTATTACCCAAGTTGATTAAATGTTTATGCTATAGGAATTAAATCATATATATATATATATATATATATATATATATATATATATATATATATATGAAGAAATATAGTCTTAAAGTCTGCTATATTTATGCGATAAAGTGCTCAATATCAGAGATAGGGCGTGTGTAAATATAAAAGTGAACATAGAAGTCAACACTTAGAGGCAACAGTCTGTTTCATGCTAGATGCAATCGTCAGGCAACTAGTGCTGTTATTTTTCTCGGCTATTTAATAGCCGAGAAAAATAACAGCAACGTTTAGATAAATAGCCGAGAAAAATAACAACACTAGTTGCCTGACGATTGCATCTAGCATGAAACAGACTGTCGCCTCTAACTGTTGACTTCTATGTTCACTTTTATTATATAGATATATATATATATATATATATGGGTAAGAATCAGTAGGTAAATAATTCAAGTGAATCCTAATAACATAAAATATTCAAACTGATGCACAAAGAGAGTTCAATGTATTTATTATCATTGCGCATATATAAATTACATATAAAAGAAATTAAAAAATACCACATATGTATAGCTATTTCACGCCACAAGAACTACCTTGCAGGATTTGTCAGCACCAAGGGATTAGGAAATAAAATAAAAACGTAACTTAAGATTTTAAACTTTAAAGAATCAAGAAAGAAAGAAAAGTAAAAACTAAAAGTAAAAGAAAAAAAATTGTGTTGACAAATCCTGCAAGGTAGCTTTTGTGAGGTGAAATAGCTATAAATATGGGGTATTTTTGAATTTCATATATATATATATATATATATATATGATGAAATATAGTTTTAAGGTGTGCTATATTTATGGGATATAGTGTTCAATATCAGAGATAGAGCATATGTAAATATAAAAGTGAACATTGAAGTCAGCACTCAGAGGCGATAGGTTGTTTCATGCTACACGCAATCGTCAGGCGGCCTGACGACTGCGTCTAACATGAAACAGCCTGTCGCCTCTGGGTGTTGACTTCAATGTTCACTTTTATATATATATATATATATATATATATATATATATATATATATATATATATATATTTCAACCAATAAAATCCCATCAGAAGATTTGTTTAATAAAGAATAATCACAAGGGCAAATACTGCCAAAATACTTGCGGACGTAATTGTAGACTTACCACGTGTTATTTTTAGACGCGAACTCCGCTGTTGTATCAAGTCTCTTTTTTGCCATTTGCGCCAATGTTTACATGAACGTGCAGTGTTCACATAATAAATATGTGCTCCACATATTTCTTGCAATTGTTCCTTTTGGAAAGGTTTGAGACAGTCAGGTATTGCTAACGTTTCAGTAGGCACTTCTTTCGTCTGAATTTGGTTACTCGTGCTTATTTTAGCCGTGCCCTGTATTAAAGGCATTAATTCGTCCGCCAATTGTTTCAGCCAGGTCGGGTTTTAATCTTTTTATGTTGCTAGCACAGGGGCGATGGAAGATGGTAATGCTTGTAAAAAATTTTGTAACACTATGTCGACATCCAATCTTTTTTGCAATCGACATTTCCTGAAGATGAATTGATGATTGACCTGTAATAATGGAGGTGGGCATTAATTAATCTAGCAGTTCTGGTTTTGTTAATGCGTTTCAATTTAAGTCTTCTTTTTTTTAACTCATCGTAATTGTGAGTATCCAAAATGTTGCTAGGTATTTTCGCCACTTTTTCTGGGGGTAGAGACGCAATGACATTGAGATTGTGAATTTTACGGAGCAAAAAGAAGAAGGCTGACTTCCTCGCCTATCAACGTTTGTTTTTTTTGGGGTTTTTTATTATTCTCGTGAGTATTTTTAATTAATTTTTATTTGTATTTTTCTATTTTAGCCAAGGGGAGATAACTTTTTTGCCTTTTGCTAAAGATGTTAAATGTTTGGAATCCTGACTTTCGGATACCAACAAAAATCTGGGAATATGGACTCCATCAATCCTTTCGTTTAATAAATGGAAAAGAAAGACATTTTAATGTAACTAAACTAGAACAATTGGTAGAATTCTTAAAGACACTATATAAAGTATCGGATTACTAAAAAAAAAAAAAAAAAGAGAGAGAAAGTGACAAGAAAATCCAAAGACAAAATGTAAAAACTTAAGCAAAAATGAATTACTTTAGCGGGATCGCTGCTGTTGTGTGAACGGTTTCCATAAATACCAGCGATTTCACAGCAACCGGGAACACGGCTAGGGAGCCAGGGGCCTTCCTAAATCGCGACTTTGACGCGCCCAGTCAAGTCGACCGAGCCCAGCAGCCGGCGGGACCCAGCAGCAGTAGCAGCAGTTGTTCAAACAGCCCTTTTCGGGGCTAACTTCCGAAAGTCATTCAAACACGATACTCACTTCACTCTCTGCTACTGCTTGCCTCCAGCGACCTCCAGCTCACTCCTGCAGACTCTAGCTAATTCCCGCAGCTTCCAGCGACCTCCAGCTCACTCCGGCAGACTCCAGCTAATTCCCGCAGCTTCCATCTCACTCCAGCTAATTCCCGCAGCTTCCAGCGACCTCCAGCTCACTCCGGCAGACTCCAGCTAATTCCTGCAGCTTCCAGCGACCCCCAGCTCACTCCTGCAGCTTCCAGCTAAATTCCTGCAGCTTCCAGACGACCAGCTATATCCACTTGCGACGACTAACCAACCTTTCCCGTATACTATTGTTAGTGATTACTACGGGAGATTCCACATCATCAACTTCCAACCGTCGACACGACCGGAGCAACCGCAACTTCAACCTCCAACCGTCGACCCGACCGGAGCATCCGCACATCAACGTCCAACTCAACATCGCAACGCCAGCTGCCTACTGCCACTGACGCCCAGCTACCGACTCCAGCGCCCATCGATATCCGGATACCGATCCCGATACACGACCTCCTTCGTCTCACCATTTACCGTACGCTAACCAAATAAATAAAGACACGATACCCATCGTCTTCAACTGACCATCCGTGTTTTGTCATCCTTCTTTGCTATTGCCGTCACCTATCCTTGCCTTTGTGTCCACTTTCTTAGTTGTACGGTCGATTGGCACTCACACCTTTCGGCCCTCTGCAACATTACTAAGCAAATAAATATAAATACTATTTATTTGTCGGACTATGTCCAATTCAAAAATAAATACTATTTAATATCTGTGTATATTTCTGTGATGAGGTATTGTAATAATTTACATTATTTACAGTGTTTGGACTGTTGTCCTCATCTTTATTATCATGTTCACGATGTTTTGGCCGTTGTATGCTCCGGCCTTCTTCAGGTGATTGGAATTTCGAACTGAACCCTTTACTTCGTCCACTGGGGTAGATTGTTCTCGTTCCACGTGTCATGCCTCTTCCGGGTATCTCAGTTATCTCCTTTTAACTTAACTCACCATTTTTTTTTCACCACTGCCGTAGCTACGTATTGAACACATAACTCTTTGGGTCAAGTCACTGGATCCAACCAACGCTTTTTTCCACTGGGCTATGTGTCCTCAATGAGCTGGCTACGGCAGTGGTGAACAAAAAAACTTGGAGAGTTGAGCTCAAGGGAGATAACTGAGACATCCAGAAGAGACGTGGTACGTGAAACTAGAACAATCTACCCCGATGGACGAAATAAAGGGTTCAGTTCGAAATTCCAATCACCTAAAGAAGGCCGGAGTGTGCAACGGCCGAAATGTCATGAACATGACAATAAAGATGGGGACGGCAGTCTGAACAATGTAAAAAATTTAATTTCACATTTCTCTTTGGATTTTCCTTTCACTTTCTTTTTTTTCGTCTTTTTTTTTTCCTTTTTTTTTTTAGCTGCCATCAGTAATCTAGCAGTATATATGATTTTTAGTCAAATCAGAATACAGTTATTTTTAAATAAGTCCATCTTTCAAATCTAGAAATCAACTATTTGTGTTTGCATGGAATATTGCTGCCATATATGGTCTGGTGATCCCGCTATTCATGTCGAGGTCCTCAACAAAATCCATAGGCGGATATGCAATGTTTTTGGTCCTAATCTGGCATCCCGTCTAAAGTCATTTTCTCACAGACGTACGTGGCTTCCCTCTGTCTTTTCTACAAGTATTTTCATAGCAACTGCTTCGACGAGCTACTTTCACTGGTTCCCAAACTGCATGAATTCAAGCTGTGTTACTAGGTTGCCATCTCGGTCCCACCCTTTCATTGTCGAAACGGTTAAATGTAACCATCTCTTCTTATCTCACACCTCCCGTCAGCGGAACTCCCACCCTATCACTTGCTTCCCTGATAGCTATAATCTTCAAATGTAATGTCAGTCGACATCTTCCGATGGCTTGATCCTGATCCCCGTCCTTCTCTATATCCTTTTCCCAAACACTCCTTTTTACTCTTACTCTCATTCTCTGTAACCCCTTGAGTGCTAGTGGCACTCCCGTCTTGCTTGGGATGATTTGCCTTTAAAAAAAAGTTTTCAAAAATCGTGTATCCGACTTCGTATACAAAGATAAACAAAAAAAAAATAACACAAGGGAGTTCACTCTAACAGTTGACTAGATTAACTCCCTTGTATCATTTTTTTTTCTTTACAAAGTTTTTACGTTATTTCTAGATATGATTCCATAAGCAATTTAAACACTAAAAAAGAAAATATGATTTGCATAATTGATATTATTAAAAACTCTCTATTATCAATGGTATGAAACTGAAGAAAAATGTATCTGCAATGTGACCAGAAAAAAATAAACTCTCGGCAATTCATTTCAAATTTTCCAATATTGTTTGTGTTTGTTATCGGTAAATTTGCTAAAGTTCATATTTTTATTTCATATTATTTTCTTCCCGGGTACTTTCGAAGTTTGCTATATTCGTTTTCAAGGATTCGTCTGTGTGTAGATACGCAGTTGTTTATTTCGTTTTTTGTTTTTTTTTAATTCCGGCTGTCGGAGTTAACTACCCCTTAATTGTCCAAATTGTTCACTAGGGGACGCTCTCCCTACACTATAAATACTGGTCGATTTATTGTCTCGTTCTCTTTTTACTTTACATTTCACCGAACACATTTACAAAATGTGATCTCTCGCAGAGATTTGCGTTTTATCCACTGGTGGGAATACACCATGAAACACACACACACATACGTACGAACATTCATCAAAATACAAACTCTTTACGTTCACGCACAAACACAAATGTTGATATCTTTGTCTATTGTAAATCTTGTTATATATATATATATATATTATATATATATATATCGGCCTTGTTGGTTTTCTTTACACTTCTTTATGGTGGATTCAATATATAATTTGTGTATTTAGTCAGCAAATTCTCTTTTAGGCATGTCTGATTGAATAAATTACAGACATTATATCTGCTAATTTTTAACAAAATCCGTTCATACTCACGAGTAACCTTCCGTTTATTGATGTTAAAGGATGAGATAAATGTGCTATAGTTGTTTAAATTTCTTTTATTTTCATTTATCATGTACTTTCGATCTTCTCTCAAGATCATCTTCAGTTGTGCATGTGGTACAAAACTATATTTGTAATTGAAAATGAATGGATTTTATTAAAAATTAGCAGACATAATGTCTGTAATTTATTCAATTATATATATATATATATATATATATATATATAGTTGGATTGATATGAGTTTGTGAACCTGGGTTTCACCCTTTTGCGATCGTCAGACAAACTGATTAATTTTTAAATTTTGGATTTATATAGTGTTGCGTATATCGGTGTTTTTATGGAAGTGGGGGGAAAAATTGTCGTCAGGACGCCACTCATACATACGTAAACATACATACACGCCTGTACACTCATCGACGTACGCAGACACACACACACAGAGCTCACACAAACATAAACATATGTGAACAGTATGGAACTTGGTATAAATCCAAAATTTAAAAATTAATCAGTTTGTCTGAGGATCGCAAAAGCGTGAAACACAGGGTCACAAACTCACATCAATCCAACTAAATATGTTAGCTCTATCTCTAATATTGAGCGCTTTTCAATAAGTACCGCGCATACATATATATATATATATATATATATATATATATATAGTGTGTGTGTGTGTGTGTGTGTGTGTGTTTATGTTTTTTTTATATTAAACGCACTTCAATACACGCCCCCCACCCCTGGAGAAAGACACCTTATTTAATGCTGGCTGCTTTGCTTTTATTACAACAGCCTCCAGAATTTTGGAGCCTTTTCTTGAACAGTGTCCTGTATAAAATTTTGATGTTATCTACTAAAATTTTCTCCTAATTAGAAAACAAGACAAAAAGGTTATTAAAATTATAATCTGCCGGTATATAAAAGTTATTGAGCCTAACATATACCTTAGATTTATTATCTGTTATGAAAAAAATCCAAAACAACCAATCTAATTCTTAGAAGTAATTCATCACCTCAAAAATGTAAAAATGATGTTATGTATTCTTATGCCCTTTGGGAGATTGTATCTCAAGTACTAACAATCAGCAAACAACATTAAATCCTTACATTGGCCATACATGCATCACACTCTCTCGTAGAATAACTTGTCATTTATCAAAATTTAGTGCAATTGAAGCATATATAGACGAGCATATGACAAACAAAATAATATAACAATAGACAAATTTTAGTACATAGACGATTTCTTCTTTAACATTCTACTTCTAAGGTGTCAGCTTAAAACTCTGATCTTTTATATGCTATTGAATTACTTTTTCTTTTCCCGATACAGGGAGATAGGTTTGCCTATCGTCCGGTTCACACTCCTCCCAGGTCTTTTGGACAGGAGTAGAGGGATTTACCTTTGTTTCCTGTTTAGGATTAGGTTGCCGGTCCCTCCTAAAGCCGTTTCGTTATGTGACCCTGGTATTCTCGTGACTCGTTCGAGTTTAGCCACACCTTGGAGATTCTTAAAAAGAATAAATTCGAGCTTTCCGGGAAGTTTTCGGCAACCGGCCTTTGAAGCGTGCCTTTAGGCAGAAGGGAAGTGACGTCATCATACCTTCCTCCTCCAACTTACTGCACAGCAGGGAGAGAGCGAACGTCGTCATGACAACTCAACTACCACATTAAAGTGACGAGTGAATACTTTAGTATTCGGCGTAGCGAAAATTTCGCTAATAAGGCGAAGATTGATAGCGGCGTTGAGAAATGTCCATTTGTAGTCGTTTTGAAGTAGGACCAAGATAGGGATAGTAGTAATGTGAGAAATTATTTGTCAGTCTACTGTGTACTTTTCAGCTTGAAACAGGGTGGAAATGTCAGTAGCCGATGACCTCTTAACTGTTTCGTCACCCGTCACAGATGGCTACATCCTTTTGTTCTGTCCTCTCCTGTTGTCGGTCTGTTGCCTCTGTTTTCCGTCAGGGGTGTCAGATTGTTATTCTTTTGACCACGCTCGAGAATTTGGCGCGAACATCAAAAGCCTCTTCGTGTCAATTTTTTTAATGTGCCAAATTATTTTATTTTCCGGCCTTCCGTTATTTTTTTTTAACGAAAGTTATGCGTAGAACCTCCCTGATTTTTGGTATTTTTCAGTCACAGATAAATAAGCTCTTCTCCTGCAAACTTCCGGTATTTTTGGCCGGGTTCCGTCTTTTCTTCTTTTTCTTTTCATTTGAGGGTTGCCTTCTCGTAGGTTGAGAGAAGGACGGAAAGAAAAGTTTAGAGAGAGAGAGGGATAGAGAACGACATAAGTCTTTCAAAGGAAAACGCAGCTGCCTTATTTTAATTATGGTGGCATTGTGCGAACCTACTTGCACACGAACATATACAGTTGCGAGCGTAAAGATCAGAACGATGTTAAGAAAAAGTCTAAATGTGAAATAACTTTTTATTTTAAAGCTTCATAGAACATTTTATGAAGGAAAAATAAGGATATCAAGGTAAATTATATAATTCCAAAATATAAAGCTCAATAAACTTATTTTGATAAAGTTATAAGAATAATTATATAACATTCGAAAAAAATAGATGATCAAAAACATCCGAACGATTAACAAAATCATACTATTATAATGGATACATCATATCCAAATGAAAACAGCGTTCATAATTCATTAGTACTTGATGTGTAGACCTTTACTTTCAATAACAGCTTGACATCTTTTGCTACATGAGCGAATTAATGTCTTGCATTCATTAACGGATATTTTCTCCCATTCCCCCTTTCAAATTAGTCCATAGTTCTTCGACGTTTGTTGGATTCTTTTCCTTAGCTCTTTCATTTAGTAACTTCCAAACATTCTCAATAGGATTCATATCTGGGCTTTGAGCAGGTCACTCCATAACAGTAACATCCTCCCCAGAAAGAAATGTCTTAACAGACTTCACTGTGACATGGCGCGTTATCTTGCATAAATACAGCTGGTTGATTAATTGCAGTTCTCAAATTATGTACGTTTCTTCAATACCTCTTTGTAAACAGTTGCGTTAATTTTACCGTGTAGCCTAACAAGTGGTCCCGTACCAGCAGCCGAAATCATGCCAAACGCCATCCCACTTCCTCCTCCAAATTGAACGCTGCTTTCAGTGCACTGAGGCGAATATCGTCCCGTAGGACTGCGTCGAACGAACCTTCTCCCGTCACAACCGAACGGGTTAAACTTTGACTTATCGCTGAAATGGACACAATCCCACTGTTCTTCTGTCCATATGACGTGTCCAGTGGCAAATTTCAATCGGCTCATTTGATTCTTTTTAGAAATGTAAGGCTTCGTAGAGGCTACTCGATAAAATGTTCTTTGAAGCTTTAAAATGAAAAGTTATTTCATATTTAGACTTTTTTCTTAACATCGTTCTGATCTTTATGTTCGCTACGGTACATACTAACACAAAATCACATGTACAATGCCAAACGATCATTGGCTAATAAATCATTAATACATTTTCTACAGGCAATTTACAAATCGCACTAATGCGACAATTTTGGAATCGCTATATTTTTTAAGTAGTCAAATTTGTGCACTTTTGGGAGAAGTGGCTCACAGAAGCTTCCTTAAGTCTCCCCAAAGCTTGCTCGCTGATTGATTGATGCCAACCAATCATGATCGTTTGCACGTGAAGAATAATTTTTCCGGCGCAACGAATCGGAGCCTATAGTCGCTTATTTAAGCCAAGATTTTTCTCATCTCAATTAGTGAGACCTCAACTGCTAAACGAATCTACGACAGTTGGAACTCCGGTTCTAACTACGTGACAACCTTCTCACTCACACGCTGATGATAATTTGTACACCTTCACAAAAAACTTCTTTTGACACAATACTTTTCAACAGTAATATCACAAGAACAATCACATCATGAACATTTATTCAGTGAACTTTAAACCAAATAATTATCTCTCACTGAACTCTTAAATTGTAGCCTAAGGGAGGCAACTCTTGATTAATTCCCCCTTTCTTACTTAAATGCATGTTTTCTTTAACATCGTGGTTTGATATTGTACATCTTGTTAATATACATATATTTTATGTACAACAATGTCTTACAGTTATTCTTGCGAGAGTCCTGTTTTCTTGTCAAAGTTTAATTAATGTGAAGTCCCCCATATCATAACATAGCAGGTCAATGTAAATTGCTGCTGGACGATAAGCCCATTTTGCTCCATGTCTAGGTGTCAAGAGCAATAGATCACACGCAAGTTCTTTGTTTTGCTCGCCACCAGTGTCCTGAAAGCGCATTATACGTTCGCGTAAGATTGTAGAAATATCAGTTGATAGAGCTGTGATTTAGCTGGATGTTGTCTCCCGGAAATGTTAAGTATAGCACTGTAGGTTCCATCAAGATTAAAGTTTAAGTTAATATCCAAGCACCATAACACCGATTCCATAGGGGCTCAAAAGAATCACTTCCCATCTAAACATGAAGTCGATTTCATTCTCTGTCTCCATTTAAATTTCAAATATTTCTATTTTTCTTCGCCTTTGAAAATATACTTTCGAGTTACGCCCCTTTGTTTGTTTTTTTGTTTTTTTAATTCTTACGCAAAATAAATTATAATCCTTGATTCCAACTGCACCTGTCCAAGTTCGTCAGTTGAAGGAGAGATGTTGGATTTGCAATGTTAATGTAGAATAAAATATTTATACTCGCAAAGTCAGCTATACTTGTCTTTAGCCATTTTCTTGTTGAATGGTCTGAACTCATGTTCAAAATTTCGCTAAAAAAGGGCATACCCTGATGAAAAAAGGACCCAAACTTATTAATAAACATTTAGACGATAAAGAAAATTGTTTAATTAAGAGGAAGGACCATAGTATTTTTTGAATATTTTTTAATCCTGTCTAGCACGTCCGAAATTTTAGCTAAAAAAAAATTTTTTTTTTTTTTTTTTTTTTTTTTGAGTCATTAAAATTGACGTAAAATCAATCATGTCAGCCATTGACAGTTTTGCAAAGAAAAATTAATTTCCCCGTTTTAAAATCTTGTAAAATTCAATTTTACTTTTTTCAAGTTATTTTAGAAAAATCAGAAAATTTAATGGATACTTAATGTAATTTGAAACAAACATTACTTGATTTTTTAGTAGAAAAAATTTAGTTGGAAATAAGAGAACCATGTCTAACCGTGGTGAATTGACGTTTATGTCAATGTATCGACAATTCACGTTAGGGCAGATATTTTTTTTCATTTTTAAGTGAACCAGCTTATTTAACTATTAAGTAATTCTTAAAAATTAACTACATTCAAAAGTCTAGTATTTGATTTCTTTTAGGTACTTTTTTAATGAAGATATGTCCAAAGACTGCACTGTTTCCGTCCTTAAAATTGAATAAAAAAATTAATAATTGCAGTATATCTTTCACTTAAATAGAAGAAAAATTTTAAAAATAAAATAAAAGAAAAGAGAAGAAAATATTTAGTGAAATATGTTTGAATGAAAGAAAGATTTTGAAAATGCGACTATGATGGTCAATCAGAGAATTTGACACGAAATCCACGCAATTTGAGTCCGAATTCTCGCTTTCAGGAGAAACAACTCTTAAAACATTATTTCTGAATAGTGCCTCCGTAGTTTTGCCAGAAACGTTTTTAAAACATTTTTTGGCATATTAAAAATTTATTGTAAAGATAGAAACGCTTGGTAAATTGTAATAAGCTTTCAAATTTAAGACCTGTGAGTGAGTGAGAGAGTGAGAGTGAGAGTGAGATTCAAACTTAATTCTTTAAATATTTAACTATCACAAAAAAACAAAAAAAAAACAACGAAAACAATTCGTGTAAAAATTCATTTTTGATAAAAAAAAAAAAATATTTTGGCTTCAGATAATAATGTCCTTAATATATATTATTCATAAAAACCATTAAAATGTTTTTTTTTTTTTAAATGTCTTACTTTTATTGGGTTCTGTATTTCACAATTCAGAGCTAAAGTTTGGGTATAAATGCTCCTCGCTTTACAAAAAAAGTCGATTTATATTCTCCAAAGTCTTCTGCATTTAATTAAAAAAATTACAAAAATATACAAACGAGTTTTCATAAAATTAAGTAGGGGTAACAGGTGTGTGTGTGTGTGTATATATATATATATATATATATATATATCATAACTTTCTAAAAAGCAAACATTTCTAAAATAATTTAATTCATTTTTTTAAGATCTTAAATTTGAAAGCTCGTTACAATCTGCGAAACGGTGTATTAGTTGTTTGTTTCACAAGTAAATTCTATTTTATATTCGATGTTTAGTTTATTGACAAGTTCAGGTAACGTTTTATTGATACAATTATTTACTCCTATCTTATATTAAGTATTAAGCAGGATAGATCCAATAAAGTAAAACTGACAGCTTCTCTCAAAAATGATATCTAATCACTTGTTAATTGGGGCAAGAAATGGCATGTAAATTTTAACATCTTCCAAACGAAACTGCTATACTTTAAACAAAGAACCATTTTTTGCCTTTCATCAGCATGGCTGATGCTAACTTCCAGGAGAGCAACTCGTAGCACCGTCGCGGTCTCATGTTTTCTACTGATATGAAGCGGAATAATATCAAATCATTTGCTGGCTGGAGGTGCTGCTCAGAAAGTTGGTTCACCATTTCGTGCCAAATAACTTCTCTCGTCAGAATCTGTCAGGTACAAATCTACCATTCATGAAATATTGCTGCCATATCTCATCTGGTGCTCTGGCTATATATTTTTAAATTCTCAACAAAATCCAAAGGCTCTATAATGTTATCAATCTTGACTGCTTTTATCATGGCTTCCTTGTCTTTTCTATATTTTCATAGCAATTGTTTCAATGATCTCTCCTTGGTATCTCGACTACATGAATTTAAGCTTACTACTAGATTGCTATCTAGGTCTCATAGTTTTACTATTGAACACAACTAGATGTAACCCTAAGTTCTATTCTACTGTAGTTTCGATTCTCGCTGATGGAACTCTTATTTTCTTACTTCTCTGCCACCTACGATCTTTAAAAATTTAAATGCAACTCCAATTATTTATTTTTTTTTTAAATAATATTTTTCAGCTTCAAGCAAGGTAATAATGTCACTAAGATGCAGGGCGTTACAAGGACTGAAAGATAAGAATTTAGTGAGAAGCAAGGAGAGGACAATAAAGGGGGAAATGGGACGTTCCGGCGTAGCCGATTTGACATCGGAATTTTTCGGCAGCGGGAGAATTAGGCGTCAAATTACTACTTCGTCGTTATAGTCAGTTGCTTGCTTGCTCACTTCTTTTTCTCTCTCCCTCCCTCTCTCGTAATTCAATTTATGAAAAAGAGTAGTTGGAGACATTTTTATATTATATTTCCTTCAATGCAGCCTCATATTTTTCAGTCGTCAAAGCCTTTTTATGCCAAATGGAAGCAAATATTTTATCAAAGTGTAGAAGAAACAAAGTGATACAAGATGGATACCTTTTTATTTTTAACACAACGAGCAAAAGAGAAGTTGAATCATTAGATCCCATTGAAATCCTGAAGGGTGTGGCTCATAATTACGAAATGAAGTAATTTCTAAGATTAAACAGCTTTACGTTTTTTTTTTTTTATTTAATTTTTTGAGAAATAAAATAAATTAAATTAAAAATATTGTAAGTTTTTACATTATTCCATTAGTGTTTTAATAGAATCCTTCATTCCATAAATGAATAAAAAGTCACATTGAAAGTTAGGTGTTTTCAATGCTTTGGGGGGGGGGGTGCCTCTAATGAAAGACGGTGACGTCTAAACGGCCGTGCCAACAAGTCCAATTATTTTTCTGGTGCCGAATCAGCGACGCCGAAACATACCAAACCCAATAAAAGGAAGAGGGTTCAGGAAGAGAAAAAAAATGGGGATTGAGGTTGCATTCAAGTTTTGGAGAAATTGTGGGTGGCAGAGAAGCAATAAATAGAAAGAGAATTCCACAGGTGAGAAGTGCAAGCGATTAAAAGAGAGGCTTACATCTCGCTAGTTCAACAATGAAATGATGACACCTAGTTACCTATCTAGTAGGCACGTTTAAATTCATGTAGTTGGAGCCCTAAGGATAAAAGCTCATCAGAACAGTTGCCATGAAAGTATTTGTAGAAAAGACAGAAGCCACACAAGCCACTGGAGGTGAGAAAATGACTGAAATCAAGATTCCAGATGAGGACCAATTACATCACAGACCCTTCGCTTCCTGAATCCAGTTCTTTTATTGTCCCTTCTCCACAATATAGTAGCATTATCACCTTTGCTTGAGGTGAAATGATTGTAATAAAAAAATAAATATAATTACCAATGGGGCCACCTTCATGCTTCAGCTTGTCTTTTAGATTTTCTGGTAACTGGTCCTTTCCAAAATATTTCACCTAAACAATTAACATTTTCAGTATAGTTATGATGCTGCTTGATCAATATATCCATTACCTTTCCTCAATATCATGTGAAACCATACTGATAACGGTCTAAAACTAGGTGTTCATTGAAAATCACCTAATAAAAAAAAAAAAAAAAAAATCATCTGAAATTCCTATCAGCAGAGATTAAGAAAAATAATGAAATTGGTCAAATGTTCGATACAGCACATGTTTACCCCGAGTCTTGTAAATACTTGTCCTGGCACTTATAGGCCTGAAAAACCATAAGTGTAAGCATGCTTGCAGGTGTTTCAAAATATTTGCTATTCTACGATCTTATATAAAAGAAGAGTGACAGGGAGAGAACTGGTGGCAGGTGAGGGTCAATAAGACATTTTTAAGTGACTGCTTTAAAATCAGATGAGAATGAAAACATGCAGAGATTAAAAAAATATTTTGATAGCTTAAAGGCATTTTAACACTTATGAACTTAGATTGAAACATTTTGATAGCAGGTTGCTTTCTTTTAATGGAAAGAGCTTCCCAGATTTGCAATTTATTTTTGTCTTGCAGTTGGCACGACAGAGTGCAGTAGTATTGTTAACTAAACAAAAATTAGATGAGGCAGCATGGATTTGTGTTATGTATTTACCTGTGTAACTTTGCTTAGAGAGACACCAAGACAGTCTTGTCATGAGATCATGAATTAGTACCTGAGCAAAGGTATGAGGAACTTAAAGATGAAATTTGCTCAGTAATAGTAATGAAGCCAACCTGATAAGTATTACATGTGTGAAATGTAACAAAGAAACACTTCTGCTTTGATATCTTGGAGAAAAGTGACAAGGATGCTTGATCAAAGACTGACATGCAAAATAAACAACAAAGGTGGAGATTATGTTTAGAAATTTACATTTAATAGTTTCTTAACATTCATATACAATATGAAGAGGTTTATGTATTTTTTGGTTTCTTTTTTTTTTTTTTAAACCCATAGTAATTGTTCAGACTTTCCAGTTTATCAAAAATAACTTCATCTTAACCCTTATGCAACATTTAAATTTTTTTTTTTTTTTAAATTTTAAAAACTTGTTTTCAAAAAAGTATTTTGCAAAGCAGACAGGTTTTTCTGAAATTCCATACATAAAAAAAAAATTTCCATGTGACTCTCTCAAATACATCAGAAAGGAGACAGTGAAATGATCCTGATTGACAGTTAAAAAAAAAAAAAAAAAGTGTATGAGATGCAACAATATTGTTAGTTGACGAGAATAAAGAAAAATCAAAAGGCAAGATATTGGATTAGAGTGGGTGGCAAGCTGGGGGATAGCCTCAAATCAAACATTGACAATGCATTTGTCTGTGTGTATTAATTACAGATGGACAAAGTGAAATATCTGATTATTTATATGAATACAATATAATTTCCTGACCATGAAATGTAAAACTGAAAAAGTTGACTTTTTTCTTTTTTAAGAACCTTGGAATGAGTAGATAAATAAAAATTCTAAATTAAAAACAATCCTGTATGAATGAGTGATAATATTATGTATATATGTATCAACATATCAATGTATTATTTTATAGACATTTCATACTTTCTTTTTAAGTTGTAGTTCATTAGAATTGTAGAATATGATAATGACAGTGTTATTCATGTTGAGAACTCCAGAAACCTAAAGCACCACAACTCCCAAAAATACAGTGACAAACCTGTTGATACAAATAAACAGGTAAGATTTATCATAAAATATTTTGTAGCAGTGTGTGTGCGTGTGTGCATTAGTTTACTAGTAAATTACAGGAGGATAACCTGTTTACGGTGAGATTTTGTGAATAAAGTGCTCAATATTAATGGAGCATTAATAATATATAAAAACAAAGAATTATCTGCCAATTCAGAGTTTCACGGGGGGGGGGGGTAAATTCACACACAAACGGCAAGATAACGACTTTTTTTTCTTTTTTTTTTTTTAACTAAGAGATGTTATTACATGGCATGATCTAATCTGAAATTGTTTGATCATGTTTCTAACACACAGATTTACCTGTGTTAAGATAAGGCTGAACTGATATGAGAGTTTGTAGAGATAAGAGGGAGGGAGGGAGGGAATTAATTTGTGGTTAAAAACTGAAGTATATAAATTGGTTAAATTAGGGATACCACATTTTAAATTAAAAGGCGTAAATTGGGGAAGAGAATCTCCATCCTAAATATACCTCAAGGGATCTAATTTTGAGACTACAGAGTAAATCCTCTTGGCTTAAACTAGCCATATTGTGAAATAGTTAACATGGTATACAAGCCTATGTAAACATATCAAGGGTGCCGATGAATATTTCAACAAGATTAGGCAGGGTATATGGTGGAGGAAAGGGGGGGGATCAAATTTGAGTATACATCACTTCAAACATTTTTAGTAGATACATGTATTTGAATAGTTATTTATTAAACAGTGTATATTTATTTTTGTCTACAGTCCTGAATGTTTGAAAAATCTTAACTTGCAGACTCCA
The DNA here is from genome assembly GCA_964036315.1 of Acanthosepion esculentum. Classification (NCBI taxonomy): domain Eukaryota; kingdom Metazoa; phylum Mollusca; class Cephalopoda; order Sepiida; family Sepiidae; genus Acanthosepion; species Acanthosepion esculentum. The sequence goes on from OZ038497.1 coordinate 12,999,143, forward strand.
ACAGGAATCAAACCAGAGTCCCTCAGGACAAAGGGAGCTACCATTTTGCCCATTATGCCTTGCCCATGGAGAACAGTCAGATGTCAGAGACCACAAGTTTTTTTTTCTCTAATAAGATTTCTAACATTCAGACGGTAGATGAAAATAAATAAATATACTGTTTAATAAATAAACAGAGCGTCTACTCAAATACAAAATAATATTTAAAGTGATTAAAAAAAATCTGTTGGATTAATAAAAAAAAAAAATAAAAAAATTTTTAAAAATCCATTATATATATATATATATATTACACAGAATAGAAATTCAAATTTACCTCATTCGATTAGGACTTGTTTGAAATAGCTGTTCGAATGAGATAAATTTGGATTTCAATTCTATGTAATTTATATGCTCTGTTATAATAAATACATTGAGCTCTTTTTGTGGATCAGTTTTAATATTTAAAATTATTAGGATTCACTTGGATTATATAGCAGCAGATGATTACCTGTCTATATCAGCAGAGAAATCTATGCATACTATGCATTACATAGCAATCAGGACGAAGGAGAAGAGTTCCATTTTTACTTCCCTCCATTTTGTTCAATAAGAGGAGAGAAGTTTACACATCCAAAATTGCATTTATAAACCAGTAAAGATCTTTCTCTTGTCCACTCCTACTTTTAAAAGAGAGTTATTGAAATATGGAAAGAGTAAAGAAACTAATGTTGCATGAAAAACACATTCCATTTTGGGTGGGACTAGTTTCACCTATAAAAGAAGGGGAGACAAAAAGAAAAGTCAGTTCAACATATTTATCTTGTATGAACTGAGTCTGAAATCAAGCCAGTGTTTCTGCCCACACTAGTAGGTAGGTAGGGTAAAGTTGTAATTACCCTAAGCAAAAGATGTGACTTGCAGTTTCAAAGCAGTTATGGCCAGAGATTAGCTGCTAAAGTAAAGATATCATCAGAAAGTTAGCAGCACTAAACTGGAGCCGATCAAGAGATCGAATAATTATACTCTACATACTAAAAGAATGTGGAGCAAATTAGTCTTTAGCTAGTCACATTACAATAAACAAGACTGTGCTGAAAGAGCTTATATGCAGCTATCTCCAACTTGAGCAAGTCTTTTCTCCCACAGCAGTAAACCTGTGTACTTGTAAAATCCAGTACTCTAATTAAAAAAAAAAAAAAAAAAAAAAAGTTCTTTGTCTTGCTTTGAAGGACCTCAAATTTCTTGATGGAACATTTTACAGATCCAGTGTTACAGAATCCCACGGGTGGATGCTTCCTTGATCACTACAATCCTAATCTCTTCAAATCTAAGATTAACTATTATCCATCCTACATATCCTTGTAATATGCAGCCCTTGCTCCCTCTCTATATGCTCCTACATCATTCAATAAGCATCTACCTTGAGTGGCACTTAGGCCTTGAATTGGGTGAACATTAGTTTAAAAAAGAATTTTTTTACTTTTCTTTCAAGAGCAGACTAAAAAAATGTCAGTCTCAAGTTAGGCACTTTACAACAGTTCATCCCAGAAGCAATAACAAGAGAAGAAATATTAATTTCCTTTAGTTTTAACTAAAAATATTTTAACTGACCTAAACAGACCTAACAATTTAAAGTTTGCCATAATTAAGAGACCAGGAGAAAGTAGAAGCAATTTTATCATTTAACAAGCAAAAAAGCAATTCAACAGACATATGGTGAATAAAATAAAAATTTTAAAGAAACTGCTTCAAGCTGCATGGAAAGAGTTTTAGATAAGAAGTTTCTTGTCCTGAGATTTACAGAGCCTATTGACATTTTTCATACATATATCAATACAAGTAAGAAACTATTGTTGTGATAGAAATCTTTACAAGGAAATGTGAAGAGAGTTCTTCGAATTGTACTCTGTAAGCAAGTCACATTTACTCCTAAATCTAACTTCAGCCCTAAAACTAAAAACTTACATTGTTTACCCTAATTTGACAGCTGTTATCATTGCTATAATTACTGATGAACAAAACAGCAGCATGTGAACAAAGCAATGCTAGAATACAAGTCATATATGCCCATCATGATGCACAGCCTGATAAGGGTATATCAGACACATGCAGCAAAACCAAATGTGCACTATATACTGACAGGTTTTGATAACAGCAGCACATTAACTTTGTATGTGGGGGATAGGGGGAAGTTGGCAATTAGAAACACCTTCAGGTCAAGTAAATGTTCTGACAGTCTAATTGATTAGATATGACTGCCAAGTTTATTATGAGGGGGGGAAATGGGGGGGGAAGAGACTAGTCTCTTCAACACCCTCAGACATATTCCCGCACCCCTGCCATATTCCTGCTTGTGAACTGAAATGCAATGTGTAAATCCCTGATCAAAATCTGACAAATGACAAGCAAATCCGTTTTATTGAACAGGACAATTACTGCAGTCCATGTTAATTCACCAAGACAATCCATGTAAATAATAATAATTATTATTGCTACTACTACTACTACTATTAGTATTATTATTCATACTTGAATTGTCATAAGTTACAAAAAAGTAAAAACGACTTTAAGATATTTTCCGAACAGTAAATGCATAAATTAATCCAAAGTGAAGCTCTTATTAAAAAAAAAACAAAAAAAACGAGGGGGTAACGTAAGCTAATGTCTGAAGAGGAAGAAAAGATAAAGCCTAAGAGATTCTGGTTTTTGGGGACCTTTTTTTTTTCTTTTTTTTTTTTTTAAATACTAGAAGGATGAAATCTTTTGCTCATCTTTCTTGAAATCTTCAGCCAGCAGTTAAGGAGAGCAAAATCTATCAGTATTTCATTCTCAGATAACTGACTCAAATCCATCAGTACAAATGAGTCTTGCAAAAATCTTGGCTCAGCTACCAACAGAAAAAATTATAGTATGAAAAAAAAAAAAAAAAAAAAAAAAAAAAAAAAGCTTTAATTAAAGATAAAGAGTATCATAAATCCACATTTGGTCAGCAGGATTTGTCTAATAGAAATTAAACAAGAATTTTTTTCAAGATGTTTTTCATCTTTGAAACTGAAAATTTGAATGCATTCACTTTAATTCTTTGAATACATTTGCTTTAAAAACAACTGATCCATTTTTAAAATGAGAAAGAATGTAAAAAAATGTTGCATATGTGCATTTTGCCATTTTAGTTTTGCTTGAATGTATAAATAGAAGTTTTACTAAAGCATATAGAAAATAAGTTCCCGGTAGAAGAGAATTGGTTAAAACAGAAAACAAGGCAAAACATGCAAGATGATGACGTTGAGAGAAACATGGGAAGAATTTCCAATCCAAGAACTATTCTCTTAAATTAGAAAAGGAATCAGAAAAAAGAAAGGAGTTGATATTTCTAGCAGAAACAGCCATGATGTGACTGCTAGGTTTCATTTTTCTTTTCAGGTGTCTCGCACACACAAACTAAAAATACCTTTTTGGTTTCCTTAATCTTTTTGAGGGGAGGGGGGGATTTATTATTTCCATTGTTTTTAGGTGGGACAAAAATAGCATCTCAGACATTCAAGATAATTGTTTTAATTACCACCCACACCCTGCCTCAAACTATTCTATATAAAAAAAAAAAATAAAAAGATAAAAATAAAAAAAATTATCAAATTAATTTCAATTACCATGGGAAGAAGAGTCTGCAGTTACTCACCTGCCAAAATGATACCAGACAGGAAATTGTTCTAAAGTGTCTTTTTTTTTTCCTCTTCAGATGACAGATCATTAAAATTCGGAAAATTTCTTGGGACAGCTCCTTTCAGGCATCACATTTCTATTAGTAATCATCCTGCAAAAGAGGTTTTCTAACTAGTGGCAAAATTAAGAGCAAAAGACTAAGGTTCCTTAACACAAGATAATTAAAACTGTCCAAAGAAATTTCCTGAATATTAAAGAAATTCTTCAGTTATTCTCTCCACCCTCTTGAATGGAAGGGGGAGCAAAAAATATCTATCTCCACACATACCTTACATCTTTATCCCAAAAAATGTTAATGAAAAGAAAATGGATGGAGTTGACTGTGATTAGTTTGCTTGTCTGTTAATCTAAAAGAAAGGAAAAAAAAAGGAGAGCGGCAATGTCCACTGTACATGAAAGTATTGGCAGTCAAGAGAGAGCAGAAATTCCAATACAATTCATTACATATACTCAGTGGGGGAGGAAAGAAACGTATTGAAAATTAGTTACAACTTTTGTCAAGATCACATTTGCATAAAAAAAAAAATTTATATATATGTGTGTATGTGTGTGTGTGTGCGCGTGTGTGATCCCTAAAGTGGTAGAATTTCATTGTTGATTTCCATTTTTATTTCAGAATAACAAGTGTAGCCCAGAATGGCACAACATCTGATACTGTATGAGCAGTGTGTCAGTTTGTACTACAAGTGCAGAGATGGTAGCAGTGTTTACGAACCTTCAGTAGATGCCAAAATCATTAGAATTTCGGTATTCCAAGCCGACGAGTGTGGGATCTGCGGTAGATGCCCACAGAATCGGCCGTCGTTCAACATCAAGATGGGAAGAAAATGTTCAAAAGGTACACAAAATGAAGTCAGTCGAGGATATCCACAGACAAAACACGAACCCTGGCCGAGAACACGGACGCTTATGGAGAACTTCAACAATGTACTCTACTTCTACCATTGTACTGTTCAAATGAAAATACGTCTCATGAAAACCAACCAACAACCAATAAAAGTACTAACAACTTAAATACGGCGTTTCATTCCATCCACCCTGTGTGTATGTTTTTATTATATATATATATATATATATATATTACACAGACAATACCATAGTTTGCGATGTAACCAGTTATTGATCTGTGATGTTCATATCTTAAGAGTTTAACAAATGAAGATGATGTCTGTGTGACTAGCAGCTGAGAAAGAAAACAAAATACACAACACATCATAGGAAGATATGGAAAATTTATCAGCAGGCAGCGCTGAGTATGACAAGATCAAAGCAATGAAAGATCATTCGAGTAAATTGTTGATACCCAATGAAGAGTGGATAAACAGGTCCATCCACAACGATACTCTGGAGTCACGATGCTGAAGATAACATCAATCAGCTAAGTGGAAAATTTTACTCTCATTAATCCTACACACACACACACACACACACATATATATATATATATATATATATATGTGTGTGTGTGTGTGTGAATATAAATGGCTGATTGGAAGGTCACACCACTATGTAGATGCATAAAAGAAAAGAAAAAAAAAAGGACTTGTTCTGAGTGAGTGGTTTACTCTAACCACACAAAGCAAAAAGTGAGAAAAGAGAACAGAGAGAGAGAAATAAGATGTCAGTATTGTCCAAAAATCAACAAAAATAATTTTCTTTCTCTCTCTCTCTCTTTCAGAAGAAATAGAACTGATGAGAGGGGGTGGGAGGGAAGCAAATGAGAGGTCAGCTTTCTGGCCACACAGAATTATTATTGAAATTTAGTCATAAGTTCAGCTGGTAAGAAAATGGCTATAGGTCCTGGAAAAAAGAACAATCACAACACTGCAGACAGGTGGCTGTCAGTAACAATGACAACTTAGTATTAACCAACAGCATAATAATTGTAAGACACAGAAGAACAGGTTAAGTCATTTACAAATCTCATCAGGTTACTAATTCTTTCTTTTGGCTGTAAATTTTGAAACATTTCACTTGTAATAATTACAAGCCTAATTTCCAGCATAGTTTTATGTTTATTTACTCAGAATTATACAGGAACTAAACTATATATACGAGCCAAGATTCCCAGGAAGTGGGGGGGATTTAAAAAAAAAAAAAACTGTGATGATTAGATTTCAATTCAGAAAAGTATGACAACACATTTAGAGCAGTGTGTGAATGCATGTGTGATTTATTTTACAAACACACGCGGCTGTTTCTTTATGAAGGTTTCTATGAACGTTTCTGTATAAATATTAATAGACTTTGTTATGTACATTCCGATGTCTACATTTGTGGTAAATTCAGATCCCTCCTATGAGCAGAGGTTTTGAAACTCAAGAGTAACAGGCAGCATCAGAAAGCCAAGTTCCTAATGCAAGGATCAAAAGAGATCAGTCAGCACAGTAAACCTACCCACTAACCTGGCTTTGATTATACAGTAACTAAGAAGTAGAGTGAGGTGGGGAAGAGAGAGCATTATTTTCAATATGGAGGTGGGGATATGTACAAAGGGGTGCTGAAAAGTTCTCTGCCTGACCAAGAAGAGACTAAAAATAGATTTATGATGTTTGGTCAGATTTTGAGAAGTGAGCTGAGAAAAAAAAAAAAAAATTTTACAGCACCTTTTCATATATTTACTGTCTAATTCAGACAGATCAATTTTTTCAAGCATATGCAAATTTTATTTATATTTAAATGATGGATGCTGAAAAGTTCTCTGCCCAACCAACCTACCAAACATCCTAACCAAACATAACATTAAATTTTTGTTTAAATCCCTTCTTGCTCACAATGAACTTTTCAGTACCCCCTCATATATAAAATAACATACATATCTGTATATGTATTTTTGACTAAAATATTGTTTTATTTAAAAAAAAAAAAAAAAAAAAAAAAATATATATATATATAAAAAAAAAAATTTAAAAAAGCCAATTAAAAAAAAATATCAATACAAATTTTCATGATTGTATTTTTTTTGTATTTTTCTTTTTGAATTCCCTCAATTGTTCCCCAACAATGTTTTATATATATTATTCCCACCCCCCTGGTTTTAATCATAGTACACAGGCATTGTATGATATAAGTGCTGTGAATGGAGGGGGGCGGGGGGAATAAAATTAGTCCGGGGGGGGGGGGTCAGCAAGACCAGCTACACATGCTGGTAAATGTGTAGCTGCCAAATGAATCCTTATCAGAATATCCCTCGACAGCAGGCAGAATTGCCAAATATACCTTGTCCCCGCTTTTTCTCCATGCCAGTTCATCAAGACCGTTTGGTACATTGATGGTGTCAGTCACTGAACTCATTGGATAGAAGAAAATAAATGACCACAAGACTCCTACCAACCACTTGAGGAAGGGAGATGAGAGAGAGAGAGAGAGAGGGAGAGAGAGGGGGGAAGGGAGAAAGAGAGAATTGTTGGTGGACATGCAAACATAAACAGGATTGGTCCATCATTCTAGCTGCTGAGACAGGAGTACAGGTGAGCCAGCATAAATATGTTCAAACATTATAACATCACATATCCTAAGCATGCAGGCTCCTGCTCTGTTCTAGGAATTTGTAGTCGGTGGTGGTGGTGCTGCTGCTGCTGCTGCTGGTGGTGGTAGTAGTACTGTTGTTGATGATGTCACTGTCACTGCTGCGGCTGGTTTGTTTTCTGTATGATAAAGGCGGCTGTGGCGAAGGAGGAAGAGAAGAGAAAGGAATGGGAGTAGGAGGAGGAGAGTAGAGGAAGGGAGTCAAAGCAGTTTACACCTCCAGAATGACTTCTTCGGTGTTTGATCTTTCCGTGTTAATTGATAGCTTCCACCTCGGTTCTGTGGACTAGATGCCTCCTGGAAGGAAAAAGATATTTTCTTTATATTAGAGAGAGAAAAAAATTCAAACTACACAAGAAAATAAATGCAAACTTGGAACTTCATTGCGCACAAAAAAGAAACAAAAACTGTGACAAAAGGGGCAGTTTTTCCCTTGACCTCCACTTATTTTAACTACTTCACTCTTCAATGTTTATTATTTTAAAAACTGATAATTAGAATTTTCATAAAACCTAAACATATGAAAGTGAATTTCTTGAGAATTGGCAATGAAAATAATAAGCACTATTTGACTATTGGAATGGTTGGCAATAAAAAAAAAAAAAAAATTCCCTTAATTGCCAATCTATATAAACTTTATAAAATGGCAAATAATGAGGATTTTCTTATAGAGTCATTCACATATTTTAATAATTTAGTAAATGATAAAGATTGGTTTCATTTTATTTATATTAGGGTTTGTTTTTAATTACAAAATTATTTTTGTATTAAAAAAAAAAAAAAAAAAAAAAAAAAAAAAAAAAAAAAAAGAAAAAAAGTATAAATTCATTTTCATATATTTAGTTTTTATGATAGTTCTAAATCAATGGTTTTTAAAACAAACATTGCCAAGGAATAAATGTACTTAAAATGATAAGTGTCAAAGGTGGGGGTCTTTTTGATACTTTTTTTTTTTTCGCAGGCACAAAGGTCCAAGTTTGCCAAAAATGCTTTGTCTGCAAAAATCTAAGTAGATTCTGTCAAACAAATGGCTTCCTGATGGAACTGAAGCTAAGCAAGATTCTTTACGAAGGTTCCCCACCTCATTTACAGATGTGTGGTCAGCATAATGATTAAAACACTTAGGAGAAATTAGTAGGCCAAGTTCAAACTCCCTCAGTTTGCTTCTCTCACACAAATACTCATGAGAAAGTATATGAATCAATATCCGCTCCTCCAAGATAAGAGTCAAATATAGCAGGGCAGGCTAAGCTCCCTAAACCTTGGTTGGCAAACAGTCTAGGAAAACCAGCTAGTGTGCACCGCCACCCCAGCCAAAATAATGTATAGAATGCAATTTTGAAAAACAGAATTGGTTTGCAATTATTGCAATAAAATTGTTTCACCTTCAAAGGCTGAAAGTTGCTTAAATGTGTCTGCAAATTCCACATGCTTACATGTGGAACTGAATGTCCCTACAGTTAGACAGTAAACTACTGTACCTTGAATCCCTGCCAAGTGCAGTGAAAAATTTAATTAAAATTAGACAAGGGACTCTTGAGTTAGGGCAGTTTGTTTTTACAGCATTTTTAATAGAAAATTCAATATTGTTTTCTTATATCAATCTGCATATAGAAACAAACACTTGCATATTATATTCCAACAGGTTTATGGGTGGTCTAGTAATCAACTAAAAATTACAACAACTTTTCAGAAATCTATTTGTAAATTTCCCAAACCATATCTCATAACCAGTCGAACCAAGGTTTGTCTCACTTAAATGTGCTTTTCATACAATGAATTTCTTTAGGAAATTAAGAAATTCATCCAAGAAACAAGTAGAACAAAAACTACAATTGACTCACCAATTTACGGTCCATTTTTGCTTTAATATCTCGAGCTAGTGTAAAGAAGGCCTCCTCTACATTGATACTGGCTTTAGCACTGGTTTCCATAAACTTTATTCCATGTTCAATAGCAAGCTGATGAAAAGAAAATTAGCAATTAAAATCTTCATGCCAAAAGATAGTTTTTTTTTTTTTGCTGAAAATAGAAAGTTTAATTCTTGTCGAGAATGACAATATTTTACAGATAAGACCAATCTCTATGAATATCACTTCTGAGTACTTAAAAAAAAAAAAAAAAAAAAAAAATCTTTAAATTCCAGTATAGCATTCAATGAAGATATTGAAAATAAAAAATATCTATAAAAAAATAACTGAATATATAAAACGTAGGATGAAATGGGATTCAGTATAAAATTTGTACACTTTCTAAGCAGATTGAAACATCAAAATTAGCTTAAGAAAAAGAAGCATATTTTTTCCTCTGCTATCCTCAACCCTGTTTAAAATAAATTAGGATCTATGCACACTGGGGTTAAACCTATAAACAATCCAAATTTATTCTTACCTGTTCTCCTCTTTCCTTTGACACTTGTCGTCGCTCAGTCATATCACATTTATTTCCTAGAATCATCTTTTCTACATCTTTGGATGCATGCTTTTAAAGAGAAAAAAAAAAAAAAAAAAAATTAAATATTTAATAAAAAATATAAAACTGTTTGATTCCTAAGTTAACTGTATTGCACATCACAGTAAAAATAAAATTAGATACACGGTTCAAACGAAAGTTCCTGTTATCTCCCCTTAGATTTCTACAACAAACACTTGAGAGGGATTTTAGCCTAAAGTAAAAAATAAATTCCAAATACCATAATCCTTTGTGTATAGATTGCTAAGGACTACAAGACAAAGCTGGAGGGGATATATATATATATATATATATATATATATATATAAACACACTCAGTTTACTCTTGTGATTCATAAGCTTTACAAAACTGGGATAATGACTCTTGGGGTAATAAAACTACAAAAATCACCAATAATCGTTCAGGGAATAAATCTAAATGAAATTGAATTAACATTTTAGTTTTGAAAATATACATCTTTCTGTATTTTTGTCATCATAAATTAAATATCTTTACCTTTGAGTGATTTTCAAATTCATTCAATTGTTTAGCCTCAACAAAAAGTAAAAAAATCGTACAGAACTTAGAGAAACAATATGAAAGATTCATTTCCCTTTGTTGCAATATGCCATTAGATATCCAATCTGCTCAGATTATCCATTTTAGGTCCTGGAAAAAATAGGATCAAATACTAAACTAAGGTATAAGATGCAGATTTTGGGACATAATTTTGGATGAAAAAGATACACACTTAAGGTTAAGTGAATTAAGGAAACTGCAAAAAGATAAACTTGACCTGGGATTCTGTGAAACAGTAAAAAGCTGAAAATAAACTAAATTCCTTCACATCAAATATAGACATCCTACAATGCAATCAAATGTTATCAAAAATACTAAAACTAATTTTAAAATTTTTTAAAAAATAAAACAAAGTTAAAATAGTCTCTTCGAATATCATTTAACCAATGATTTTACTCCAGAAGGAAGCAATTCACAAATTGCTAGTTAAGATATATTTTAAGAAGAAAAAAAAAAAGAAGAAAAGAAAAGTGTATTTAGAGAGCAAGCTTAAAATTATTAAAAAAAATTACAATAAATTGTCCTAAAAGCCAAGAAACAGCTCAATAGAAAAGTCCTGATTTTTATCAACCACAAGAAGGAAAAAAATGTCAGTTACTTAATCATTACCAAGTAAAGCAAGCAATTTCAAATCAAATTTCTATTCATCATAACTTCACATTTCAGGCAAATGTCTGACAAACTTTTTTTTCTTGTGCTGCATTAGAATAATCCACCGGATTGACTGTTACAAGTGTTCATAAATCTTATGAAAATTTTTATAAGCAACAGATACTTATGTTACAATTACAAATACTATCCTGTTGGGGAATTGAACTAAGTAACCTCCCAATTTAACCCAGTGGAGAGAAGCTGAGTAAAAGTTTGTTTTATTTCTTTTATTTTTGCAATTAGAGAGAGAAAAGAAAAACATTTATGATGATTTCTAAATCAACAATATACTAAAAGATGAAAATAAGCAAAACAATAAAAGTCAAGTTGATTCATTATTGCTAATGGTTGCAGCCAGGGCTGCAGAGAAGTTCTCAAACAATGAAAAATGAATAGGAAGACAAAAAAAAACTGGTCATTTGGTCAGATTTTGGGAAATGAGTAGTGGAAAGAATAACACACTCCACAGTTGAATCAAAGAGAACTGTGACAAAAAGAAAAAAAGAAAAAAAGAAAAAGAAAAAAAAAGAAAAGATCCAAATGAAAGCATCAACTTACTTCTTCAATGTTCCTGATCCAGTTCCTTATATTTTCAAAGGATTTTTCATTTGTAATATCATAAACTAACATAATTCCCTGAAAGTAAAAATTCATTTCAATTATTTTTAATATTTTCAACAAAGATGGCAATTATGAGAAGAGTTTAATAAAAAGTTATACTATTCGATTTTCTTGACCACATAGAAAAACGTCTTTAAATGCTAAAAATTTGGGACACAAATTTCAAGACTGTTTCCATAGCCATAATATATACATATCCAAAATTATATATCCTAATAATTTGTTAGTAATAAATTTACTGAAAACTACAAAATTATTAAATGCTTATAAAAATATATTGGAAAAGATTAAAAGTGAATAATGGGGCAAGATTGGGAGGAGAAAACTATAATGGTTTTAAACAGTCCAGTGTTCCATTTAAATCCCCCAAATGCACAAGTATAATCAAAACTCAACAGCTACAATGACCAAAGATTCGATTTACATCATTCAATAATTTCAATAATTACTTCTCTCCATTTTCTGTAGTTTGTACAAACTAAAGCAGATCCAAAATAACAGGATAGCATTTATTTTCTGTAGAAAGACTGAATAAGCACAGACATTTCAACTTAAAATCCATTTTTTATATATATATATATATATATATATATATATATATATATATATATATATATATATATGATTGTTAAGTCCATTGAAATTATTGAATGATGTAAATCAAATCTTTGGTCATTATGTGTGCGTGACATTTTCAATTAAAGGGACAACTAACTTTCAATAGCTCATGTTACACAAATTTTGAATTCCTAAGTTTTCATTACAGTGATTGTTTTCGGTAATTTTTTTTTTTTCTACACGATTTTTTGTGAAATTCTTTTGTACAATAAGAAACTTATAACTTCGAAATAAATTTGGGAATAATTGAAATTGCAAAATCCAGTTTGAAGTCACCCATGAAATAAAAATTGTTTGTACAGAATGTAAGAACCTGCGTACATCAAATTGTCTTTAAATTAAGCGGTGGCAGAAGAATTATTGCTGAACTTTTGAAAGGTAAGCTTCAATGTTAATGCAACAATCAATTTTGAGTTCTTCTGTAGTTTATTGTTGCCTATTGCATACGGCAGCAGTATGCCTCACAAAAATAAATAAATCTCCGCCAACAGAAGACTAGATCACAATCAAAAGAGCCAAAGCTGCAGCGAGGAAAAGGAAGTCCCATGCAAATGAAAACCCAGATCGAACAGCAGCTAGGAGAGCTTCCAATGCTGAGAATATGCAAAGACTTAGGGACTCCCAAACTCCTGAATAAGCCAAAGGCCCAATCAAGAGTGTGCTGCAGCAGGCACTAGCTTAAAAATGCTGCCTGATAGGGCAGCTTCTAAGCATGCATGCATATATATATATATATATATATATATATATTTAAAAAATTAGGAACCATATGTAAAGTTACCAATACAGTTAAACCTAACTCTATATCCCCCACTCCCCTTGGTAAACCTATTTTCATTCTTTTTTGTATAAGCACAGATTGCAGATAAAGGCTAACTTTGGACAAGATTTGAATTAAGTTATTAAAAGTACTTCAAAGCATTGGTTTATTTTTCAATGACCAGCAGCAAGTAAGCCATAATCTAAAAATATGGAGGATATAGAAAATATGGAAATTAAAACGTGGCAACAACAACATATCATTAAATGATTGCACATGAAACAACCGCGCCAAGATAAACAGCCATTTTAAAATGCACGCAAACGTTCGATTATTTACATATTCCTCATCTCTCATCCACAGATCCAGAAGAGTGCTTCCAAAATTAACAGCGATTTATTTATTCCTAATAAATGTAACAGATCTAGCCAATTTAAAAACTATAATTACAAAATAGTCAAATAATTTCCAAGGAGAGCCTCATGTTTACATACAATCAGTGAATGCTTTGACCAACAATTTCTCATTTCTTTTTCAGGAAGGAACAGCTTACCAATATCTATAATCGTACAATTCAAAGATTTTCTGTTTTGTTAATTAGTCTTTCTATGTCAGCCTACAAAGATTATTATGTAGGTATTTGAAATATATATTTGGAAGAGCAATATTTTGAGTTGTTAGTAATTTTATATGTGCCATGTGTGGATAGCGGGTATTAAGTATGCAAATTTGGACAGAATCTAAAGCCACTAGCCTAGAACATAATTCAAACAAAAATTTCAAAAATGTGCTTAACTGAAATCTTAACCTGTGCTGGGCCGAGCCAAGAGTTGTAAAGCAAATTTTAATGGAATGTTCAAGCTAGCTTATATTGCTAGCATCCTAAGAGAAAGGGCATGCTTAATCCCTAACCCCTCTTCAAAGACACAGACCACCTTTTTTTTTTTAAAAACATTTAACATGATATGGAGGGGAGAGCAACTTAAAAAAATAAATTTAAAAAAATAAAATACAGATTCAATTTATATATATATATATATATATATATATATATATATATAAACAAAACCCTCACACTTAATGTGGAAATTGCATTGCTTATATTTTCAGCATCAATTATTTTGGATTATTATTTATGCAATTCCCTAATGTCACATGTAAGAATTTAACAAAGTTTAAATATTTAAAGAAAACTAATGCGAAATAAGTGATATATTAGCAGCTTGATCACATTACTTACTAATGAGATTCTTTTACGGCAACAGGAGGTATTTTTGATCATTGCTATCAAATAATGCCTCCTGTTCGCACAAAAATGAAATACATCAAAGGTTATCAGACTGCATGACCAATAAATTCAAGTGTTCATAATTTATGGCCTGAAAAAAATTTTAAACATCGATTTATTATTCTTTTATGTGCCGCGAAAATGGCTGATTATGGATCGTCACAACTTGTTTATTTTTTTTTTGACGCTCTAAGTAACCTTTGATCCTTTGCCAATCCCTGTTTATACTGCCTTCCCACAAACTCATTAAGTAGGTTACTTGTTGCTTCCACCCGATTCTCTTTCCTTTACTATATCCTGTGAACGTTCTCTGGGCCTTCAGAAGGGATTTCAGTCGTCTCTCCTTGATTGCTGATCCTATTTTAATTTAAATATCTTTATTGTTCACATGTTCTAGCCATGGCATTTTCAACATTCATCAGTGTTTGCATATACATCTCAAACTCATAATTTGTCAAATATTAAAAATTTAATCCAGAAATTCAAATGTTAATGATCATGCCAACATGTTCCGCATGTTGCTGAACAAGTCCAATTATCAAGGTCAACATAGCTTTTAAATAAAAGCTATCAAAGTTCAATTTCTAATTAATATTTTTTTTATGACCCCTATTGCATCAACACCATGAAAAATACACATTCAGCAAACGTTTCATACTATAAAAATACCAGAAAAAGAAAGTTTTTGTTTCTGTTTTTGCATTTTATCAATGTAATTCTTTAAACAAAACCGTGTAGAGTCTAAAGAGAGATGAAACAAAGAAATGCTCAATACTATTTTACTAGATATTTAGCACAGATTGTTTCATAGTCAAATAGGAATGCTTAGAAAACTTTTTACCAAGTTTTCTATCTGAATAATTTGATTCATTGTAAACATTTTCAAAGTAAAATTTTAAGACTAAAGACTTAACAGTAGGTAAACTGCTAAGTTTTGGTTGGGTCAACATCATCCATTTTGATTAACATATCAGCTTCTGTTTCAATTGCTTATGTAATAATTATGGATACAGAGGAAAGGCCATTGTTACATTCTCTTGACTCCTGTTGCAGTCAATACTGGAAAAGCTGTCAAGTTGACTGGTGATAAGAGACATTGCAAACCTGTTTGGAGAACAAGTCAATAAATAGGATTTGAATCTCAAAATACACCAAATATATAACAGATTATTATTATTATAAGACAAAGTTCAAGTTATACTATACACAACATTAATTGTATCTGTATAATTAAGTTTATCTTAGTGTGCCAATTCTCAGATGTTTGCATGGATTTTAACTATCATTTTCAGATTCCCTATAAACAAACCAATTTTCAAGAGAAATCTTAGGAACTCCAATTCCCACTCTTCTAAAATTTAAATTGAAAGAATTCTGATTGATAATTCATAAAAAACAAAACCTCTTTGCACGTCATTTAAAGCCAGAAAATATTTAGATTTTAAGATTTTTTTAAATTTTTGAATGATTTTTGAATGATTTTGTGATACAGATCTTACCAATTAACCAATAGCTGGGAGGAGAAGAGGTTTATACACACTTTTTCAAAAGGTTAATGTCATGTAAGTGAATATAATGAACGCAATTGGAATTGGAACTCACCTCTGATTAACAATTCAGAGCCATTATCCATTACACCACACACACATCCAAGCAAGCTTATAGCACCTGGTATTTGCAAGTGGTCACCAATTTAGGTACTGACTATGTTTGATGTTGCTTAACTTAGGTGACTGTACAGGAACTGGTGTGAAAGCATTCTGAATTTCAATTATTGAACAAATATTGTGTCCTTAGCTGATGTATAAATGATGCATTAAATTTCATCTATCAGTCTTTACGTTTACTTGGAGAATACAATAGCCTTATATACAATGATTCTCTTTAGTTAAAAAATCTTAGATAATGTATAGAAAACACAAAATTTAAACTAGTCTTAATAGTCACTAAAATACTCTGAACAGGAGTAGAGGTTTATCCCTGGTTTCATGTTTTGGATTGGGATGCTGGGCCTTCTAAAGTTTACTTTAACTATACTTCAAATGTCTCCATCTAAAATTTTATTTACTATTTATTTTTCCTCGAGAAGTAGGGAGGTTTTTCTATCATCCAGTTAACACTCCTCCTCGATCTTTTGAACAGAAGTAGAGGTTTATCCCTCGTTTCCCCACCCCCATTTATGATTGGGTTTCCAGTTCCTTCTAAAGTCTTCTCATTCTCTTTCCTTGCATCTTAGTGGCATTATCACTTTGCTTGAAGTGAATTGATTTAAAAAAAAAAAAAAAAAAAAAAGGCTTTCATATTGTTATATAGAATATTCAATCCCAATATTTTTTCCCCATCTAATCATTTGGTGTTACCTTTCATGACCTTAAATTAGAATTACCATATATAATCACAAAACATGCAAATTTTGAACCTAATTTTAAAGGAGTTACATTATACACAAGATATAAAATTAGCGTATGTACTGCTGACCCTGGCTATGCCGTAGACCAAACTATATATCCATTTACTGTAGTCAAAAGTACAGCTGTATTTAAAATAAATATTGCATGTTACACAATTATATTGAGTATGCTAATTGAGGAGATAAAGGACATCAATTGGGGGGGGGGGCAAATACTTAAATACTTTTGCATCCAAGTGTAAATACTTAAATACTTTTGCAATACTTCTCTTTAAAAAGGAAAGAAAAAAAAGTCTTAAATTTAACTACTATTACCAGTCAAAATGTTTACCAAGAGAATCCTCTTTCACATATACTATTGAGCAATAATACTGTAGGTCTTTAATGCCAATAATAATAATAAACTTTATCTTTCAAGCAAATTACTAGAGATATTCTCAATGATGGCATTTCCCTGCCAATGAGAGTGAAAAGAATTTCAAGTGTGAACTGTGCACCAAATTTGAACTGGCTACCATTGAAGTAATTAGTCTAACAAGGGGTTGTGAGAAAAGGTTTATTGGCTGCTGAGACATTCCTGGCCAGTAAGCTGGAGTCATCTTACATAACTGTGATGTGACTAACAAAACCAGCTTTTATGAATAAGCATGATAACCACTAAAGTTAGTGGTCAGTCATTTCAACCGAGTTGTACACGCCAAATCATACCAATGGGAACAGAAACACCAGTTCATAATGGGAAAGCTAAACAATGCATTTTTTAAAAATTTAAAAAATGTACAAACCATCCCGTTTCATGATTTGATCTTATTGTTAAATTCTTTTAAAGAGAATCCATAAAGCACATCCACAAAAATAAATTCCTGTTGTTCTATTCCTGTAAAACTATCAACATTAACATTTCCACTGACTGAAAATAAATGGCTATGAAAACACCGAGGGCAATTTCTAAGGGATGCCAAAACTTCTGATTTTGTATCAGATACTCTGCAGTAGAGAGACTGAAGTAAACAACACCTCCAGCACAAATGCATCACAAAAGTTGTATTGTGCACTACTATGTCTACAGTGGTTTACAAATAGCACTAAACACTATTTTATCATAAAAATGCTAGGGACCAACATTTTATGCTATTTTGAAAATGTATATATATGCCAACAGCAGGCAATTTAAGTTTCATGAAGCCAAGTTCTTTAACATTAAGCAAGCAACATTCATGGGGGGGGGGACATCTGCCTCAAGACTAGAGCGTGCATCTTAAGTCTCATGAGCCACCTGACATGGATGTTCAGTTAATTGAAAATGAAAATGCTTCATTTACAACTTCAGCCACTTACTGCTAGATTGAATAAGGTGTTTCGCATATTCCCAAAAGATTTATACACAGAAAAAAAAAGAGAAAAAAAAAGAAGCATAATGTTTGTATATGTATATATATTTCTAAGACAAGCTGATCTCAGATTAACAAAATATTACAGAATGAAGAGATCATTAGACATGATTTTAAAATATATACAGACAAAAATATCAAGCTGTAGTAGCAAATTTACAATTTGGAATGCCTAAATCTTTAAAAAGAAAATAATTGCACTAAGTACCTATTTATATAAAGTTACATTACTGAAAAAGTTGTTTGCTTTGAAAATAAAGCAATTTCTTTTTCTAAAGTATTTTAAGTGTATGTAAGCCTTACCAACTAAATATGGAATATCAAGTCACTCAACTGTCAGTTTTTCACTACTTTGTGCATCATAAGGCCAAATTCAAAAACCTACCCATGTAAACGGGCCAAAGGTTTAAAGATAAAAAAAAAAAAAAAGGCCAAGATCATAAAATACCCAAACAAGGCACACATTTCCTTGGGGAATTTTCTTTAAAAGACAACATTTATTGTAATAGGTATATTATTTGGATATGGAGCACAAATTTAAGAAAAATAGAAAAGACCACAATTTTATTGCCTGAAATGTTTTTTCACCATTAAAAATTCATACAGGATTATCGGAATATGAGAAAGATTCAGCCAGTTAGCATCAAAAGTAAGAGATATATTATCAATGCACAAACACTATCTGCAAAGTTAAACTGGACATATAAATGAGGGAGATATATATATATATATATATATATATATATATATATATATATATATATATAAGCAAGTGATCAGTATTAGAGGATCTCAGGCAATATCACACATGGTTAATAAACAAAAAAGTCTTACGACTGAATAGATGTACAGAAATTAACATTTTAATATTCCTTGGATGTCCTGCCAAGTTTCACAGAAGCGTTTTTATTAAATCATTTCTGATCAAGATTGTTTACCATTGCTCCTCGATAATATGCTGTCGTGATGGTCCTGAATCTTTCTTGACCAGCTGTATCCCTGCAAAACAAAAATATTTATGGTCATACAAAATAGATTGTATTGATACAAGTGACAGCAATAAAATTTTTCTGCATCATTTGGTTGTTTTGTTTAGTTTTTTGGTTAAATAAAAAAAAAATATATATATATATATATAATTTAAATATATTTCCTCAAATATGAATTAAAACCTTTCATTTAAAAGAATAGTAAAAAGCAAATTTGAACAAAACGTAAGAATGAGAAATTTATTAAACTGAATTTAAATTCAATAAAGTAGGATTTTGATGTGTTTAGCAGGTGATTAAATATCCAAATTTGCCACTAATACAAAAATATTCACCTGAAAACTCCATTGTGTATTTAATAATTTTGATATAGTGAGTTTTTTAACTAAATGTTCACCCAATACAAGCCCCAAGAGCCACTCAAGGTAGAGGGTTACTGTACAGAGTTGTATTAATATAAGAAAATGCAAAATAACTGGAAAGATAGCTAATTGTAGTCTTGAAGAGGTCACGATTTAATAAAATTTCAGAGTTTAGGCAGAGATGTCAGGAGTATAGAATTGAAGTAAACTTTAGAAGGTACTGGAAACCCAGTTCTAAATGGCAAACAAGGAATGAACCTCTACTGTTAAAAAAGGCTGGGGCAGGTGAACCAGACAGTAGGTGTGATTCTATCTTCTATTGGGTGAGGAAAAAAATAATTGCTGAATTTCAGGCAGAGACATCATGAGTACAGAGTTGAAGGAAACAAAAACACAATCCTTAACAGGAAACAAGGGATAAACCTCCACTCATGCTCCAAAAAACAGGGAAAAGTACGAACCAGATGACAGGCAGGTCTACCTACCCTTTGAAAAGTTTCCATTGCTTTAAAAAAAAAAAAAAAAAAAAAAAAAAAAAATTTTTTTTTTTGCTCTAAATCTTCCATCTATTCTTTACTTAGAATCAACTGCAATTACTTTCTATTTCTGTCAAAAAAATCAGAGTTATTTCCTGTATCTTTCAGACTTCAGATTTAATGAGATTATTAATTAGAGCAAATTAGAATTAAAGCCGGTTTAAAGAAAGAAAGAAAGAAAGAAAGAAAGAAAAGGGAGGTGAGGACTATCTTTGCAAAAAGATAAAATAGAAATTAATATTTTATCCCTAATTTCTGTCAGTGGTGATAATTATCAATTTATCTTTTACTAGGCTGTTCATCATGCCAGGATGATATTTATTTCATACACACCCTAAGAGAGAGAGAGAGAGAGAGGAAATCTGTCCAAACTAAACAAGTATTGACTTTATTGATTTTTATTAAATAAAAGTCTTGTCACATTATGCACATTTTAATATAGACCAATTAAGATTCACTATCAAAAATACATTAGTCATGGACAATGACTAATTTGAACAATACAGTTTGAGATTATGAGAAACTTAGAAATGTACATGTACAGTGAAGGGGGGATGATTATATTAAATGAATTTCAGAGAGAAAAAAATACTAGTAAATTCTCAAATGTGCAAAACAATCTGATACTTTTTCTTTATAGAATAAACAAAAACACTTATATTGATATTACATTCATATTGCTAAATGCTAAAATATGAGAACATTTAAAATGTCTTAATTATTTACATTATTCACAGATTGGAATTTCTAACTGAACCTTTTATTTCATCTACCAAAGTAGATTGTTCTAGTTCCACATGCCATGCTTCTTCTGGATGCCTCAGTTATCACCCTTTAACTCAACTCTCCAAGTTTTTGTTCACCACTGTAGAAGGCCGAAGTGTACAAATGCCAAAACATCATGAATATGGTAATAAAGATGACAACAGTCCAAACAATGTAAATAATTACAATGCCTCATCTCAGAAATATAAACAGATAAAAAAGTCTTGTTCCATGAATAAAATAGATATTATTGTAAAAGCAATATATTATTCGTACCAATTTTACCATAGGGGTGGGGTAACTCACAAAGCCAGAAAAAGGCATTCTTAAAGTCTGCTTAGGCATACAGATATTTGAGGGGTGTGTGTGGGGGGGTTACATACTTACATACAAATATCAGAAATATTTGACAAGTAATATTTGTTTACAGAGTAAAATGATGCCATAATAGATTGGTAAATATTAAAGTGAAAGGTGTATGTATAAAGCATTCCTGAAAAGTTCTCAGCTTGACCACAGAAAATACTAGCAGCACCTATCAAAGATTTTTTTTATTTTTGATGTTTTAGTATAATCTCAATCGTAATTGTATAACAGCTTTTAAACTTGTTTGATCATTATTTCACTAGTTATCTGAACTAATTTATTTAATCAATATTATTCCTTTAGGTTAAGGATTGGTTGTACTACGGCCCATCATTCACTGCCAATTGTTCTGTTCCAGTAACAAAGACAAGAGATGGAGAGTCTCCAAATGAATTAAGAGGACAAAAGCAAAATGGGTAAAATATTAAAACCATAAAACCTTTGCCTCTAACATGACATATAAAGAAACATCCAATGAAAATAAAATCTAGAGAGAAATGATTACTTTTAAAGTTTATTCGATGGCTTATGCAGAACTGATGAGAATCCAGTCAAATCTAACTTTTGTTAGACAAGGCAGCGAAAGTAAGACATCAAATTTTAAAATAGGTTTTCTTTTAAAGTTTTCAGAAATCTTATTGCTTCAAGCAAATTTTTTTTATTTGGCCAATTCAAATGGAACCAAATAGTTTCACTTTTCTACTTATTGCCATCAAAAGACATTCCAAGAATTGCTAAAAGAGTTCAAATTATTTTAAGACTTAATTGCTATTCAGATATGAATTTGCCATATTCTCATGTTCAGGGTAAAGTTTCTGAAATAATAATTGTATTTATTCATTAGCAGTTACTTTTCCAAATGCCAAATTATCATTTATCTGGATTTTCCTATATTGTGTTCCAATTTATATATATATATATATATATATATATATATATATATATGAGAGAGAGGATCTATTCATCTCCCAAATAAACATAAATTCATTAACATCTCTATGAACTAACAGACCACCAAAAGGACCTAACTGTTATCTTTACAGACAATTAAGTAGATTGGATAAAAAATCTAAAATTGAAATTTTACATAAAAATATACAAAAACAAAAAACAACTAATAAAACCAAAACAAGAATTTTGTCTTTTATTGCTTTGGCTTTGAGCAAATCTCAGACATGACAAAAGAAAAAAAAAAACTCACCCAAACTTTTAAAACAATTTAAAAACAAATTTCTTCCAAGTAGCTATATAACACAACTCTTAATTTAAAAAAAAAAGCAGATTAAACCAATATCTTTGTTGTGTTAAATAAATCTGATAATTCAAAATTACAACAAATACTCGAACACACCAAATTTAGAAAAGTCAACAAAAATCCTATTAACCAACTGAAATTGAAAATTAATAGACTGATCACAACCAACAATGCAGAACAGGACAAGTTAAAAGTTCCTAAAATAATTGGTAACTACAAACCAGGATAGATGGATGGAACTATAAAAATACATAAACTTCTTTCTTCATCGCATCATATCCCAAATGACAATTCCAATTTATCAATTAACCAAAATCATTAACCAACTCGTTACACCCTACATACCTAATACAGCATTAAATCAACTCACAAACTAATCCAAATCTTAAAAAGACAAAAACCTAATAATGAAACCATAGCCTCACTTGGTATTAAGAGTTTATTTACCAATGTCGCAGTTAGAGAAACAACTGATATAATTATAAAGAATATTTACAACAATCCATCTCCCCTGTCAGTATAGGAATTTTTGGGACTTATAAATTTAGTATCGCAGTAACCATTTTTTTTTTTTTTACTCCATTGCAATTTTGTTATTGCTTTTCTTTAGCACTCTGTATTACTGGGTCCCATATTGCATTCGTTTCTATACTTGGCCAGCTTAGATTTTTGTAGCCTAGCATGTGCTGATTCCTATATCATTAAGTTTATAAGTTCCAAAAATTCATACACTGAGGTACATACGGCTCAGTGGGTAAAAGCAATCTACCCCAGTGGATGAAAATCCAATCACCTGAAGAAGGCCAGGGCATACAACAGCCGAAACATTGTGAACATGAACAATGTAAATAATTACAATACCTCATCTGAGAAATATAGTCAGATACTAAATTTAATATAGATAAGTTAATAACTCTTCTGTCAACTAGTGTTTAGTGATCAACATTGTATATCAATCTAAATGTCTTTTGAGAGATTGTATCTGACAAAAAAAATGTGTGTGTGTGTGTGTGTGTGTGTGTGTGTGTGTGTGTGTGTGTGTGTGTGTGTATTATATATATATATATATATATATATATATATATATGTATATGTATATATGTATGTTGTGAAGCCAACATATGTCAGATACAAGCTCTATCACGCAACATTTGTAGACATTACTGTTCAGAAAGATACTAGTTGATAACACAAGTATACTCCATGAAAACAAAAACTTGAAATTCTCAAGAGCCTCTATATAAGGATCAAACAACCAACACTAAATAAGGTTAGTTATTAGTATAGCAATGTTTTTAAAATGTTTAAAATTATTATTATACAAATTAAATTTACCTTCCTTAGATGAAAGCATGGACAAAAAAACAAAAAAAACATCATGCGACGAGCAAGAGAGGAATGTCTATAGATGTCACCCTCATTTATGTCAGTGAAATGTAGCAATTTTGTATTTGGGTGGATTTTTATATTCTCGTGTTTGTGTGGTGGTGGTGGTGGGGGGGTCTTCTGTTTGTGTGGGTTGGTGAAACATCAAGATATTGAATCTAGTTTTGGTTGGATTTATCATTAAAGAATTTCTCATACATATTTTTGAAAAGGATTTATATGTTTTCATTATTTTATGTATTAGACATAAGTTAGATTCATGAATAATGGATCTGTCGAAAGATGATGTGATGTAATGTTTTAAGCAAGTGTTTATATGTGGTAGAAATGCTATACGTTTTCCTAATATTTTCTTAAAGGCTTATGTTCTTTTTTAATTAAGCTGGAATTAGTGAAATCAAAGTTATGTCCCACATCATTTGTAATGACAAGAGTTAGAGTGTTTGTCTAAGCACGTCTCTTGCATTCATAGATACAGGCTTATAGATCACAGGATGTCTCCCCCATGGAAATGTTTTTGCACTATTGGAGGTGGTGGTAACAATCTTAGTGTTAGGGATGACCAATTCATTTGCAAGTTTAGTTGAAATGGTGTTGGAGAGCAAAATTATGAATTTGGTGTAATTTTTGAAAGTATCTGTTTTTTTGGCTATATAGATTTTGTGAGCTTGTATTTTAGCATTGAGGATGAAATGGTGAAGTCTCAAGGTTTTCTCAATATATTCCTCTTCATTTATGTAGTCAGGGCTACATATCCTAAGAGCTCTGAGGTAAAATCCTATTTGTCCAGATTTTATTCTCTAGTTATGGTGGGAATAAAAACTGATTAGGTAGTTTTTGTTTGTGGGTTTTCAGTAAATTTTAAAATCTAATTTATTATAGTTGCATATTAATAAGATGTCTAGGAAAGGCAGAGAGTTTGTTTCAAGTTCATGTGTGAATTCAATGGCAAGTTCAACTGAGTTTTTTTTTTATCATCTTTAATAGGTTTGTATGTTGGGGATAAAGTAAGAGGATGTCTTCTATGTAATCTCAGGTAAGTAGAGCCGTTAGGTATGACAGGTTTAAATGGGGTGGATTCTAAGAATTCTAGAAAGAGGCAAACGAGAACACCACTGATAGGTGACCTCATGATTAAACCAAGTTTTTGTTTGTAGAAAATGTTATTGAAAGAAACAGTAGTTAATAAATGTGCATATCTTTATAATTTTGTAGACGGGTAGAGGAAGCCTTTCCTAGGATATTTTGACAGGATTTCTTAATATATTAAGGCATTTTGTGATGGGTATATTGGTATATAGTGATTTGATATCTAAACTTGGCATAGACACATTAGTCATATTTATGTTTCGTATTCTTTGGAGTAAGTCAACAATGTTTGATGAGTGCTGTGCTGAGGGTGTCTACGAACAGAGTTAGGATTTTTGTAATGGCTCTAGTTAACTTATGGGGTGCCCTATTAATTCTGGAGACAATAGGTCTGATGGGTATGTTGGGTTTGTGACTTGGGTAGGCCATATAGTGTGGGTATAGTGGGATGGTACTCTAATAATCTAGAGCAAGATTTGTTTTTTTTTTGTTTTTTTTGTTTTTTTTTTTAATTTGTTTTGCGGAATCTGTATATCAGTGTTTATAGTTCATTTGTTTTAGTGTAGGTGCTATTTAGGAAGGATTCTAATTTTTTAATATATGTGTGTGTGTGTGTGTGTGTGTGTGTGTGTATATATACACACACACACACACACACAAATGGATAAATATAAATAGATGTATAAGTGTTCAAATACATATATATCCTTTAGGGCAAGAAAAACAGTGCTCAATGCTAAATAACAGAGCTATTAAGTACATATTAATAAATATACATAATACCCTATGCCAACAGTACAACCAAGTTTAATGCTCATTGCAATCATCATGTACTAATTTGGATAACACGATTTGGTTAATATTTCTGGGTCTCACGAGATGCTTGGGTGGATTATGACTAGATAAATATTTAATTGTACTATAATCTAATCTTGAATTTAGGTCCAAACTTACTTTTAAGATTGAAAATAATTGGAAATTCTAATCTTAATTTTTGTTAAAAACTGAAACTTTTATTAAAAGAATGGTTATATAGTAAAAATAGGTAATAATAGGGGTTAGCTCAAGTTACGTACTCTCAGGTGATAGTTGGCTTTCTAGTTTCTTCATATATTTATTTGCCTTTATGCTTGTCAAAAATATCCTTATTGCTGAAGTTGGTAGAGAACCTGAATTGGACAGATTTATGTAAAGTGTTTACTATTCTCGTATGGTGTAATAAAGGTGGGGGTGGGGCTAAGAGAATGCAGGAACTGTCTATAATATTTATAGCCCTAAGCACTTTACTAACTACATATAAAAAAAAAAGTTTACTCTGAATATGTGCATGTGTATTTTGATTAAAAATAAGTTTATGTTGAACAGACTATCTAAAGTCATGTAGAACAACCGAGTACCATGACAAAAGCAGATAGATTTTTATATGAATGCCCAATTCCCAAATATCTGCTCAATTGCAAAGACTTAGTTTCAATGTATATGGCTTGCAAATATTTAATATCCAAGCAATTCTGTTGCAATGAATAATGATGGTATGCCATTATGAGATAGCTTTCATTGTAACTGTTGCATGAACTAAATTGAGAGGGAAAGCCGGTTTTCTCTCCAGACACTACAGATAATCTTAGGAGACATTAAAAGAAATAGACAAAAGCCCCAAATAAAAAAAAAAGAAAAATGACGAGGTACAACCTTTGGCTGCCAAACTATTATTGGATGTTGACCTTATTTTAGTTTTAGCTTAGGAAAGTCAGAGCAAGATGAATCTGCACCAAAGCCTGCATGACCATCATCATTTGGTTTAGCAAAACGCTTAATAGGACTAAATAAGCTAAAAATGAAAGCATTCCAATATAAATGCTCTATATTCAATTACATTTTTATATAAACAAAACATTTTGCAGACTACTTTGAGCAGACAGATTCAAGAAAAATGTGATATGGTGCAGACAGGAATAACAGCTTAAGAGAGCAACCAAAATAATCTGACCTTATAAAAGGCATTATTGGCAATTATTAACAAATGAATCTCATAAAAAGAGGAATATTTGCCACTTACCAGATCTGTAATTTTATTTTTTTACCATCTAATTCTATTGTTCTGATCTTGAAGTCTATACCTGTTGGAGAAAAAGAGAAATTATTAATATACAAAAATAAACTCAAAATTCATAATTAGAATGTGGAAATTCAACAAATATATATGAAAAAGTGATTAGTGTTTATAAGTTTATGTAAGAATCAAACAGATAAAAAGTATACATGGCACAGTGGATAAAGGCGTTGGTTAGATCCGGTGACGAGTGTGAGTTCAATACCGGGTTAAGGCAGATAACTGATAACTGACATCCATCAAACATAGCACGTGGAACTAGAACAGTCTACCCCAGTGAGCGAAATAAAGGGTTCAGTTCGAAGTTCCAACCACCTGAAGAAGGCCGGAGCATACAACGGCCGAAACGTTGTGACAAATATGGCGACAAAGATGAGGACAATAGTCCGACTAATGTAAATAATGTAAATACTGTAGATAAAAAATAACGTTGACTGCAAAATTCAAAAGCTGGCATAACTTTGGAATATACACGTCTATATTCTCGGTATCCATGACATCTACTTTGGTTAATAATCTCTTTTTTCCTATCTAGTTATTCCCACCCATCGCATTTCTTCCTCTTTTTTGGTGGGGGGGAGGGAGATAACATCATTTCAAGAGAAATCCCTTTTTCACATCAATATCGTTTGGTAAATTCAATGTTTATGCACACATGCAAAGCTTTAATTATTCCATATTTTGATTTACAAATTATATTCAGGTACTGAAAAGTTTTCCGCCTGACCAGAACAAAGGGAAAAATACAAATATCAGGTTAGATTTTTTGGAAGCAAATCAAGCTCTTTTTGCAGTTATCACATTCAGTCTTGTAAAGGGTGAGTGAGTGTATATATATATATATTTAAAAACGTATACTTATTTTACATTAAAATTCAAAGATACTTAAATTCTTGAAGTTTATAAAGAGAAAAAATGCTTCACATCCAATCCTTAATAATAAAGGTTAAAGATATTTGTTAGCAACACTCATTAAGCCAAATAAGCAATAAGTTTGTTTTTTTACTGAAAGCAATGCAAATGGGCTTTATTTGAAATAGTGACAAAGCTTTGAAAAATATTTGTTGCTTGTCAACAAAAAAAAAAAAAAACAAATCACACAAATATTTCAACAATCCCAGTTCATTGCACATGAAAGAAAAGGTTACCTATAAAATTCCTATTTAGATTCATAAATAGGAAAAGACAAAAGCTTGGCATAGACAATAAACATGATACTTAAGGAAACTGCATTAAGATATTTGGCATATGAATAACAAAGTGGGAAAAATTCTATGTAACACATTTCATCCTTTTGAAGGACTT
Organism: Acanthosepion esculentum; assembly: GCA_964036315.1. Lineage (NCBI taxonomy): Eukaryota > Metazoa > Mollusca > Cephalopoda > Sepiida > Sepiidae > Acanthosepion > Acanthosepion esculentum. The sequence goes on from OZ038497.1 coordinate 13,027,312, forward strand.
TATCAGGCTAAAGTAATGTTTTTGTTGATGTAATTATATAAACTGCACCTAGAGATTATATGCAAAAGAGGTATTGTCAAATATTTTATGTAAAATTCATAGATATGTGTTATCCAATGAAATAATTTGTACTATTATGTATAGCGAGTAAGCATGAAAGCAATTAAGTCCCAATTTTCAATTTCAGATTGATATTTAGTATTTTTTCAGTAATTATAGCAATTTGCAGTGTCAAGAGATTATTTGCAAGAACTAGAATTTAGTATTATGGCTCGTAAAAAAGAACTAACAATGAATGAAAAGAACTATATAATCAAAGAAATTAGCAAAGGAAAGTCTTCACTTCAAATTTCTAAGGATCTGAAAAGGGATCATCGAACAATCAAGAAAATATGTCAAATGGGAATTCAACCAAGGAAAAAAGTCTCGGGCTGAATTCAGGAATTTAACAAAGCGAGATCTATCACATATCCGAAGAGAATTAATAAGAAACCCAAATGCGTCAAGTGCGCTCATATTTGTGGCCGCTGGAGCTCTATGGTGTCAAGGGAAACAAGGTATAAAGCATTAAGGAAGTTTGCTGATGTAAAAAATCAAATAAAGAAACCCATTTTAACAAAAAACATAAGGAAAGAAGATTGCAGTGGGCAAAAAAAATACATGAAAACTGATTTCAGTAAAGTGCTTTTTACAGACGAATCAAGGATCAGCCTCGATGGGCTCGAGGATGGGTTTGCAAGCAACATGACTCAAGAAAATTTTTTAAATGCCAACAAGGCGGCGGTGGTATCATGATATGGGCTGGGATTATTGGTAATGAACTTGTGGGTCCATTTAAACTGAAAGACGGGGTTAAAATGAATTCCAAAAGTTACTGTGATTTTCTAGAGCTTGATAACCAGTCTTTAGCCAAACGTAAATCTATGATCTTTATGCAAGACAACGCACCAAGTCATGCATCAAAGTTTACTAAATCCTGGTTGAAAGAAAAGGGATTTGTTGAAGATTCTCTTATGGACTGGCCTTCAAATAGCTGTGACTTGAATCCCATTGAGAACCTGTGGAGCATCCTCAAGAGAGATATTTATTCTAATGGAAGGCAATTCAACAGCAAGTGTGACCTCTGGGGGGCAGTTAAAGTTGCTGCAAACAACTTACCAGCCGCTAAAATTGCAAATCTAACATCAAATATTGACAATAGGCTGCTAAGAGTTATTGAAAAGAAAGGAGCATTTGTGCAATAAATTTTAGGAGGTTCTTATTTTTCTGTTAATATATCTTATTTTTAAAATAAATTTTTTTCTTTTATGTTTTTCCTTTAAGAAATTGACAAATTTGTTCTAAAATCTTTTCATATTTTTTTTTACATTAGTTTTACAAGGTATAAGAATGTAAAAGCATCAAAATAAATAGTTGCAAATAAACTACTGACAGTCAAATTAGTTTGTTTTGTGAATTTATTAAAATTTTTTCCAACCAAAAACAATAGTTTTCTCTATCACAATATATCTAAGTTAATAATATTGAGTAGAATCTAAACAACATAATAGGACTTTTAACATGAAAGACGCAACTCTTTATACCAATTCATAACTTGCATATAATCTCTAGACGCAGTTTAGGTAGGAAGGAGTGGGAGGGGATTATAAAAACTCAAGCATTGGTTATAATTATGCACCAATAGAAAGTCTGAAGATGTTGGAATAAGTGTTCATGTAATCTTATTTAAATTCCGAGAGGTTTTCTCCAATGTATTCCTTGTGGTAATCATTACAGGTGATTGAATTAATCCCTTTTTCCTTGTTTTGTATCAAGTCTTGTTTTGCAAGGAGTAACAAATTTTTATATTAAGCTTAGAAAAATTCCTTTCAATTGTAGTTGCGATAGTGTTCAGTAACATCTCGATTCATTAGATTTGCTCAAATGATTCAGTCTTTTATTCTGAAATATTTGACAAGCCTTCTATTTTGAATTGAATATCAAGTAATTAGGGTATGGAGGAGCTTAGTATTTTTAAATTTATTTCTCATCACATAAATATCGAGTGCTCTTAAATAGAATCTGATAATTATTCTACATTATATTTTGTTGTACTGGTGAGAATAAAAATTTAGGTGACTTTTATTAGCCAATTTGAGATCGATGCTTAGTTTTAGGTCATTGTCAGTAGGGTTTTTCAGTTCTACTTCATACGTAAATTCTTTTATATGCCTGACTTTTAGTTTATTTACAAGGTCAGGTAAAGTTTTGCTGGGATGTATTAATAGAACATCATGAATAGATCAGAAATATGCTGGTTAGGTAAAATATTTTGGACAAGACCAAAATCAAAACACTAAGATTGGCTACACGGCAAACTCATCAGTAATCCAATTTTGTTAAAGGGAAAGAGCATTGATTTGTGATGAGTCAGCAAATTTATAATTCTAGCTATTGGTAAGAGAGGTTTATTTTATGCATTAAATGTTATATGAAAAAAGAAAAAGCATCTAACAAAAAAAAAAAAAGTTAAATTTCAGCATTTTCTGTCAGTGCATAATTATAACCAACATTTGCATTCTTCTATCTCTTCTTCCTACCAACAATTCCATCAACAAAAACATGACTTTAGCCCAATAAAGTCCTAGTGGATGAATTTTCCACCGTCATGGATTTGCCTAAATACTCTTCCGATATATATTATATTTTTCCATTAAAATGCTTACCATAAATATTCCAAATCCAGCAAAGGAAATTGTGGACAGAACATCACATGAGGAATGTAATCAGTTTTAAATACTGAAGATTTCCTTGAGGCATTCAATGGGCAAATCTGTTTACAATCTCCATTGTAGAAGAGTCACTTTATTAGTACTAAGCAAGCAAAATGTCAGGTTTTTGTATTTCGTTTTTAAAAAAAAGTAAATTCAGAAAATGGTATCAAAGCATTTTTAAAAGGAAAAAATTATATGGATGGACCTGAACAGTAACAGATGATTTACTTGGTGCAGCCTTTGTATTTTCAAAGAATCATTAGCAGTTATGATGATAGAATTTTTTTTTTTTTAAATTAGAATTTCCTTTATTGTTGCATTGGCATTAATTTTTTTACTTCCATTAAAAATAAAAATTCTTAAATCCTAATTTTTCATTGAAATACTGCTCTGCAAACATCAGCTCGGAATTTATCAAAAAATTTCCCTTTCAAACTAAGACTTGAAAACATGAAATAGATGGTATAAAATCTGTTGAATGGATAGTCTTTGCAAACAGAAAAAAAAAAAAAAACACTTCATTATCTTGACAGAAAATTTGTTGTTTTTTTTTTTTTACTAAATGTTCTCTTCTCCGATGAAACAAAAGTTGAGCTAAATTCAAAGGATAAGCAATCTAAAATCTGAAGCAGCAGCTTTGAATTTTTCTTTCAATGCCTCCTTTAAGCAGCATGGCAGCTGTTATTCTGCATCAAATATTTGGCTCTCTTGACAAGGTTATTAAAATACCTTCCTTATCTCAAAAGACCATAGTCATGACCTTTTTTTGCTAACCTTTAAGCCTTTAATTACTTCAGCCACAGACAATGCTAACACCAACACTGAATGGTCTCTAAATATAGGTGATGCCAAGTTTCATCAACAATTATAAGTTATTTAAAAAATATTAATAAAATGCTGAAAATTCAATGGAGTCCAACTGATATAGTTTCTGGTTGGTGGTCAAACATTTTGGCATCCACTTGGCCAATAGATTCTGCATATTCATGAGAGATATATATATATATATATATATATATATATATATATTCCTTACATCTCCTAGATATTGGCAATTCTTTCAGACTGTTCACCGATTGACCAAAATTATGTCACAAAAAGGATAAAAAATTTCAAGGTCTCCCAGACCATGCTGTATCTTGGTTCTAAGAGTCCCCATGCTGTAATATGCTATATCACTTCTTCAATTGGATATTTTTGGCACTTGTCATCCTCCCATATTTACATGATATACTCATGGATTCCCTATGAACTTTTTCTTCTGCAGAAACAGAAACTTCATGACAGAGCAGAGTTCAACACTTCATACTTTCCACTGACCTGGTTCAGTCAGTAAACAGAAATTCCAAACACAAGAATCCTGCAAATTGGCACTTTACAATATAAAATACTTTCCAGCAAAACAGTGCTCAGATTTTGAGAAGTGGATAGTGCCAAGAATTTTTCAGCACCCCACATAAGCATCCAAGATTTTAACTGATCCCTTATCACTGGGAATCAGTTAGGGAGAGAAACTTTTTGTCTGTAATTTTGTGTTCAGACGTCAGCAGAGGGTTAACTTCCATCTAGATTTACCACTTCATCAGCGCACAAAAAAAATAAAAATAAGGAGCAAAGATGATTATAAGAAAGAGATAATATGATTGATATAAAGTGTAAAAAAAAAAAGTTTCTGCAAGTATTATATAAAGACTGTTAAGTGATAAGTTTCAAGTGTTTTATATACTCATCAAAAATTAATTACCTACAGGTATGTTTCTCAGAATTTCATTACTGATTAGTGTGTGTGTGTGTGTGTGTGTGTGTTTTACAAGCCATTAATTGAAATGAAATGGTGCTTATAGGTTTGCCAAACTTGAATTATAATAATGATTATACAGGCAAAGGGTCTTTTGCGGTGAGTTTTAAAACCCCAACTAATCCCATGAACCACAGAATCTCAACTAAAAAGCTGCAATTAACCAACAGTAAATTCCTATGAAATCCAAAGGCAAAAAGCAAGAGGGAAATAAACTATAAAATAGCTGAAGACTCGATAAAAGCATACTGAAAAATAAAAACAGAAAAGAGAAAAGTCATATACACGAATGTAATTCATCTAAAAAAGGAACATATATTGGCACTATCAGCTGATAAGAATGCACATTCTTTAATACAAGATATGATGAAAGCAATAATTTCTAAAGCCTACCAAATTTCTTAGAAAATTCAGATATTTATCTAGATATGCTACCATACGGAAGTGAGAGATGAATTTCACTGCAGTTACTATCTGACCTATTCGTGGTGGATATATATATATATATATATATATATAAAAAGAAGGTAGAGAGCTGATAAAAGAAAACTGAACAGGTGCAGGACTAAGAATAGAAAGCAATAAGCACAGAGAATGAAACTGGAGTAAAACAAAGCCACCCACCCATGTATTGTGAGTTTCGTTTCACACTGACTGGCCAGACAGGTTCCTATCAAAGTAGTTGAATCATTCAGCAAAAAATAAAACCCACATCTATTGATCTGTCTTGTCCAAGTAGCTAACAATGGAATTATAATTGGGTTTTTTCTCTCTCATCAAATTCTACTCATGATTTGACTTAGAAAAGGATTCAAACTTAATTTAAATGTTTTCAATGAAGTAGACAAATGTCTTAAATCTCTCATAGGTCTCATCAGATATTAAAGAGTACAACCAAATTAAAAATACTTTCTTTCCAATCAAGAGTTGCATTACAATCACAGATCTTGTTATCAATGAAACATTGTAAAAGTATAGTAATGACATGCTAATAGTAACAGACAAGAAATGAAAGTGTTAAAAATAAAAAAGCAAAAATCACATTGTTTTTAATGCTAAGATGAATTATTCTAAAACTGGCCTATACAAGAAATATCTACTTAAGAGGAAAATTCCAGGGTCATTTCAAATTTTGAAGCCTTTGCCAAATTTTTACAAAGTCTCAGAGAAAAATAAAACTATAAATTGTCCATATTTGATGAATCTAGCATATTTGTTTTTCTTTTTTTCTAGCACTAAAAGCTTTCTTGTGCAATTCCATGGCAAAAATGAAAATATCTATATTCTTCCCACTTCTTGCTTCCCAGTCAACTTTGTTCTTTCTTCAAAAATTTAAATGCAATGTTTGTCATCTTAATTTCTGTTCATTTATTGTTCCCTCTCCTTAATTTGTTTCTCATTCTCTAACTCTTCATGTCTTAGTGGCTTGATTGGAATGAAATTATTAAAAAAATGTTTGTTTTTTAAATTACTTTGTAGAGAGGTTGATTTATTTTCCTGCATCCTAATGAATTGAGTCTTACATTATGGAGATGTGTTTTTGAAGAAAAAAAAAACAAAAAAAACACACATACACACTTTAGATTTTGGCTTCACATGAGAAATGAATTTGTATTTGGCATAATGATATGCACAATACACAATGAGTATCAATTTGATCAAGCACTTATATAAAAGTAACAACTTAATCCAATTTAATAATTCATAAATTTGAACCGGCAAGAGTTTTTAAATAGTTAAAATAGTGATCAAATTCACTTCCTCCTCTTTATAATTTAAATCCATGTAATTTCCCCACTTTTTGCTCTTCTCACATGAAGACTTCCACATGCTTGGAAGTTTTATTTACAGGAATTTGGCATTAAAACAGAGTCCAGTTTCTTTTCTGGAATATGTCACAATGACAACTTGTGTGAAACATCAAAACTTGGTTTAAATCTTGAATTAAATTTGGGGAAAAAAACTAAAATAGAAATAGGGATTACATAGTATTCAGACATAAGTGCCAGTAACATCTTTCAAGTAGGCAAATTTTGTAGACAAGACAATGTCCTTTTAACCAAGAAGTAATATATGAACACTGACCAAATGTTTAAGCTAATACTGTGTGTGTGTATATATATATATATATATATATATATATATATATATATAAGGTATAACCATGAAATCACTAAAAAAAATAATAAAAATAAAAAAAAGAGCACAGTCTGATGAAACAGACGTCAAACTTGCCAAAAACAAAAAAAATTTATCATCTAATTGTTTATGTTACTATTAAGAGGAAAGAACAAAGTAATTTTTAATAATTTTTCAAAATTTTTCTGTGTTTATTAGAATATTCTAACATTCAATTGAAAAATCTTGTTTCTCGTCATCACCGGAACTCTAGTAAATAACATGGCGATTTTTTTGTGCATTTTTTTCTTATGACACACATTAATTTTGAAAATCTTGCAAAAATAGAAATAACTGTCAGATTTTAATGAAACTTTCAGAAACTATTCAGGAATGATGGAAATTGTTATTTTTTTTTAAAGTCATTATAAAAATGTGTTATATATATATATATATATATATATATATATACCCCCCCATAAATAAATTAATGAAGACTCTAAAAATTCAATGTCAAAGCACGCAAGTCATTATATTCATTAAAAACAAGGCTTTGAGGAAAGTAAATCATGTTTTGTTTTTTTAAAAATCTGCCCTCGTAAACCTAAAATCCGCTCTGAATTGTAACATAAGATACTGTTTAATTTTAGTTGCTTTTATTTGTTTTTATCAATATGCATAATATTGTCTGAAGGCAAAAAAACTTTTTCAATGAAAAATGAATTTTTAAAAGAATTATTTAAAAAATTTTATTATTTTTACATAAACTTTTTAAATATTGTAAAATTAGTGGGATGGTTCAATCCTTTATTTAATGTTTTTTTTAAGTACATGTATCTGTACAGATTATAAAAAGAACAAGGTTTTTAATCAACGAACCTCCAATGAGAATAATCTTACTGTTCCTTGCCCTATCTATCAACAAAAAAGACGCTATAAATCAAAGGTGGAGGCACTGAAGAAACATGATACAATAAAAACATCATGTGACTTGATTTTATGTTGTACGACACTTAATGGCCTTTACATTTACGATTGGCGAAACACGTGTGGAGAAGTTTTACTTAAAAAAAAATAATTCATGAACGTCTGAATGATTGCATTGAATTTCTAAACCCCTGTTCTTACTTGGCTATGAAAAATAAAATAAAAAGTGTATGTAATTATGTAGAAAAAAATGTCTACCATTCTTGAATAGTTTCTGAAAGTTTCATTAAAATTTGACAATTATTTCTATTTTTGCAAGATTTTCAAAATTAATGTGTGTCATAAGAAAAAAATGCACAACAAATTTGCCATGTTATTTACTAGTTCCGGTGATGACAAGAAACAAGATTTTTCAATCAAAAGTTAAAACGTTCTAATAAAGACAGAAAAATTTAAAAAATAATTAAAAATTATTTTGTTCTTTCCTTTTAATAGTAACAAACATTTTGGCGATAAAATTCTGCTTTTGTCAAGTTTAAGGCCATTTTTTCATGCTATGCCAACTTAAAATAACGAGGTAAATAAGTTGTTAACGTAAAGGTAAACTGTCACTTATGACCTTCCATACTATAAATTTTATCACGTAACATAACGCACATGTCACTCATCAATCAACACCGCAGTTCAGACCGGCTTTCTCCCAATTGAAAGAACATTTTTTCAGTGCAGAAAGTAAGCAATCTTTGTTTCAAAGTATATTAAATAAACTTTATAATTTCTAATTTTCTTAAAATTATTAAAAAAAAAAAAAAAAATCTTAATGATTTTTTTAAATGAATTTTAAACGGCGACATTCACTTTTGTAAACAAAAGTTAAAAAAACAGCTGATGATTGATTTTCTGTCAATTTTTCTGATTCAAAAAAAATTCAAGATTTTTAACAAATTTTGGACATGATAGAAATTAAAAAATGTAAAAAAATATTCAAAAAATACTTTGATCTTTCCTCTTTGTAATAACATTAACATTTAAACAAAAAATTATTTTCATCAAGTTTAAGGCCTTTTTTATTTATGGTATGCTATTTATTTTATCGATCTCATGGTTATACCTAAGATATGTTGTATCGTGTATACATATATATTGTGCGTGTATGTAGGTATATTATATATAAATTGTGCACTTATGTGTGTAGATAGAGAGCCTACACCCAAAAGTGTTGATTTCAATATCACCACTGTTTATATCTACAAATGCTCTAGCCCTGATATTAAGTACTTTCCCCATAAATATATAAGTTTAAAATTTTGCTGTCATGTGAGTGGAATAGTAATCAACACTGCATGCTGACTGACAGTGTCACCCCACGATCTTCAAACCATGCTGTATCAAATTGACAGTCACCAATGTTGATTCCTATGCCAAAACTGTCTATATTGATCAATGCTCCAACCCTTTTACCGAGTATACACCCCACCCCATTCATAAATATAGCAAATTTTAAAGTGTGTGTATATGAGAGATTTAACTCCCAACACCTCTGTAAACAAAAGTAAAAAAATTAAAAAATAAAACAGTAAAAAAATTTTTTTGACAAAAACTACAGTGAAAGGAGATGTTATCAGAACAACATTTTAAGAGATTTAACTGGGAACACAATAGACAAAGGTCATCTATTTTATGCTGAAAACAATTACTCAAATATTATTCAGTGTACTTTAGTTTTTGGACAAGTCTATAAGCATGGGACACCCAGGGAAGATCAAACTCAATACAAGTGAAAACTACTAAGTTCAACTTGCTGGCATTTTATCAAACATTGTGACCTACATGAAAACAAGTGAGATGAGCAAATTTTTATGAAAAAGCACTGTTTTACTGTGATCAAATAAAATTTGATTTATTGAACCCACTCCACTTTCACACAGGAAAAAAAAAAAAAAAAAAAAAAAAAAAAAAGGTCATTCAGATACTTTTTCATAAAGTTCTGTTTGATGATAAGATCAACTATAAAACCAAAGTAAACAATAGACTTGCTTAATGTTGGGATTCAATATCATTAAGAAAGTATATATTAAAAAAAACAAAAAAAAAAAACATTCAGGCCCACCATATTTAGCTGCCAAGTAGGGAGAAATGCTTACTGAACTCTAGTTTTTGACTATACAGTGAGCTTTATTATCACTGTAAAAAAAACAAAAAAAAACTGACCTATTTTGCTAACAGAATTTAAAATAAATCTGCAAATGGTCTTAAAGTTATACAAAAATTAAAATTAACACCAACTTTTAGGTCACATTTAATACATTGGGGTATTTGACTGTCTTTACTTCAGGATCCTCAACTGACTATTAAAAATAAGAGTTGAAGTGCTGAAAATCTACTTGAATTAATCAGTTTTATATTTATACAAACAGGTTCCACCCACCCCCAAAAAATATTTTCATGTTCTAGAGGCATTTTTACATAATGGTAAATAGTCAAATCCATTAAGAAAATTACACCTTGTCTCAAAAACTTTGCACAAGTGTAGACATTAACAGTGAAAACAAAACATCTTACACAGGACATAATATATATTTTGTGTTTTTATTTACAGATAAACAGTCCCCATATGAGCAAGCATATTCATAAACATTGGTCTTAGGGAGGTTGGAAGTTTTCAATATATTTTTAATAAGTTGCTAGTTTTAAATTTTTTGTAGTAAATAAGTTGAATGTAGTTCAGAAAAACCCACTCACCATCTATTAGGCAATGGTAGCAGCAGACATTAAAAAGCAGCATAAGGAAACAGTGACATTAGACAGCTACTCTACTCACCAAAAATACCAAAACACAAGCAAAATGAGAAAGTAAAAGACTTTTGACACTTGAAGCAAAACTCCTACAACTAAAATATCAATAAATAAAAACAATTATAAACTTAAAAGCCTGCATCCTCAAATGTACGTAAAAAACATGTTACACCTTGCTTATGTCACAATGCAAGGTCCTACTTTAGATCCCAAAATGCATTCCATCATCATTTCAAAATTTTACTAAACTTACCAATCATCTACCTACCCTGATGACAAAGTCAAACACTTGGACCATATTCCCTGTATTTTCTTCCCAAATGAACTTTGGACAATTTATGATAAATATCCTCCTTGTCCGAGACATATTATTCTTAACTTGAAAAAGTCAATCATTAAAATTAATCGACACTCAAAGAAAGAGAAAAAAAGTGTTTTTTTTTTTTAATAGTATTTACCTTAAGAGGACATTTGCTACCTAAATACACTGTGTGTGTACACACTTTAGCAGCAATTGTTCAGACATCTTATTAAAGAGTATAGACATTTTGTCAATTGAGATTGACATCTTCCTCCCCAAATTATCCTTTGCTAATAAATTCATAAACATTAGTCCTATATAGGGAGTGGAGATAAATTATAAAAAGAAAAAAATAAATAAATAAAAAGGATAATACATTGATATATTAAAAAAAAAAAAAAAAAAAAAAAAAAAAATACCCATTTAATATTTATTATAAAATATTTAAAACTAGAATTTTTTTTTCAAATGTTTCAATCCACCCCCACATAAGACTGATACTAATATTGCTTATGAATTTATCTGCAAAGGATAATTCATAATTTGGAGAGGAAGATGGACAAATTCAATATACAAAATGCCTAGTGTGTGTGTATATATATATATATATATATACACACACACACACAAAAAAAAAAAAAAAAAAAAAAAAAAAGAGAATCTTACACTAACAAGAAAATTGACTGTGCATTGTAATTGATTTATGAACTAAAATGATGTCAATGAAAAAAGAAACGGAATAAAATCAAGTCTAAGATAATCATAATTACAACATTTAGAAAAAAAAAAAAAAAAAAAAAAAAAAAGTAAACTTGCTATTTATGAACACACTTAGAAATACTAGTAACCAAACAAGTTTATAAAATAAGCTAACATTTTTTAAATTTATAAATATCTCCCATTTGTATTTTTTTGTTTTTTTTTCTAAAACTCAGCTATCACAAGTGCTACACTAACAACAAAGGAGAGCCAAGAAAATTTGCTTTACTTTCTGTCAGCCTGAATCTTTTCAGTGATATTCATGTCAATTAGAGGTTTGACAAGTTTGAAAGTGAATGCCATAGGCAGTGAAGTGGCTTTAGATGCCGACTCACAATTGAAAACTTGAACAGACAGTTTCAAATGAAATTACACTCCCAAAATAAAATTAGAGGATAATGTCTACTAAAGTCTGAAAACAAAAATTTTCATATGGTTGCGATCTAAAAATAATCTCTATAATAAATTGAAAAATATTTAAATTCCAAACCTTAGAATGATTCATTGACATTTCAAGAAAAAAACAAAAGTAAATAAAAAAAATTTAAAAAATCTATTGGCTTAAATTTAAACTTTCTAGCATTTGATTAATTACTTTAGAAATAATCTGTTTAAACCTCAAATAATTAACTTCACACTGTGGGGGGAATTGTTTAAATATGAAGTTTTCTGACAAACGTAATTTCCCAATGATGAAATATCTAGGTGTGTTGGATTTCTGATTTCTGAAAAGAGAATCTGAAGTCTGTATTAAGACGAAACAATAAGCCTTTCTATTCGATGGCAAAATGAAGCACAGATGAGAATACTATTTCAGAGAATCTACAAAGGAGAGAAGAAGGCAGCAACATGTAAACAGTTGTTTTGTTGAAAGAATGGTCCTCATTCAAATATTTTCTCCTTAATAGAAATCAAGAAAAATGGCCCAAACAAATCAATATTTTTGCAAGTAAACTGGTCTGTATATAGCAAGAGTAATAGGGAAGCATGAACAAGTAACACAAAAATTAATAGACGAGGCAGGAAAAAAGTAAAGAGAGAATAGCAATAACAGTACACGATTTAAAAAGACTAAATAACAATCAGAAAAATTAGCTAATGTTTGTATTGAGTGAAATGTAAAAATGAGGCACAGTTTCTTTCCTCTCCATTAGGAAAAATTTGTTCAAAAGTTTAACAAATTGTAACAATTTTAACATGGTAATGGGTTGTAGATCACAAAACAAAATCTAACTAGGAAGAAAGAAGTTATCCTGTCACTTTTTAATATTGAAAGTTGATAAAAAAAAAAAAAAAAAAAGTAAATAAGCTTTGTAAAGAGGCGAACTTTTACAAAATGTACTGTAATCCAACATTACACAGATGCTAAAATATCAAGTATAAATTGATCCCCCCCTCAACATTTAGTTGATTTCATTTTTAGAAAATGATCACGTTTCAGTTATTTTCTGCTAATAAATTAAAACATTTCTCCAATTAATATCTTGCTGAACATTTAAGACAAATGAGCAGGAATATAAACATATTTGAATTAACATTCAAGTAAATTTGTGTAAATGAAAAACTTGTTTATTAAAAAAAATGAGCCAATAAGTCTACATCTGAAAGTAAGGAAATGACCAAATGGTTTTTATGCATTTCAATGTAGCTTAAAAATAAATTAGTTTATATTAGTGTAACACACAATCCCCAAATTTTTACTTATAAAAAATGATTTCATCATATGTCATGCGAGTTCCTTTTTTGAGAGACCAAATTACAATTGACTAAACTCTTTTCCTCTATCTTTTTATCCCATCTTCTAATTAAAAAAAGTAAAAGTATCATTAGTAATGCTATACTCAACGCATAAATGCGTACAGCCATCAACAACCAAACAAGAGACAGCTAAGCATCTTGTAAGCGTAAACAACGGAAAAGATGCATATTCACTATGTTTGTATTTTCTAATACGATATTACTAATATGTGAATGTTACATGCATTTATTATTGGATACAGTGAAGTAAAACATTAGTTTTATCAAAATCATGTTTATTTTAAATACAGCTGTACTTTTTGACTACAGTAAATGGATATAGAGTTTGGTCAACCACATAGTCAGGGCTAGTAGTACATACGCTAATTTTATTTCATGTATTATGTGACCCCCTTAAAATTAGCTTCAAAATTAGGTCTTCCAAAGTCACATGATACGTGAGTATATACTTCTAAGATTAAGTGGTTACAAAGATGAAGAACTTTAATATTTCAAGTAGATGTTGGAGGGGGGAGAGACAAAATTACTAAATCACAATCTAATTTAGTTCATCAAAACCCATTAAATATAATTATAAGTCCTGTACTTTCATCATTAAATACACTACAAAAACAATCATAAAATGATTATTTTGGCCAAAAAGGGACCAAGAGGTAGAATAAAAAAGTAACCAATTTAGTAACCATGGTAATGTGATAGTATAAGGAAAGATAAGGGAAATTAGTGAACACATTTTACAGACTTGTAATATATTTTTTTTGATGTCAGAAGAAAACTTTTTTTAAATGTTCATTAATATTAGTTATCTCCACAGAGTTTCAATACTTTTCATTTTTTTTAACATTCATTTTAAAAAATGAAAACGCTTTCTTGAAGCTTTCTTTTTCGCTTTAATTGAAAGCTAAAGGATTGAATTTACGATTTCTAGTAAGCAAAATACCTTGGTGTATTTCAAATAGAAATTAGAATTTCAACTTTTTGGTCGTTTTAAGAAAAAAAAAAAAAAAAAATTTGGCGCTCTTCACACATTTATTATTGTTATGAGGTTTATGAAAGGTTGAAGTTATTTCATTCAATTTTTATAGTACTTTAAATTTTATCATTAATTACATAATTGTTTACACTTATTTTAATCCAATACCCTAAACAATATATGAAAAACAATATTTAGTGGAATAGTAATTAAAAAAGTAAAATTTACTTTATAATTTTGAAGAAATGATTTGCAAAGATGCAAACATGATGAAACACAGAAATAATGAAAAGAATTGCAGATCACCAAACTGTTTTTATTAAATTTGGGGCCTTTTTCATCATTCTATGCTGTTTTTTTTTTTTTTCAGCAAAAAGAGAGGTACCTATATTGATAATCAATAAAAAGCTTAAAAGGCTTTTGAACAGTACAGCCATAAAAAACACATTATCAACTAACAAATCTTATATTTGCCAACAATATCCATAGGTTTCAATGATGGGGGATAAAATTACCAATTTTCAGTAGATTTTTTTTTTTGTACCTTTGATAGCACTAATTATTAATCTATATTAATCATGTTTATTTATTATATATTTTTTTTATAAACAATCATCAATATAAAAATTTTCCTTAAAGTGCTCAATGTTTGCTGGTATGTGCACAAAGAGAAACATCCTCAAGCAATGGGAATGACAAAAAAGCAAGAAGATGAAAAAGTGGTGAAGTACTTCAAGTAACTTAACCCTGGGTAGCTAGATTACCCCTAAGCAAAACCTAACATGTATTCAATCAAGATCTGAAAATGTTGCCAAAAAATCTTCAGGTTAAAAATACAAATAAAAGCTTCAAAACAAAAATTAAAAAATTGCTTAATGAAGATTTGCAGGTTGAGGGGAGGGTGCAGAATGTAACAAATGAAATTATGCATTAACTTTCATGATAAAAGATCTGGTTTTCTTCCATACAATTAAGTTCTGATTCAAACTTAAATGCATCTCATTTTTCATATTCTATTCTACTTTCCAAGACATATGAAGGTTCAATATCATGTGGAAAAGATAAAGAAATTTACCTTCAAAAGATTATATGAAAAAGCTCAAAGAAAAAATGCTTATTTGGATTCAAAACTGGTTATGATAATTATTAAAAGCAATTATTCTATGACAACTTGACACTTGTTCATGAAAGAATTTAAGCAAATGTCAAGGAAAGCACTTTAGACTTCAACCCAGAAACAACATTACATAGAAAGAAGAAAAGAGTGTTTCCATTAATAAAAATTAATGTTACAAACAAAATCGGATTTACAATAGCCAAAACAATGACATTTCAATTCTTGAATACATTTAATCCAAGCAGGAAAGCAAAATGAAAAGATCAAGTTTTATTTAACTTTTAAAATACAATGTTTTGGTTTGTACAATTTCACAAATCAGCAAGTCATTATTTGATGGCAAATATTTACAAATACAGAATATTCCACAGAAGCCAAACCCATCAGGTTTGCAAATTTCAGTCCCTAAAAGTAGTCATTTCTTTTATATAGATTTGTATAAAAAGGATAAAATAAATGTTTGATTCGGTTGCACAAATGCTCTAAATGCCCTATTGCTTGTAATTGAGGTTTCATTTAATCAGAATGAATACTTACAAATGAAGTTTGGCTTCATGTATAAATTAAGATAAAAAAGATAAAAATGTTTAAGTCCTCAAATCAAGCCAAATACTTAAAATGTCTTCTATTTGTATAAAAAGCTAATACTGATATACAACTAATTTTGCCCCACAAACTGGTCACTAAATGAGAAGTTAGTACCAGATAATATTTCAGGTATGCTACAGATGTTATTCTATGCCAAATATGCAAAAATGTAGTGGATAACAGCTCGCATTGAGGAATCGGAGAACTGAGTTCTAATTCCAGTAGAATCCATTACATTCAATTATATACTAATACCCTTGGGAAAGCAATGAATCCTCTTCTCCCCACAGTTATGGGTAAATAGCAGGACAGACCAGGTTCTATAGCCTTGGATGGCACGGGTCTACTGCAGAAAGAAATGGCAACCTACTGCCGGAACAACTGCCTCATCAGTCATGTGTCAAAAGTTACATGCTCACCTAAGTGTGTATCACACATAGCGCATAACTGAACTGACTCAAAAATATTCCATTGAAATTCATCTTGCAAGAATTTTAAAATGAGAAGTAGCAACTGAATGCAAAGTTACAAACATCAAAGTTGATGTTAACTATTTTTATAGTAGATATGAATGGATTTATAAACCAAGACCAATTTTATTAACTGTCAGCCTTCAATCCCATTAATATCCACTGTCCCAAAACTGGGGTCAGTGAGCATTAATAGGTCAGAGGGAAAAGATATAATATTGAATTTTTATAGAAACCTATAATACCAGACTTGTGAATTATCATTAACAATCAAATTTAAATTTAAATTTAATGAATTACACATGCCACAGTAAAATAACCCTCCAGCTCAAGGAACATCTACAAATGGATCTTTACAAAAAAAAAAAAAAAAAAAAAAAAAAAAAAAAAAAAAAAAAAAAACAGCATAGCATGATGAAAAAAAAGGCCCCAAACTTAAAAATGAACTTTTATCCTCAAAATGTTCATGCTATTAGAGGAAAAACCAAAATATTTTTTGATGATTTTATTAAATTTTTTTTCATCCTTTCTAGCACGTTCGAAATTTTGGTTAAAATTTTTTTTTTTTATGTCAGCAAGTTACATAATATTTACCACTAGTTTTTGGAGGGGTTTTTTTTGAAGTGATAACACATTAATTTGGAAATTCATGTAAAACCAAATAATTGTCAGATTCATTTTAATGAAACTTTCAAAAGTTATTGAAAAATGAATGGAATGATTTTTTTTAAAGAAAGTCATAGTAAATTTTTTTTTTTAACAGGTGTACACCCCCACCCTTAGTTTTATGAAAACTCAAATTTTTGTATTTCAGTGATTATGTTAGTTAAAAGCAAAAAACTGAATATAAAAAATGAATTTTTTTTTTTTTCAATTTTAAATAAAATGTGATAAAGTTGTTAAATATTTTAAAATTAAGGTTGAATTTGTACCCTTTGGGAAACACTTAAGTAGATCTATTTTTACATATCATAACTTTAAAAGCTTATCTGCAACACCTACATATTTTAAAAAGAATTTTTACAGTTTGAGTTTTTTTTTTCTTCTCCAAAACTATGGAAGACCATAAGTGACCTTAATGTCACACGTTATAAGAGTTGTTTCTCCTGACAACAATAAACTGACCTCAGAAAATGTTACTTTTCATACTGTGAACAGGTGTCGAATTCTGATGTTGACCATCATATTTTCAAAAGCTTTATTTTTTTATGTCCTATTTCAATAAGTATTTTAATTTAATTTTGTAAATATAATTTGTTTTTCAGTGAGAGACATACTGCAATTAATTATTTTCTTTTTTAATTTCAATTCTAGAGATATAATCAAAACATAAAAATTAAGGCAAATTAAAAATTAACATATTAAAAAACATTTCATAGAAATAAGGTGTCTATAATTATTAGGTACCTATTTTGTTCATGAAATTTTGCAGTATTATTTTTAATTTTTGTATTTCAGTTGTAAAATTTGTTCAAAACCAAGATATAAAAATTAATAAAGATAATACCATAAAATTTCATAAGAGATGTACACAAAAATTAGGTACCTCACTCATATTTTATTTTGCTCAATTATAAAATTTTATTATCTATTTTATCTTAAATTTTATTTATCCAGAAATCCTCTTCAAACAAATGTAAAGTACCTAAAAAAAAAAAAAAAAAAAAAAAAAAAATGTTCACTTCCGTCATTCCATCTGATAAATTCCCCTAGCGTTATACATCAATAATTGATGTAACCATCAAATTCATACCTCCAAAACAAGTCACTGTTAAAGTTAAGACATGCTTCTATTATTCTCAACTAAATTTTTTCTGTTAAAAAAAGTAAATAATGTTTGTTTCCAATGACATTAAGTAAACTTAAAGTTTTCTAATTTTCCTAAGGTATAAATTAATTTTTACAAGATTTTTTTAAAAACGGAGAATTTAAATGGCAGACATCAATTTTCACCGACTCAAAAAAACAAAAAAAAAAAAAACAAAAAAAATTTTTTTGGATGTGTTAAGAATTAAAATAAATAAATAAAATAAATAAATAAATACATAAAACAAGCTTTGGTCTTTGCTCTTAAACATTTAGACAATAAAATTTTTTTTTAAATTTGGGGCCTTTTTTCATCATGGTATGCTTTTTTTGTAACAAATTATTGGCAATACCGCTTTCATATTTTTTCCTTTTTTTTTTTTTTTTTAACAGTAGAAAAAATAAAAAAAATTCTAAAAGTTCAAACCTCCATCCCAACCCAGTCATTACTTTTCTCAATGTAATTTAGCTATTTTATTATTTATATAAATCTTGAAAAATTAGCTATGCACAATTTTTTCTATATATTTTCAGTCCACTGATATGCACATCAAAAATATTCATAATAGTAACCAAAGTTGCATAAACAACTGCTTAACCAAAATAATCCTTAGAAGTAATTTCAAGTTGTCCAAAATTCCAAGAAAAGTACACTCAACAAATACTAATGCCCCATTTCCATGAATAGCTTTAACAGTGAGGAGAGAGTGCTTTTACCTAACACAGAAAAAAAAAAAAAAAAAAGACACCAATTATGGGAGAAAGTTATAATAGTTGGACAATAAACTGGTTACTCGGCTAACTAGCAATGCAGCACAACACTAACAGCTACAACAAGACAAATAAACGCAGACAGCCATTCCAAAATAACTTAAAAGGAATACATTTATATAGATGCAGAATTCTTCTCTTTAAATGTTAATCAAGTACTTATGTAACCAAATTTAAGCTTTTATTTTTTATTTTTTTAATGAGATTTAAGTCATTGAAATCAAGAAGCCATTTCCTTAAATACAGCAAGACAAGGAATTGCCATTCAATCTTTCAAGGATTTTGTTAACCTAGCAACATATCTTTGAAAAATAAAACTTCATACAAATTATTTACAATTTGTGTGTGTGGAGAGGGATATATAAACATAATTTAGCTATCAGCCCCACTCTACCCCTGCAAGTTAGCCTGTTAATTCGTCTACATTCACACCACCTACAGCATTCCACAATATGTAACATAATGCTGCAACTAATCTCAACATTCTGGATCAATTTTTTTTCTTTTTAAAAAATATAAATTTTGACCTATTAAATTCACAAGTTCCCACCAGCCTTCAAAAATCCCTATATCCTATCAACATTTTAAGTGCCAGTTTCCAAAAAGACAAAGCAATCACAGAAAGGCAATAACTTCACATATTCAACACAAAATAAGCAAATCAGAAAAAAAAAAAAAAATGAATGAAAAAGATCCACCAGGAATAGTAAAACTGCAGGATATTTTCAAATATGTCAAGAAAAAAAAAATTATTCACTTTTATTTTCAAATATTACTAAGTAAATTCATTCTGCTCTAGCTTGTAATGCTGGGTTTTTAAGAATGGAGAAGTTTATAAAAAAAAAAAAAAAAAAAATGGGGAAAGGGTAGTATCACAATTTCTTATAGGTAGGTAGAGTAAGTTCTCTGACTATGCTCCATGACTGCACTACAGGGAAGGGTGTGAACAGTAGGAAGCTACCACATATTTCCACATATCAGTCAAATGACTCAGTGGCTTAGAATCAGTCAGGAGCAGCAGCAGCAGCAGTAGTAGTAGTAATGGGGAATTCAGACAGCAGTTGTTGCTACTGTCAAAATTTACTAACAGAACAAGCCAACAAAGACACGCTGCCAGTAATAGTAAACAATAGAAAAATCTACGTAATAAGTAACCCAGCTAATTCACCGGTAGGTACATGTGGAAGAGAAATTTATCAGCCCACAAATTTAGATTAGCAACAGATTGGGAAAGGCTTCATTCAAAATATTTCACAATAAAGAGGTGGCACATGCAGGATGGACTATTATTTAGTAAGCTTAGCTTTAGTACAAAGCCACAAGCATGGGTCATCTGGACTAGCTCCCTACCCAGTACTGAGAAAACCCTTTAATATGGAATGCTCTTGTTGATTTAAAATGTCATTCTTGCACACAGACCAGGTTACTTGTTCCAATTTTAGCACATGTACTGCCGAAGCAATCTTAGAGACCTATTTTGACAAATTTCTTTTCTAGTTTAAGGAACTTTCCTGTAACATTGCAATTCAGTAGACTTCTTATGACTGAAGTTTATACTGAGATGCCTTAAAATAAGCCTTTCTCACAGTCAAATAGATTTAGAAATTCCAGCTTGAAAATTACAAGCCAACCCCTAGTAATTCAGAGAGGACAATGGAAATTCAAAAATATTTCCATACACCCAACTCCAAATATATTCATTAAATTCAGCTCAAAATTTAAAAACTGTGTTTTGTCAATCTTTAAGGGGAAGATTTTTTTTTTTTAATGTAAAATTTTTTTGATCCTTTTTAAAATTTGAATTTTTTATTAAAAATTGTCCCCTCCCCATTAACATTGTACTATAAATTAGGAAATTTTAGTAGGTGAGACTATAAAGCCAAAGTACCTAAAATTCAATATTAGATTGCTTAGAATATTAATTTTTATGATTATCAGGTAGTTTAAAAAAAAGTATTCACATTATATTCATTGTTAGTTATGTCCCCTTTAAAAAAAAAAAAATCCAAAACATAAGTGTGCAAAACAGCCATCACCATGTTTAAAAATGCTTTGCTGCGATATTTTAAACTAAAAGTAATATTTGTTTCAAATCAGATTAATTAAAAACTTTAAATCGGTCTCTTTCTCAAAGTTTCAGAAAAGTATTTTATTTTTGAAAGATGATTTTTTTTAATAAAGAGAATTACATTGTGTTGACAGATTTGTCAACAGATTATTTAAGCATTTTTACTTATAAGAAAAAAACAAAAACAAAAAACATTCCAATCAATTTAAATTCAGTTTGAAATACAGCAAAGTATTTTGCTTATTGGAAATATGGAAATATTAAATTTAATCTATTAGCTTGAAATTATAATAAAAGTAAATTCTTTCATTTTTAAAAATGCATTTTAAACATTAGGCATTGCTTTTCTTTGGAGGTACTGAAAATAGATTCTTCCCAATATCCTTCTCAGAGTATTAAAATTTAAGAGATCATTGATAATCAACTAAACTTTATTTTTTTTTTTACAAAGTTCAGTTCACACACAT
Source organism: Acanthosepion esculentum (assembly GCA_964036315.1). Taxonomy (NCBI): domain Eukaryota; kingdom Metazoa; phylum Mollusca; class Cephalopoda; order Sepiida; family Sepiidae; genus Acanthosepion; species Acanthosepion esculentum. The sequence continues at coordinate 13,048,782 of OZ038497.1, forward strand.
ATACACACAGAGTAATTTAAAAAATTACCAAGAGGGGAAGTTATCAGATGACTAAATACCAGGCTATGGTTCTTAAGGCTTAGTTTGGAAATATACATGCACTATAAGTATTAGAGATATTTATACTTAAAGCAAATAAACATTTAGAAAAATGTTGACCCAATTTCTTACAATCTCCCAGTGACTAAAGTTTTCCTTAAATAAAAAGGAAAATTAAGAAAAAAAAAAAAAATCCTAGTCATATGCATGACAGGAAGAAAAAAGATGTAAAGTTATATCATTATCTTTTATTCAAATTATGACAGTTAAGTAAACTTAAGAAAAAACAATTTCTTATTCAAGTTCATAAATCTCTGGCAACTTGCAGGGATGTAGGCTGAGGAGGACAACAGCAAAAATACTGTAAGGTATTATTTTCAAAATGCCTTTAATATTAAGTTTGTATGCAAGTATACAGCCTGGCATGTTTGGCTCCATCAAAAGCAATTCTATTTACAAACAGAAAAATAAGGTTAGCAGTTTTTAATAGGGAAATAATTGGAGCAAACCTTTGGTCAAGATTATGAACATTACTAAAAGATAACAGTTTTATTTATATATATATATATATAATTAACAGTATTTCCATGAAAGATCATATGTAAATTCTGATATTCATTGGAATAATGCAAAAATTATTTATTGTTGCTTGGCAATTAATGAAATTCTATACAAGGGAACTATAGAGAGTGTGCTCATAAGAGGAGAGGGGGAGACTAATTTCACTGTAATTAGTTTAACTTGAAAGATTTCAATGATCTTCCCAAACTGAACATCAAAAAGAACTGAAATACTTTAAATGGTTGTGTATAAACTAATTTCTGACTTGCTTAAATCAGCTGCAAGTGGTGTTAGAATGTAATTGAGTGTAAACTTTCAGTTCCAAAACTGGCATTATTTATAATTCACATGAGAATAACTAAATACATATTTTGAACCTTATTGAAATAATGCTACAGCAGAAATAAAAAGCAAGTGGGATTAATTAAAATCCTAACTGAGCAAGATATACATCTATTTTAAATTAGTATAAAAACATTTGATATCTATTAGCAAGTTCTAATATGTATCAAGCAATGATTTATACTATTCTACTTGTTTGAATTAGCATTTTGCTTTTTAATACAAGATCAGAATGAACAGATTTGGAACTGAATTAGTTTCACCTTCAAACTGAGAAAGGAAGGGAATTAAGGAAGGAGAGAGAGAAAAGAGGCTGCAAAGAAAGAATAGTAGAAAACTGAAGAGATAAGAAAAAGTAAAAGGAAGCAAGTTTTATAAAAGTGTGGTGAGAAGGTGAAGGGACGGTGATGAAAGAGGCTTGCTGGCTGGATACCAAAGGAACAAAAACATTTTAAGGCAAAGGCAGATGGAAAAGCATAAAAATTGTTATGCACTAAAATTTTTTATATATATATATATATATATATATATATATGAGCAAGAGAGGGTGCAGTAACACATTTGTGCATTTCTCTTTTTTTTTTTTTTTTTCCATATCTCAATGTTTGCTTAACATTTAGATAAAAACATGAAAAGGCAAAGATTGGATAAAGGATAAAATGAGAAGATAACAGGTGAAAGGTCAAAAGAGGCAGAGAGGCAGGAGAATGGATAAACAGTTGTCACCACCAGTGCAATTGACACAGGTCCAGTATTATTCATAAATCCTATTTCTGCATTACACAAGTCAAGCAGCAGAAATAGTTTCAAAGAATTTAGCAGCAAAGAGCCAATTGCCAAAACTTTCTGGAAACAAAAGTAACATTTTGTAGATTATTCAGCAAAAAGATAGCTTTGGAAACTGGTACTGTGCTATTTTTTTTTAAACCTTTAAATTTTATTGGGAAAAGACCGTGCATCAAATAAAAAAAAATTAGCATGTCAGTATGCCAATAAATGAAGTGATCTAGCTAGTACATGTCAAAAGTTTGTTTCGAGCCAAGAGAACAAGTTTAATAAAAATAGCTGGCCTATACAGCTTTGTAATGAGAGAAATTTCATTAAAATAAAGATAAGATACTTTTTGCAATTGAGGCAAAATTAAAAAGAATCTTAAGCACTTAGACAGAAAACCTGAAATAATGGCTGTGCATCAACACTGATTTAGACAGGAGAAAAACTAACTTCACCCACATTCAAGCAAACATTTTGTGTATAGAGTAGACTTTATTGATCATGTTACTAAGGCGATTATATACATATATAAAGAAAACACTTACTCCTCCTCACCCCACCATCAGACAGTAAAATGTTTGTAAAAAGGAGAACTTGCCTCAAAGATAATCCATTAGCAGTTCTTTGTTAAATCCAACTGACAGTGTGTGAAAGGAAAAATTTAGTGGTCACTCACTAGAAAGCAATTAAGGAACCTCAATTAAGAATATTGCACAGAAGCAAACAGATGCTTTGAACAAATCAAAATACAAATCTGGGATTTACCTTCTCTATTTTGTAAAGAGATTAAGATAATAACAGCCTTTTAGCCCTCCCCCCCCATGCATGTGCGCGGGGTGGGGACCAGTAACAAAATCTGAAAGAAAAAAAAAAAAAAAAAATTTCCCCAGGTTTTTAATTTTTGTTGCCTGTCAATTAAAATAAAAAATATATTCAAATGTAAACAATCAAAATGGCAAAAAAATAAAATAAGACAAGGTTTACCTTATGGAAAGGTGGAGGAAAAACTGGGTAAAAGGAAAGGTGACACAATAACAAGCATGATGCTGTGAGATGCACAATCATCATAAGTTTCAAGAACTGCCCTGACCATGTGCAGATCGATTTGCATTACAAGAACTTCACCCGATAAAGTTTGGATTCATTTGCACAGGGCCACATAAAATTTATCTGAATTCTGATGAACAGTATGCATAGCAGAATTAAATTGGAACTAGGCCAAGAATAGTGCAGTTTCATTAAAAACACTGGGACAAGGAATGCTCTATTTATGCTTAGAATGATAAAATGCAATACAAATACAGAAGGACATGTGCCTGTGTTTTATAGATCATGCAAAAGCATTTCATAAAGTACATCATAAAGACCTATTTGAACTGATAGGTAAGCTGGATTTATTTGGCAAAGATATTAGAACAATCCCAAACTTATACAAGACAGCAAACTGCTTACATATGGATAGAAAATGAATTCAGTAAATACAAAAAAATAGAAAGACAAGAAGGTGTCTTCTTACTGGACCAATCAACCATTACAATCAGTATCCACAATCTTAATGACATAAGATATAAAGAGGAGTGTTGATAGACATGCACAGAAAAAAAAAAAAAAATTACTACTACAAAATGTATTTGTAAAAGAAAGCAAGAAAGACTAAACATCAATTGTAAGATGGAGGAATGTATGGTTTTTAGCAAAAGAAAGAGCCCATGATATGAACTAGGCACCAAAATCAAGCAACACAAAATGCAAAGGTGTATTGAAATAGTGAAAGATGCCTTCCAAAAGGCAAGCAAAATATTAACAGGAAAATTTCATTAGAAACAAAGAAAAGAATACTGAACTGTTATGTAATATTTGTCTTTCTATAATGGCAGTGAATGATGGATAATCTCACAGATGAAGAGATTCGAGGGGACAAATGTTCTACATAAGGATACTGGAAATAATTATAGACCGAGCATGTGAGTAATGAGGAAGCTTTTAAAGAAAAGGAAACCAAAAAAGACACTTAGAATAAGAAAGAATTGATATTTCTAGAGTATATAATGAGGAATGAGGACTTCAGGACATACTGAAGGCAAGAGGGACAGAAGACAGCAGAAGAGAACCTACCTAACAAGTTTATGTAAATGGATGGCAGAATAGGAGATTAGTAGGGATAGAAAAAAAAAGGTTTTACAAAGTCAGGAAGTTGTGGAGAGCTATGAGCACCCACATCCTATAGGGGTGGAACATAGAAAATCTTGATTAAAATGACATTTTAAGTGTGTACCAGTAAACTAGTACACGAGTACTTAGGTTAAATACCATTTAATATCCAATATTTACCAAAATTTCAGAACCAAACTGACACCACCCAGCCACCATGGGTCCAGTATCTTACTTGGTACCCATCATTAGCCATGTATTAGCTTATTTGCTTAAAAGGTTGTCCCATGTACACCAGCTGCTTGATTAATTATATTTTAAAATTCAAAATATTTTAATACAAGTGTTAAAAAAAAAAAAAGAAAAAAAAAGTGTGCCAAATTTCCAGACAAAGGTGGTGCCATTCTTAAGGTCTTGCATTTTGTTACTGCCAAATTCCATCGAACATTAAATTTTTTAAAGTAAAAAAAACAAAAAGTTAAATTTAAATAGGAAGGTTTGAAATGCCAAATAAAGAATTATTTTAGACAAATATAGTTTTTTTTCTGTTCAAACTTAATGATTTAAAGAACAAGATTTTCTAATATAAATATATTTTAATATTAACACCAAATATGTATAAAATAGGCAAGTACAAAATTCTTCAAAACTAGTACTTGTACTAAGAATCTTAAGTGCATTTAGTAAAAAAGTTTTGGTTGGTGTTTGTTCAACTTCTGAAATTGACAAAGGTTTAGTCTTGTCAAAGTGACATGTAAAGTTATTTAAGAATGTTCTCCATTTACTGTGGAAAGTCCTCTTCAAAAAGACTTTCTTGTAAAGAGATTCCAATTGCATTATATAGGGTGTGGCAGAAATATCTCCATACATAATGGTAAGACACTAACTAAATGAAGATACCATTGTCACTAAATGTCTTACCATCATGTGGGAGGTATTTCTGCCACACTCAGCACAATCTACCAAAAAATACTTTCAATTTTGACAATGAAAATAAAAACCCTCATTTGCTATTCTTAACAATTTGATTATGGTCATGAAGATATGTTTAATTAAAATTATGGTCAGAAGGAGAAAAGGGATTTCTAAAACTATTTGGAGGTGAAACTTTCAGTTTGATTGAAACATGAAAGTTACTGACAGTAGCAGTGTTCAATTAAACAACTGATCCACACTACAGAAAAAAAATTAATTACATTTCACTGCAACTTTATACATAAAGATGTAAATTAAGCAGATTGTAGAAATGTCAATTGGAGTATTTATTTTTAGCCCACATGAAGCATTGTCATCATTTTTAACCAGTATTTTAGCAGCTTTTTATCCCATCTTTACTTGGCTCATCAAGAGAGTCATGATTGGTTAAGATCTATTCTTCTGCAAAGCTGTCAAATCCTGTAGTTTAGTAGTAAAAGCAAGTCAGATAGGAAGCAGTGTCACAATGAACTATTCTTTATTACCAGTCTATTCACTGCTGGAGAACTGAGGACCAAACTAAAAGCTGTGATAAAAAAAGCAGCTAAAAAATTAACATGAAAGTAAATGAATCAAATAGAGAGTATACATAACTAATTAGAGAAAAAACCCCCAAAAAAACCACAACCAATTAAAAAATAGTGCAAAGTTATACAAGTAGCTATATGTAAACAGATTTTTAAAAATCTTCAGATTCAAAGAAAACATGACCTAAAGGTTTTGCATTAATATCTTCCATTTTATACAATTAACAAAAACAAAATTCTCATTTTAATTTTAACTTATTTAGGACTCAAATCAATAAAAAAAAAAAAATTTTTTTTAATGTGTTTATAAAATTTTAAAAAATATATAGAAATGACTTCCTCACAAACATATTGAAAGGAATTTAAATTTCAGTGATTGCTGGAGAAGTAACGATTTTGTTGGACAAAAATCCCTTGCAACCATTATTGTCCAATAATGTATGCTAAATTAAAAGCTATAACACCTAACAGCAGAAATTTAAACTAAGTTCAGTATTCAAGCAACATTTCATATTTAGTCTCCAATTTAGTAAAATTTCAATGTTAAGATTAGTTCTTATGCCCCATGAGGTCACAAAATATTCCAATTTAGCTACTAACCCCTACAAGAACACCTTGAGAAAATAGGGCAATTAATGATTTTGAATTATTTATCAAAGACTAGCAGAGCTTCTCAATGATATATTCATTATCTGTAACCAAAATACAAACATATGAAAGAATATGCTGCAGATTTGAGAGACATCAAATTACAATTATCTGGCATATATACACTTCATGAATTATTTATTGAAAGCTAATTTAAGGCACTTTGGATAGAATCGGATTTTATCCAGAAATTTGCATCTTATTTATTCCTAACCTTCCAACAACTGCAAATTATAAAACAATATAATCAATGCTTCAACAATTACCAAATGAAAATACAAAGTATTGTAGTATATAAAAAAAGTTTCAGAAATCATAAAACACCTAAAATAGCTTAATATCTAAATTGACACCTTCATTGACATCCAATTCACCGAGTGTAAAGGGAAGTAACCAAAATTCAATCACTGAAAGTTATTGACAAAGCAACACATGAATATGCAATTCTTGTCAAAACCAGAACAGCGTTAATAGTGACCAACATGTAATATCACCTTAAAGATGACTGCCACCATGAAACAATGGACAGATGTGAGGAATTTATAAGGGGAAAAAAAATCCAATTTTTGATCTTAAAGCAATTGGCTGAATAAGTTTCACTACAAAGGCATTTCTTTCCATAAGCATGTTTGCATAAGAATGTCACATCCCACTAGACAACATCACTATGTACGAAACCAACCTGACTCTCACAATATGGTTGAGATACTTTACCACTTCCATCTGACTTACCTCTTTCAGATTCTCATCTATATAGTCCCCCCAAACAGCATTTATTTGGGAAGCAGCACCAAACATATGATGATGCCGTTGCAATCGGGACCCAACCAAAGTGCATTAATCCCAGTTGCAAGAAAAAGTAGCAAAGTAGTGCTGGTAACATAATACACAGAATATTTGGAAAGTAACAAATATATTGGATTACTAAATGTGTGTACCTTAGAGACATTGCTCCTATAAGAAATATCAGAAAGACATCAGTGGACAATGACATCAACATTATTTGGGGACAAGCTGGTTAATGCCGATGGCTTCACAATTGCATTCAAAGCATTGAACAGGCTGTTGCCACTTGATATTGACCTCAGTGACACATACTCCCTGGATATTGAGCACTTTTACCCATAAATACAGAATACCTGCTAACTATATTTTTATCATATCATACAAATCCCACATATTTAAGACTTGCCATTATGTAGGACATTTGAAATGAGAAATCTTTTAAATAGTGTGTAAAAATTAAAATTTATAAAAAGAAATATCTAAACTTTCTCAGATCAATGGTTAAAAATAGCTTTGAGTGAATGAAGCATGTAGGCCTTAATGAGGACCATCATCATTCTTAAAACCTTGTAGTCTGGAGCTACAGAATCACAAAGAACTGTACAAATCCAAGTAACAACTAAAATGGATAGCATATGAAACACAAAAAGAAAATAATGACAATCAAAATGTTCATGGACTACACTACAAACAAATGGTTAGGTTATTGAACTTGAGAATCTTATTTTCCTGAAAAATTGTTTTGAGAGGAAGACTTTGTAAATCTCAAATAACACTGGCTGCTCAGTCAATGAATGCCAAATGTTTCCTTATAACAAAACTACTAACATTACCAATGTGAAAGTTTGCAGATGAGAAAACTGTTATTCACAAAAGATTTGCAATATTTCCTTTATTTCAGAATTGAAATCATGTTAGCAATCCTTAGTAAGCAAGTAAATCAAACTATATCCAAAGAAATCAGTCTCTGATGTTAAAGCTGATGAAAGTTAAAATGAAGTCATGTATCCATTCTTTCATCAATTCAGTCTATATATACATCACTAAAATCAAGAATACTAAACAATAGCTCCAGACTTAGACAAATCAAAATATGCAGCCTTTTGCCAGTCTGATGTATTTTCAAATAAACAGATAAGCATTACTGAAGTCATAGATGAATTGGTTTTAAAGATTAAAATTGAGGGGGAAAAAAAGCAAACCTAAAATCATTACAAAGTAAAATGCTGAAATTTATCAGCATACATAAGATATTCCCTTATTCCATTCATATTTTGTATTTAGCCTTTTTCTGTTTTCATGGAAAGCTTTCACATATGCACTTAACTGTGAGGCAAGAATTGGCAATTTAAGCCTAGTAAATATTCACAAGGGTACCTTAAAGTACAGGTACTCTGTCTTAGGCATAAACACTAAAAGTAAATCAAAGGCAATGTAAATTTTTGTGCGATACAATGGGCAAAGATTAGTTTTAAAACTCCAACATTCAAGCTTCAAAGATAAAATATGTGAAGAAAAAAATGAAGGTATGTCATACTTTGTATCATAACCTTACATTTTGAGATCTTCCATATAGAGATATCAAGAATGTAACACAAAATCAGCAATACTATCTTGTTACATAACATTCAATTGTTATAGTAACACTAGGCATTATGTTAAAAAAATCCCATTACCGAATTTCATTAAGTAATTAAATCAGATTTACTTTCATTTCTGATTTATTTGAATAGTATGACTTAAAAAAAATAAAATAAAATAAAAAGATTCATGATCCTTACTTCTCAAGAGGAAATTATAGTCAATAGAGACAAATTTGAATAGGTAGTTAGATGGAACTATAGATTGTAATTAAAACAAGCAACAATAATTATATCATATATAATGGCCTGCTACTATCATTTTTTGAGCACACCCACCTGCAAGAGCAGCTAGTCAGTCCCTGTTGATGACACCTGTGTAGGCACATGCACACAGAGGCCATCTGTGATTTATACTGCCACTGAGCTGAGTAAACCTTAGTTGAATCTACCGAGAGAGAGAGAGAGAGCATAAGCTGAAAACATGACCAGAAATTTGAACAAAGCCAGAACTCAAACTTTCAGTGATGATGACTTAATGCTAACAAAATCACCAACGGATTCCAAACACTCCTACAGAGCCAATTTTACTCTCAACGCTTTGGTCAACCCATAATGTGGTTCTCAGGCACTCTCCAAAGGTTGCACATGCTGAGATCGCCTCCCCAAATCAGTAACATCAAGACAATGCCCTGACAAATCACAGGGTTGGAAAGCAAATGTTCTACACACACACACACACACACACACACACACACACACACACACAATTCTTATTGGATAGTAAATGTTATTCTAATATTCAGTATATGTGGCTTATAGATTGAAATAAGGAAACAATTCAAGGCCTAAAATTCTTTTCAATTAGAAGACCTTTTAGAATCCCAAATATATAAATGATATTTGGTATTCCATACTACAAAATTCAAGGTTTCATTGACAAAAAATAAAGTAAATCACAAAATGAACATGGGGATTTAAAAATTAAATTGTCAGTATAGCAGAATAAAGTGGAGGGGGGGGTCTGTGTGATCTGGGCAGTGCAAGGCCTTATATCATTGTCCAGGTCTGCTCCAATGTTACAACACAGCAAGCGCACAAAGGGACTGAATTTTAACCAAATACGGTGCTACCATTATCTTGCAAGATAAATGGATGACTAATAAATATAAAAATACCTCAAAGTTTCTGCCTATCTTTGTAAGCTAGGCCAGATTTTCAAAGTTTGGATAATGAAGAAATTTCTAATAATTCAAGTTATAAATCAATTTCTACTGTGGTGATTAATTTTCCTATGATGTTCAAATGATCAATTTTGATACAAAATTGTTACAGTTCAAGTTTAAGAGATTATTAGGAGAAACTTTCAAAATTTTGTAAGCTTTAAGAAACTGAACCCTACACAAGCTTGTAAAAAGTAAAATTACATTATCCATTACAACAGAGAAGTAACAGACGTGTGTGTTTCTAAAAAGTATTCATAAAAAGTAACAATCTAGAAACATGCAATAAATTATAATCTAAGAAAATCGCCTCCAAAAAGCATAATAGACCATTTGCATGAAATGAAGATTTTTAAAGTTTAATAATTTCTAATGTGTAAGAAAGACAAAATAAACAGTGATTAAGAAAAATGTAAAAGATTTCTAATTGTATAAATCCAAATCATACAAATACAGAAAAAGAATTCAAATTATCACAAACACCAATATTCCAACATTGACAGAATCAGTAATATCAAACCAACCAGCCACAATGGTAATACATTCCAACCACCTGAAGAAGGCCGGAGCATGCAACGGCCAAAACGTTGTGATAAACATGGTGACAAAGATGAGGACAATAGTCCAAATAATGTAAGAAATATAGACAGATACAAAATCCTGTTTAACTGCTCACTTCTTTACAACAATTTCATAATAATGATAATCATTCAAGTATCCAAAAGATTAATTGCCAAATCAATTTGGAAATTTTAACTTAAAACCTTACAAAAAGAAAATCTTAGATACCAGTAGATTGTGATATCTTGTACTCCAGGGATTTCATTTTAGAGTAAACAAAGTCACCTATAAAAGTGGAATAGCTGAACATTTTTTTTAGCTTTGGTAAAAAAATTAAATTCACAAGTCAAGCAGCACAAAGAAAGCCTTCTGGATTTCCACAAAGATTTAAGGAAAAAAAAAGAAAAAAGAAAAAAAGGGAGCTTTTGTCAAATGCACTTTAGATTTTGGGACCAATGAGAATTTGTTTTGCATAACAATTATGGCTTCAGGAAGCAATAAATAAGATCTATTGCATCATTGAGAACAATGCTTCAAGTAATGGCTGCAGTTAGCTGCAAGTTTAAATAGAGCTGAAGGAAAGAAAAATAAAAAAAAATAAATAAAAAAGGAACTTATGAGTGATAAGGGCCAACATTGTTTAGAGGCTGGTAATAGGATTGGCACACTATAATTATGTACAAGAGAATACAAGAGAGCCAAAGCAAAAAGGAGAGACAAGTTGTTACTAGATGTAGCCATTAGATTCTTGACCAATTGCTTGGGAAGTGAAAGTATGGAATACAGGCAAATAAAACCAGTTTAAACCGACTTATTTGACCTAAATAGAGATAAGAGGAGCGAATAAATGGACGAAAGTAGCATATTAAAAATAAATAACTTTCGAAATTAAACTCTGCAAATTTAATTGCTTTCTAAAATAGTAAATTGACTAAACAGACATTAATCATAAATACAAAGACTTTATACAGTTTTGTCAGTTTTAAATTTTTTTATTTTTCATCTATAGTAACCACTTCATACTTTTAATGAGCAACCATCAATGGTATAGTGTTTGTGTTAACCAAATTCAATACTGACAAGTGTTTTTAAAAATTAGTAAAGTAGCCACCATCACAAGAAGGCCTTTCACAAAGCAGAATTCCAGAGAGCAATTTTATTTGCATGGAAACGAAAATGTCAGTTTTCAATTTTGTTATGTAGCAAAAACCATGTCTATCCCAATATTAAACAAACATTAAAAAAAAAAAAAAGTTTTACCCAGCTTATTTGTCAGACATTTCCCCTCAGGGAAAGGGAATTTAAGGTCAATTCAGAAATTGGACCCACACCAACTGGATGTCCATCCTAAATTTTTTTTTATTATAATTTACATGAAATCCCGATTTTGCAGGTTTACTTTTCAGCTTAGAAAATGATATTCATTTAAGATAAATTGAAAAAAAAAAAAAAAAAACTTTCAAACAAGCAAGGGAGAATCATCTTGGTTAAATATTTTTCTAGAATCTCAAAGATTTTTCAATATTAAGTTAATTTCTAAAGTTTAAAGAGAAGTAAAACAATTTCACTGTTAAATACACTATTTAGCCAGTTGAGTAGGCTAATGTCCAAGCCAGAGGATGGGTGATCAGGTAAGAGTCTTAATTCATCTCAACAATATGTAATCCACCTCTTCAACCAATCAATACCCAATTGCTATACCGACAGTGTTATTGCAGAAAGCTTCCAACCCTTCAGAATTACTTGAGGCAGAGTAACTTAAATAATTTTAATGAATTTCTCTTTATCACTTATTCCTTTTATCTAAGATAAGTGATTTATTGTATTTGATACAATGAATTGTAGTGAGAAAAAAAAAAAAAAATCATTTATAAATAGGAAAACCAATTGTCCATAAAGAGACTCAATGTCATGTTTTCTATTCTATGCAAATCAACAATTCTAATGTTCCACTTAAATGGAATCCATTGTAAAAAGGAAAAAACTCAACATTTCCAGTACATTCTCTAGGATATTTTATACTAAAAACTAGTACCCACTTTTATTAAAAAAATAAATAAATAAATTTTTTTTAAAAATCTGTCAGATCCCTATTTCTAGCATTTACTTAGCAATAACAGCTAGTAACCTTTGATCTTCCATTAAAGTTATTTTTATATTCACCAATAGAAGTAGGTTCATCTATCATCCAGTTCACACTCCTCCTCAGCCTTTTGAACAGGAGTAGACGTTTATCCCTCATTTCCAGTTCCTTATAACATCTGCTTCAGCTCTGTATTTATAACATGAGTGCTTGAACTTTGAAATTTTAATCACTAGCTATTTATTTCAGTTTCCTTTTCTCCACCAATAGGAGTCGATTGGTTCACCCCCTTGCTTCAAGTTCCTTCTAAGTCCACTTCAACTCTATACTCCTAACACTTTTTTTTCCCTATGCTAATAGAACACCACACAGTTATCCTCTAGCTTGAGTGGCTCTTAAGCCTTTTATTGGGTGAACATATAAAAATACACACACACACACACACAAGGGTACAGGTCTGTGTTGACTTAGAGACAATAGTTTAACAATTTGACCCAAAATTCAAACTAGAACCGATTCCTACAGAAGCCAAATGAGTTCTGCCAACAAAGAGGGAAGACACAAGACGAGAAGGCAACGATCACTTGCTACTGGTGGGAACAACAATGCCAATAGTGGTAAAAATGTGTTTTCCAGCACACTCAACTGGGGGACATTACTGTTAACTAGTTCATCAATATTGTGTCCAATTCTTTTGAAACCACAATGTACAGATATTCCTTCAAGACCCAGCTTGACAAAAGACCAGTTACAGAGCTTCAGTGTCCAATTCATAACAGACTGTCCATCCAAGGTTTTATCATCATAATGAAGATAATACAAACACTCTAAACTTTAAACTGCAGACCTTTCAAAAGTTACTAATGAATATCTTAGGTTGTGAAAGTTGACTAATAAAGGCTGCCATTTTCTTAACAGTCCCTTGCAAACTCTAAAGCTTACATGATTGATACTAACTAGCTAAGAGAACAGCATAACCTACAAAAGAACCCAAACTGGCAAGGGGTACACTTTTGGGTTACCTAGCTTAAGTGGTACAGCACAGGATTACAAGTAAGTGTCACTAAGGATTAAGGATTAAAAAAAAAAAAAAAAAAAAAAAAAAAGTTAAAATGCCCCCCCCCCACCATTTCTAACAAAAATTGGTAAATATTGTTTAACATCTGTGTGTGAATCTCTAGAAAGAAGATATAGATTACAGGCTTCATATTTGTTGTCAAAGATAAGGAAAAGAGTTCAAGTGGAAATAATATCCTCTCTTTACAATTTAGATATTTTACAAAATCCTGTAGTATGGGCAGATGGGCCATGATGTCCGTTTAATTTTAATATGAATCTTATATCAACCTACACTGCTGAATACAACTCACCTTAATTAAATAAAAATATTAAAAAAAAGGCTTGGGATTTTAAATTTTAATTACTGTAGTCATTTCACTTTTGACCCAACATTTTTTTTTTAATTTTGTAAAATTCATTACAACTTTGTTTTTACCAGTTTTCTGTAAAGTTTAGAAAATTTACTTTACTCCAACAATTCTTGAAATGTCTTCATTTGTCCAAAACAAATGAAAGTAAAAATAATGTCATTAACTCCTACAATGGCAACAGAGAACCCAGAATCTTTTTCCTAATCAATAGATTTTTTATATATTTCTAACTTTTGCACCACTCCTTCAGTCTGGAGTTAATACAAAGAATTAAGCTTATTCTCAAATTTGGCCTTGTCTCCACTTCTATTAAATGTTCATTACAGTTCAAATGTTCTTGTCAAATAATCAGAGTAACTAAATAAGGCAATTAGTAAGTCACATTCCTATTCAAAATGTTTGGCATCAGAGCAAAAAAAAAAAAAAAAAGCCAGGAAGATGTTAAAAGAAAGAAAAGTGGAGTTGATTGAATAAGGAAGTTTTCACTAAAGATTTATTGACCCATTAAATTTGAGAAGTGATAAGAAAATTTCAGATTATTCCCACAACTTCATGTTTGGTATACTCTGAACCAGCAGGGGGGAAAAAAAAAAAAAAAAAAAAAAAAAAAAAAGAGAAAAATAGTTTATTTACTTTAAATATGATCACTCATTAACATATCTTCAATTTTCTAGTCTGGAGAACCTTATTCGATACTAACCACAATTTTGAATTCAAAGTTTAAATTACAAACATTATACACAATAACATTGTTGAAATAGGATCTGCTGTATACAAAGACAAATTTTGTTTGTAAACAATGTTTCCCTAAGTACTAAACTCACATTCCCATTCTTTTTCTCAAGAGCAATCTATATATAACAATATTGTATATTTTTAAAAAAGTAAACTACAAAAAGTATGACAAATCAAACAAAAGCAAAGAACTGCTGACAATCGTTTTGCTATCTCTTGGCAAATAGAGCTTAAGTGAAAAAGACAAAAGTTTTGAAACTGACTCCAGACACCTCAATACAAACAATCTCGAGATAAAAATTTATAAATTAAGACAAAAGATTCTTACATAAGGACACAAAATACTGTGTAGGCATTTATTAAAATCTTACCATCATACAGAAAACCCAACTCAATAGTGGAATGCAAAAATATGGTCCATTAATACTTCCAAATGGGCAAAGAATATGAAAACAAATTATAAACTCAAGAGACCTTTCTTCCAAGCAGTTATTTTAACATTTAGAAAATATGATATCCACAAATTATAATCTTACTACTTTGCAAAATAGCAAGACTCAAGTGCAGGTTTCCCAAAGCAGAGCTATTAGTAAAGATACTGCTTTTTAAAAAGAAAATAATTAAATAGTTTACAAAACCAGATAATAACTGTCATATTTACTTACTAACAAATAACTGAAGACTAAAGTGCCTGACTGATAGACAAGCCAATCTCTAAGGAAAGGAAAGAAAGGAAAAAATAAAAAAATAAAAAAAAAATGCCCTAAATAATAATTTTGGCAAAATGTTGAGATTATAACAAAATATCTAAGTGCTATGAATAGCCAATAAATACACAATACAAAAAATAGATTTTGTGGAAAAGCAGGATAACCTCAATCGAGTAATTGGAATAAAATTGATCATTTTGACCAAGAAGCAGAAAAGAAGTGGCATCCTTGTATTGTACTTTTAACCCCCACATCAACCTTCCTCTATGGTTAGAGGCTTAGGGGATATAAAAAGCCTCAAATGCCAGCATTTGTTTTGAAGTTCTACAGACTGCCAATGGAAAGTAAATAGGGTGTCTGGCTCACTGCTGCTGTTAAAGAGGAAGAGAAGGGGAAAAAATAAGCAGATATGTCTTTTTTTTACCCCCCTTTAACTTTGTACATAACACACAAAGTAGAGCCTCACTAAGCAGTGAGTTGCTATGATAAGCTAGAGACCAATTTGGGTAGAAGAAATTTGGAAACTGAATTATTTCAAAAAGGAGAAAAAAAAAAAAGTCT
This sequence comes from Acanthosepion esculentum, assembly GCA_964036315.1. Classification (NCBI taxonomy): domain Eukaryota; kingdom Metazoa; phylum Mollusca; class Cephalopoda; order Sepiida; family Sepiidae; genus Acanthosepion; species Acanthosepion esculentum. Next base: position 13,064,468 of record OZ038497.1, read on the forward strand.
AGTCTGATAAAATTACTACACTGGGAAGAGTTCCCAAGAGTTGTCATGGCAACCAAAAGTCTCACTTCCTGTAACTACACTCATCTCCCCCCCTTTTCATTTTGATCATGCCTCTAACTGGGAAAATGAAATTCAGGGAAAATAGCCAAAATTCTTTTAAGTCTTAGTAAACACCAAAGATATAGCCACACAAATATGCTTCACTAATAGATATTCAAATACTTACATAAGCAAGGTAATAAAATGGAACTAAAATAATTTTTAAAAAGAAAGCGGCTAACTTAGAAGAGCAAGACAACCTTTACCAGAAGCATTCATTATTGTTCACTTCCTGCAACTACATCAACCATAATCAGAGTCCACTCTTGGTCATTTATTTGCAATGAAAGGTTGGCAGGGGGGTATAGGAGAAAAAAAAAAGAAAAAAAAGAAAAAACACATTTCAAATCAATATTTGCTACTTTACCAACAATCTAGAACACTAAGCAATGATGCGAAAATCCTGAACAATTTGACTATTAGCTTCAACATCTTCCACATATTCAATTATTAAAAGAGATCAAATTATACAAGTAGCTGATAATTTTATTTCAAATGCCTCCTTTAACTTTTGAATAAGAAAACTTGCTCATATGAATGTAAGTCACCAAAGACTAGATCAATTCCTATTAAAACGTCAGGCAGCTGCATTATCTTTTATTTTGTTTATTCAGGGAATGCCTTCCAATAAGCAATTCCTTAACGAGTCTAACAATACATGCTTCACTGCTGACAATGAAAAGATTAGCAGAAAAGAGAAAATTAAAATACTCCCTTAATTACTTTTACAACTGATTGCAGAAAGCACAAAAGGGTTTCTAAGAATTTTTAAATCACTTTTAATGTCTTGACAATTTCAAACAAACAAAAAGGAAACTAATTTTCTATATGTTGCATTCCTGACATTTATTGATAATTTTAAATGACCAGCACTCAAAATCTTATAAAACAATTAACTGGCATATATTCATTTCATTATTCACTGAATAATATGAAACAACAGTGTCTGCTTTACTATTGGTTCAAAGAAAGTTTGGAGCATTTTGATAATAATTTTTCTTTTTTTAAGTGAATTTCAAAGACAATATTAAGGATATTTCTTCAACCACATATGTGCCATTTTAATCCACCATCTTTGAGGCTGGTTCATGATTCCATCCTCGCAAAACTTTGCATCTCTCTGAGTAATGAAGTTGTTAAGTTTCCAGATAATTGAAGTTCATTAAAAAAAAATTTGTAAGGATCAAAACAAATGGTAATCTGAAGGTCAAAGGGAGTATGACATGTCTAACAAGCTGTACAGATTTCTGCTATCTCTACAAAGAGACACAAGGTTTGATGTTGTGCTAATGGAAGAGGACACTGCCAATTCCAGAGGCTTTTCATCGGTCCAACTGGGACCAGTACTTGACCAAATTCAGTGGCTGATTTTGCAGAAAGCGTTTGTAATATACAATGCCCTTCCAATCCTACCAGATAAACAGTATCTTCAGGTGAAGACCAGCTTTTGGAGTGGTTAATTGTGGTTCATTTCATTTTTTTTGCCCGGGACATTTTTCCTCCGTGTTGTTTCCCCACCCCCCTCTCCAAAAAAGATCATTTTTATTGTATTTGACCAGAGAATTGCAGATGGAAGTGCATTACTTTAAATCCTGAGCACTAAAACATTGCAGCAATGGATCTAAGTGTTTTCAAATGATTTGCAATGTTCTCATTAGATGTGCAGAGCAAAGGCCCACTGGAACTTTCCATTTCTAGCAAACACTACTCCCAGCTATGGCACAATCACCATAAATAGCACATATATCTTTTCTTTCTGGAAATAAAAGAAAGCACATCAAATGAAGAAAATGCATCACCATTTTCCTCCATTTTCAACACAAGAAAACATTTAAAATTCACAAACTACACACAAATCATATAGAAAGATGCATTGATATATCACTATATATAAGAACAAATAGGAAACATTTATAAATTTAACATGTTTTACTTGGACAAAGCTTTAAAAGTGAAACATGTTAGCTTGAGGTTTCCCGTTATCTTATTGACAAATTCTGATCTATATTTGATTCTAACTTATGTCATGTTTATAATGAAATTACATGTTTAAATGCTATCTATTAAAAATTGCTACAAACTTCTATTCCAACACAATATTCAGGGGTTGAAATTTTCTAGAAGCCTTTAAAATAACTATCTGGCCATATTTTGGGAGTGATTTTCTCACCACTAGCTCCTATGTCTACAGAAAATATAGAAGTAGAAAATGTTGGATACATGTTAATCTCCCTCAAACCCAAAATAAGTGTTTTCAGGCAAACTGCAACTAGTGTAAAAAAACAAAACACCTACAATTTTGTGAAATTTCAAGAAATTCTTTATTGTAGCATTTAATATTTATATTAGTTATAAGGACAAGTCATTGGAGAATTTAAATCAATTGTTTTTGGCCAAACAGGAACCCTAGTTAGAAAAATCTGTTCTAAATCATGAAATAAAAATACAATAAAATTAAGCTTTTAGTTGCTTTTACGATTAAGAGAAATATATAGACACTGTTGTCTTAAGAAAAATATTCATTTTAATCAATAATGAAGTTTTACAAGAATTGTTTTCATTTTTGAAAAATTTTAATTAGAATATTTTAAACTTTTAAATCTTAAAATTCTGTATTAATTTGTATTGGTCAAGTGACACCGTTATTAAATAGGAACTATATTTACTAATCATAAATGGAAAAGCTTACAATTCAGCGACTTCCAGTATTTTAAGAATTTTGTATGTGTATGCAGATTTTTGTAAATACAGATACTTAACCTTTATCACAGACTTCATTTGCTGTAGAAAATAAAAAAAGCTTAACCTGACACTGAAGGTGACTGATCCCCAAACAATAGTCTGAATTTCATCATTGTGTTGTCATATCCTGCTAGGGCAACAGAAAACAACTGAGTGAAATTAACAATAAGGATACTGCAATTGGGAGGAATTGATAAAGACTGCAGTTGAAAGGGAAGTAACATTAATTATTGATATTAACCTTTTAGCAATGCAGATTGCTAAAAGGTTAATATCAAAAGAGGTGGTAACAATAGTAAATTCAAAATTTTCAAAGTTTTATTTTTGAAAAAAATTTTTAATAAAGAGAACTATGTTGACAGCTTGAGCAATATGACTGATTTTAGTGGTTTTAAAATTCCAGTCCATTTAAATTTGGTTTGAAATTGAAAGTAAGCTGCTTATTGGAAATATTTAATCTAGTTTAAAATTAAAACTAAAATTAAAAAAAATAAAATAAAAAGGGTACAAAAAAAGGGTTTTTCATTTTCAAAATGCATTTTAAATCTTGAGTGTCACTTTTTTCTTCTTTTTTTAGCAATACCTAAAATAAAAAGTAATAATTCTATAAATTTAAACGGACACGTTTTCAGTTGTAAATATTACTGCCTTTAACCAAATTACTTCAACTGAGAATGGCATGGCAATCAAATTGCTAATAGGGACAATACGAGAGTTGAAATGTCACAAGGTTCCCAAAGCTGCCACTTTTATTTTTTATTTTCAAAGTAGAACATGACAAGCCAGTGACAACTCAAGACAAGCAAATGGATAAGTAGAAGACAACGGGTACAAAATTGAGTAGTTTTGTTTGTTTTTCTTCTCCCCCATACTCATAAAATATTATAGAATAATAAAAAAAATAATTCTTGTACTCAACGATAGTCTTAAAAGGAAACTTAATAACTAAACCCTTAAAAGCTACTCATACAGAATTGACCTTCAACCATAAAGAAAAAAAAAAGAAAATTTGTTATTTCAGATTCGCTACATTTTTCCAATTAGGTACCACCGCAGATTTGTGATACCTGAGGTTTAAAATGATTTTTAATATTTCCAATATTTATAAATTAATTTAAATTGACTGGAAAGAGATTTGGTTTTGAAATTGCTGAAATCTTTTGTTTCACCATCATTTTTTTTTCTATCATCAGAATTTAATTCTCTTTATTAAAAACAAAGTTCCAAAGATAAAACTTTTCTGAAACAGAAGAATATTTGCCAACTTAAAATATAGTTAATCTGATTTTAAACAAATTACTTTAAGTTTAAAGCATTGCAGAAATGCATTTTTTTAATTTTTTTTTTTTTAACCCAGCTGTAGTTTGTATCTTGATGACATATGGATATTTATCTAATGTTCGGGGGGGGGGGGGCTTCATTTGTAAAGACATGTGACCTTTTTATATAATTTTTAAGTAATCAGTAATCTTAAAAATTTAAGAAAATATTTTCTATAATCTACTGTTTTATTTAATTTTGGCTTTAAATTTACTATAGTTTTTGTTCCTATTTTCTGTTAATGTTGTGTATGAACACCAGTATCGATACATTTATACACACAAAAGTCTTAAGACAATATTGTTCTTAATATTTTATTCATAAAAGCAATTAGAAGCTTATGTCTTAGTTTTATTGCCTTTCTTTTATGATTTAGTATATGGCATTAGTCTTACAAAAAAAAAAAAAAAAAAAAAATTTCAATTCTCCAAGGAGTTCTGCTTTTAACTCAAATATTAATGGGATGCAATTCAACTTCGAAATTGTAAAGAAGAAATTAAAAAAATTTCAAAAAGAATTACATTTATTTGTAAATCCTGAAAGTTTCCATAAAATCCAACAATTTGATTTTTGCAAGAATTTTCAAACAATGTGTTTTTGTTACTGCAAAAAAAGACACTAAAATTTCCTATATTAATCTTTGGTCAAAACTGACACAAGAAAAAGATTTTTAACCAAAATTTTGCAAGAAAGGATTAAGGAAAAAAAAAAAAAAAAAAAAAAATCTTTGGTTTCTCTTAAAGATTGATAAAATCTACTTTTATCAAGTTTGAGACATTTTTTCATCATGTGAATTAGTAGAGATACCTAGTTTTAACACAGTTTTCCAGCAAAACAAAGGATTAAAAAAAAAAAATAAATAAATAAAAGAAAAATAAATAAATAAATAAAAGAAAAATAAATAAATAAATAAAAGAAAAATAAATAAATAAAAAAAAAAATAAGGAAATATCTGAATTTTCCATAATGTCATGGGTTTTTTCTTTTTTTTTTTTTTTAAATCAAAAGAGAAATTAGGATGGAAGAATAACTTTGCAGTGCTTATCAAGAGGAAAAGGAGGAAACACAGAAGCAAGCAAGTGTCCGGCAAAAGTTTCATGCTTTTTTTTTTTTTTTTTTTTAATAGTTACACAATTTGTAGCAATCTGTCTAAAGAAAGAGATTTATAATTTCTTTTCAGTTTAAAGTCTCTAACACATTTCCTCTGTTAACCGTAAGTTGCTGAAAGCTGTCACAAGAAGAAAAAAAAAAAAAAAAACACAACACAACACACTTCCGTCCTACCATGAGAAGGATGAATGATTCATTGCTTAATAGCCAAAATAAAAACAAATTGTTCATTTTTTATTTTTAATTAAAAAGAGTTTGATAGTTCCATCTACTCAGCACTGGGGATGAAACTTCAAACTTTTCAACCACACCAGGTGCAAAAACAAAACTACACGTGCATCCACCAATAGAGTGGAAAGGACATGGCAGTTAAAAAATTTCATATCTCTTGTAGGTTTTCACTTTTAGGTCAGAAGCCTCACAAAAAACGTGATAGCTAAGGTTTAAAATGAAAACTTTCTTGAAGCTTTTATTTTAATTTCAAGCTAATAGATTAAATTTAATATTTCCAGTAAGTAAAATTACTTTGCTGTAATTCAAAAACTAATTTAAATTGACTAGATTGTCTTGTCATCTTTCATCACAATGTAATTCTCTGTATTAAAAAATCTTCCAACAATGAAATGTACTTTCCTGAAATGGAGTAATATTAGCCGATTTAAAGTAGGTACCTCCACTTTCTTGCTAAGATTTTAAAGCTTAAAATGAATTTTTAAGAATGAATTTGCTAGATTTCAAAAAAATCTGTTTACTAGCAGCCATTTTACATTTTACCAAGTTTTAAAATAAAATTTAATGATCAGTTTTAAAAATCTTCCAAGATATATATTTATGATGTTATGAGTAAAATTAGCAAATTTAAAGTTAAATTAATCTGATTTGAAACAAATCTTATAGCATAAAAACATAATATACAAGCATTTCTTAATGGGTCCTGTTTTTCTTTTGTCTTTATTGTCTTTTTCTTTTTGTCTTTATCAATGAGCTCTGAGGTGTTGACAACTAGTATGGATGACCAAAATTGACAAATTTACAAAATCTAAGTGAACACAATTTTTTTCCTTTGTTTTTAAACTACCTAGTAGTGTTTTTTTTTACAAATTAACATATTTCCAGCAATTATCTAATATTTTATTGACTTAGTTACATTTAGAAGACGTTTTATGAAAAATAAAAAATTAAAATACTATAAAATTTTCAAGTTAATTTTGAAATTTAATAACTGAGATGAAATACTATGATAGAGGTAACTCAACTAAAATAAAAATATTTCATGAAATAGAAATTAAAGTAAAACTTATTTTAAAGTTTTAAAACGTAAGCAAATTTCTCTGTAAAAAGAGGATGACTCTTAGAACACATGACCTTTGCATAATGTTATTTATAGACTACCATAGATAAAAAATGGGAATGCTTTAAAAAATTTTAAAGCATTTTAAAAATATTGATGCAAGAACAACTTCTATTAAGCTTGTCAATTCGATTCAGAAATTGAATTTGTACTGAAAAGTAATACAGTAATGCAGAATCAAACGATTTTTAACTTATAAAATATTACAATTAAAATTTTTTTTAAATTAAAATTGTAAAAATCCATTATTCACCAAAAAAAGTTTAAGACAAAAAGGTCCTTAATTTACAAAAGCAATTAAAAGTTTTTCTAATAATGTCAGTTTTATTACATTTTTTAGTTTACCAGTCTGAGCAGATTCAGAAAATCAGCAAAAATTTTTTAAAAAAATGGATGATTTACATTCTTCTAGGAGTCCTACTTTTAACTTGTTTGGGCATAAAATTTAATAAGTGGGGTGTAACATATGTAAAAAGAAAAAAAAAAAAAAAAAAAAAAAAAAGTAAGATTTTCTAAAACAAAAAAAAAAAAATTCAAAAGATAATTGCATTCATTTATGAATATAGTCCTGAAAGTTTCATTAAAATCTGACAATTATTTGATTTTTGCAAGAATTTCTAAATGTGTTTTCCACTGGAAAAAAAAGTGCAAAAACACTTAATTGTAAAAATTAAGTGTTACTGACAAAAAAAAAAAAAAGAAACCAAAATTTCAACATGTCAGAAAGGTTTTAAAATTAAAAAAAAAAAAAAAAAAATAATAATAATTTGGTCTTTCCTCTTAAACATTGACAATAAAACTTTTTTAAGTTTGGGGCTTTTTTTCATCATGCTATGCTGTTTTTTTTTTTTTTTAGCAAAAAACGGATGTGCCTAATTTAAAGTATAATTAATCTGATTTGAAACATTATTTAAGTTTAAAATATCACAGAAATGCATTTAACATCACAGTAGCTGTGTTGACATGTTTCACAGCATGATGACAGAGCTAATATTGTTGTATGGAGAACATCATCTGTAAAACATAATTGAAGAAAATGATATGCACACCTTTAATTTTTAAGTACACAATTTTCTGATTATTTAAGTTTAGGAAAATATTCTGTTATCTAATGTTTTATTGAATTTTAGAAATATTGGCTTTAAATTTACTGTGGTCATTGCTCTTATTTTCTGATAATATTTACAGAAATCTGCACATTTATACATATAAAATGCATAGACCAACAAATCATATGATGGATGATTACTTTGCAGATTTCATGTGGAATCAAAGATGCAAATATTTAATCACTTTTGGCATCAACTCGCCACGGGTTTATATCCCGTTTATTGGTTCTTGTATTAAATTGAAAACGCCTTTTACTGATGTTGGTTTTCTTGGTTGAAAACAGGATAGTTTGCAGACATTAAAAGCGAATTTTAATGTTGACAAAGGGATGCAAAAGTTAAAGTATAATAGCGCAAAAAGTTATTTAACAAAAATAAGATAAAAAAGTTTATTAAAATAAAGTTAATAAGGCAATTGTTGCGTTTGGCATTTTTATCATAAATGTTCCATAAACTCATTGCCGTCGTAATTTTTTTTCTATATCGCTTCTTTTCTGATTAATAATCAATTGCAGAAAACTTACAAAAAAAAAAAAAAAAAATTATATAGCAGGAGTTCGTTTTTTTGGGGTGGGGGTTTCGCTTTCCTCCCCTTTTTCTCATTAAACGAAATTTTCTTGTAGAAAATGAAAAGAATGTAGGTCATTTTTAGAAGGGTATATTTTTTCTTTCATTAGTTTTTTGTTTTATCTACTACATTCTATAATTACCAGAGAATTAACATTTTCGTATCTTTTAAAATAAATATACACTTTTTTTAATTAACAAAATTGATACCAATTTTGTAGTTTAAGAAAATAAATACGAATTAAAAAATTCTTCACAAACAAACCAATAACAAAAAAAAAATCTTTCTAAATCTAAAGCTATTTTGGGGTTATTTCTTTATCACCAGTTTTACATTTAAAAAGAACTAAAATATTTGGTTGCATCAGTGGGAGTCATTTTCAACACCTGCGAAAGAAGGTTTCAAAGAGGATTTGCGGTCAAAGTATAGAGAACAAGAGGGGGAAAAAAAGGAAATAGTCACAAACCAAATGAGTAATAATAATGGACTAAGAAGTGATTAGTGACGACAGAGAACATAAAAATGGGGGGATTGAAGTCTAAGAAGCGAGTTAGCAGGAAATGGCTGAAGAGGGGAAACGTTAGAAATAAAATATGTTGCGGCAATTAATGAACAAATTCAGACAATATGAAATTAATAACGAATATTGCCACGTCGAGCAAAAAAAAAAAAAAAAAAGGTCAACTCAAATCTTAAGGAGCCTTGTGGCTAGCTAGACTAGAACAACAATGAGCGTATGTGTCAACAAGTTATGAAGCTGGTAGTGAAGAAAAAATCCAGACAGATAATCATCATTTTATGAAGAGTTCTTTGGGAAGAGTAAAATACGTCGGTGAGAAGAAGGGAGTGAGATGAAGTTGGGCGTGGTTGACAGCAGCAAGCCGCAGTGTTGTTAACATTGTGTGGTGCCATGCTCATGTCAACAACAACCCACGCTTCTTTAAAACTAAACTAGCTTTTTTTTCTCTTTTCCGTCACGTTATCCACTCTTCAAAATAGTTAGACTCGTCCACATACTCCAAGCAAAGATTACAATTCAGATACGAAGACAATACAACGTATTTAGCAAAACCACTTTTGACAAAGGGAAAGAAAAAGCTTTAAATTAGCGATAAGCTGAAGAGTTTGACCACCCTACCCCACTCCAGATAAACCATTCCCCTTCCATCCATACCGTTTAGGTCCACTCCAGGTAAATAAAGGTGGTGGGTGATGTCGTATATTCAGGACCTACCCGCAAGTGCAGGTCTCCACATCAAACTATTACCCTGATCATATCATAGACAGAGCACCATGGAAATATGAAATGCATATTCACGTCTACCATCGAGGTTATAAATTTGAACAAAAAAAAAAATTTTTTTAAATAAAAAATAACTACTTTATAGGACAACTGAAATAAGAAAATAACATTTTTATTCCAACTGGTAAAATTAATTTTTCTCTTAGTACACTTGATTAAAGGATAATAGAGGCGACATACTTTTAGTGTTCTTACTTAAAATAAGCCATTGATCCCAATTTCAAAACAAAAATTGGGTTAAAAAGCAAAAGCATTAAATGTGACTAATATACCTGACTGACTCATTTTTTAAATTAGGTTATCTTAAAATAAGTGCAAAATGTCCAAACGAAATCAAAAAGCAAACGTGTTAGTTAACAAGCCACAAAAATGCCAATATGGAAAGTCATTGTACATTAACAACATTATTATTGTTCTCACATAAAGCATTTACTTGTGTTTTTTTTTGGGGGGGGGGTAGGTTTGGATGACTATCGGCTTCCTTTTTAAATTTTTTGGATGCAAGTTTAAATTTCAATTTAAATCGGAAATCATTATTTGAACAAGCGAACAGAAGTGAAGTGGGTGTTGCTGGCAATAAGGATGATGTCAGTGAGAAGTTTTATATAAACACCGGTCACTAGTTAACGATTTAGATCCAGTTGTTATCTTAGTCACTAACAATCTTTACAAAACAGGTTCTTGTTAAAACAGCTGCACATTTGAAGGAAGGGAGGGAAATGTCATCTGAAAAATATACCGAACTCAATGACAAATAACATATGCAACATTTCAAATGCACACGACATTCATTATCTTATTGCCGACAGACACACACACAGCCACCTGTTTTGTATACAAATACAATTCAAACTTGTCATTGTCATAGTGACGGATAAAAACTGAAAAACAGAAATAAAATGATCGACCTACTTGAAGTTGAGGATTAAAATTTCTAAAATATCATTTCAAACTGCAATTTTGTGACGGTCAATGTACAAATTCAAACAAGATCAACAATGTGGTTTCAATCGCATATCATCACATGAATAATTTGTATTCAATGTTGTTACTCATCAGAAACATGTGGCAAATGTAAAGAAATCGATTAAATTCGAAGCCATGAGTAACAAACTGCATAAAAATGAAAAAAGAAAAAAAACAAACACTGGTAGGATTTTGATAATAGACTACGAGACAAGCATTCCTTCATCTACAATGCAATCAGAAGCGGTAATAATTATATTTAAAAGAATGATGGATACATTAAGAAGATTTAAAGAATAATGATTGACATTTAAAGATGAAAATTAAAAAAAAATCCGTTCTCAGCAAAAAGAAATGGCCATTTATAACGACCAATCTCTACTAATTGAGAAGCTCTAGATTTTCATTGTTGTTTAAAAAAAAAACAAAAAACAAATCAATCAGTGACCAACAATGAAAATAAAACTAAATTGTCACTATTGTAACATAATGTTTTAACTTTTTTTTATTATAAAAATTATCTTTCTTTGAACTGATATTTTTCTTTAAATATGGCGCACTCAAACACTCGAAATATTTTTAAAACTTGACAAAAAACAAAATAAAACTGGTTTATCATCAGTCTTCTTCTTACTATTATTGAAAAGAAAATCTTAGCTTTAAGCTCAATCGTTTTGTTTTACGAAACGGGGTCTTTTTTTTTTTTTGTAAATCAGAGTGATGAAGAAAAAAAACAAAAAAAAAAAAAACGAAATAACACTAGCTCTCTCTCTCTTAAATTAAAACCAAACCTGAAAGAGACATTTCTCCATCGACAGCTGGTGAAAAATAGATGTCCAAATTAGTTATATTTATCTCGCAGGATGGATTGCAGAAATAATGAAGCAAAAGAACCACGATGTTTAAGAGCAGAAATGATTTATTATTATCCTTGACAATCGTGTGTTCGCATTTTTCCAATAGTAAACAAAAACACTAAAGTGAAGACATTCATTAAACAAGGGTCGTCAACCTTAATGTAAGGTTTGGAACCTTATGAACGAACAGTATATCCCAGTTTAGAGATTAAGAAAAAAAAATCCCTCTTCATAAATTAAAAATTAACAAGTGCGAAAAAATCCATAGGATTTTTGTTGTTGACTCGTACTTTTAATTATCAAAACTTGTTGAGTTAAAAAAAAAAAAAAAAACGTTTTCAAAAATGATGTTAAAGAGGCAGAGTAAGTTAAAAAAATGTTTTTGAATATTTGAACTTTGAATTATCCATTCTTCGATAAATGTTTTTATTTACATATTTTTATGGGAGGCGATTTCTTTACCTAAATTCCTCCGCTCTAATCATATTTACAACAGAACAGTCGAAAAGTTTTTTTTTTTTTCTTATTGATGATGGGGGGGAACTAGTGTCGTTAAAAAACGTCATCTTACAAATTACTAGTATTTGTAAAAGTCAAGACTATAGTAACTATAGTCTTGACTTCTTTTTTTTTTTTTTCCATGCAGCATTTCGAAATTAGAGTATTATTAACAAATAATTATCTACCTGAAAGATGATTGGGAAGAAAAAGTATAGAAAAAGAAACTTGTTTTAGTTTTCAACGATAATCAAAGAAATTAAAAACATCTGTGCTGTGAAACAAGATAAGTCACGTGACCAGTTTACACAGCAAGTACGTTAGTTAAAAAAAAAGTTTTCGCTATTACTAAAAATTAAGAAAAGTATAACTTATAGAAGGGTAGAAAGACCCCCAAAATAAATTTAACAAAAATAAATAAGTAAAGAAATAAAACAAAAAACATTCTAACTGAAATAAAATGCCATTGCCCAAATAATGTTACAAATAGTTTTGACTTTTTTTAACAGTTAACTCAAACTGCTATCTCAGCGAACGAAACTTTTTTTTTTTTTGGCAGAAGAAAAATTGATTTCTTACGCCTTTTTTTTCTCTTAAGTTTTCAAATACAAAGAATAATTTTTTATATATATATTTTCTTTAACCAGAGGAAGTCTGAAGGAAAGCGCTATCAAATTTACCAAGAAGCCCCACAGAGCGGAAAAAGAAACATTCACTTTAAAAAATGTTTTCATTCTCTAAATCTAAGAGGTTGGGATATATATTACTTTACTTTTTACTACAGACAGACATTATTAAACAGGCTGCAAATATCGGTCACGTGATCAACTTATCGTAAAACGTACTAAAAACAAAGTAACCATTAGAAACTAAACTTTTACCAATGTGTGCGTGCGGTTAAAATGTCTGTATAATTGTTTTTTTTAACTTTTTATTTTCAGCACACAAAAAAAAAAAAAATGCTGCCAGAAGTTTTATAAGTTTGTTATCTGAAACAACAAAAAAAAAAACTATACTTCAGGCTTTACGTACCAAAGATTGAGTACACTTTTTTTTTTCCTTTAGTAAACACAACGCCCCCCAGAAATCAAGCAAAGATCTCCTTGCCAAACCAAATTAATGTATCACTACCTAAAGTTTATTTTAAAATAATACTTTTTAAAATGCTAAAAATTGCAATTTTACTAATTTTTTTTAATTATAAATGGCGAAATCAAACTTTTTTTAGGGGGATCTATTCTATTCTTTTAGGATAATCACATTAAAACTCACGAAAACTCAGATCTTTATTCAATTCAAATTGATAATAAATCAGTCTGCGTAATTTGTGTATATGTGTTTTAGTTATTTATTATTGTTTTAAGTCTCAAATCGTGTCTGGGTTTATGCGTGCGTGTGTGTCGAGTTGGGTTGGCATGCCAAAACGATGACACCCGACATGACGGTCATAAAGTCGGGGATCGATCTCATTTCGAAACCGCTATAATCTGATTATTCCGATAAGGACACCGTGTAAAGACTTAAAACTTCTAATTCTGAAGTTATCAAATGAAACCTACCAAACACAAAAAAGTCTGAAAGCATTTTTTTCCGCCGCCAACTCGCCAGAAATTAAGACAATGCAGGTTTAAGAAAGTGAGGAAGAAAGATGGTCAGACGCGAAATTAAAGATTAAAAAACTTTAACAACCGGCCTTTCACTTTTTCATGCGCACCGTTTAGCTTTCTAAATTAAGAATTATTTTCAATATTCACGGAACAGACAAAGAATTATAGTAGGAAACTGAAAACTGGTATTTTAACAGGGAAAAATATTTAAATACGAGAGATAAAAAAAAACGATCCCCCAATTTCGGGCCGCAGCCAACTTAACAGACATAAAGGGTTTGGTTGTTTCTTGCATTTCTTTTCTGGGTACGATTTACTTCAAGAAATATGTACAGTTTTGGTTTAGTCAATCTGTCACTCACCTATCGTTGAAATGAAGGTCGTATTGAAGGCATCCTCGGAGAATCTGAAGAGTACGCAAGTCTTGCCCACCCCCGAATCCCCTATCAGTAGCAGCTTGAATAAGTAGTCATAGGTTTTCGCCATCTTGCTATGCAATGGCTGCGTCTGCTCAGGAAACACCCTCATTTACATATTAGTGACGTTGCATTAACGTCACTTCCGCTTTTAAATAAAAAAAAAAATAAATAAATAAAAAAAACGCACACATACTTTCACTTCTTGTCTATGTTAATTTTATTTTTGTAGGAGACTAGATATTTTATTTAAAATTAAAAATAAATAAAAGGTTTATTCTCTGAAAAGAAACCTGTACTGGGAATTGTATAACAATGTGCGTAAAAAATATAGGTGAATATATATCTAAAATATACAGATAGATGAGAGAGAGAAAGAAAGAGTCACTTTTACTTTTAGTAAGGACTAAACTTTGAATAACAGATTTAAACTGCCAATTCTAAAAGATGACCCCTTGCAATTGCATATGAATATATATGGTAAACTTAGTTAAGTCTGATATAAGGCCACATATATGAAACATCGAGAGAGGATTAAACTCAGTATTGTAATTATGAATAGTTTGTGATATAAACTTGCCATCATACCACAGCAACATGTTACATATCTATCTATTTCAGTCTGTTCATATCTATGTATCTATCTCATTCTGTTCATATCTATCTATCTATCTATCTATCTATCTATCTATTTCAGTCTGTTCATATCTATGTATCTATCTCATTCTGTTCATATCTATCTATCTCTCTATCTATCTATTTCAGTCTGTTCATATCTATGTATCTATCTCATTCTGTTCATATCTATCTATCTATCTATCTATTTCAGTCTGTTCATATCTATGTATCTATCTCATTCTGTTCATATCTATCTATCTCTCTATCTATCTATTTCAGTCTGTTCATATCTATGTATCTATCTCATTCTGTTCATATCTATCTATCTCTCTATCTATCTATTTCAGTCTGTTCATATCTATGTATCTATCTCATTCTGTTCATATCTATCTATCTATCTATCTATTTCAGTCTGTTCATATCTATGTATCTATCTCATTCTGTTCATATCTATCTATCTATCTATCTATCTATCTATCTATCTATCTATCTATTTCAGTCTGTTCATATCTATGTATCTATCTCATTCTGTTCATATCTATCTATCTATCTATCTATCTATCTATTTCAGTCTGTTCATATCTATGTATCTATCTCATTCTGT
Organism: Acanthosepion esculentum; assembly: GCA_964036315.1. Lineage (NCBI taxonomy): Eukaryota > Metazoa > Mollusca > Cephalopoda > Sepiida > Sepiidae > Acanthosepion > Acanthosepion esculentum. The sequence goes on from OZ038497.1 coordinate 13,079,636, forward strand.
TCATATCTATCTATCTCTCTATCTATCTATTTCAGTCTGTTCATATCTATGTATCTATCTCATTCTGTTGATATCTATCTATCTCTCTATCTATCTATTTCAGTCTGTTCATATCTATGTATCTATCTAATTCTGTTCATATCTATCTATCTCTCTATCTATCTATTTCAGTCTGTTCATATCTATGTATCTATCTCATTCTGTTCATATCTATCTATCTCTCTATCTATCTATTTCAGTCTGTTCATATCTATGTATCTATCTCATTCTGTTCATATCTATCTATCTCTCTATCTATCTATTTCAGTCTGTTCATATCTATGTATCTATCTCATTCTGTTCATATCTATCTATCTATCTATCTATTTCAGTCTGTTCATATCTATGTATCTATCTCATTCTGTTCATATCTATCTATCTCTCTATCTATCTATTTCAGTCTGTTCATATCTATGTATCTATCTCATTCTGTTCATATCTATCTATCTATCTATCTATTTCAGTCTGTTCATATCTATGTATCTATCTCATTCTGTTCATATCTATCTATCTCTCTATCTATCTATTTCAGTCTGTTCATATCTATGTATCTATCTCATTCTGTTCATATCTATCTATCTCTCTATCTATCTATTTCAGTCTGTTCATATCTATGTATCTATCTCATTCTGTTCATATCTATCTATCTATCTATCTATTTCAGTCTGTTCATATCTATGTATCTATCTCATTCTGTTCATATCTATCTATCTATCTATCTATCTATCTATCTATTTCAGTCTGTTCATATCTATGTATCTATCTCATTCTGTTCATATCTATCTATCTATCTATCTATCTATCTATCTATTTCAGTCTGTTCATATCTATGTATCTATCTCATTCTGTTCATATCTATCTATCTCTCTATCTATCTATTTCAGTCTGTTCATATCTATGTATCTATCTCATTCTGTTGATATCTATCTATCTCTCTATCTATCTATTTCAGTCTGTTCATATCTATGTATCTATCTAATTCTGTTCATATCTATCTATCTCTCTATCTATCTATTTCAGTCTGTTCATATCTATGTATCTATCTCATTCTGTTCATATCTATCTATCTCTCTATCTATCTATTTCAGTCTGTTCATATCTATGTATCTATCTCATTCTGTTCATATCTATCTATCTCTCTATCTATCTATTTCAGTCTGTTCATATCTATGTATCTATCTCATTCTGTTCATATCTATCTATCTATCTATCTATTTCAGTCTGTTCATATCTATGTATCTATCTCATTCTGTTCATATCTATCTATCTATCTATCTATTTCAGTCTGTTCATATCTATGTATCTATCTCATTCTGTTCATATCTATCTATCTATCTATCTATTTCAGTCTGTTCATATCTATGTATCTATCTCATTCTGTTCATATCTATCTATCTCTCTATCTATCTATTTCAGTCTGTTCATATCTATGTATCTATCTCATTCTGTTCATATCTATCTATCTATCTATCTATCTATCTATTTCAGTCTGTTCATATCTATGTATCTATCTCATTCTGTTCATATCTATCTATCTCTCTATCTATCTATTTCAGTCTGTTCATATCTATGTATCTATCTCATTCTGTTCATATCTATCTATCTATCTATCTATCTATTTCAGTCTGTTCATATCTATGTATCTATCTCATTCTGTTCATATCTATCTATCTATCTATCTATCTATCTATTTCAGTCTGTTCATATCTATGTATCTATCTCATTCTGTTCATATCTATCTATCTCTCTATCTATTTCAGTCTGTTCATATCTATGTATCTATCTCATTCTGTTCATATCTATCTATCTCTCTATCTATCTATTTCAGTCTGTTCATATCTATGTATCTATCTAATTCTGTTCATATCTATCTATCTCTCTATCTATCTATTTCAGTCTGTTCATATCTATGTATCTATCTCATTCTGTTCATATCTATCTATCTCTCTATCTATCTATTTCAGTCTGTTCATATCTATGTATCTATCTCATTCTGTTCATATCTATCTATCTCTCTATCTATCTATTTCAGTCTGTTCATATCTATGTATCTATCTCATTCTGTTCATATCTATCTATCTATCTATCTATTTCAGTCTGTTCATATCTATGTATCTATCTCATTCTGTTCATATCTATCTATCTATCTATCTATTTCAGTCTGTTCATATCTATGTATCTATCTCATTCTGTTCATATCTATCTATCTCTCTATCTATCTATTTCAGTCTGTTCATATCTATGTATCTATCTCATTCTGTTCATATCTATCTATCTATCTATCTATTTCAGTCTGTTCATATCTATGTATCTATCTCATTCTGTTCATATCTATCTATCTCTCTATCTATCTATTTCAGTCTGTTCATATCTATGTATCTATCTCATTCTGTTCATATCTATCTATCTCTCTATCTATCTATTTCAGTCTGTTCATATCTATGTATCTATCTCATTCTGTTCATATCTATCTATCTATCTATCTATTTCAGTCTGTTCATATCTATGTATCTATCTCATTCTGTTCATATCTATCTATCTATCTATCTATCTATCTATCTATCTATCTATCTATTTCAGTCTGTTCATATCTATGTATCTATCTCATTCTGTTCATATCTATCTATCTATCTATCTATCTATCTATTTCAGTCTGTTCATATCTATGTATCTATCTCATTCTGTTCATATCTATCTATCTCTCTATCTATCTATTTCAGTCTGTTCATATCTATGTATCTATCTCATTCTGTTGATATCTATCTATCTCTCTATCTATCTATTTCAGTCTGTTCATATCTATGTATCTATCTAATTCTGTTCATATCTATCTATCTCTCTATCTATCTATTTCAGTCTGTTCATATCTATGTATCTATCTCATTCTGTTCATATCTATCTATCTCTCTATCTATCTATTTCAGTCTGTTCATATCTATGTATCTATCTCATTCTGTTCATATCTATCTATCTCTCTATCTATCTATTTCAGTCTGTTCATATCTATGTATCTATCTCATTCTGTTCATATCTATCTCTCTATCTATCTATTTCAGTCTGTTCATATCTATGTATCTATCTCATTCTGTTCATATCTATCTATCTCTCTATCTATCTATTTCAGTCTGTTCATATCTATGTATCTATCTCATTCTGTTCATATCTATCTATCTATCTATCTATTTCAGTCTGTTCATATCTATGTATCTATCTCATTCTGTTCATATCTATCTATCTCTCTATCTATCTATTTCAGTCTGTTCATATCTATGTATCTATCTCATTCTGTTCATATCTATCTATCTCTCTATCTATCTATTTCAGTCTGTTCATATCTATGTATCTATCTCATTCTGTTCATATCTATCTATCTATCTATCTATTTCAGTCTGTTCATATCTATGTATCTATCTCATTCTGTTCATATCTATCTATCTATCTATCTATCTATCTATCTATTTCAGTCTGTTCATATCTATGTATCTATCTCATTCTGTTCATATCTATCTATCTATCTATCTATCTATCTATCTATCTATTTCAGTCTGTTCATATCTATGTATCTATCTCATTCTGTTCATATCTATCTATCTCTCTATCTATCTATTTCAGTCTGTTCATATCTATGTATCTATCTCATTCTGTTGATATCTATCTATCTCTCTATCTATCTATTTCAGTCTGTTCATATCTATGTATCTATCTAATTCTGTTCATATCTATCTATCTCTCTATCTATCTATTTCAGTCTGTTCATATCTATGTATCTATCTCATTCTGTTCATATCTATCTATCTCTCTATCTATCTATTTCAGTCTGTTCATATCTATGTATCTATCTCATTCTGTTCATATCTATCTATCTCTCTATCTATCTATTTCAGTCTGTTCATATCTATGTATCTATCTCATTCTGTTCATATCTATCTATCTATCTATCTATTTCAGTCTGTTCATATCTATGTATCTATCTCATTCTGTTCATATCTATCTATCTATCTATCTATTTCAGTCTGTTCATATCTATGTATCTATCTCATTCTGTTCATATCTATCTATCTATCTATCTATTTCAGTCTGTTCATATCTATGTATCTATCTCATTCTGTTCATATCTATCTATCTCTCTATCTATCTATTTCAGTCTGTTCATATCTATGTATCTATCTCATTCTGTTCATATCTATCTATCTATCTATCTATCTATCTATTTCAGTCTGTTCATATCTATGTATCTATCTCATTCTGTTCATATCTATCTATCTCTCTATCTATCTATTTCAGTCTGTTCATATCTATGTATCTATCTCATTCTGTTCATATCTATCTATCTATCTATCTATCTATTTCAGTCTGTTCATATCTATGTATCTATCTCATTCTGTTCATATCTATCTATCTATCTATCTATCTATCTATTTCAGTCTGTTCATATCTATGTATCTATCTCATTCTGTTCATATCTATCTATCTCTCTATCTATTTCAGTCTGTTCATATCTATGTATCTATCTCATTCTGTTCATATCTATCTATCTCTCTATCTATCTATTTCAGTCTGTTCATATCTATGTATCTATCTAATTCTGTTCATATCTATCTATCTCTCTATCTATCTATTTCAGTCTGTTCATATCTATGTATCTATCTCATTCTGTTCATATCTATCTATCTCTCTATCTATCTATTTCAGTCTGTTCATATCTATGTATCTATCTCATTCTGTTCATATCTATCTATCTCTCTATCTATCTATTTCAGTCTGTTCATATCTATGTATCTATCTCATTCTGTTCATATCTATCTATCTATCTATCTATTTCAGTCTGTTCATATCTATGTATCTATCTCATTCTGTTCATATCTATCTATCTATCTATCTATTTCAGTCTGTTCATATCTATGTATCTATCTCATTCTGTTCATATCTATCTATCTATCTATCTATTTCAGTCTGTTCATATCTATGTATCTATCTCATTCTGTTCATATCTATCTATCTATCTATCTATTTCAGTCTGTTCATATCTATGTATCTATCTCATTCTGTTCATATCTATCTATCTCTCTATCTATCTATTTCAGTCTGTTCATATCTATGTATCTATCTCATTCTGTTCATATCTATCTATCTATCTATCTATTTCAGTCTGTTCATATCTATGTATCTATCTCATTCTGTTCATATCTATCTATCTATCTATCTATTTCAGTCTGTTCATATCTATGTATCTATCTCATTCTGTTCATATCTATCTATCTATTCCTTCTAAGGATGAAATGTATTATGTAGGAGCATTTTTTATTTTGTCATTCAATTACTCACATAGTAAATACAATGTCTGACCAAAAAGTATCAAGACTGTTGTTATGGTAACAGAGCTAAGGCACACAGAGTGAAACCACTTGGTACATATTGACCTTGAAGTCTGTTGCACTAAGTTAGGAAGGACTTGGAAGGAAAGTGTGGAGAGTAGAGTTTTCACACCACATCACAGAGCTTCAATCATTAACCATGGCTTGTGCTGCAGTTTTTTGGTCAAGCACAACTTTCCCCAGGTCTTATAACCGCCATATTCACCTTGAATTTTTTGCTTTTCAAAAATCAAATCCCACTTGAAAGGAAGAAGATTTCAAGCTGCCAAGGAAATTCAGGAGAATGCAATGACGCAGCTGCTCACTATCCTAAAAAAGGAGTTCCAGGAATGCTTCCATTATTAGAAACAACACTGGATAAAGTGTGTGGCTTCAGATACAAGCTACAACAAAGAAGATTAAATGCCGAATTGACATGTGTTGTGGTTTCCTTTTTATAGCACCAGCCCTGATACTTTTGATCAGATTTCATATAACAGTGTTTTATTATGGAAATGCATTGTATATAATTCTACTGTAGAAATACATACAAACTGAGTTCCCAAAAATCTTTTCATGGTTAAAATTAAGCATCTTATGTTGTAATATAAAAATTTTGTATTTATTATTTTAAAAGTGTTAGCATTGTATAAATGTATAATTGTTTAGTTTGTTTTTAATATCAGTTCTTTTGAGAGAAGTGTATTTCTATGAAGGCCAGATGGTTTGTGTTAAAAATTGCTACAACTGTATATCTTTTTCTGCTCACTAGTTAAAACCCACCAATGGATCCATTTCCAGTTTATGGAAAATGATTTCTTTGTATATACTGACCAATGAGAGACATGGTCTCAAGATCTTATAACATCCCGAATAGTGGGACAAGTGTGAGCCTAATTTTCCCAATAAATAGAGCTCAGGTCAGTAGATACAGGGAAGAATATTTTTGACAGCAAGGAGAAAAGGCTGATTGTTAACATGAAAGAAGGCATTTGACATCAAAAAGAGAACTTCAAAGAAGCCACCATTACTGACCAGCAGCAGAGAGCTCAAAAGTTCAAGTGAAAATTCTTTTCTGGTTGGATAGCCAAGATCAAAACGAATTCTAAAATATTTTCCCAAGTACAAACTGTGTGAAGTTTGTGGTGAATATGAAATAAAAATAACTCTCTTTTCTCCACTGTTTTCAAATTCATTAGCCTATGCGAAAATTTATTTTGACAATTAGAAAAAGGGATTGGCTCTGAGCTGAAGAAAAAAAACCAAGGCAAAGTTTAATGAGCCTACATGAAAATTTATTTTGACCACTGGAAAAGGGAGAGGCTTACAAACTCAGAAAAAGTAAAGAGCCGATGAGAAATTGCTTTTTGATATAAATAGGCAAAGAAAGCTGAATCAAGGCAGAGAGAGAGAGGAAAAAAAGCAGAAAGAAGCAGAAGGCAGAAAGCCAGAGTTCCACACATCTGAATAACACCAGTGTCAAATTACACTGATACGGTATCAGCCTCTAATGAGAACAGGGCAATTTCAAAGAAGTCTATTCAACTCCAAAGCAAAGTACCTTAAAATATATCTTTTCATTCATAAGCTCCCACTGTCTATAAAATGCCTCCATGGCATGCATCTCAAATAGCTTCTGACAACTGTTATGGGAGTAATGGTCATTTTTGGGTCAGGAAAATACATGTCTCCTGGTATATTTATCCTACAACAAAAATGGCAGACTCAGAATCTGGAAATGAAGAGACCAATAGTTCAATGTGATTTGTTGCAAGTGAGTCTGCAAAGTTTCAACGTTATTTTGTTGCAAATGAGTCTGCAAAATTTGGTGTAATATGTATGCCAAAATGAGTGTGTGAAGCACATGCTAATTAAACATGTATGTAACTGCTGGCTGAATGTGTGTGACAGCAGTAATTTTAAAACACGGTGAACATGGAGAGTTGAGACAAGACTTACTGCACCACAGCTTTATATGTAGGAAAATCATCGCTGACTGATGCATTGTCATGATAATGTGTGTTGAGGCTGGGCTGATTCACTGAGTGTTCCATTTCACAGATCTGCCTGCTGACTGTCCTGTTTTAGGTCTGGGCATTGACTGTTCCATTTCACAGATCAATCTGCTGACTGTCCTGTTTCAGGTCTGGCCACTGACTGTTCTGTTTTACAGATCTGTCTGCTGACTGTCCTGTTTCAGGTCTGGCCATTGACTGTTCTGTTTCAGATCTCTCTACTGACTGTTCCATTTCAAATCTCTCCACTGTTTCAGATATGGCCCGTTTTATGGCTTATGGCAAGTCAGTGACCAGCTCACGAATTCTATCTGAGTTCTGCACAGGAATGTACTAAGTAACCCAAGCCCTGACCTATTTTCAGGTCATTTGGGGTTCAACAGTGCAGACATCGCAGTGCACATCACACGGCTTGTCATATTCAATCAGGCTTCCAGAAACCACTTATTTAATTTTGAGCCCTGTTTGTACAGAATTGTAAAAAAGTTTTTCGTATCAACTGAATTTAGTAAGATTTATTTGAAGGCATCTCTTGTTTGGGCTTCACTTATTGGCCGTAAAATATAGGAGTTTATATCCTAAACAACTATGTCCAGCTCCAAGCCGGAGAATGGATGAAGGCAGAAAATTGGCACCTCGTAACCATCAGGTAGATGGAGCTTGGTAGCCCAGGAAGGCAGTCCACCTAGAAAAAGGAAAATCCTGATTTTAAACCTCCACTGCCTTGAAAGGTTAAAGAAGTAAATCCGGACAGAAAACCCAGAGTGGGGTCCCAAAGCTGTCCCCAAATGTAATGCCCTCTATTCCTTTGGACATTGTCAGTATATGTAGTTTGAGCATTGCAGTGTCTCCATATACCATCACTCACACCTGCGCCCTGAAGAGGTCACTCCAGTTTCACCATCAAAGTACTGAATTTTGACCAAGCAGGATGCTATCTTTATCGTGTGAGATAAACAGATGCCTATTTTTTTTTATGCCATACATGATACATGCTTAGGCAATCATGTATCTTTCAATACATGACTGACAAGGCAGATTTTTTCACTCAGTAGGTTGCCATTTCATTCTGCGGTAGACCAGTTGCCATCCAAAAATATAGAATTGTCCTGCTATTTCTCCATAGCCCTAAAAGAAGAGGATTCATACCTTTCCCAAGGGTATTAGCACATAATTTAATATAATGGATTAGACTGGAATTAGCTTCTGTAGATCAAGTTTAAATCCAGTTGATACTAAAATACAACCATTATTATAGTTCTTTATTTTTGGTTTTCATCCTCTAGCATCCTGCTACTACTTTCTTATCAATGTTGAATTTTGTACAATTTTGTGCAAAAAGTGGATCAGAGAGCCTACTCAGCTTAGTAAATATTTTCAGGAAATATCAGCTTCAATAAACATACAAGTGGACGTTGCAATCCCCCGACATACAAATATTTTTCCAGTGCATGGCCAAGTCAAGTTTTCCCGCCATTTTCTGTGAGCTTGTCATGTGATTGCATTAATTATAAATAGCAGACACAAGCTTGCTGCTCTCTCTTCTCTTCTCTTCTCTTCTCTTCTCTTCTCTTCCCTTCTACATAATACATTTCATCCAGAGAAGGAACCTCCGCTTAATAATGTTTATATCAAAGAATTCAGTATTCATTCCATGGCTGAGAGGTCCAAAGCATGTCAGATCTAATGACAGTTTTCCCTAGAAGAATGCAGGTTCAAATCCTGCCAGAGAGCACATATTTTTTTCAAATATTCAGGCTACTAGATGAAAATAAATAAATATACCGTTTAATAAATAAACAGTGTCTACTCAAATATGAATACCCACTAAAATAAGATGTTTACGTAATAAAATCTGTCGGCTTAATAAACAAAAATCCGTCCCTTTTTATTTATATATATATATATATATATATATATATATATATATAAAGTTTCCACAACAGTGCCTTGTCAGTTATCTTCAGTGAAACCTGTATAAAGGTGGGATTACTACCAAAATACACAATATACATATATATATATATATATATGTATATATATATATATATATATATATATATATATATATATGTATATGTATGTATATTGTATATTTTGGTAGTAATCCCATATATATATATATATATATATATATATATATATATATTTGTTATGAAAACACTCCCATGAGTGCTCAGGATCGCCTCGTCAGTGATGTAATGACTTGGAGTCATGGCAAGTTTCGGGTCTTCCAGCATCATACTTGCTCGCCCAAGAGACCCTACCGAAACAGTACTATTCCGGCAGGCGATCCTGAAACAAACAAAAGAAAATACGCAAAGCACGCAACAAATGGACTCCGCCAATAAATGCCACTGCTGACCAATCACCACCGACTTACGTCACTTCCTCCTCAGCTAAGACGATACAAAAAAAAGACTCGACGGCGAGCTCGTCTTTTTCCTTCGTCTTAGTTTGATCACGCGGATCGTCCTTCATCTTCAACGAACAGTCTGACATAACAGGTAAGTAAAAACAGGAAAAGTTTCCTTTCATATGAAATGTTACATTATCCCCCCCCCCCAAATATATATATATATATATATATATGTATATTGTGTATTTTGGTAGTAATCCCACCTTTATACAGGTTTCATTGAAGATAACTGACAAGGCACTGTTGTGGAATGTCCAAATTCCCAACAATAATAAAACAAAAATAAAGAAAATATGGATATGCCTGTTAAATAAATCATTTGTACTTACAAACCTATGTACACGAATTCAAAAAAAATTTAAAATAGTCTTTAGTTGAGTTAATGTCTTTGCGTATTTGGTATACAGGAAAATCTGTGCTAGCGAAAAGACTTTTAAATAGTTGATCCACATAAAAAAAACTGCAGTTGAGAAGAGATTTTTATCATTAATGAAGATTCAGTGACTGTCTTTGTTGTTGTTGTTGGAGATGATTCGTTTGAAATCAAGGACACATGATTGTCAGCAAAGATTCACTGACCATCTCAACTGTTGTTGTTAGAGATGATTCATTTGAAGTCATCAGCATATGTTTTTTTCAGCACACACTGGCAAGAAGGGAAAAAGCTATGGAGCCATATCTCTTATGTTTGGTTTGGAGAGAGCTACATCGCTGCTTCTGAGAGCCGAAATCTCTGGGTTTTTATAAGAAAAAATTACCGAAAATAAGCTTGAGTAAATAGGTTTTTAGTTTTCTCTGATTGGTCAAATATATTAAATGGCAATGTTAATTTCTAAACAATAGACACTGATTTAAACAGTGTGTGTTGTATTGTGAAATCCTTTTGGCATGTTTGTAAATATTATCTGCTATTGGATAGAAAATAAAGTTTTAACTTGTTTTAATCTGTTTATGTATGTGAGTATGTAATTGCGTTGGAAATAGCGTTTATTTCTTATATGTAAATAGCAGTTTCTACTGCAGAAAAAGGAATTGGCATTATAAATTGAAATTCCACCCAACACATTTGCTTTTGAACAAATGCTTTTTCGAACTCAAGTTCACTACAGACCCCAAGAGGAACTCATATATATGATATATTGCTAAAGATGCTGGCAAAATGGCTTGTACCACTCCAAAAAGTACCTGGTTCCTCCTGTTATTCAATATATTTACAAGAGCCAGGTCAGATCGAAAATGCAGTACTGCTGCTACATCTTGGACTCAAGCTGGCCAGTCCTTTCTTTACAACCATCAAAAGTTCAAAATAATCTATGCAGCTTTGTGGGTGATGAACCATTTTCTACTCTCCAACCCCTTTCCCCACAGACAAAATGTTTCAACTCTTGCTACTCTATTGCTATTTCCATGACAAATGTTCTGATGAGCTACATTCCTTGTTCAAACCTTCATAGTAAAGACCTACCATACTATGTACTCAGGATTGACTCATCCTTATTCCCTTCATATTCCATTTGTAAGTAGGAAGTTCCGCTTTTTTGTGTAAAAGACTCCTGAAAGGATGCTTACCTGGTCATTACAATCTTAACCTGTTCAGGTCAACTATTATCTTTCCTGCATGTCCTCATGATCTGCTCTTCTTCCTAACTCTTCTTATGTTTATACCAACAACTTCATTCAGTAACTCTCTACCTTGAGTGGCTCTTAGACCTTGTATTGGGTGGACAATAAGTAAAAGAGATATGAATCTATCTTTTCTCCCTACACCTATGTAGACCAAATTCTAAAGGTTGTCTAGCTATGATTATCAACCAGTTTGGGAGAATGTCAACGTTGAATCCAGAACTGGTTGGGCATGGGGCTAGTAATTCTACCCCCTGGAAATCACAGCAGCACTACCTAGCATGGTGAAGCTGTGGCCCTATATTCTGACAGGATGAGGAGTTATCATTATATGTAAATAGCAGTTTCTACAGTCTGCCCAGTCCTCTCTTTCCAACCTTCAAAAGTTCAAAATCATCTATGCAGCTTTGTGGGTGATGAACCATTTTCTACTCTCCAACCCCTTTCATCACAGACAAAATGTTTCAACTCTTGCTACTCTATCGCAATATCCATGTTGTAGCTGATTCCTTTTCTAGACACTGTCACATGTTTGTGGGGTGGGGGGAAGAAACAGTTATGTAGCCATGTCTTCTCTGTGTTCAAACAACCAGAAAACAGTTGCAATCACACTGTGTGTGTGTAAGTATATATATATATATATATATATATATATATATATATATATATATATATATATATATATCACTGTCTTTCCCACATAGAGAAATTATAGCACACATAAATAAAACAAGCAGTATATGAAAAGATAGAAATATAAAGAAAGTCTAGGGGGGACACAACCAACTTGGGTGATATCTTTTGTTTATTGACCTAACTGTTGCTGGTAACTGCATGTATCTTCCTCATTGTCTATGATGCAACTGCCAATCATCACACCATGACCCTCAACATATTAGGAAATTTATTCTGCAGAAAGGGAAATAATTGCCTTTAAGCATCCCAACAAGGAATGTCAGGTGATATCTAACTCCAGATTCTTAAGCCATCTCACTCTGGTTTGAACTTTGGAGTAGGCATCTAGTTTATTATTAGCAATCATCAGCTTTGCACATTTTTTTCTTACTAATTTTCACCATATACAAGGCCCTAGAGCCATTCAAATTTGTCCTAAAGATTTACATGTAGGAAATTCTGTTGTCCAACTTTTTTTTATATTAAAAAATCCAAACGTCCAAATTCCAAACAATAATAAAATAAAAATCAAGGAAACATGATCTCATGCCTGTTAAATAAATCATTTCTATTTACAAACACATGTACATAGATTCAGAAGAGTCAAAAAGGAGTAAAAATAGTCTTTAGTTGAGTTAAAGTCATTGGGTAGTTGAAACACAGAAAATGTTGTGGTCTTAAGAATGTTTTTAAATAGTTGATTCATATAAAAAAAGCTGCAGTTGAGAAAGGACTTTTATAGTTAGCAAAGATTCACTGTCCATCTTTGTTGTTGTTGGAAATGATTTATTTGAAATCACTGACTGTCTGGCCATATTGCTGATGTTCTTTTAGCTGATTCCTTTTCAAGTCACTGTCACGTGCTAGAGTTGGGAAAGAAACAGTTATGTAGCCATGTCTACTCTGTGTCCAAACAACCAGAAAACAGTTCCATCTCTGCTTCTTGAAAGTCAAAATTTGTGGATTTTTACAAGAAATTTTTCCAGAAAGTATGCTTGAGAAAACATGGAATTTTAGTTTTCTCTGATTAGTCAAATATTTCACATAGCAATATTAATTTCTAACCAATAGACACTTTGGTTTAAACGGTGTTATATTGTGGAACCTTTTTGGCGTGTTTGCAAATATTATCTGCTATTGGATAGAAAATAAAGTGTGAGCATGTTTAAATATGGTATGTGAGTATGTTATTGTGTTGCGAATAGGGGTTTATTTCCTGTACTGTGATTAAGTATTATATTTTTCTTGCATGAGATTTCTAATTATTTTACCAATCGAATTGTTTTAATTCCTGAACACAGTACATATAAATTATGAATATGGCCACAAGGTGCTGACTGTGTTTGTGAATTAAAACATTTCTGTTGCTAAAAAATTACCATCACAATGTACATATTAAAACAAACAAAAACATCCTTGATAATGATTAAGAGATTATCAAAATCACTCTGACCCAAAGGACATTTAAACAGTTCTATATGCACAAACAAAATCACTTGTGAGCAGACAAGAAAATATTACAAAAATAATTAATGTCAGAGTGTTCTTTCCATTTTCTCATTAAATTAACAATTTTGAGACTGGTATATAGATTTCTATATGAAACCTTCATTAGAGTTGTCTTGAGTATGATGATTGAAATAGTAAGAAAAAATGTAAACAATAGATTTTCATAGTAAAAAAATGAAAAAACATTTCAATTGTAAGTAAAAAAAATTCATGCAGTAGATTTCAATAGTAAAAAGAAAATGAATAAAAATATATTTTAAGAGTAAATACAAAAAATCAGCAACAGATTTTAAGAGCAAAAAAGGTGAGCAATAGATTTGAATAGTAAAAAATGAGAGCAATAGATTTTAATAGTAAAATAAATGTGAGCAATAAACTTTAATAGTGAAATATATGTGAGGAATAGATTTTAATAGTAAAATAAATGTGTGCAATATATTTTTATAGAAAATTAAATGTGTACAATAGATTTTAATAGTAAATAAATGTGAGCAATAGATTTTAATAGTAAATAAATGTGAGCAATAGATTTTAATAGAAAATTAAATGTGTACAATAGATTTTAATAGTACAATAAATGTGAGCAATTAATTGTAATAGAAAATTAAATGTGAGCAATACATTTTAATAGTAATATAAATGTGAGCAATAAATTTTAATAGTAAAAAAATGTGAGCAATAGATTTTAATTGTAAAATAAATGTGTGCAATAAATTTTAATAGTAAAATAAATGTGAGCAGTAGACTTTAATGGTAAAATAAATGTGAGCAATAAATTTAATAGAAAATTTAATGTGAGCAATAGATTTTAATAGTAAAATAAATATGAGAAATAGATTTTAATAGTAATATAAATGTGAGCAATAAATTTTAATAGTAAAATAAATGTGAGCAATAGATTTTAATAGAAAATTAAATCTCAGCAATAGATTTCAAAAGTAAAAATATGAGCAATGGATTTTAATAGTAAAATAATGTGAGCAATAGACTTTAATAGTAAAATAAATGTGAGCAATAAATTTGAATAGTAAAAAAATGTGAGCAATAGATTTTAATAGTAAAATAAATATGGCAATAGATTTTAATAGTAAAATTATTGTGAGCAATAAATTTTAATAGTAAAATAAATGTAAGCAATAAATTTTTATAGAAAATTAAATGTGAGCAGTAGATTTTAATAGTAAAATAAATCTGGGCAATAGATTTTAATTGTAAAAATAATGTGAGCAATAGATTTTAATAGCAAAATAAATGTGAGCAATAAATTTTAATAGCAAAATAAATGTCAGCAATTGATTTTAATAGTAAAATAAATGTGAGCAATTGATTTTAATAGAAAATTAAATGTGAGCAATAGACTTTAATAGTGAAATAAATGTGAGCAATAAATTTTAATAGCAAAATTAAGTGAGCAATAGATTTTAATAGTAAAAAAATGTAAGCAATAGATTTTAATATTAAAAATAATGTCAGCAATAGATTTTAATAACAAAATAATGTGAACAATAGATTTTAATAGAAAAAATGTGAACAGTATATTTTAAAAAATAATTCTAACAATAGATTTTAATAGTAAAAATGTGAGAAATACATTTTAATAGAAAACAAAAAATTGTGAACAATAGATTTTAATTAAAAAAAATGTGAACAGTATATTTTAAAAAATAATTCTAACAATAGATTTTAATAGTAAAAATGTGAGAAATACATTTTAATAGAAAACAAAAAATTGTGAACAATAGATTTTAATTGAAAAAAATGTGAACAGTATATTTTTAAAAATAATTCTAACAATAGATTTTAATAGTAAAAATGTGAGAAATACATTTTAATAGAAAACAAAAAATTGTGAACAATAGATTTTAATTGAAAAAAATGTGAACAGTATATTTTAAAAAATAATTCTAACAATAGATTTTAATAGTAAAAATGTGAGAAATACATTTTAATAGAAAACAAAAAATTGTGAACAATAGATTTTAATTGAAAAAAATGTGAACAGTATATTTTAAAAAATAATTCTAACAATAGATTTTAATAGTAAAAATGTGAGAAATACATTTTAATAGAAAACAAAAAATTGTGAACAATAGATTTTAATTGAAAAAAATGTGAACAGTATATTTTAAAAAATAATTCTAACAATAGATTTTAATAGTAAAAAAAAAAAAATTTCCAAATCTCCTAAGAAAATTAAATTTCAGCATTAAATGACACATAAGGAATTGATATACTATCGAACAAACCAAACCAAACGAAATTCTTGTTAGAATGAATAAAGTTTTCAGATATTTATTTAATAGATCCCACCCATAATAGCATGTAGAAAACAGTTAAAATTTATAGAAAAAAATCAATAGATTTAAGATCTCAATTTCTGTGCACAATTATGATCACACAGACATCAATTCTGTCCAAAAATGGGATCACGTGAATGTCAAATTAAAATTTCCACATTAGCATTTATTGACCAATCAAGGAGGTTATTTGAGACACAGCTCAAAAGATTTGAAAAAGCAGACAACCATTTCTGTGTCATATGCTGAAAAAAATGTAAGTTCACGTCCAGGAAAATGATTAAGAATTTTTCCCTCCTAAAAATCAATATTAAAAATTGGGAAATATATTTATTAACCAATAAAACTTCCAAATTTAATAAATCAATCTTATAACTTTCTGTTTAATAGCATAACTTAAATTAATAGACTAGTTTTCAGTATACTTCAGCTGGGATTGTAAAATTCCTACATACTTTAAAAGTATTTTTACAAAATGACACACTGACATTCCTTACCTGTACAAAAAAGCAAATACATTGTTTGACTCCTGGAAACTGACTGAGACTGGCCACTTTTATCACTCTATGAAGCGATCTCACTAAGCAGCTGTCACATGACCCATTTGACTTCATCTCAACCAAAGTGAGATAATCACCTTTCGTATCCCTAAACGTATATCCATGATCACTTTGTCTACCAAAGTAACATTGTCAGATCCTCTCGGCATTTTCACATTTTTTAAAAACAAGTGGAAGAAAAAAGCTTAACAAGCAATCATTGTAAAACTGATCCAGGATATGAAAAGGCCTCAAAGCAACAAAAAAAAAACAAACACCTTCCATGGCCCAGATGACTAGTTTCAAAGTGAAGTATCTGTTCCAGCCACCAACAGCTAGCCCACAGCGGCAGCCATCAGTAGCAATTCCAGCTAGCCAGCCAGCCATCATTATCTCCAGCTCACCCTCAGCCACTGCTCCAGCAATCCTTGCCAGTAGCAATGATATGCAATAAACTGTCCCTTTCAGGGCAACACTCTTTCCCGATTTCAGGATGATGCTCTTTAATAACTACAAAACTGTCCTTCTCAGAACCCTTTACATGAGCATGCAGAGATATTTTTTGCCTTGTACACTTAACAAAAATAAACTTTATCTATATCTCTGAGATGAGGTATTATGATTACTTGCATTATTTACATTATTTGGACTGTTATCCCCATCTTCATTACCGTATTCATAACGTTTAGGCCGTTGTAAGATCCGGACTTCTCCAGCTGATTGGAATTTTGAACCGAACCCTTTATTTCATCCACCAGTGTAGATTGTTCTAGTTCCATGTGCCATGCCTCTTCCGGATGTCTCAGTTATTTTCATTTAATTCCACTCTCCAATTTTTGGTTCACCATTGCTTTGGCCTGGTATTGAACTCACAACTCTTTGGCTCCAGCCTTCATCAGGTGACTGGAATTTCGAAATATATCTCTGATATGAGGTATTATGTTTACTTGCATTATTTACATTATTCTGACTGTAATCCTCATCTTCATTGCTATATTCACAACATTTCGACCGGTGTACGCTCTGGCCTTCTTCAGGTGATTGGAATTTCAAAATATTTCACTGAGATGGAGTATTATGATTAATTGCAATATTTACATTATTTGAACTGATATCCTCATCTTCCTTGCCATATTCACAATGTTTTGGCTGTTGTATGCTCCGTCTTTCTTCAGGTGATTGGAATTTTGAACTGTACTCTTTATTTCATTTACCAGGGAAATAACTGAGGCATCTGGAAGAGGCATAGCACGTGGAACTAGAACAATCTACCCTGGCGGATGTAATAAAGGGTTCAGTTTGAAATTCCAATCACCTGAAGAAAGCTGGAGCGTACAACAGCCGAAACATTGTGAATATGGCAATGAAGATGAGGATAACAGACCAAATAATGTAAATAATGCAAGTAAAAATAACTTGGCAATATATTTTTTACTCAAGTCTTCATTTTGTTTGTTGTTGTCTTCCATCATTCAATATCTGTTTGTGGGTCAATATACCGCCCACAGAAAGAACTCCAAATTTGAAACATCTGAAATATTAAGTTTAAGGTATCAGTATGCTAATAATGTATGTCACTGCATTCATATCTTTTTAATTAGTACTTACTATTACTATGTTTATTTTTATTGACTTGGAAGTAACCTATACTACCCTTTGATCCCTCCAAAATACCAGAAAACCATTATACTGTGGATGCTTGAGGAGGTGAAAATTTTGACTTGTAAAAGTATTCCACTCATCCACAAAGAATAAGGAAAATAAGAAAGCAGATAAAGTGTATAATTCAAAGATTTTATAGTTTCTTCTTATAAAGACAGTTTTCATACAACAGGATACAGGCATAAGAAGATTTCTTAATGACTTCACCATCTGCTTATACTCGGACTTTTACTCTGACTGCTACATAGACTATCATGCGAATTACCTACTTTCTTTTTTAATCAGTTTCACCCCATGCAAGACAGAAAAGCCACTAAGACACAAGAGGGTGAGGAAGAATTAGGAACAGAAACATTAATAATAAGTGGGAAGAGTAATCAGGGGGACAGTAGATAACGATTGACAATACATTTAAATTTTTGAAGATTAAAGTTGGCTGGAAAGCATGGAGCCGGAAGATATTTCCACAAGTGAAAAATTGTTATGGTGCCCTATCTACAATAGAATGAACTCATCCTCCTTCATAAATACTAACCTGTGAGACTTCCTAAGGAGGCAGTCGGGACGCAGTGTAACCTGATAGTTCAGACGGACACTATCTGCTGACTAATAACACTCTTATTTTGTATATATGTTCTGTTATTTCAATACACTTCTTCAACCAACCTTCTTCTTCCCGTGTCTTTCTTTCTGGCCCCTAACAGGTCACAGCAGAAATGCAAGAAAAGAAACTGTTAGCATAGCACTTATAGCTACATCTAGCCAACTCAAGTGTAAATTGATGAGATTTCACGGTAATTGCTCCGAGGAGTTGCTTTCGCTTGTCCCTTGGCCTCGTGAATTTAAACGTCCAACGAGGCTGGCATCCCGTTCCCACCCCTTCACCGTTGAAACTGTTAGATGTAGACATCTCTTCTACTCCAATAGCTTCATGTCTCGCACATCTCGCCTATGGAACTCCCTTCCCTATTACTGTTTCCATGACAAATACAATCTCCAACGGTTTAAGTGTAGCGTCAATCATCATCTCCAGTTGCCTTGATCTATCCACTTCCCTTCTCCACATCCTTTCATCTTTCATTCCTATCTGCTCTCGCTCCAAATCTTCTGTAACCCCCTTGCCTTGATCGACCCTCCGTCTTTCTCTTTCTCCACATCCTCTCCTTTACCACTCCTATCTGCTCTTCCTCCATCCCTTCTGTAACCCCATGCGTGATAGTGGCCTCCAGCCTTGCTTGGGGTGATACGCTTAAAAAAAAAAAAAAAAAATTTCGACACCAGTCTAGTACTGCACTTAAATTCAAAAACGTCTAGGTACCATAGCAAGTACCTCATCTGAACAATTACCATGAAAGTATTACGTTGTTTTTTATTTATACATAGACATAGTAGTGAATACAACAATATGTATGGATATTTAAGAGAAAAATGCTAGACTCATTTTCAGTGTGGCTTACTTGAAGGGTAATTTCTAATAACTTAAGTATACAAGTTTAAAAACTGAAACTTCTCAAATTAATTACAGTATTTGATATATGTTTCAAATGCTGTGTAAATTTTTATCTGTCTCCATAAATTATAAGTTAATTAAATTTTATTTTAAGTTGGTTTCCATTCAGTAGGGATATCGTATCTTTGTAGGAAATTCAGTCATCTAGATTTAAGAATCCAAACGCCCGAATTCCAAACAATAATAAAAAAAAAAATATAGAAAACATGGTTACGCTTGTTAAACAAATCATTTGAATTTAGAAACATATGTACATGAATTTGAAAGAGTTAAAAAGGAGCAAAGTTGAGTTCAGGTCTTTGGGTTGTTGGTACACAGAAAAATCTGTAGTTTAGAAAAGACTTTTAAATAATTGGTCAACAGAAGAAAAATCTGTGATTGAGAAAAGACTTTTATCAATAACAAGAATTCATTTCCCGTCTTTGTTGTTGTTGTTGGAAATGCTTTGTTTGAAGTCACTTACATATGTTTCTTTCAGCACGTGTAGTGGGAGGGGGATCAGTTGCATCAGTGCTCTTTAAAAGTCAAAATCTGTGGGTTTTTATAAGAAATTTTTCCCAGAAGTAGGTTCAAGAAAAATATTTTTTTTAGTTTTCTCTGATTGGTCAAATATTTCATATGGTGATGTTAATTTCTAACCAATAGACACTTTAATTTAAACTGTGTTATCTTTTTGGCATGTTGTAGCATTGTCTGTTGTTGGGTAGAAAATAAAGTTTGGGCATATTTTAATAAGGTATGTTATAAAAATTTTACTTCCTATCAAATTCAAGTTCTTGTGCCAGACACAAAACTTAGTAGAAACAGCAAGTCACAATAATAAGCTCAAAATTACAAAACAAGACAACCATTGCATAAAATCTAAAAAGGAAAAAACACATTTATTTTACAATATTACAAAAAAAAAGATACAATACAACTGTCCTGGGAATGATGATAAACTACATCCAACAGCAAGGCCACTGATCAGGAGATTTTGGGAAGCGTAGAACCACCTCTTAATTTCTGGTGTTCCCAGGTCCACAGTGACCCGGGGTGGTAGCACCTGTTAGGATCCCAACTATGGGCAAATAGTTAACATTGAAACTGAGATCAAAACACTATGAAAGTGTTAAAATAGGTTTTAATACCAGCAATAAATTTTTGAGGAAAAATTATTACCAGCAATACATCTTTGAAGAAAAAAATATTAGCAGCAATACATTTTTGAAAAAAATATTACCAGTAATGAAAATTTTGTCGGCATTAAATAACCCAGTGAGGTTGATATGCCGTGAAACAAAACAAACCAAACCAATATATACTGAGATAGATAGATAAAAAATATTACCAGCAATGAAAATTTTTTTGGCATTAAATAACCCAGTGAGGTTGATATGCTGTAAAACACAACAAACCAAACCAAATGAAACCAAACTATACAAGGTTGTACAAAAATTTCCTTTTGTGTAACTATTATGACAGGATAACAATTTTCTGACATTACAAAAAGAGATTATTATCAGATACAAGAAAAACAGTGTTACAATTTTTAGAAAAAAACATAGGTTCAAAGACTAAAAATATTACACCCTTTAAAAATGGAAAAAAAGGGAAACATTTTGAGGAAGTAAAAAAATTGCACAAGGCAGAAAAATACAAAGTGAACCCACCTCAGCTCTTAATTGAATATTCAAACAGATGGTCTCAGCTCAAAGGTTTTCACAGGTCGTTTTCTCAAGGGCTTTATGAAGCATTTTCCTGGAAAGTTAACTTGAATGTTCATTGGTTTAAATTCTTCTCAGGAAGGTACTGAAAGTAATGTTTTGTACTGGGGGTAGATCTGCCTTATATCTGTCAGCTCTTCCTTACTCTCTGTTGATTTATGACCCTCTCAGCTGGACTGCTCCTTATCTTTGAAGCCACTAAGGGTTCTTCCTCAACTGTTAATTGCTTTCTTGTCAGCAGTTCATTCTTTCTGTCCTGATCTGCTAAATAGCAGTCCTTTTATTGAACAAAGGAGCATCATACATGTACAATTCAAGTTTTCCCAAGGTCTTGAAGAGATTGTCTCTCATTAGCCAGTAAATAGAAACCTCTCTCCATGAATTCAAAAATGAATCCACAGCAAATGCTTGAGCCAAAAAGGCCATAAAAAATGCAACAATTTTACATGAAGTGTCTGCCTTTCATGAAATACACTTCTCTCAAAAAACGTGTATTAAAAAAAAACCTAGACAATTATACATTTAGACAATGATAGCATTTTTTAAATAATAAAGATTAAATTTTTATAATGTATATGGGTATGTAACTGTGCTGGGATTAGGGTTTATTTCCTACATCTTATTAATAATTTATTAATAATTTGAATAAAAAAAGGGGTTTAATTTTGTCTGAAATTGATTAATTAATTAATGAAAATTGGTTGATTAATTAAATTGATTAATTAAATTGATTAATAAAATATGATCTAATAATGTCTATAATTAGAATGTGTTTAATTGATAATTTCACAAAATCTTAACGTTTACAGATTTTTTAAGTTTTTCTTCCCAAACATTACAATACTATTAGGTTCAGTCCCCTTATCAGATAACTAATTCAAGTGACTCAATTTTATTCTTTCAACAAGTTAATTCCTGTTATCATTAGCAAGGTCAGCTAATTCCATGAATTAATTTGCATGAACTGTAGTAAATGATACCTCAAGTGTAGCTGTCTCTTCTTTAAAAAGTACAAACCAATTACATTCACATATCCCAAACAATTCCTTAAAACATCGATTACTTTTCTCAACACTTCTTCAGGAATTTAAACGGAGGATCGTTTACTTGGGCAGTTTACTAAATAAAGATGATTTTAATAATCACAGAATACATTCACCTGTTAATTCTACTTATTTTTTAACATGATTTTAGTTACAACACAGTGCAATCAGTCACAGAAAAGGGGAGAAGAAAACCTGTACATGCAACCAATGATAAAGGCGAGAAGAAAAGACAACAATGCAACCAATCATAAAGGTGAGAAGAAAAGACAACAATGCACCCAATCATGAAGGAGAGAAGAAAAGCCGCCAATGCAACCAATCATAAAGAGGAAAAGAAAAGCCGCCAATGGAACAGATCATGAAGGCGAGAAGAAAAGCTGCCAATGCAACCAATCATTAAAGCAAGAAGAAAAGAAAAAATGCAACCAATCATGAAGGAGAGAATAAAAGCTGCCTATGTAACCAATCATGAAGGGGAGAAGAAAAGCCGCCAATGCAAGCAATCATGAAGGGGAGCAGAAAAGCCACCAATGCAACCAGTCATGAATGGGAGAAGAAAAGCTGCCAATGCAACCAATCATGAAGGAGAGAAGAAAAGCTGCCAATGCAACCAATCACGAAGGGGAGAAGAAAAGCTGGCAATGCAACCAATCACGAAGGGGAGAAGAAAAGCCACTAATACAACCAATCATGAAGGAGAGAAGAAAAGCTGCCAATGCAACCAATCATGTAAGAGAGAAGAAAAGCTGCCAATGCAACCAATCACTAAGAGGAGAAGAAAAGCTGTCAATGCAACCAATCATGAAAGAGAGAAGAAAAGCTGCCAATGCAACCAATCCCGAAGAGGAGAAGAAAAGCTGCCAATGCAAACAATAATGAAGGCGAGAAGAAAAGCTGCCAATGCAAAAAATCATGATGGTGAGAAGAAAAGACAAAAATGCACCCAATCATGAAGGAGAGAAGAAAAGTAGCCAATGCAAACAATCATGAAGGTGAAAAGAAAACACAACAATGCACCCAATCATGAAAGAGAGAAGAAAAGCTGCCAATGCAACCAATCACTAAGAGGAGAAGAAAAGCTGCCAGTGCAACCAATCATGAAAGAGAGAAGAAAAGCTGCCAATGCAAACAATCATGAAGAGGAGAAGAAAAGCTGCCAATGCAAAAAATCATGAAGATGAGAAGAAAAGAAAACAATGCACCCAATCACGAAGGGGAGAAGAAAAGCTGCCAATGCAACCAATCACTAAGCGGAGAAGAAAAGCTCCCAATGCAACCAATCATGAAAGAGAGAAGAAAAGCTGACAATGCAACCAATCACTAAGCGGAGAAGAAAAGCTGCCAATGTAACCAATCGTGGAGAGGAGAAGTAAAGCTGCCAATGCAACCAATCATTAAGGTGAGAAGAAAAGACAACAATGCACCCAATCATGAAGGCGAGAAGAAAAGCTGCCAATACAACCAATCATGAAGGAGAAAAGAAAAGCTGCCAATGCCACCAATCATGAAAGTGAGAAGAAAAGCCACCAATGCAACCAATCATTAAGGCCATTGCAACAAATCTTGACGGGGTGTGGAAAAGCCACCAATGCCACCAATCATGAAGATTAGAAGAAAAGCCGCCAATGCAACCAAACATGATAAGGAGATGAAAAGCCGCTAATGCAATCAATCATGAAGGGGAGAAGAAAATTCCGCCATTGCAACCAATCTTGAAGGGGAGAAGAAAAGCCGCAAATTCCACCAATGATGAAGGTGAGAAGAAAAGCCGCCAATTCAACCAATCATGATGGGAAGATGAAAAGCCGCTGATGCAACCAATCATGAAGATGAGAAGAAAAGCCGCCAATGCAACCAATCATGAAGGTGAGAAGAAACCACCGATGCAACCGATCATGAAGTGGAGATGAAAAACCACCAATGCAACCAATCATGAAGGGGAGAAGAAAAGCCGCCAATGCAACCAATCACGAAGGCAAGAAGAAAAGCCGCTAATGCAACCAATCAAGAAGAGGAGAAGAAAATTCCGCCATTGCAACCAACCATTAAGGTGAGAAGAAATGCCGCCAATGCAACCAATCAGGAAGGGGAGAAGAAAAGCCGCCAATGCAACCAATCATTAAGACGAGAAGAAATGCCGCCAATGAAACCAATCATGAAGTCAAGAAGAAAAGCCGCCTATACCACCAATCATGAAGGGGAGAAGAAAAGCCGCCAATGCAACCAATCATGACAGTGAGAAGAAAAGCCGCCAATGCAACCAATCATCAAGGCGAGAAGAAAAGCAGCCAATGCAACCAATCATTAAGGTGAGAAGAAAAGCCGACAATACAACCGATCATTAAGGCGAGAAGGAAAGCCGCCAATGCAACCAATCATGAAGGGTAGAAGAAAAGCCGCCAATGCAACCAATCATGACAGTGAGAAGAAAAGCCGCCAATGCAACCAATCATTAAGCCGAGAAGAAAAGCCGCCAATTCAACCGCTAATGCAGGCAATCATGAATGGGAGAAGAAAATTACGCCATTGCAACCAATCTTGAAGGGGAGTAGAAAAGCCGCCAATGCCACCAATCATGAAGGCGAGATAAAAAGCCGCCAATGCCACCATTCATGAAGGCCAGAAGAAAAATCACCAATCATGAAGGCGAGATGAAAAGCCGCCAATGCCACCAATCATGAAGGCCAGAAGAAAAGCCACCCATCATGAAGGCAAGATGAAAAGCCGCCAATGCAACCAATCATTAAGAAGAGAAGAAAAGCTACCAATGAAACCAATCATAAAAGTGAGTAAAAAAGCCGCCAATGCAACCAATCACTAAGGCGAGAAGAAAAGCCGCCAATGCAACCAATCATTAAGGCGAGAAGAAAAGCCGCCAATACAACCAATCATTAAGGCGAGAAGAAAAACCGCCAATGCAACCAATCATGAAGGGGAGAAGAAAAGCCGCTAATGCAACCAATCACGAAGGCAAGAAGAAAAGCCGCTAATGCAACCAATCATGAAGGGGAGAAGAAAATTCCACTATTGCAACCAATCATGAAGGTGAGAAGAAAAGCCGCCAATGCAACCAATCATGAAGAGGAGAAGAAAAGCCGCCAATGCCTCCAGTCATTAAGGCAAGAAGAAAAGCCGCCAATGCAACCAATCATTAAGACGAGAAGAAAAGCCGCCAATGCAAACAATCATGAACGGGAGAAGAAAAGCCGCCAATGAAACCAATCATGAAGGGGAGATGAAAAGCCGTCAATGCAACCAATCATGACAGTGCGAAGAAAAGCCGCCAATGCAACCAATCATTAAGGCGAGAAGAAAAGCCACCAATGAAACCAATCATGAAGATGAGAAGAAACCACCGATGCAACCAATCATGAAGAGGAGAAGAAAAGCCGCCAATGCAACCAATCATTAAGGCGAGAAGAAAAACCACCAATGCAACCAATCATGAATGGGAGAAGAAAAGCTACCTATGCAACCAATCATGAAGGGGAGAAGAAAAGCCGCCAATGCAACCATTCATGAAGGGGAGAAAAAAGCCGTCAATGCAACCAATCATGAAAGTGAGAAGAAAAGCCGCTAATGCAACCAATCATTAGCAAGGTGAGAAAAAAGTCACCAATGCAATCAATCACGAACAAGATGAAAAGAACAGCTGCCAATATAACAGCCACGTATCCATGACCAATACATACCTTCAAGATGGAGGATATTGACTGGGGTTTGACCTGGAGAGAGATGGATTCCACCAGGTCTACTTGCCCAAGATAATATGCTTTAAAGAATACTTCCAGATATATAAAGGGAACTGGTCACGTGCTCAGGTGCGCAGTGACTTTATGGCCACACTCAGTGATGAGGATAATGATGATGAAGGTTCTTATGTATTGTTTGTGTAAAGTAACATTTATATTTAAACGTGGAATCTGATGACTCAACCCTAGAATTTTATCATTTTTAACTTCAGATTTGATTGATCAATATTCAGTCTATGGTAGGTCAGTTGATTATCAGTTATGGGTGATTTGTTGGATATATATTGGCTTTGTGTAATGATTAAAAGGAAATGCACGGAAATAGAAAATAAATCTTTATATAAGACAATATAATAATACAAAAGGCTAAAGGTCAAATTTGTGGTTTCAATAGTTCAAGAAGTGCAAAAATTCAGGCACATCAGAGAGATAGAGAATGAGTCCAGGAGGAAGTAAATATATATTTATACATATATATGTATCCAAATGTAGTAGCAGGCTGAAGGAAGGTATATATTTTTAAAAGTAATAGTCATCTAAAGTCACCAGCTAGTCTGGCAAATTTCGTATTTCATCTCTAGGCATGTTATAATTACTGCAACATTGGAGAATTGACAAAATTAATTTTGTGACTTCTGTTTTGGTTGATTTACCATCTGCTTCTATACACATCTATAGATCTGCTTCAAAAAGAGTATCCTGCATTTCATTGGATTGTGGGTTCATATCCTTGTTGTAAAAGCTTTCTGATTGGTTGGTCATCTATTTTTAGAGATGTTAAAATTTAGGTCTCTTTGTTATTTTATTTTTTTATTGTCTTCCATGATGGTTGTGAAAGTTTTCTGATTGGTTGGTCAAAATATGGCAATTTTTATTATCCATCTATTTTTAGAATTGATGAAATTTTGATTTTATTATTTATTTTTATTTACTTATTTGTTTATCACTACAAGTTAGTATTTCGTACTAAGTAAATTAGGTTGACAGAGATTTTCAATAGTAAGAAATAATGTAAGATATCTAACTGAATTTTAGTTTTCCAACAATGAGAAAACTTAGAGGTCCTATTATTGGCCACAACATTAGATATGCAGATGACACTGTGTTGATAGCAGACATGGAAAGAAAACTACAAAAGCTCCTGCAGAAGGTAGCGAAGGAAAACGGGAAGAAAGAACTAAAATTAATTGCAAAAAAACAGAATCATGATAGTCAGCAAAAGGATGAGCCCAAAATACAAATTAGAAATACCAAAATCAAATAAGTACAAAAATTTAAATATCTGGAAATTGATCTAACAGAGAAAGGAAAGTATAACACTGAGATACAAGATGCATTGTGATAGCCAAATATGCTTTCCAAAAACTAAGCAGAGTATTAAGAGACAGAAAAACTTTGTTAGAAACAAAGAAAAGAAAAAACTATTATGGGATGTCTGTCCTCCTATACACTAGGGGATGCTGGACAGTCTCCTCAAAGATAAAGAAAAGATTTGAAGCAACACAAATGTGGTCCTATAGAACAATGCTGATGATACCATGGACGAAATATGTGAGCAGCGATGAATTTTTAGAGAAAATGGAAACAAAAAGGAAACTTATACTTATAGAGACAGTTGAAATTTCTGGGGCACATAATGAGGAAGGAGGGCTTAGAAAATCTAATACTCGCAGGAAAGATTGAGGGCAAGAGGAAAACAGCACATTATTTGATGAGCTTGAGTAAATGGATGGCAGAACAGTTTTTGAAGAGAAAAAACAAAAGGACAAAATTTATTAAGAGCTACAAAGGGCAAGAAATCGTGGAGAGCCATAATCACCTATGTCCTGAAAGGTTTGGTTTGATTTACAGCATATCAACCTCAATGGGTTATTTAATGCCGACAAAATTTTTATTGGTGGTAATATTTTTTTTAATACATGTATTGCTGGTAATATTTTTCATTCAAAAAATCTATTTCTGATAATATTTTTTTCAAAAAAGGATTGCTGGTAAAACTTTTATACATAAAATGTATTGCTGATAATGTATTGCTGGTAATTATTTCCCTTTTTTTTTTACAAATTATTTCTGGTGTTAAAAACCATTTTTACACTTTCATAGTTTTTTGGGGGTTAACTATTTGCCCATAGTTGTGACCCTAACCGGTGCTACCACCTTGCATCAGGGTGGACCTGGGAAGACTAGTAATTAAGAGGTGGTTCCACACTCCTCAAAATCTCCTGATCAGAGGCCTTGCTTTTGGACGTAGTTTATCATCTTACCCAGGACGTGGACGTAGTTTACCGTCATACCCAGGATGAATGTCCTGAAAGGACTCAGCACATAAAGAAGATAGTCTGATGTAGAAAGAAGACATTTCTGCTTTTATTTTAACATTCCATGTAGTTTCATTGTTATAGTCTCTTCAAAATGGGAAAAAATTGCTATTTTTGTAGGTATTTTGCCACCCATAGAAACTAAACCAAGAGCAGTAATATTTTATTAGTTTGCAATAAAAATATACATTCTTTTGCCTTCCATGTGTTATAATCTGTTGCTTTCTGATTCATTCAACATGCTGGCCGGATGTGAACACCATGAAGGTAGAGAACAAAATACCAAAAGTTGTTTTCTATGCATTAGGCTCCACATATCACATCTGGACTACAAAGCAAGCTCCAGCAGTGGCCAATCGCAAACATTCCCACCAGAGAGAGAGAGATGTCCCTGGGTACTACCAGACCTGCTTAAAAGCAGGTCTCTGTGAAAATCCAGAAACAGTTGCAGCCTGCCATCACACAGGTTGCTGCTACTGCTGCAGCTGTTGCCGCCACTGCCATCACTGGTGTAACCATCACTGCCACCACTCAACATGACCAGACCCTCTCAACAAGCGTTACCACTCCCAGGCTTGACTAACAACCTCAACTATCCAGCTTTGCATTGATAACATCTCGGAAAACATCAGCCAACAGCGGCCAACTATACAGCTTTCGACACCACCCAGCTACAAGTCTTCGTTGTCGATGACACTGTCATCTCAGCATATATTAACATGATAACATCTCAACTTTGGCCCCACACAGCTATAAGCCTTCATTGGCGAAGATGCTGTCCCATCATGCAAATACCAACTTGATAACATCTCCACATTGGCACTACCGAGCTACAAGACTTCCTCATCACCAATGTCGTCACCTTGACAAATCCAATCCTGCAACCAAGCAAATCTGACTCTGCAACCAAGCTACCACCACAAGCAACAATTCCAACTCCACAACCAAGTGACTTCAACTCCACAAAACAAGCAACTCCAACTCTGCATGCAGTGACTCCAATTCTGCAAGGCAGCAACTCTGGCTCTGCAAGCATGCAACTCACTCAACCCACCACTGTGATGCCAATCCCCCAACACATGTGAAGCCGTTCCATAGAACAGGCCTACCAACCACATCAATCTGATGTCACCACCGTTTCATAGAACAGGCCTACCGACCAACAAAAACGGCCTGTCACTGTGACCTCAATCAACCAACATGCACCGACCATACCCTGGAACCTCACACCAAGTCCACACAAGAATTAAGTCAACTCCTTTTCATTACCCTTACGCCCAACTGCCCTCCTGACAACCAGCTGCTGAAACAAGCATTCCACCCATCCTTCAATATCTCTGTATGACATGCCGACAATAAACATTGATCAAACCTAATCCTTGTTATTCATTTCTCTCGCTACCAAACACTTAATATAACACATGGCAGCTGCTAACCTCTAGGAGAGGGACTCATTGCACTGACATGAAGTTGAAAGACTATATTGAATCAATTGCTGGGTCTACTGTGAGAAAAGTTGGTTCACTAGACTGCTTTTCTTGGTAGAATTTATCTTACATATTTTTAAGTCTGCCATTCATTCTTGCATTGAATGTTGCAGTGATATCTCATCTGGTGCATTTGCTATGTATTCAGAGATTCTAGATAAACTCCAAAGAAGAATCTGCAATGTTATTGGTACTGACCTGGCATCTCAGATTCAGTCATTTTCTCACTGCTGTAATGTAGCTTCCCTGTGACTTTTCTATAAATATTTTCATGGTAATTGTTCTGATGAACTTTCCTCTATGGTGCCTAGTCTTTGCAAATGTAAGTGCAGTACTAGATTGGTAGCTAGGTCTCATCATTTTCCAGTTGAATGGCTAGATGTAACTGCAATTATGTTTTCTTACACTTCTTTCTTGTGGAACTCTCTTTCAGCTTCTTCCTTTCCAGTCAAGTTTGGTCTTTGTTGTGTCAGAAACCTACCACCCCTCTTGAAGATGAACTTGTCTGCATCTATGAACAAAGACTTTAAATAGTGGCATGTCAGTTGATATGGGGAAGATAGGGAGACAGAGAAGTTCTTGGCTAAGCTAGTTATTGACTACTCAGGCGATTTCTGTACCTTTTTACCAACCTATTAAACCCCTTTTTATTGTTACGTGTTATTTGGCGTTTGTCTCTACAACCCCCGAACCAACATCATAACAGTCATCAAAAATTTAAATGCAATGTCAATCATTATCTTCTATCTTCTTAATTCATGTTCTTTTATTGTTCTCTCTCCTTAATAATTGTTTGTCCTCATATTCGTTTACACTCAGTAACCACTTGCATCTTAGTGGCTTTATTGCCTTACTTAGGAATGAAATGATAAAAAAAATAAAATTTGTGATATTAACATATATTGTCATCATTTTTAACTTAGGAAAACAGTGAGTATCAGGTGGCCTCCTCCTAATTTTCCAAACTGCTACTAGGGGACGCTTTCCAGTACTATAAATACTCAGCAATATCTTTTCTCACCCACTTTTCTCATTTTCCCACAGAGGCGTCAACATGTAAATTTCTTGCGGAAGAACACGTTCTCTTTTTGAGACACACATGAACAATACACACACACAAGTACATGCACACTTTTCACCTCATTGTTCTCATTCTACTGACCATTTTCTAGGGATATCTCATTTAGTTTGTACTTAGTACTGATCAGTTATTGCTTGCCCTATTTCCACTGAGTCCAAGTATATGCTGCCTGGCCCAGGGATTGAACTCACAATTACAATGCCACCAAATTCACAAACCAATGCTTTAATCCAATAGTTTATTCAGATAAAAAATTGTCATTTTTATTACTCCTTGAAAATTTCAAAAGCCTCAATTACAAGTTGATACTTTTAGGTTGAGTAAATAAACAAGACCCTCCCCTCCAACTAATGTAGTGTATATTTAAAATAAGAGAATTTTTAAAAATTAAGAATGGTTAGACTTTTTAAGTAATTCTAAAGTGTTATTGATATTTTAAAGAATTTCATAGCAATAAACATCAGTGATTTTAGCCATTTTCACCTAATTTCAGCAATAGAAAACAAACTTTGACCCTAACGATATATTGAGAATAAACATTTAGAAATAAAAAAATATTGAATTCATAATTGAAATGGTGTACCCAATTGGAATTTTTCAGCAAAATAACTCTCAAAAATATATCAGTTTCTATGGCTGTTTAACTAAGTTGTGCATAGCATGGCCGGTCTTAGTTGCGCATAGCATGGCTGGTCTTAGTTGCGCATAGCATGGCCGGTCTTAGTTGCGCATAGCATGGTCGGTCTTAGTTGCGCATAGCATGGCCGGTCTTAGTTGCGCATAGCATGGTCGGTCTTAGTTGTGCATAGCATGGCCGGTCTTAGTTGTGCATAGCATGGTCGGTCTTAGTTGCGCATAGCATGGTCGGTCTTAGTTGCGCATAGCATGGCCGGTCTTAGTTGCGCATAGCATGGCCGGTCTTAGTTGCGCATAGCATGGTCGGTCTTAGTTGCGCATAGCATGGCCGGTCTTAGTTGCGCATAGCATGGCCGGTCTTAGTTGCGCATAGCATGGTCGGTCTTAGTTGTGCATAGCATGGCCGGTCTTAGTTGTGCATAGCATGGTCGGTCTTAGTTGCGCATAGCATGGTCGGTCTTAGTTGCGCATAGCATGGTCGGTCTTAGTTGCGCATAGCATGGCCGGTCTTAGTTGTGCATAGCATGGTCGGTCTTAGTTGCGCATAGCATGGTCGGTCTTAGTTGCGCATAGCATGGCCGGTCTTAGTTGCGCATAGCATGGTCGGTCTTAGTTGCGCATAGCATGATGGTCTTAGTTGCGCATAGCATGGCTGGTCTTAGTTGTGCATAGCATGGTCGGTCTTAGTTGTGCATAGCATGGCTGGTCTTACTTGCGCATAGCATGGCTGGTCTTAATTGTGCATAGCATGATGGTCTTAGTTGTAGCATAGCATGGTCGGTCTTAGTTGTGCATAGCATGGTCGGTCTTAGTTGTGCATAGCATGGCCGGTCTTAGTTGCGCATAGCATGGTCGGTCTTAGTTGCGCATAGCATGGTCGGTCTTAGTTGTGCATAGCATGATGGTCTTAGTTGTGCATAGCATGGTCGGTCTTAGTTGCGCATATCATGGCCGGTCTTAGTTGTGCATAGCATGATGGTCTTAGTTGCGCATAGCATGATGGTCTTAGTTGCGCATAGCATGGTCGGTCTTAGTTGTGCATAGCATGATGGTCTTAGTTGTGCATAGCATGGTCGGTCTTAGTTGCGCATAGCATGGTCGGTCTTAGTTGTGCATAGCATGATGGTCTTAGTTGCGCATAGCATGGTCGGTCTTAGTTGTGCATAGCATGGCCGGTCTTAGTTGTGCATAGCATGGTCGGTCTTAGTTGCGCATAGCATGGTCGGTCTTAGTTGCGCATAGCATGGTCGGTCTTAGTTGCGCATAGCATCGTCGGTCTTAGTTGTGCATAGCATGGTCGGTCTTAGTTGTGCATAGCATGGCCGGTCTTAGTTGTGCATAGCATGGTCGGTCTTAGTTGCGCATAGCATGGTCGGTCTTAGTTGTGCATAGCATGGTCAGTCTTAGTTGCGCATAGCATGGTCGGTCTTAGTTGTGCATAGCATGGTCGGTCTTAGTTGTGCATAGCATGGTCGGTCTTAGTTGTGCATAGCATGGTCGGTCTTAGTTGTGCATAGCATGGCCGGTCTTAGTTGTGCATAGCATGGTCGGTCTTAGTTGCGCATAGCATGGTCGGTCTTAGTTGTGCATAGCATGGTCAGTCTTAGTTGCGCATAGCATGGTCGGTCTTAGTTGTGCATAGCATGGTCGGTCTTAGTTGTGCATAGCATGGTCGGTCTTAGTTGTGCATAGCATGGTCGGTCTTAGTTGCGCATAGCATGGTCGGTCTTAGTTGTGCATAGCATGGTCGGTCTTAGTTGCGCATAGCATGGTTGGTCTTAGTTGTGCATAGCATGGCCGGTCTTAGTTGTGCATAGCATGGTCGGTCTTAGTTGCGCATAGCATGGTCGGTCTTAGTTGCGCATAGCATGGTCGGTCTTAGTTGTGCATAGCATGGCTGGTCTTACTTGCCCATAACATGGTCGGTCTTAGTTGTGCATAGCATGATGGTCTTAGTTGCGCATAGCATGGCTGGTCTTAGTTGTGCATAGCATGGTCGGTCTTAGTTGTGCATAGCATGGCTGGTCTTAGTTGCGCATAGCATGGTCGGTCTTAGTTGCGCATAGCATGGTCGGTCTTAGTTGCGCATAGCATGGTCGGTCTTAGTTGTGCATAGCATGGCTGGTCTTACTTGCCCATAACATGGTCGGTCTTAGTTGTGCATAGCATGATGGTCTTAGTTGCGCATAGCATGGCTGGTCTTAGTTGTGCATAGCATGGTCGGTCTTAGTTGTGCATAGCATGGCTGGTCTTAGTTGTGCATAGCATGGTCAGTCTTAGTTGTGCATAGCATGGTCGGTCTTAGTTGTGCATAGCATGATGGTCTTAGTTGCGCATAGCATGGTCAGTCTTAGTTGTGCATAGCATGGTCGGTCTTAGTTGTGCATAGCATGGCCTGTCTTAGTTGTGCATAGCATGGTCAGTCTTAGTTGTGCATAGCATGGTCGGTCTTAGTTGCGCATAGCATGGCCGCTCTTAGTTGTCCATAGCATGGGCGGTCTTAGTTGTGCATAGCATGGTCGGTCTTAGTTGTGCATAGCATGGCTGGTCTTACTTGCGCATAGCATGGTTGGTCTTAGTTGTGCATAGCATGGTCGGTCTTAGTTGCGCATAGCATGGTCGGTCTTAGTTGCGCATAGCATGGTCGGTCTTAGTTGTGCATAGCATGGCTGGTCTTACTTGCGCATAGCATGGTTGGTCTTAGTTGTGCATAGCATGGCCGGTCTTAGTTGTGCATAGCATGGTCGGTCTTAGTTGTGCATAGCATGGTCAGTCTTAGTTCCGCATAACATGGCCGGTCTTAGCAGTGAAGCTCAGAACTGGTTGAGCTACATTCCTTAGTTTCACCACCAGTTCTCATCTTTACAGCTAAGACCCGCCATTCCATGCACATTAGAACAAATCATCCCCATTCTTTTGGTAGTCCATTAATAAGAAGGATGTTCCATTCAGGCAGCTTCTTCCGAAAGAATGATGTTTCATGGAACAGACTCCCAAGAGGATACTTCCTCAATCACAACACTCTTAACATCTTCAAGTCTAAGGTTAACCATTATCTTTCCTACAGATCCTCATAAAATGCACTTCATATCTCCTCCTCTTGCATGCATCAATCTCAATCAGTAACCCTCTACCTTGAGTTACTCATAGGCCTTGTTTTAGGTGAACAGGTTAGTAAAAAGAATAAATAAATATAAAAAATATCTTTTAACTTTTATGAGTGAAAAATAACAGCAAACAAGAATTTAGCAAGATTTAAATTATGAATTCAATTGTCAACCATATTTTTCATGCTTTAAAAAAACTGCATAAAATGCAAGGTCTTTGCTTTTGTGGTTAAAGATTTTGATCAACAAAACGAGCCTACTAATTAACTAACTAGTGGTTTTGGTTACACATATATTAGTAGACACAAGGTACCACTTGAAATGTATAGGTAAGCTAGTTGTAATTAACTAACTGACTAGGTCCTCCATTGGGACCCCTTATAGCTTCTGCAGATTTCTTCCTGATGTTGTTTATGTGTGTCATCTTAGGGGTTTCTGTTGTGCATATATTAGGGGATACAAGGCACTACTATGTGCTCTTGCAGTTTCCATAGGACTGGGAATAATTAGGTCTCATCCATTGTTCAGGATGAAGGATCTTTTTGTATGGTGCAATTGCAGATCAAAACCACAAATCTGGTCTGTTAAATTCTGCCACTGACTACATCCAAAATCCTGCTGTCTGTGTCTTCACCATAACCCTTGCAAGGGTGGCTTCCAGATGCTATGCTCTGTTAAAGGGCAACCCATGATTTTGTTCCAGGGTCATGTACAGTTTTAAATTCAAAGTGGTCCATCTCCTAGACTGATTGCAGATAATAACTAGAGAGCTCAGTCTAGCCTACTATTTAACCCATAATCGGGGGAAAAGAGATTTGTACATAAGTGAATATAAAAAACCTGATTAGACTTTGAACTTAAGTGTTTCAATTGTGCATATATTAGGAGACGAAATTTCACTGTTCAGAATGAAGGATCTTTTTGCATGATGCCATTGCAGTACAATGCCAAAAATCTGATCTGTTAAATTACACCAATGACCCATTCAACCTCCTGCTGCAGATTTCTGCACTGTAACCCTGGTGGGGATGGTTCCCAGATATTAAGCCATGGCAAAGGGCAGCACATGATTTGCTTGTTGCAGTTTTGAATTCAGAGTTATCCTTCTCCTAGACTGGTTGCCAACCATGGTGAGAAAGCCCAGTCTGTCTTACTAATTCATCCATAGCTGGGAGAAAACGAGACAGATTCATACCTTTCCTGGGGTTATTTGCACTTAAGTAAATGCAACAAACTTTGCAGGAATTCAAACCTGTCTGTCTGATTCCTCATTCCAAGTCACACATTACAATTTGCAGGTGGTAATCAACAAAGAAATATTTACTTTATTTAAAATCAATATTTCAATAATTTACAAAAGACAACATATCAGATGATTATAAACAAGTATTAGCTTTTAATGAGACTAACTTGGAATTTGACATCAAAATAAAAAATTAGCTTTCAATGGGACCAAATTGGAATTTGACACCAAAATAAGGAATTAGCTTTCAATGGGACCAAATTGGAATTTGACATCAACATAAAGAATTAGCTTTCAATGAGATGACATTTAATCTAGGCTGAGAAATAAAGAAATAACAACCAAGGGAACTAAATCTTTGTTCTGGAAAGCAAATAGTAACTTCCAGATGGGTGCTGAATTTGAATTTGGCTTGGAAAGCAAGTAATAGCTTCTAATAGGGAGCAAATTTGAATTTGGTATGGCAATCAAGAACTAGCTTCTGATGGAAGATAAATTTAAATCTTGCCAGTTGATGAATTTCTTTTGCCAAATAGGTAAATCATGTTCTATGTCAGATAAATACCCAGAGATATCAAATATGAATTCAAATGTCATTGTTGGCTAAGTGTTTGATTTCAAGTGATACTGATTAACTAAATTGTAATTTGTTGTAAAACAACCTGGCCATTGTTATAAAAAGATAACACTAAAGATGAAAAAAATATGTAGACCAAATGAACTGTGAAAATGCTTTTTTATTCAAAGATGGAATTTATTTGCAAAATTCTGCAATTAATAAAAGCTTAGGACATTCACTTGTTGGTCTCCATTCAGATTAAATCATTTTCTGGGGGTTGTTTTAAGGTTGCTTTTGAAATGATAACTCATAAATTTCCAAGCCATTTTTACTCTAAAGGAAGAAGTATTCAGTTTCCAACTTGCTTATTTTTGCACATTCTCAGATTCATTGAAGTGAATCTGACTCTTGTAGGTTGGTGAGGATGGTGGAAATACGTAAATTACTGGGTAAGGGGGTGGGTGGGAATAAGTTAATGAAAAAACACTGCCTTGTAAACCAATCACGACCTGTTTCCCATCAATTAATGTCAGAGAAAGAAAAAGAAAGAAAATTCTTTTGAGTTTGAACTTTAAACAAGTACATTACATCTGGGGATAATTAAGAGCATGAAAGCTTTGAAAATAGGCGGCGAGATGTGTGTGTGCGTGTGTGTGTGCATGTGTGTGTGTGTGTGTAGCTATATGTGTGTGAATATATCCTTCATATATATATATATATATATATATATATATATATATATACATATCTAACTTCTAATTCCTCTCTCATATATATATATATATATATATATATATATATATATATACACATATATATAGCAGAGTGTGATTGTGTGTGAATAGACCCTTCATATATATATATATGTGTGTGTGTGTGTGTGCATATATATATATATATGCATATATATATATATATGCATATATATATATATATATATATATATATATATATATATATATATATATATATATGCATACACACACATATATATATATGAAGGGTCTATTCACACACACTGCATATATATATATATATATATATATATATATATATATATATATATGCATATATATATATGCACACACACACACATATATATGAAGGGTCTATTCACACACACTCACACACTGCTATATATATATATATATATATATATATGAGAGAGGAATTAAAAGTTAGATATGTACATATATATATATATATATATATATATATATATATATATATACATATATATATATATATATATATATATATATATATATATATATATATATATATATATTTGTATGTGTATACATATCAGTTTACCTGTGCTGTCAAAAATAGCAATAGATGTTTGTGTGTGTGTGAATATTTCCTCCATATATAGCTATGTCTATGTGTGTGTGTGTGTGTGAATATCTCTTTCATATATATACAACTCTAACTTTCAATATCACTCTCATGTGTATATATATATATATATATATATATATATATGTATATGCTTGCATTTGTGTGTGTCTGTGTGTGTATGAATAGACCCTTCACACACACACACACACACACACACACATATATATATATATATATATTAAGGAATGTCTCATTAAATAACTTAGACAAGTTTTGTCTACTTATTTTTAATAGGATCCTTTTGTAATTACAGACACATTTCTCAGTATCCTTATTAAGGGAAGAAAGAAAATGACCATGTTGATGCTTATTCATTTTATTCTGAATACTGTCAACATTAGCACAATTTCGTCATCAAGGTCTTGTTTTTTATAAAACGAAAAAACTCCATCTGTCAATGATATTCTTATATTAGTTATGAATATATATGAAATATATCAACACCCAAAACAATTCCAAAATAATTCTGTCCTTAAATTTACATACGAACTTAATAATAGTAATAACATTCTTTTTCTAGATATATTGGTAAACACTAATAATAATAAATTCTCTATCTCACCATATAAAAAACTACCAGCATAAATTCGAACTATAAAAGTGAATGTCCAAATTACTATAAAATAACAATAATAAAAAAACCTAATAAACCGTACAAAAATTAACTCATTCATAAAACACATTTTCTATAGGGAACTAAAAAAATATAAAACTCTTATTATTAATAACTTCCCTATATTGTTGATGAACAAATAAGAAGTTTTCTTAGAAAGAAGTTTTCTTGCTTTATATTAATAAAGCAAATAGAATATAATTTTTATTCAAATAATTAAAAACATTCTAATTATAAATAAGATGAAAATAAAATAATAAATACTAATAGATCCACCACAGATCTTAGTAAATAAATAAAATTAATTATATACTATACTAAATTCCTTATATCCAATATAATCATTTGTAATGAGACCTCCCACTAATTAACGTGTTGCAGAAAATATATATATATATATATATATATATATATATATATATATATATATATATACAGGGTGTATCAAAAATAGTTTTACAAACTTTGGAGGCGTGTTCCTCACACCAGAACAAGGACCAAAATCCACATAAACATATGTCCACAAATCCTTCGTTTTTGAGTTAAGTTTAAAGAAAGTTTACGATAGATTATGCTGCATTGCATTGTAGACTAAGTTACATTTGTCATTCGTGTACATTCGTGGATAGTCTGTCTTCAACGTTTAACGTGTGTAGAGGTGAGTTAACTGGGACGTGTTCCGTTTAACACTGGCCGGATAGTCATATCGTGAGCAGGCAGATAGGATTTTTACATACGACAGCGCGAATGGTAACAGACATGAGGCCGCACGGCTGTACCAGATTGCGTATCCAGACTGAAAGCAGCCATGTCATCCAGCCCTTGCTGCTGATTATCGTCGATAATATCCTCGTCTTAGTCAAAATTATGGATGAAATATATCAAGTCCCAAAACAATTCTAAAATAATTCTGTCCTTAAATTTACATATGAACTTAATAATAGTAATAAAATTCCTTTTCTAGATATATTGGTAAACACTAATATTAATAGATTCACTATCTCCCCATATAAAAAACCTACAAGCATAAATTTGTACACTTTTAACTATAAAAGTGAATGTCCAAATTACCATAAAATAGCAATCATAAAAAACCTAGTAAACCGTGCAAAAATTAATTCATCCACAAAACGAGATTTTCTACAGGAAACTAAAAAATATAAAACAAACTCTTATTAATAATAGCTTTGCTAATTATATTGTTGGTTAACAAAGACATTCTATTAGAAATCTCTATCTATAAAAGGCAGGATGTGTGTGTGTGTGTGTGTGTGTGTGTGTGTGTGTGTGTAACGAATGCACGGCTGCAATTTTCAACAGATTTGCACCAAAATTTACATGCACATACTCCAAGGTAGTGGAAAGGCCAAGACCGACTTTGCATTTCCCAACTCCCATTGATAGTGGAAATAATCGATTTTTTCATGATTCTACAGCAGTTTTCATGTAGTTTGTAGCCATTTTCTACTGGCCAGCATGAGAGCCTATAGCTGGCTGCCACGAATAGGCAGGAAGATTATATTGGCCAGTGTGAGAGCCAACAGCTGACTTACATGAATGTTAACTAGCATGCAAAAAAATCAATAGCTGCATTCGTCACAAGTGGAAAAAATTTAAATCTGCATGGCACTTTACTCCAATTGGCTCATTCGCTTGCTTAAACTCAACGTTGATTCTGATTCCACAGAACTGGGTTGGGTGTGAAAAAATATTTGTTGTTAACATCCTTTTTTTCATTCATTTTTTCCAGTTACGAGTCCTTTTTTAAAGCTGATCATTTTGTGTTCATTTTGTTTAGTTCTTTTTTCATGACAGATTTAATGTTTAGTATAGAGCTTAGAAAAAATTTGCAGTGTGAGACCAACATTGTATATAAATTTAAATGTCCCTTGGGAGATTGTAAACAGAAAAAATAATATATATGTTGGCCATACCACTAACATCTCTCGACATTTACAACATCATGCCTGTTCATATTCACAATTTAGGAAAATTCTTGTTGAAAATACATCTATACTTTTTCATGAAAATAATAAACATAAACTAAAAATTCTTGAAGTTATTGATGTTAAAAAATTTAAGCCAACACTTAATAAAATCAATCATGAATACTGCACAAATGTTTTTAAATATTTACAGTAGATAGTTTAAAATATCTTGGTTTTAACTCATAGTTTTAAATAGTTTTTTCTTTACTAAAGATATTTAGACATTAAAATAACTTAGTTAACTCCCTTGACGTGAGCCTATATGATAAAATTTAAAATTGTACAGTACATAACCTTAGCGTTTTTCACTTCACACATAAAAATTTGACTTTCAAATGAACACAATAATATTTTGTCTTAGAAAAAACAAAAGCCTGATAACAACATTGGGAATGCCAACAGTACTTGGAATAAAAAGGAATATGCAACAACATGGTAATTTTCTTTCTTCTTTTAATAAGGATACGAAGAGACTTGTCCATAATTACAACAGGATCACCTGAAAAATAAGTAGACAAAACTTATCAAAATTATTTAATGAGACATGTCTTAATGAAAACATGATGGTAAAATATATATATATATATATATATATATATATATAATTATTTATTTAAAAATTATAACATAAATTATAAATAAATCACTACAAAAATAGCCATTTTGTTTCAACACCTCCGGTGTCTTATCAAGTGATGATGTTGAATGTAGAGTGATTTTATAACATATTTATATTATAATTTTTAAATAAATAATTATATCTGCCCTACTCTGTATTGAGCACTCTTTTAAGAATAGTAATTGTTGGTTATTGGAATTTATTCTGTATATACCAATCCTATACTTGGGTATATATATATATATATATATATATGTATATGTATATGTATATATATATATATATATATATATATATATATATATATATATATGTATATGTATATGTATATATACATATATATATATATATATATATATATATATATATATATATATATATATATATATGTATGTGTGTGTGTGTGTGTGTGTGTGTGTGTGTGTGTGTGTGTGTGTGTTTTGAACAATAAAAATATTAAAAAATTAAAATCTTCAGACACTTTGTTTTTATTATTATTTCATTTAAATTCCTCGACTAGTTTCGGCCAACATGACCATCATCAGGAGAAAAAAAAATTCTTCTTGCTGGTAGCAGTGAACTACAGAGATGCTATATATATATATATATATATATATATATATATATATATATATATATATATATATATTCTATATTGAAAATATATGCTATATATATGTGTGTGTGTGGGTGTATGGATGTACAGTGAAGTAATGGATTGCTGCTTGGAGTGAGGAACCAGAGAACTGTGTTCGAATTCCAGTCAAGTTCATTACATTCACTTACATACTATTACCATTGGGAAAAGTATAAATCCATCTCTTCTCCCCCACAACTATGGGTAAATAGCAGGACAGGCTGGGTTCTATAACCTTGGGTGGTAACTCAGATTACAAAACCATCCTGGTCAGATGACCTGCTGCCTTGTAGTTCTTCACTTTTTAGGCAATGGTGAGAAGGTAATTCTAAAACAAATCCAACTTGCATGTCATCTCAATGAAAGAAACTGATGTTCCCCACTACTTTAGGCCATGACAGAAAATATTGGACTCCTTGGGTTTAGTACAATGGTTTGTACCTGAGGACATGGCATGACGTAGTGAAACTTTCTGATTTTAGACCATTCATTCCCGGGGGTGTCACCCATGCAGACAATATATATATATATATATATATATATATATATATATATATATATATATATATATATATATGTATGAAGAAATATAGTCTTAAGATGTGCTATATTTATGAGATAAAGTGTTCAATATCAGAGATAGAGCGTGTGTAAATATAAAAGTGAACATTGAAGTCAACACTCAGAGGCGACAGTCTGTTTCATTCTAGATGCAATCGACAGGTGGCCTGACGATTGCACTAGCATGAAACAGACTGTTGCCTCTAAGTGTTGACTTCCATGTCCACTTTTATATTTACACACGCTCTATCTCTGATATTGAGCCCTTTATCCCATAAATATAGCACACTTTAAGACTATATTTCTGTCATCCCTAAGTGTTGACGTCTATGTTCACTTTTATATATATATATATATATATATATATATATAGTCAAAACCTATGTTTGTATCGAGCTCTTTTGTTAGTTGTTTACTCGTATCGGGGTTTTTTCTTTGGGCCTTGAACCTGTATCTGTGCGATTATTTTCGACAGACTTTCATGTTCCTGGATTTTTTTTTTTAAACCTTTTTTTCCCTTTGAGATTGATTTGGCTATTGTTAAATCAAGAATTCAAAGGTTTTTCAACACGAGTATAGTTACCTATATATATATATATATATATATATATATATATATATATATATTCAGACATGTTTTGTTAAATAATTTAGACATGTTCTGTCTACTTATTTTCGATAAGATCCTTTCATATTTGTGAATAAGTTTTTTCGTGCGGTTGTTAAGACAAGAGGAAAATGTGTCTAGATAATTTAACAAAACCTGTCTGAATGAAAACATACTGTCGAAATACATGCATTTCATATATATATATATATATGATTAAGTCAAAGATAAAAAGATAACAAAATGATAACAATAGAGACAATAAAATTGATGATAGTTATTATATATTAACCTTTTGACTAAACCGAATGACAAGAAAGATTTTAAAGTTGGAATTCATTATTATTCAAACCACCAGCTCTGACTTGTGACAGTTCAAATTTTATATATTTACTTTTCTCTCACAAATGCAAAAGAGGAAATTATGTCGTAAAAACTGAAACAGAATTCCGTCTTTGGTTCCATAACTATAAAAAAATCCACCAACAACAACTGCAATTTTCCTGTCACTGCACACTTCAACCAACCATTTCATAGCATTGATGACATCAGATGCATACTTTTAGCATCCTCATTCAACAACTGACAAGAAAGATGCAGATCAGAGTTAAAATATATTTTCAAAATAAAATCACACATTGAAGGATTAAACAGGTATTTGGGTTTACTCAGAGAATATAATTTCCACAGAGAGCCTTCTAATTAATGACAATGTTCCCAGGAAAAGTAAGTCCCACTTCTTTGTTTATTGCTCATATCATTCAGAAAGGACACAGGCATGTCCAAAAATTTCAACTTTAAAATTTTTATCTTCATGCTTCAATTTAGTCAAAAGGTATAATAAATATTATCATATTGTTCACTTTTTATTCCTCAAATGTTATTAACTGGTCTATTATATATATATATATATATATATATATATATATATATATATATTTTTTATATATATATATATATGTATATATATATATATATATGTAAGTAAATATGTGGATGTAGATCTGACGGTATAATCCTAAGTATGTTTCTAATAACCATGTCCTGAAGATGGTCTACTAGACCGAAACGTCTGACGTCGACAGTAAAACAACATTAAAACAGTAAACTTGCATATTTGGATTTTGGTTTTTTTTTCCATATTTTTCATCATATATATATATATATTCTGGTCTCATAATTCTCACTTGTGGATCTCTATTCCACATCTGGTCTGATGCTTCTGCAATGTTATTGGTCCTGACCTGGCATCTCAGCATCAATCACTTTCATATTGCTATAACGTATCTTCCCTGTGCCTTTTCTATAAATATTTTAATGGTAATTTTTCTGATGAGCTTTCCTCTTTAGTACCTCAACTTAATGAATTTAATTGCAGTACTACATTGGCAGGTAGGTCTCATAATTTTACTATTGGAATTACTATCTTAAACTGTAAGTTCTATGCTTATGGTGTCTTCTCTCACACTTCCCACTTGCGGAACTCTCTTCCAGCTTCCTATTTTGCTGTCAACTAGAATTTTTATAAAATTAAATGCAATGTCAATCATCATCTCATGTCTCCATTGACTCTATTCCTTTATTGTTCTCTCTGTTTCTTTCACTTTCAGCAACCCCTTGCATCATAGTGGGTTTTTATTGCCTTACATGGGTTGAAATGATTAAGAAGAAAGAAAAATAGATATTTTCAATACATATCACTTTTGATTATGAGTCCCCTATGAGTGAGTGAGAAAATTATGAAACTCAGTGTTGACTAATTTAATAATTATTCTGCTTGTCAAATATTGAGCACTTTATTATCAAAAAATCTGTTCACTTTGATATATATATAATTAAAATATATAATTTTACATATATTGACTACTATATTTATTGTTTATACA
Organism: Acanthosepion esculentum; assembly: GCA_964036315.1. NCBI lineage: Eukaryota > Metazoa > Mollusca > Cephalopoda > Sepiida > Sepiidae > Acanthosepion > Acanthosepion esculentum. Next base: position 13,124,525 of record OZ038497.1, read on the forward strand.
TTATTTTTATAGATACAAATATTTAAGCATATTAGCAATAATTCAACCTTGCTAATCAGATGCTTCCTCTGTAGCTAAATGGTATAGCACGTCAGGCTATAAGATGGTTCAATTCCTGTAGAAGGACACATATTTTGTATAAAATTTCTTGGACATTCAGGCTGGTAAATGTTGTTAATACTGTTCATTATAAACAGAACATTTACTTAAATATTTGTCTCTACAAAAATAACATATAAACAATAAATATGTTAAATTGTCAAACTTAGTTCATTTCATAATATTGATTACTAGTATTAATAGCTAGCATTATTATTTTATTACTAGCCAAATTACTCATGCCTTGCTGCTTGTCACACATCTTTTGTAAGAAAATAATGATTGATTTTTAAATCATTGCTATAATTTGTGGAGGAATTTCAATATTACCCAATGATCTTGGCAATGTGACCTCCATCTTCTGGCTTTCTCCTTCTAGATTTTGGATAGGCGTCATTCCCTTGTTCAAATTTAAATTTAATTTAAATCAAAGGGAAAAAAATTTCAGTGTGGGGTTTGTGCAAAAACAGCTTGATCTGACCCCTATGATATATATTTGATGCAATACTTGATTGAATGAACTGATGAGCAAATTTCAACATTGATATGACAGTTGAATTGTTGCAGCAAATAAGTATTTTAAGGCACTACCCACTGATTAGTGATTTCTTGCTCAACTTGTCATCCATATTGTTTCATTTTGATCTTTGTCAACATGACCTCCATCTTCTGGCTTTCTCCTTCCATATTTTGAATAGGTGTCATTACCTTGTTCAAATTTAAATTTAACTTAAATCAAGGGGAAAAACATTTTCAGTGGGGGTGTTGCTCCCTGGGGACCCCTTTGATCAAAATGAAATATACTTATCCAAGTACCCTAGGAGTCATTCCCTTGTTCAAATTTAAATTTAATTCATATCAAAGGGAAAAATTTTCTGTGGTGGAAGTGCCTACCGGGGATTCCCTTTGGTCAAAATGAAATATAATTATCCAAGTACCCTGGGTAATGTAGTTTCAGAATATATATGCTTATGGGGTGGGGGGTCTATCTCTAAAACCCTAGGAGGGGTTTGATAACAAACAAACAGACACAACTTTATATATATATAGATATAATAAAATAAAAGACACAAGAGATTGCTGAGTGTGGAAGAATAAGAAAAAAAAGAGAAACATTAGGGAGAGAGAATAGAAGATTAATTAAGACAGTAGATAACGATTGACATTGCATTTAAATTTTTGAAGATCAGAGGTTATCTGGAAAACATGGAGCCGGAAGTAAGTTCCATGAAAAATGTGCGAGAAAAGAAATTGCCAGCAGAACTTACGGTTACATCTAGCCAACTGTGAATTGATGAGAACTTGCCACCAATCTAGTGCTGTGCTTAAATTCATAAAGTCTAGGTACCATACGGAAGAGTTCATCCAAAAAATTACCATCAAAATATTTATATAAAAGGCACAGGGAGGCTACATTACAGTGATGGGAAGTGACTGAAGCCGAGATGACAGGTCAGGACCAATAACATTGCCGATTTGGAGAAGTTATTATTATTTGAAGGTTTTCTCATGTGAGTCTTTGAATTTAGAGAAGATTAACAAAAATTATGTTATCAACTTTTTTATTAACTCATTTATTTGGCTATGTTGGACTTTCATGCCCATAAAAAAATGAAGTATCAAAAGGATGGTTTTTCCCTTGACACTGTTATTATTTTAACTACCTTCACTCCTTGGCAATGTTTATTGTTTTAAGAAGTGATGATTAGAATTGTAATAAAACCTAAACATATGATGAAAGTGAATTTAAACATTTTTTTTTTTGTTGTTGAGAATTTATGACAAAAATATTAAACACTATTTATTGGAGAGTTTATTTACAAGAATAATTTTGTATTTACAACATTCTAAGGACTAATACAGTTAAAACTAATGCAATGTAATATTTATCATTTACCAATTTATAAAAAAATAAATATGAAAACAATTTTTTATTCAGAAATTTATAAACATTTATTAAAGTATTAAAATATGTGAACCACCTATAAGGAAATCCTTATTATTTACCATTTTATAAAGTTCGAATTGATTAGCAATTAGTTGATGTTTTATCAACCATACCAATAAACAAGTTAATAAATAAATAGTGTTTATTATTTTTGTTGTCAATTCTCAAGAACAAAGAAAATGTATAAATTCACTTTTATATGTTTAGGTTTTATTGCAATTCTCGTAATTGTTTATTAAACAATAAACATTGTTGTGAAGTTGTTATAGACAAGCGTATGGTTGCAAGACAGAAATACGACAACAGCAGAAATAGATTTACGTGATTTATTTCAATAGCAACGTGTGGTTTTGGGACAGCTACCTTGTGGTATAGTTCATAAGCTGGCTGCCGATCCGGGTTGATCTCTCATAGTAGTTCCCACTGGTTGGCGTGGCGTTCCTCCTGCTGACTGCTGCTGACTGCCCAGACTGACCGTGACAGATCTCTTCCCCGGCCTCCCATTGACTGCCTTGTACTTCCCCGTGTGACCCTTTTTATGGCTTAACGAGCTCGAAAAACGACGCGAGTGTAATTAGGAGGGAAGCATTTTTATTGGTCGAAAAATAGAAGCACTTCGAAATTTTATTTTTCGACCGGAACTCGTGCGTCGGGCCTATGCGTAAACGACGATAATGGTCATTTTGTGACGGGGCCTTGTCCCGTTCACATCCGACTCTCGCTCTTGAGTATATTCGTTTATTTGCCTGCAAATCAGCCGAGATATGTCTTATTTTATTTCATAACAAAGTGAAGGTAATTAAAATAATACAGTATCAAGGAAAAAAATATTTTCTTGAAACTCAACGGGAACAAAGGTTAACGATTGCCATTTATTTTATTTATTTTTTTCTTAGATATTAGTTTTCAATAAGGAAATCAAACCTAATAGTGAAATAGATTTCTGATATTTTTGTTTGGGTTCAAAGGTTTATTATTGCCAATTCAATAAAAATCAATACAGTAACATTAAGCACTAATTTAAAAAATATGAATGTGGTGACATACATTCTTAGTGTACTGTTAACCTAAACCTAATATTCCAGGCATTTCACATTTGGAGTTACTGCTCTGGTCGACAAATAACGGGGTCATGAATATAAAGCAGTGTAATAACTACCAGTGGGGAAAACAGAACCAGCAGGCCAAAATCAAATTCCAGCTAAAGAACTTGGGTAAGGCAGGAATCTGTTTTTTCCTTCCTGAAATATAGTGAAAATAGTAAAGTGGACTGTGCTCTCTAGCCTCGACAGAGAAAGACAACTGAATAAAAAAACTGAGAGAAAGCAACACAAAAGCTCTCCTATCAAGAACAGTCATGGCAATGAATACACAATGTCCGTTGTTTTTAGTAAAAACTTATAAAATTTTCCTTGCCAGTCACATTTAATGAAACATGTCTAAAAGAAAGATTGTTACCGAAATATACAATATATATATATATATATATATATATATATATATATATATATATATATGAAGAAATATAGTCTTAAAGTGTGCTATATTTATGGGATAAAGGGCTCAATATCAGAGATAGAGCGTGTGTAAATATAAAAGTGGACATAGAAGTCAACACTTAGAGGCGACAGTCTGTTTCATGCTAGATGCAATCGTCAGGCAACTAGTGCTGTTATTTTTCTCGGCTATTTATATAAGGGTCAGTGGTGCATTGTGAGTAGTCTATTTTGGCAGTTATTTTTACCGGAAGTCGCTTATTTGTTTATTTATATCAAATTATTTTGCTTGTTTGTTTTTTTTTTGTTTTTTTTAAGGTTATTTTTATTTTTTATTTTATATATTTATTTATTTATTTTTATTTTGATCGGTGTTTTTTATTAACATAGTAAAAATGTGTTTATATAGCTTATTGTTGGTAGTCTATTATGGCGGTCATTTACCGGGAGTCGTTTATTTGCTTATTTATTTGGGTCAAATTGTTTTGCTTGTTTTTATTTATTTTCATTTTTATTTTTTATCTTATATATTTGTTTATTTGTCATTGATTAAAGCTATTTGTTGAATTTTGGGGTGGAATGTTGTGGTTTGTTCTGACTATTATTTTTAATTTATTTATTTGGGTTGATTATATTTGTTTTCATATATATATATATATATATATATATATATATATACATAGGGATAATTTATTGAAAGTATAATTACATGTGAAAATTTTATTTACTAGTTATTTCATTATTATATGTGCTGTTCAAAATGTCCTCCTTCTTTTTCAAAACAAATTTCCATTCTGTACCTGCATGATTCATTAACATGTTGGAGAATTTCCTCTGTTATTTTACTGCATTCGTATTTCATTCTTTCTTTATCCAGGATTTACATTATCAACCAATTTCACATGACTATATCACAAGCAACACTTAACCAACAGGACTAAGAAATCATCTTACTGTCATTACAACCAGCTCGGTGTCTACTCAACATGACCTACCCCCAAAAAACAAATTATACATTAAAACATGATTAATTAATACCTTTTGCCTTGCCCTATATAATTAATATTATTGAACTATTCATTTTCATTATTGATTTTTCCAAATTACGAATAGTCCATCTCAGACAAGGAGGAAATTCCACCAGGAGTTCATTTAGGAAGAAAAGTACAAGAAATATGGTGCCAAGATTTTTCAACCATCTTAACCCTGAGTTCGTCACCTCAGATTTCTGAAAGTGGATAGTCACCTAACATCTGCCTCCCACGACAACTGAGCTACAACTTTGTCACACTGTGAACCACACACCTTCACCTAGTCAGGAGAGTAGTGGGAGGGAGCAAAAGAAACAAGTAGTGGGAGGGAACAAACTAGGAATTACCAATTAGTATATTATGAGTACTTAAAATTTTGTAAAAAAAAAAAAATATTCAAGCTCCTAAGAAAATTAAATTTTGGCATTAAATGACCCACAAGGAGATGATGTGCCATTGAACAAACATCACAACATGCACTAGTTCTACAAAACCCAACAATTGTCTATTAACTGTAAGTTAATAAGAAAGAAGCTGTGGAGAATCATAACAGCTTATGTCCAGAACGGGCATGCCACTTAAATAGGAGGAGGAAGCTAATCATTGTTGATCTAATAATTAATTTAATTAGACACAGTAAATTTCTATTTACTTGGTCAAAACTATATAGTTTGAAGATGCCATCAGGTTGTCAGCAATAGTTTTTTCACCTTTATTAATAGCTTATCCAGAATCTATATCAACCAATTTCATATGACTATAACAGAAACAACACTTAACCAACAGGACTAAGAAATCATTTTACTGTCGTTATAACCAGCTGGGGGGGGGGCTCTCTCTCACACACACACACACACACACACAGTTTTTTTTAAGCTTAGATAGGATTAAAAAATATGTATCAATATTGTGATTTTCTTTCTTCATTTAATGATAATGTTATTAAGCTTATCAGCCGATATGAAAAGAACTTACATAAAATATATAGACAACACTTGTCTATATTATTTAATGAAACATGCATCAATGAAAAAATGCTGCCTAAATACACACAATATATATATATATATATATATATATATATATATTTTAGAATTGGACATAGTCCGACAATTTATATAAAGACATTTATATATATTATGTTTAACGTTCTTTTTATAGATACAAGTATTTAAGCAAATGCTCTGTTTTATAATAAACAGTATTAAATAACATTTACCGGCCTGAATGTCCGAGAAAGCGAATGTCCGGATTTGCTTAAATACTTGTATCTATAAAAAGAACGTTAAACATAATATATATATATATATGAAGAAATATATATATATATATATATATATATATATATATGAAAAAAAAATATATATATATATATATGTATGTATACATACATATATATATATATATATATATATATATATATATGTACACAAACACGCATGTCTATATGTGAATGCACAATGTTTAGAAATATGATTTGCATTATAACATTTGCATGCAATGTTTATAAAAATATGCATGCATAAAACATGAATTTGTATATTTTTTGAAAACTGAGGAAGCAAATAATAAAATATGTGATTTTTGGCATCCATCTGCCTGACTGCAAGTCAAGAAATATGAATCCAAAATCGGAATTAGTCCACAAAAATCTCTGGCATACCAAACGTTTCTGACGTACCATGGGACAGGTTTTATAAATGTAAAACCCACAGCAGAAGTAAAGCACCAGGATATAATTCAAGAAACACCCAGCACGATACGGTTGGCTGGTGCCTTTGGCTCAGAACTGCATATGGCTATTTTTCCAACATCAGGTCAGTTAATAAATGGTAAGACATATGATCTTACAATTTATAAATGATAATATGAGTACCTCTACCAGTTTCTAATTACTAAAACTTAGACTCCTACCAGTTTACAAATGACATGACTAATACTATTACAGGTTTATAGATGGTATCATTTATTTTTCCACTAGTTCATAAATGGTAAGGCTCCTACCAGTTTATAAATGACATGACTAATGCTTCTACATGTTTATAGATGGTATCACTTATTTTTCCACCAGTTTGCAAATGGTAATACTTACATTCCTACCAGTTTATAAATAGTAAAACCTATACTCTTACAAATTTAAATGGTAAAACTTGTTTCTACCAATTTATAAATGGCAATATGACTACCAACTACCAATATGGTAATACTCGTGCTCCTTCAAATTTATAAATGGTAGTACTTATGCTCCCATCAGTTTATGAATGGTTATAGTAGATATATAAGTTAATATATATAAACTAATAGTAGATATATAAGTTTTAGCAATAAAATTTGTAGGTGTATTAACATTTATAAAGTGGTAGGAATGTAATCTTACCACTTTATAAGTGTTAATACACCTACAAATTTTATTACTAAAACTTATATATCTACTAATTCATAATTAATTTGTCTTGTGAAACTATCAATTTATTTACTGGAATATTATACTCCAAGAAGTTTGTAATTGGTAAAATCTACACTACTGTCACTTTATAAATACTAATATTGACATGCCTAACAATTTATAAATGATAATTTTTATGCTCTTACCAGTTCATAATTGGTAAGTCTTATACTGTTACCAGTTTATTGATGGTATGCCTTCTTTTCTACTATTTTAAAAATGGTAGTGCTTCTACTCCTACCACTTTATAAATGGTCATAGTTATGTACTTATAATTTTATAAATGGTAATACATCTACAGCCACCAGTTTAAAATGGTAATATTTATAGGAGATTCTTCATGGCCAAGAAGAGGTCAAAGATCATCAGATCTAATGATGGTTTCTTCTCGGGGGAACAGGTTTGAATCCTGCCAGAGAGTGTATAGTTTTTTAATAATATTTCTCAAATATCCAGGCTGGGAGATGGAAATAAATAAATATACTATTTAATATATAAATAAAAACAGAACATCTACTCAAATATGGGTATCCATTAAAAATAACATTTAAGCAATAAATAAATATATATATATATATTTTAAGACATTTTTATGTTTATACATTCTTTTTATAGATACAAATATTTAAGTAAATGCTCTGTTTATAATAAACAGTATTAAACAACATTTACCGGCATGAATGTCCGAGAAATTTTCATAGAAAATATTCGTCCTCCGACAGGAATCGAACCTGTATCCTATACGAAATCATCATATAGCCTGACGTGCCTTAACCGATTGGGCCACAGAGGAGTGTTCAGTTAATAAGGTCGAATTTACTGTCTTTAAACTACAATCTTCCATGATTCTCTCACGTACATTGATATCTTCTCATGTCGTATCCAAATGTAAACAAATGACGTCACACATTATGAAATGGACAAAGTCCGATAATTATTTTAAGACATTTTTATGTTTATACATTCTTTTTATAGATACAAGTATTTAAGTAAATGCTCTGTTTATAATAATCAGTATTAAGCAACAGTTACCGGCCTGAATGTTTGAGAAATTTTCATAGAAGGACGAATATTTTCTATGAAAATTTCTCAGACATTCATGCCGGTAAATGTTGTTAATACTGTTTATTATAAACAGAGCATTTACTTAAATATTTGTATCTATAAAAAGAACGTATAAACATAAAAATGTCTTAAAATAATTGTCGAACTTTGTTCATTTCATAATATATATATATGTATATCATAATTAAGTAATTCATTGCGTCTAGAAAAATCCTCAACAGAATGCAGAAAGGGCTGGACGGCCATTTCATCCTATTTTGGGACTCATCAGCTGTGCACATACACTACCGAGAATGGAACCCAGACCATTACGATACAACAGAAACATCATACCCACTGAACCAATGGGCCACGGTGAGAAATTAGACTTGATATAGCATTGCTCTTCACTAAATTCTGTGGTGTAACTCATCCAAGTATACTTAACCCAACAGAATTTGCCCCCACAAACCACGTCTTCTATCCCCAAGCTGCTCCATCCAGAGATATACAAGTGATAGAAATTATTAGGAGGTTTTGAAATAATCATAATTAAGTAATTCATCAAGTCTAGAAGAATCCTCAACAGAATGCAGAAAGCACTGGATGGCTGTTTCTTTCTACTTTTGGGACTCATCAGCAGTGTGCATACACTACTGAGAATATATATATATATATATATATATATATATATATATATAAATGGTGGTACTCGTTTGGAAAAACCTCGGATAACTCCATGTAACGAAACAAATCAGTACCCGAGGAAAAATGGGGAATAAAAAAAGAAAGAACCAAGAACATTAAAAGAAGGCGAAAACCATCATCAAGTGTTTAAGCTCCAAGTCCAAAGAAAAAAAAACAAAATGAGTAAGAAGAGTAAAAAGACAACTACGTAAAGTGCTCAATACACTAAGTAGAGCGATAACCTAAAGTAATCCTAAGGAGCCAGGCAAACCTACCTAGGTTTCACCTAAATGAATCTTCAGGGTAAAGCTGGCTAGAGAGGAAAATTACGAAACAGTATTCATTGATAAAACCATACCAATAAATACTGTTCCATAATTTTCCTTTTTAGCCAGCTTTACCCTGAAGATCCATTTAGGTGAAACCTAGGTAGGTTTTCCTGGCTCCTTAGGATTACTTTATGTACATATATATATATATATATATATATATATATATATATATATATATTGTTACAGCTTGGTATATTTATAACCATGTGTTGTGCATAATTATAAAAAAAGAAAGATAAATTTAGGGCGGTGTTCTGGTAGGTCACTGGTCACACAGTGGGGCATACGTGACAAAAACAGACTTGTTAGATTATAACAAATTTTATTTAAATTAAAGATGAACAGGAAATATGAGTCAACCAGAAAACTAACTAATGACAAGGAATCAAATGATATGTATATATACATCTCCAAGGGAAGAAAAGGAAAAGGCAGAAAAAAGTGTGTGGCGGAGAACAAGATTGTGTTATTGTGATGGTGTATGCAGCATTTTTTAACTTTCCGTTGCATATGTGGGGCGAGTGTAAGGACAGATCAGCATACTTAACTGGGTTTACATGTAATTCAGATTGTCTTTGTTAATTTACAGTTTTTCTTATTTCAGTCGCTTTTTACTCATATTTAATCTGCTGCACATTTGTCTGTTGTTTCTTGGTTTTTTTTTTTTTGGGTTTCTTATCACACCATACAAACTTCTCTTTTATCATTCAGGGTTCCATTAACTTACCAATATGGCGGTAATGGCTCTGAGCTCAGATGAGGAGGGAGAATGTATCAGCCTCATCAAACCATGCTCCTTTATCCACTGCAATCAGGCTGAATTCGACTGATAACATTCTCTGATGAATACCGTAATGAATGTCTGTCATGGAAGGCTCTTCGTATCCAATAGGTATTAACTGGTCATATATATATAATCTCAGTTCACGGCTTCAAGTTATTTTCATATTGCAAGTTCGGGACCTCCAAAGTTTGGCTATAGGATTTATTGCCTTTTCTCCATCGTTCGACTGGGATCAGAATTTTTGGTGACGAGGCTTCTCATTTGAATTTCTGACAACCATGTGTTGTCTTTCTGATCAGTCTTGTGATCATTTCCTTGTGTCCTTGACTTCATTGCCTGTCTGTTCTATTTCCACCAAGTAACAAGGACAAGTCTCCGTCAGCGAGTTGCTTGCATTATATGAGTAAAGAAATGAAGGAAGAGAAGAGGGAGAAAGAAAGAGACAAGGGAAAGGAAGGAGAGAGAAAGAGAGGAAGATAATAATGTATATATATATATATATATATAAAAGTGAACATAGAAGTCAACAGACTGTCGCCTCTAAGTGTTGACTATGTTCATTTTTATATTTACACACGCTCTATCTCTGATATTGAGCACTTTATCCCATAAATATAGCACACTTTAAGACTATATTTCTTCATATATATATATATATATATATATATATATACTAATGTGTCTTAGCAACATTAGTGGGGGAAGGGTTCTTGACCAGACCATAAGAAGATGATGTGTGAGGAACCCCCACTCCCACATCCATATACACAGATACCTGTGACAATATATATATATATATATATATATATATATATTGCCACAGGTATCATTTTTATATATATATATATATATATATATATATATATATATATAAATGACAATGAGGTTAACACCCAGTGGAAACAGTTTCTTTCATGCTTGAATGCAACATGCAGATCCGTAAACACAACTAAAGGTGAACTAGGTAAAATAAGTTAAATAATGCTAAAAAGAATTAACTCAGTACTAAAGAAGTTAGAAATAAATCAGTGTAAAAAGTGAAAAACAACTATAGACTGGTTCTACAACATAAAAAACAAATATTATTGTGAATTTATATAAATAGATATAAAAGATTTTTACACTTCTATAACATAACCCATACTAGATAAAGCCATCTACTTAACTTAAGAACAAATAAAAATAAATGTAAAGTAAAAATTATTAAACACTCCAGAAAATCACTATTATTTAACAGCAAAGATATGTGGATAAAGAAGGAACCTTTAACATTACAATGGGAAGCTTTGATGGTGCATAATCTGTGGGCTTGTAAGTATACATTTACTTCATGAACTAAGTAAAATAATTAATAAAAATGATATAGACCACTACAGGGATGATGATCTCATAATCTTAAACTATAAGAAACAAAAAGCAGACCAAACCAGAAAAAATAATCATAAAATCTTTTAAATATATGGGATTTGACATAGATATAAAAACTAACATAAAAGAAGTAGATTTCCTAAATGCCACATTCAAAGATAGTGGATTTTCAGCAACACCCCCATACATATTACACAGTACAAAAAAAGCCTACAGGAAAAGAAACTTCATATGGTTCAACAAAAATGTACAAAAAAATGTCGGAAAAATATTATTCATTAAGCTCATACCAACCCCCCATCAAGCACTCATCACAAGATACTCAACAAAAAACTCAGCTACATTTGCACTAAGAACATGACACAAAAAATAAAAAGAACAACAGGAGAACAACCAACAAACCACCCACACAAATCAAACTCCCTTGTAACTTCAGAGCAAAGAACTATTGTCCCTTAAACATCAATTGCTTGCAGAATAATTTAATATATGAAGCCACTGTGAAATCAGCAGATAACCAAGAAAAAATAAACATAGGAGTAACAGAAGAACCCTGAAAATAAATAAACTACACACATAAAACATCTTTTACAAATAGTAAATATGTGAACAACTCAATGTTTTCTAAACATACATATACGGGAAATTAAAAACAAAAACCAAATTACATAAAAAATGTCATGGAAAATAACAAAAACAGCATCAATCTGCAACAATAAAACCAAAAACTCTGTCTGAAGGTGAAAATAGCTATAATTACCTTCCCAGACTAACACAATTACTAAATAAATGAC
>OZ038497.1:13139053-13201553 GCA_964036315.1 Acanthosepion esculentum
AGAGTCTGAGTGTGCTGGCCTTGTCCAGACTGTTCATCACACCAGATAGTGCACTCTCTCCCAGAAACTGTAACTAAGGTCTGCTCAGCATAGTTGCAGTATAAACCACAGGTGGGCTCTGTGGGTGTTGAATAAACACAATGCAACAGAGATTGACTAGCCACCATAGTAAACAGGCATACTCATGTATGAGTGGCCAGCAATTACTATATATATATATATATATATATATATATATATATATAAATATATATATAGTCAATCTCTGTTGCATTGTGTTTATTCAACACCCACAGAGCCCACCTGTGGTTTATACTGCAACTATGCTGAGCAGACCTTAGTTACAGTTTCTGGGAGATAGTGCACTGTATTGAGCCCTCTTTTAAATTAAATCTTGCATACAGTGAAATTGTACTTCATTTGTTCTCATTTTACCTATATATATATATATATATATTTATATATATATCATAGGAAATGGATTAAATTTGACAAATAATTAATATATTTTCTGTTTATTCATTATTTTTTATGGATACACTTATTTAAGTAAATGCTCTCTTCTTTAATTAAACAGTATGAATTATATTTACCAGCCTGAATATTCGAGAAATTTCATAGAAAATATGTTTTCTGACATGAATCAAACCTGCATCCTATGAGGAATTCTCATTAAGCCTGGCTACACATATATGTTGTCATTGTTTACATTAGGATAAACAATCTGAGGAGATATGATAGATTGAGTAAGATTGGCAAAAGTGTGTATTTAAAAGCATTAAATAAATCAAGCATTGCTTAACCAGAAGTTCTCTGTGGTTGAATGGTTATAGCATGCCAGACTTAATGCTGGTTCCTCATAGGATGCAGGTTTGATTCCTGCCACAGTATGCATATTTTCTGCAAAATTTCTCAAACATTCAGACTGGTAAATGTAATTTACTGTCTAATTAAAGAACTGAGCATTTACTTAAATAAGTGTATCCATAAAAATAATGTATAATCAAAAAATTTATTTATATATATATATATATATATATATTAGTGGTGACTCTGGGGGTTGGGCTTGTCAGGCTTAGCCCGATTGAGTCAACATTCAAGTATATCAAACCAACAAAAATCTTTTGTTGTGCATCATTTTCATTCTTGACTTCAGCTGGATCCAAAATAAACTGTGTTTAACTCCATGACTCAAAATATCGACTGAAATACATTTCTTTGATATTGTTCATAATAAAAATAAAAGAAAGAAGAAAGTAAGTAAGTAAAAAAGAATGAAATAAAATTAATGTGGCTAGTTGGGCTGTGTAGATCTGAGCCCTTTCCAGATCGAGATATACTTAATAGGCAATGTATTTCTTGCTTTATTTTTATAAATAATCTTTAAAGAATCTCTAATGACCTGTATGCCCTGTTTTTTAAAGAACACATTTTTATTTCAACTCATTATTTTCAAATGTCCATTTTAAATAATTTATTTCATACAATGTAACGTTTTTTAGCAGAATGTATAAATTTGGCAAAAATCAAATAAAGTGGTAGCCTAAATTTGTCAACTGAAGGGTTAGAATGAGGAGTGTGATTGGTGTAGTGTTGAGGAAATATGATATTAGTCAACTATTCCTATCTCTACCATCAGTGACTTGATAAAACAATAAAAAAAAGAAAGTGGGCAATAAACATATCAAAGATTTTGTCTTCACTCTTTTTTCTTACATGTCTGGAAATTCTTTTTTAAATAAATGTTTATTTTTATAGCATTATTACAATTAATATTTAAATAACAAAATATCTTTTTTTTAATTTCATGTTCAGAGATTTTGAAACATTATATAATTTAGTTAAAATAAATTAATCATTTTAGCATCTAAGTTATACCAATAGTATATTTTGTTAAAGATTGTAATGAGCCTAACATTGATGATCTAGAGTCACCATATATATATATATATATATATATATATATATATATATTGTGTGTGTGTGTGTGTGTGTTCATGTGTGTGCTGTCTAGAAATTTAGTGACCAACAGTTTAAGTTTAGTATATTTAATACTAATAACTTTCTTTATTAAATTAATCTCAAATAATGATGCAATGCAATTGAGAGTTTATATCTTGGAAAGAAAAGATGGTTTTGTATTTTTGGGAGAAATAATGTTGCAACTTTTTATTTTGAGAAACCAACTGAAATGACCTCCAAGGTCATTTCTTTCCAAATGTATGATTGTGTGTATAACATAACTTGAATGCTGTGTCTTTAAAGAGACCCGAGGTCTGGCACTGTCCTGATGGAAGACAACATCCTTCCAACTGATCAATTCTGGACACTTTTAACTGATTGCTACCTTCAATCAGTCTGTTACATTCTTCCTAAAACCAGATCTTCCTCTAATCCATGCTACAGTAATTTCTACCACTGGCTGGATGTGAACACTCTGAACACCCAAAACTGAACTAACATTACACCAACAGCACAAAGGCTCCACACATACCTTCTGTTTTTAGTATTTGTCTATATTTCTCAAGGATACATGGCACAGTGGATAAAGGCATTAGTTAGATCCAGTGACAGGACCCAAAGAGTGTGAGTTCAATATCCGGTTAAGGCAGCGGAGAACTTGGAGAGGGGAATTAACAGGAGATAACTGATAACTGACATCCATTAAACATGGCACATGGAACTAGAACAGTCTACCCCAGTGAGTGAAATAAAGGGTTCAGTTCGAGATTCCAACCACCTGAAGAATGCCAGAGCATACAGCGGCCGAAACATTGTAATAAATATGGCGACAAAGATGAGGACAATAGTCCGAATAATGTAAATAGTACTTCTGTTTTTACTCACACAATCATAGAAAAAATAAGCAATACAAATCCAGAATTTCTACCCAATAGCATCCACTTCTCTTTAAAGAAACAAAATAAAAATCAGAGCTTATTTAAGCCTAAGAAAGGATACAAAAGTGCATCAAAGAGACATTTTCAGCAGTTGGATGGCATCTTGGCCTGGGTTCACAGACTTCATTGGAGAGTGACCTATCTCTGAGAGACAGCACGCCAAAGGTCATTGCCCCAGTAAGTCAAAGCTCATCCTCTCTCTCCTTCTGTACACCTCTGCAGATGCCTTTTACAACTCCACATATCTCCTTTTTTAAATGAGAGACATTTACACCAATTTATCATTTGTTATATTTTATGCTAATACAATTGTTTCTTTCTTTAAATCTTCCTTGTTTCTTCTTTGTTCTGCCACTTTACACTTAATATAATAAGGCTAAGTAGAAACAATATTTGTTTGAATTCAAATGCAAATATACACACTGAAAGTGTAGAATCTTATGTAAAAATGATACAACATGAAGCCATGAAATCAACAGTGACACAAACCAAGAATCATTTTCATTCTATATAACAGAATATATATAGAGGGGAAAATGTTTCAGAAGTCCAAATAAAGGATATTTTTTTGTTGCTATGACTTTATTGGCTAATATATCATCCCATAAAAATTGAAATATTTCAGTGAATTTTTCTTTATGGATCATTACACCATGCCAAAAATATTAATATCTTGTGATAAGTAAACTATTTAAAGAGAATTAAAATGTATTAGAATAGATTAAAATCAGGTCTTTGCTGATTGGCTATTTGAGTTCTATATTTTTATTGGTCAAAAATAATAAATGTTGAAATTTAAATTTTCTTCTTATTTGATCTGCCTTTTTTGCACAGATTTGTGTTTTTATAGCACAAATTTTAAAGAATTTTATTTTATATGATTTTTAATTATCTTATAAAATTTTTATTTCCTAAAATAATAAAATTAAAAAAGTAAAGTAAAAAAAATTTAATTTAATTTATTATTAAATTTCAGTTTTTTACTTATTGAATAAATAGTTGAAATACATTTTATCAGATTTTGGATGCTATTTTTGGTTTTATTTCTGATGCTTGATTTTTCAAAACTAAAGATGGGCTTGGAATATGAGGCTATTTAAGGAAATATAAGGGAGGTAATTCCGCGATTGTTATGCAAAATTTGTTTGGAGTTGTTAAATCAACTCATTAATAATTATGTTATTTTATAGATAATTCCTTATGCTTTTAAAATGATTCTAATTATGTTAAAAGGTATAATAAATTTCACTTAAAATTAAACCATTTTTTAAAATGTCATGTCCCTTCAGGGCATAGCAGATTATGTCTCTCCACAGCATCCTCTTTTTTACTATTTCTAAATTGCTAGGGTTTCTTTGTAAAGATAGTGGAATGACTTTCCATTGCTTTCTGAGATGTCATTTTCATAGAGCAGTTACCACCCAAGGCTAGAGAGCCCAGTCTACTATTTAATCTATGCTAATCAGACAGGAATGACGAAAAAAAACAACAAACATATCTATTAAAGACCAATGATTTTAAGAAAGAATAGCTCATTTAATGAGAGATATAACCTGAGAGTCTCTTTAATATTGCACAATGAATAAAGCAAACACACAAAAAAATATAATTCCATAAAAATATCCCAATTAAGGGTCAACCTGCTTTGTAATAAATTATTTGACAAAATGCCAAATGAATCATTTGTTTTTCCATTAGTATTTTTCTTTGGTTTGATTGATTCATTTTCTACTGCTTATCAACACTTTGCAGGTTATTTAAAGCAAGAAAATATTTCTAGATTTTGAGAATTTTTTTTTAGATAATAGCGATTTAGTGATACAGGTTTGACTAATTAACTCATTGCTGAAGGAAGAAGAGGTGGATGCATACCTTTCCCCAAGGGTATTTTCATGTAAGTGAATATAAAAAACCCAACTGAAATTGGAACTCAGCTCTCTGATTAACAATTCTGAGTCGTCATCCATAACACCACCCCCAATCCAAGGTTACAGCATTTGGTATTCCCAAGCAGTCACCCATCTAGGTACTGACCAACCTTAATGTTGCTTAACGTATGGAATAGTGGGTTATATGTTATAGTGAAGTTTATGAGTGTTGAAACAGATTAGTTTGATTTGGCCTTGTTAGTAAGAAGGGTATAAAACAAGAAAATCAAATTGTAAAGTGAAACAACAAATTTATACACATATAAATCAATTAAGGTCTCTACAAATAAAATTAATGTATTTTGGTTGATTCAAGGTCATCAAAATGTTCATAGTAGTCCTTGCAAAAATGCATTTATGTGTACGTAGGCAGGAACGTATGTGTGGATGTATGTATGTATGTATGAGCGTTATCGTAGGGTATGAATGTCTTTGAAGTAATCGCTCAGTCTTAAAATGTTCCGTTCGTTTATCAAGTATAAAAGAGGTGAGGGAGAAAGGTAGAGATAATAATAACAATTGCTTGACGTTTGTCAAGGGACGTGTTAATACGCTCATCTCCTTCTCTCTGGTGACAGGTGAACTTGTCCATTTTTTATTTTGTTTGTGGGGCTTGAAAAGGTCATTTGGGAATTCACTCCCGGATATGATTCGGGCCTTTCCATTGGATGACGAACAAACTTCACGTTGGCTCACGAAAAGTTTCGTAAAAGAATTTTGTTTCAGAGAATTGAAGATTATTTGAATTTTGTTTTTAAATGTTTCTATTGGCCGAAAAACATTTCGCATCAAAGTGTTAAATTTCACGAGTTTTGTTTTGAATCTGTTTTTGCGTGTGTGTTAAGCAAAGTTTGTAAATTTGAGTCTTTTTAATTTTTAATGCAATCAATGAGTCAGTGCTTAGCATTTGAACTTTTAAATCTAGAGCTTGTTTTGTTCACTACATGGAGACTGATCTGTAGCGGACCGTGGGGGTGAAGATGTGAAGAGATATCAGAAAAGGTTAAAATTTCCTGCTAGCCAGTCCAACTACATGAGAATATCGGACTTTAATTAAGTCCAAAGAAAACAAACACGACCGATATACATGGGTAAACAAATATATATTAATACACAAAGACATGAAAAGTTACATAGTGTTTGTATGGAGAAATTATGTGTGTGTGTTGTAAATGTTCATACGTACGTGTATGGTTCTTAGCGCGTTCCCAGAATTTGGGAAACGCTGTATCTGTGAGAGGTCACATATTGGCCTAAGTGAAAAAGAGAGAGATTTTACCTTGCCTCTGCGCGAGGTAGCGGCCCAAGGCCTAAGTGGGAAAAAGAGAGATCGAGGCGAAGGGTCAGCCAGTATTTATAGCCAGGGGAGAGAGACCCCTGTTGAAGGATTAAGGAAACTGAGGAGGAGCTAACTCCGGCAGATCGTTCAACGCTATATGGCTGAAAGTTACTCTCTTTGGATATAATCAATCTAAGAGAGATAACTTAGAGTTTTTGATTAATTGTTGTTAACTGATCCCTGAAAGGTAATTACATAAATAAGTATTTTAAAACATCAATAAACAGATAATTAATGCATAAGAAATCTATTTAATTTCTTTATAATTTTTTGAAAAATAAAATAAAAAACATTTCTAGTTTACACGAATGTTTTATGGACACTGTTCTGGTCTGTTTGTAAAAATTAGGTAAAATTATTTTGGGTGAATAATTTTTGTAGATAACTTCTTCAGGTCACAACATCTGTCAGAAGCAAAAAAATATTGATTTTTTATCAATTTAAAACTGGAGTCCTGTTCATAATATAAATATAGTGAGAAATCTCCCTCTGACATTTTACAGAGTTACCTGAACTCAGTTTCTTATTTGCAAATGTCAAATTTGAAATTATGCTAGTGTCATTGATATCAGCAAATTTTGTTTCTTCTTTAATTTTAGGAATTATTTTAATTCTTTTTCAACCTTTTTTGTGGGGCAGGGGTTCATTTTTTCAAAAGCACATGTACAAACATTAAGTGAAAATAATTATTTATCTTAAATGAAGAATAAATGGATATCTACCGTATATACTTGTGTATAAACTGACTTCATGTATAAGTGCAACCCCTGAATTTTTTACATGAATTTTAACCCCTAAGGAAAAACTTGCTTGTGTGTAGTAAAGTTCAACCAGTCACCAAAACAGTATTTCTGAGATGAGGTATTGAAATTATTTACACTATTTACATTGTTCGAACTGTTGTCCTGATCTTTATTGCCATATTAACCTTCAAAATCTGTCTATATTTCTGAGATGAGGTATTGAAATTATTTACACAATTTACATTGTTCGGACTGTTGTCCTCATCTTTATCGCCATATTCACCTTCAACTTCTGTCTATATTTCTGAGATAAGGTATTGTAATTATTTACACTTTTTACATTGTTTAGACTGTTGTCCTCATCTTTATTGCCATATTCACCTTCAACTTCTGTCTATATTTCTGAGATGAGGTATTGTAATTATTTACACTATTTCCATTGTTCGGACTGTTCTCATCTTCGTTGCCATAGAAGCCATCTTTCGGCGATTGGAATTTTGAAGTGAACCCTTTATTTTGAGATTGATCTAGTTCCACATGCCATACCTTTTCCCAGTGTCTCAGTTACCTGCCTTTAATTCAACTTTGGAAGTTTTTATTCACCACTGCAGTAGACTCACAACTCTTTGGGTCAAGTCACTGGACCCACCCAACTTTTTTATCCACTGGTCCATGTGTCCTTAAGTGTATGAATTTTTGTTACATATGAACTTAATGTCTCAGTTTCAATTTTTTACCAGAGCTCATATTTCAATTTTTGTGATTATTGCTTTTCTCTAGCACTCTGTATTACTGGTTCCCATATTGTATTCATTTCTATACTTGTCCGACTTTGGAGATTTTTGTGGCCAAGCATATGTGCTGATTCCTTAAGCCTTCATATTTCTCAGTGATGTTTTCTATCTATTATTTCAACCTCATTCCACAGGTATGCATTTTTTTAATGTTCATCCTATACTAGGCCCAAGAGCCACTCGAGGTAGAGGGTTACAAAATAGGAATTGCACTTTATGGGGATACATGGAGAAGATAACGGTTGACTCGGACAGGTTATGATTGTAGTGATTGAGAAAGTATCCTCCTGGGAGTTGGTTCCACAGGGCAGTGATTCATGGGAAGAAACTGCTTGAGTGGAATTTATATATCACCAATGAAATATGAAGGGAATGAGAATGGTTTGTTATAACAGAATACAAGTTCAAAAGTTTAAATTTCTGATAAAAAAAATACTACTTACTGATCAGCTGGATAGGAGTGCTTCCTGTTGGGATTGTGACCGTACACTTTAGGTGAGGGAAAAGTGAAGAGGATGTTTCTTTTTGAAAGCATGGGTTTTTAAAGGAGTCAGTTAATTACAGTTAATTACAACTGCTACTAGATGACTAGCTGCTACTGCTGCTATGTATCTTTTCTACAGCCAATTGTGTGTTGTGGCCTAAAGCAGCGTTTCTCAACCTAGGTGATATCCCCCACCGATGGGCGATTTCAGCTGTTGGATGGGCAAGGAGCAATGAAATAAAAAATGGTGGGCAAGTAGAAATTTTGGTGGTCAATATAGGATTTTTAGTATTAGGATTGGTTTGGTTTCGTTTGTTTTACGCCATATCAACCTCAATGGGTTATTTAATGCTGACAAAATTTTTATTGTTGGTAATATTTTTTTTTTTTTTAAATCTATTTCTGGTAATATTTTTCCTTCGAAAAATCTATTTCTGGTTAAATTTTTCTTTCAAAAAATTTATTTCTGGCAATGATTTTCTTTCAAATATGTATCTCTGGTAATATTTTCTTTTTTCAAAAAATATTAAGCTGGTAATATATATTTTTCTTTTTTTCAAAAATATATAGCTTACTTTTCCAAAAACGTATAGCTGGTAATATTATTTTTTTTAAAAAAAACATATATCTGGTAAAAAAATTTTTTTTTCTTAAACGTATAGCTGGCAATATTATTTTTTCAAAAATGTATAGCTGGTAATATTATTTTTCAAAAACATATAGTTGGTAATACCATTTTTCAAAAACGCACTGCTGGCAACATTATTCTTTCGAAAACGTATAGCTGGTCATACTATTTTTCCAAAAACTTATAGCCATCAACATTATTTTTTCAAAAATGGCCTTTCTGTTGGACGTAGTTTATCATCATACCCAGGACTCAGATGTAGTTTATTGTCATACCCATGTACTCGGATGTAGTTAATCATCATACCCATGGACACGGATGTATCAGGTCATCCCATAAGTTCTGTCCGAATTTTGAATAAAGAAAACAAGTGACCAAATGTTACATTTAATTACAGATTCAATCAACAATATATTTTCCCTGATTATCTATGACTTCCTTCCATCTATTAACAAGCTTACTAATTCCATTACTGTAAAATTCTTTTGGCTTTGATTCAAAGAACTCACAAATGTTAGTTTTAACCTCTTCCTGTGTTACAAAAGCTGTTTCTTCCAAATGATTCTGTAAGCTACAAAACAAATGGTAGTCTGAAGGAGCAAGGTCGGGAGAATAAGGTGGATGAGGAATTTTCTCCCAACCAAGTTCTTCGATCTTTTGTGACGTGATTCTTGCTGTATGTGGTCGCGCATTGTCCTGATGAAACATCACCCGTTTTCGATTCACTAGAGCAGGTCTTTTTTTCCTCAAAGCTTGGTTCAAATGCTCTAATTGCTGACAGTATATTTGAGCATTAATTGTTGCATTAGGTAGTAAGAATTCAAAGTGGATTATTCCTTGGCAATCCCACCAGATTGAAAGAATAACCTTTTGCCCATGAAGTTCCCTTCTCGACTGTGGCTGGGGTCCTTCCCCTTTACCAAGCCACTGTCTACGACGCTTAACATTTCGATAAAAGATCCATTTTTCGTTGCCAGTCACAATTCTATCCAAAAAAGGTGAAACAAGTTGTCGAGAATGAAGAGAAGAACAGATGCCAACTCAGAATTTGAGGTTGTTTTCAGACAATTCATGAGGCACCCATTTTCCAAGTTTAGGAACTTTTCCAAGTTGTTGAAGATGATGATGAACAGTTGTATGGTTTGAACTGAGAACCACTGCCAATTCCTCAACTGATAAAGCAGGATTTTCTTCAAGGGCTGCTTCAAGAAGCTTTTCATCAAACTCAACTGAATGCCCGGTTTGATCTTCATCTTCAAGGGTGAAATCTCCACCTCTGAATTTTGCAAACCATCTTCTGCAAGTTCTTTTATTCACACATTCCTCTCCATAAACTGAGTGAATGTTTCTCGCCGCTTCGGGTGCTGAGTTTCATTTCTTGAACTCATAAAGCATTATGTGCCTCAAATGATTCTTGGGTACTTCCATGTTAGCAGGGTTTTAATCAAACAAAATTCAATTTTATTGTTCTCTGAAATAAAATTTGATCAGTTTAAATGCATCTAAACATAAAAATAATGTTCAGCTCCATTAGACATTATAAAATACTCTTTAAATTTTGTTCATTTTAACAAAAAGTTAAAATTCGGACAGAACTTATGGGATGACCTAATAATTAATTGTCATACCCATGGACGCAGATGTAGTTTATCGTCATACCCAGGATGTAGATATAGTCTGGGAGTTCACTATTTGCCCATATCTTGGACCTGGGAACATCAGCAATTAAGAGGTGGTTCCACGCTTTGAGTATTAGGAAGATATTTCAAAGGTGATATGCAAAGAACCTGTATAAAAACATCAGGAGGCTAATTGACAATAATTGTGTCACATTCCTAGAGTCTAATGCACTTTTCCTTCCTTCTCTGTCACACTTCTATGCACTGCTGGAAGGGTTCTTCTTTGATGCCCCTCATCTTTGTCGTTATGGCCCTTTTGATAGCCTCTACACCTTCAAAACGGGTCCAATTGATGATCCCTTTGAGCTTGGTGAGAAGAAAAGTCACATGGAGCAAGATCAGGTGAATAGGGAGGTTGTTCCAGTACAGTGATGCTCTTCTTGGCCAGGAATTACCAGATTCTCAGGATGTTGTGAGCAGGTGCATTGTTGTGATTTGTTCTGCCACAACTCTTGTACCTTCGTCTGCCCTGAGCAAAGCAAATGCTAAGATTACAGTTATATGCTCCCAGGATATCATGTTAGATGATGTAGTGCCCTTAAACATAATAGCTGTAACAGCCTTAATAAACCTTATATCAGCAGCAGCTCTAGACTATAAAAACATGTGACCTCTAAAGTAACCCTCTCTCTCTTCCAGGTTTTCCTCTTTCGAACTGTGTAACATGAACTTTCCATGTTGAAGCTGAAAGAGCTGTGAACACTTCACACTAAAATACCTATACAGTAAGTCCCACTCAAATATATCATGTATGCAAAATATATCATGTATCATATCATGTATGCAATTATATCATGTATGCAAATATATCATGTATGCAATTTACTTCTAACAAAAAAAAACACTTGTTTTAAACTTTCCTTTTGTTGATTTTATTGATTTTTTTTTCACCACCATTATTTCATGTACTATAAAATATTCATGTAAAAAACCTTACTCATTTAATGATTGGAGTAGCCAATTCACCAAAATGATAATACAATTCACTTATCCCTCTTTTGCCCATAGCTCACACAACACACCCATTCTCATTACTTTTCAGATAGCCCTGATATATAGTTTCCAATGGTCAAGTTTGCTTTCATTTGTTCTATAATACAGTAGTAGCATATATCAGCATTATTTGCTGCCTCCTTTTGGGCTTTTTTGCTACATCATAAAGTCAGTTTATGAACCAGTAACAAACTTTTACCAAACAATTTTGGTATGCTTTTGAATATTTACTATACAGGTGGGCAGTGGAAAATTTTTAAACATGAGAGTGGGCAATGATGCAAAAAAGGTTGGAAACCATTGACCTAAAAGCATTACATATTTATGTAAAGAGGTTTGCTCAACTACTGTCTACTTGGTAGTTTTATACTACAAAAAAGTTACTTGGTGAAAAAACTACCTATGCGAATGAGTAGCTATTTTAACTATATTTATATTAATACTATTAGCAGCAGTAGTGACACTAATTAGTGTAATGAATGGACAGTGCCAAATATCAATTCTCCAAACTTTATTCTGCTAAGCTGAACTGTTAGTAATTAGTTGGCTTTTATACAGACTGGTCAGTATTGAAATGGGGAGATTGGGGTAGTCCATTAGTATCACAATTAGTATAACAAATTCTTTAGTATTTCCTTCCATCCTGCAGTAATTACATGTAGAATGCATAATATACTTTGTGCACAATTGAATTCTCACACCTTTCATATAATTAATTACACAACTTTCACATATTTTATCAAGTAACATTCTTATAATAGCCTCATGATTTGAAAGTAAATTAAGCACACTTGAAACATGTGAACAAAGTTTTGCAAACAATATGTTAATAGTAGTCATAACACAGCTCCAGTTTGCTGACTGCTGGCAAATTACATGAGTTCATAAAACAATGTAAATATGTGACACTCTCCTTATGTAGACATATTCTGTTTCTTCTATCATACTAACACAAATAATTCTGTTGTGTCATAAAAACAAAAACTAAATATTTTTGTGTGGCTTTATTTTATTGAGGATCTTTGTCATTCATTTCTTCCAATTTGAAAGACAAATATTCAATAATAAAATTTATTTGAAATTTGTAGAACTGTGTTTGAAGATTATTTATTTCTTTGTTTTTTATCATGCCAATTCCTCTACAAATATATTTTAGAAGAACAAATATATATATATATATATATATATATATATATATATATATATATATATATATATATATATAAATTTGTGTATTTAGGCAGCAATCCTTCTCTCATGTACATTTCATTAAAAACGACTGACAAGATGCTTTTATTTAATTTTGTATATAATTTCTCGTGCGATCTAATAATGTTTTTCTTTTCCGATGATAAATTATATAAAAACTGTCCGAATGTTCTTTTTATCCGAGTGCTTTCGGCTATACATTTAGCCATTTTCAAGGATTATATTTCAACTGTTAGAATTTGAAATAGTTTGTTATATGTATGTTTTATAAAATGTTTCATTTTTTTTGTTTCAAAACACGGTCAAGATATTATGTCCATGTTCAAAGTTAATATTATTAAGTGTTGGTTTGTTTGTTTTTATTAATAAGGCTTCCATTATTTTTAGCCTTTTTTTGCATGTGGATGATGCTATTATATTAGTGTTGTCGACAAGTATGTTCCGAATAGTGTCCGGTAGGTCTCCATGAATATTTAAATGAGATCTAATTGAGCTATTGTCAGAAAGGTGTATATATGTTTTGAACAATAAAAAATATTAAAAAATTAAAATTTTCAAACACACTGGGTTGTATATTAATATTTTTTGTTTTACTATTTCAATTAGGTTCTTCAACTAGTTTCGGCCAGCATGACCATCATCAAGAGAAAAATCCCTGTTAGTAGCAGTGAACTACAGAAGTGAATAACTGTTTCTAAAGAAAGTGAACTTTATCGGTAGTTTTCATTTATTTTTTATCATTAATTTTGGTCAGTCCTTGTGACTTTGACAGTTTTATTGGTTTCTTGGAATGGGATGTGTGTTAAGTGTATGTTATCTTTTAATTCTTTGGGAGTGTGTGTGATGTGTGTATGTGTGTATATTAGTATGAGTGTGTGTATAAGTGTAAGACCTCAACACCTCTGCAAGCATGTCTGTCGTGTGTGGGTGAGAAATGTGGGTAGGGCTTGATTTATGTTGTTAAATTTATGGTTAAGCCTGTCTGAATAATGTGCTTTGAGGTGCAAAATAAATCCATTTGTCTTTATGTTCCTCTTGTATTTTTCTAAAGTTATATTCTCTGTTTATTACTATTTTTTTCATTTATAGTGAATTTTGTATGGCTTTTAAAAACATTTTTTTCTCGGCGGAAATGTTGTTCTGCATGTAATAATCTTTTGTGGGGAGCCGACTTGATCCGATTCCAATAATTATTAATTCTGCAGTGAAAGGGCCAATCAGATTTTTCCACATATTGTTTTTAGCATCGTGTGCATTCTAAGAAGTAAATTATGTTATGTCTTCTACAGTTAGAGTTCTGGTAGATTTTGAAAGTAGATTTAGTGACTGAGCTAGTGAATGAATTGGTATCTCTAATTTGGTTACTACCTATAATTTCCTTAAGGGTCTTAGGTCTACGATATGCTAGAAGACCGAGTTCCTCAAAGTTTTTAGGTTTGGTTTGAGATATAGTATTTCCCAGTGACTTTTGATTATCTGGGATAGTGGAGGTAGATAGATTGTTTATTTAACCAGTATATCGACCTTCGTTGGGCCATTTAATGCTGAAAAAGTTTTTTTCCAAAAAGTATAGTTGGTAATATTATTTTTTCAAAAACGTATATCTGGTAATAATATTTTTTCAAAAACGTATATCTGGTAATAATATTTTTTCAAAAACGTATATCTGGTAATAATATTTTTTCAAAAAAGTAGAGCTGGTAATAATATTTTTCCAAAAAAGTAGAGCTGGTAATAATATTTTTTCAAAAACGTAGAGCTGGTAATAATGTTTTTTCCAAAAACATAGAGCTGGTAATGTTTTTTTCCAAAACGTATAGCTGGTAATAATATTTTTCAAAAACGTAGAGCTGGTAATAATATTTTTTTATTTTCATTCTGGTCTTTTGTGATCTTTATAAAAAAGCAATTATTTTGTTGATAATATTTATCAAATATGCGGATGTAGTTTGTCGTCATACCCAGGACGCGGATGTAGTTTGTCGTCATACCCCGGACGTGGGAAAGACCTGGAAGTTCACTATTTGCCCATAGCTGGGACCCCAACAGGTGCTACCACCCAGGTCTGGGTGGACCTGGGAACATCAGCAATTAAGAGGTGGTTCCACGCTTCCTCAAAACCTCCTGGTCAGAGGCCTTGCTGTTGGATGCAGTTTAACGTTGTAACCAGGACAGGGATAGTGGAGGAAGAGCAATGTTTAAAGTGGTTACCAGAGAGATGCATCTGGATTTATTTTTTAATTTTATACATAAGGGTGTCTTCTCTAGGTGTGGAAATTGCTTTATTTATTTGTTCCCTGATTAGGTGTTGTTTATAGACCCGTGTTGTGAATTGATGCTTGAGATTTTCAATGTGTTTATTTAGTTCTTCATTGTTGGAACATATCCTTCTGATTCTAAGTGCTTGTGAATAGGGAAGGTTCTCTTTGAGGTGTTTAGGGTGGGAAGACTTAAAGTGTAGATTGTTGTGGGTGTCAGTGATTTTAGTGTGTAGTGTCATTTGTAGTTTTCTGTTTTTATCAATGTAGATGCAGGTGTCTAAAAATATTACCAATCTTGTTCATATATTATATATGTGTGTGTGTGTGTGTGTGTATATATATATATATTTATACATATATTCTTCTAAAATATAACATATGATGCTATCGATCCGAGGGGGTGATCCTAGCATGCGGCTCCTCTGGAAAGTGCCTGAAAATCATGTCACGGGTTGACCTAAGCCTTGTGCGTGAAATTGGGTAGACGGAACCCTTTGGTTGATAGCTGTGCTAGCATGAAGTTACAAGTCATCGTGACGAGGGGTTGAATGTGCTGGCCAGACGCTCGCTAAGGCACATTTGTGTATGTTCAACACCCACAGAGCCCACCTGTGGCTTATACTGCAACTATACTGAGCAGACCTTAGTTACAGTTTCTGGGAGAGAGTGTGTTATCAACAAGGTTGGCTCTGTGGGTTTTGGACAAACACAAATGTGCCTGAGGGAGCATCTGCAACATGAATTGGCTAGCCCATCTAATAGACGGGTATCCTCGAATACAAGTAGCCAGCTATTATTATTATTACTATTATTTAGATACTTGTATATAGATGTATTCAACCATGTATGCACCATTTTGTTTCATTACCTGTTGGGGCACACCCACCTTCACAATCACAATAGACTGATCCTATTGTTATAAATAGAACAGTAGTTCTAGAGCAGTGTAGTGCAGTGCAGAGTGAGACTTCTGTAGTGATCAGTTACACTTCCGTTTCTCGACCGGAAGATACCGTTGGACTTTATTACTATTACTTATTGTTACTACTAACCTACATTCATTCTACTACTAATCTCTCTGATGTAAATACCTCTCTGAATATACCAGTATTTTTCCCTACGACTGTGTTTGTTCGTTATTACCATATACTCACATGGAAACACTCCACATCTCAACATTACCTTTTGCCATCTTTAAAGCAACTTCATTATTCCATCCTCCCAGAACTTGGCATCTTTCTATGTTGGGTTTTACAGGCTTAATAAAACACCTTCTAAGTATAGAAAGAAAAGCTTAGAGAGAGAGAGAGAGAAAGAAAGCAAGAAGAGATTTAAAGGAAAGCACAAATGCGCCTTATTTTCATTTCATTTCTTTCTTTTTTTTGTGTTTATATATATTATTTTTATATTTCATTTTTATTGGAGCTCACTACAATATTTCTTTTTTTTTAAGCATTCAACCAAGGCTGGAGTGCCACTAGCATGCAAGGAGTTTCAGAGAGTGAGAGCGAGAGTAAAGAGGCGTGTTTGAGGAAAGGATAAAGAGAAGGACGATGAACAAGATCAAGGCAACAGAAGATGTCAATTGACATTACAGTTCAATACTTGACGATTATAGCTATCAGGTAAGCAAGTAAGAGGAAGGGAGTTCCACAGATGGGAAGTGTGAGGTAAGAAGCTGCTGGAGTAGAAAAGGCAGCTACATTTAACCATTTTGACAGTGAAAGGGTTGGACCGAGATGCCAACCTAGTAGCACGCTTAAATTTATGCAGTTAGGGAACCAGCAAAAGTAGCTCATCATGTCATGAAAATACTTGTAGAAAAGGCAGAGAGAAGCCACAACACGTCTGTGAGAAAGTGACTGTAGACAAGATTGCCAGATCAGGACCCAACATATATGAAGAAGCAGAGACATTAACCTTAAAGCTATTGTTCAGTTAGTTGGAGTGATAATAGGGTGTCCAATCCAAATAAACACAAGAGAAATTGGTAGGTGACACTTACACCTAAAGGGGGGCGGGGGGCTAATGCAAATAATCAAGGCTGCTGTGTAATACCTCTAAAGCCTTGTCATCCTGGGTTTTTTGTCCCAATCCATGAATTTGTTTGGCTTTTGATGCCATATACCCAAAAAACACTATATAAAATTCACTATTTTTTCCATCCATAATGTTGAATATGATAATATTATTCAAATTTTTTAACAAGAAAAGTCTCAAGTTGATGTTAAAAATTGCTGCAAAACATTATCGATATATTTAAGATGGAATCGTTTATTATGACATGTCTCTAATTTGTATTTAGATACATTATAATTATTTTCAATTTTTCTAGTTGAATTGTTCACCTATATTGCATATGATACATTATTGTACATAATTAGGTTATAATAAAATTTCTGTTTTATATGAATACTATTTTATGAAAATTAAGATGTAGTAGAGTGGGTGGCAATGTATCATAGATTTAGTGGGGCAGCATAAATCAGGGAGGTGGGGCCCACAAGATCCTTGCACTGGCTCTGTACATGCAAAAATAGCTGGAAAGAATGAATACATTGTTCTCCTCCATGTCTCACTTCGATGATAATGCCTCAATACGGCTGATCGTGGATAGATTTGTTTGGCCATGCATGCAAAATTGACATTCGGCAGTTGTCAAAAACCTGTGTGCCTTGTCAAAAGGCTAAAGTTGGAAGGCATACCCATTCAACTCCTGAATTTTTTCCATGATAAGCAGTTTGCACATGTGAATGTGGACATTACTGGACCATTCTCCTCATGTGAGGGACAAATATACCTGTTGCCATGCGTTGATCACTTCTCTCGTTGGTGTGAATCTTTTCCTATGTCAAACATTAGCGCACACACCACTGCAAAGACTTTTTTTCAGGGTGGGTGTCTCGTTTTTAGGGTCCCTGCTAGAATTATCACTGACAAAATGGCAGTTGACATGGATCCTGAGGAGTAAAAGAATTAAAACCACTGCTTATCATCTTGAGGCAAATGGCTTAAAGATTTAATTGTACATTCAAGTACACTCAAGTCAGCCTTAAGTGCTAAGATGAATGAAATTGACTGGAGAATCTACTCTTAGTCCTTTTGGGACTCTGCACTGCAGTTAAAGATGACATAAAATCTTCATCCACTGAGATGGTGTATAGTGTAGTGGACCGTGCAGTGTGTGAATGTGAGGGAGAGGAGATGTGGATGTATCTCTAGGTTAAGACTTCCTGCTGGACAGTCCAGCTACATAAGAATGTTGGACAGAAAACAAACAAGACCGATATACATGTATGCAAACAAATATATATTAATAACGAATAGATGAATACACGAATTACAAATACATTGAAGACATGGAAAGTTGCAGAGTATTTGTAAGGAGAAGTTATTGTGTGTGGGTGTTGAGTGTCCGTACGGATGTGTTAATAGTTTTAAGCGTATTCCCAGAATATGGGAAACGCTGTCTGTGTGAGAGGTCACATAGTGGTGTAAGTGAAAAAGAGAAAGATTTTTTACCTCACCTCACGCGCAAGGTTGCGGGCCCCAGTCGAGGCAACTGGCCGCACGTGCGCGAAACCGTGGAAAAAGGAAGAGGCGAAAGGTCAGCTAGTATTTATACTCCCAGGAAAGAGAGACCCCTGTTGAAGGGTTAAGGAAATGAGGAGGAGCTAACTGCGACAATAGCACCACACTCAGAATCCCAAGACAGTTTTTTCTGCAACCCTCACAGAAACTTTTGAAAATGACCTCATTTGTTGATTGGCTTACTGAGAGAATGGTGAATTTAGCATTCAATTCTTCTGTGCAGGCTCAAAGGCCTATATACGTGCCTAAACTCTTGCAAACATATACATGTTTTTGTGCGTGACTAGGCTAATTCTCATAAATTGCATCCATTTTACTTCAAAATCCTCAAGAGACCTCAAAAGTATTTTGCGGTGAGCATTAACAATGCAGCACAAAACATTGTTGTGGACAGGTTGAAAACTGCCTTTCTGGACTTTACCTGGCTCAACACGGACACTCCAGTGACTTCTCCATCACCAGTAGCACCTGATGTAATAAAAAGAGACTGTCACATGGCTTACATTTATCAACATAAAATTTGTTTTTCAGGTCATCGTTTTCAGCAGGACTGCTTAGATATAGCACAAGGCCGAAATTATGTGACACCCAGTGAGGATTGAACTCACTACTCAGTCGTAATTGTTCTAGCGAGACAAGCTTGCTACGTCGGGGATGCCCACACAGATTTAGTAATGTGTGCATAAAATCAACGATAACCACGTAACATAACTGGTAGAAGTTTTCTGATTGAAGTTACTTCCCCTTATTTTTTCGGTCGACTCGACACTTATATAAATTAAATGATTTGAGTAAAACAAAAATTAGCTTTAGATATTTTAATTTGTAAAATTGAACAATGTGTTAATGATGATATTAACGATTAATTTAATGTTCTTAATCAATCTGTTTATCGTTATAGAAGCTAAATAGTTTTGTTTTTCATTCTTTTGGACACCAGATGTCGCCAGCATCGATTTGTCTTTTTTTTTTGTTGTTATGGCGTATTCAGTCGGAGAAGAATGATTTCGTAGTTTAAAGTTAAGTTCATTTTCTTTTTAAAAATATTTCTTTATTGCTAATCCGCTTCTTTTATTTATTTTCTGATTTTTTTTTGTTCTATTAATCGACGTTTTTTTTGTTTTTTTTTAAGTGTAACATTAAGAACCGCAATATAGAATTTTTCTTGACTTCTTAGTAATTTCGGAAGTCAGCGATCAATTTAAATTTTAATGCTCTCCTAAAAGCAAACAATCTCTTCTTTAAGACGAAAAGAAAAGTTTTTAATTTGTTTGGTAAATTAAGTGAACATGGAAAATTTTGTCTGAGATTAATTAAAAAAAAAAATAGATTTTTTTTTTACTTTATAAAATTTTGAATAATCGCTTTGAAATATTTTTTAATCTGTAAATAAAAAAAAAAAAAATACTTTTATTTAGTTTTATTTTGATTACGACTGCTCTAAAGGATTTCTCTATAAATTAAATTAAATTTCTTTTAAATATTTTAAAAGTAGCTGATTGAGTACGCACCAAAAAAATGATAAAATAAGTTTACTTTAACGTTTCAAACGATTTCTGCGTACCGATCACTGATTTACCTTCTCTGCCTTTTACATTTTATTTTTTACCATTATATTTTTTTACCAATTCATTTTTGAGTCTGTAGACACTGAATGTTTGGAATTATTGTGGAAACTTTGCAAAAAGCTAGGGAACCAAAAAAAAACAATATTTATTTCCACTAAAAAAATGTATTTGAAGAGAAAATGAAGTATGGTTGATTTTAGCGTTTCAAACGATTATTTTTTTATATTTTTTATTTACATAATTGACACTGATTGATCTTCCTTACTTTTTTTTTTTACACTACAGTACTCTTCATTTTTTTTTTTTTTTCATTTCTGTTGCAGATCGGTTCGACTTTTATTTTTGTTTTTCAAATTCTGAGTTAATTTGTTTGTAGTCAAAAGGTAATGAAAATGTTCTGTTATGGTGTGAAATTGCCTGATTATTA
Organism: Acanthosepion esculentum; assembly: GCA_964036315.1. Lineage (NCBI taxonomy): Eukaryota > Metazoa > Mollusca > Cephalopoda > Sepiida > Sepiidae > Acanthosepion > Acanthosepion esculentum. The sequence goes on from OZ038497.1 coordinate 13,159,598, forward strand.
CTAAAATGACATTAAAAGTTTTCTCTCTATTACCGTTTAGGAGATATGGACAATGTAAGTGTGACTTCTTTCGCGTCGCGTTGACAGAACGGCTGTCATTATTACTGGCTTTGTTTACATACGTTTGCCTCGAGTAGTGATGCGGCGCGGAAGCTTCACTTGTCTTGATTACTGCGCAATGCGCGAAGTTTAAAAATATGAATGCGCGATTCCAATATAGCAGGAAAAATAAAAAACGAAAAATAAAATCAAAATTACGTGCCTGTTATTTTTTTAAATTGTGCCATGAAAGTTTTTCTTTAAAATCCGACAATTAAAATAAAAATTACGTGTTTAGGTAACAAAAAAAAAAGTTTTCCTTTTTTCAACAGTGTAAACTTTAAACAAAGTGTTCACCCATGACATATTTATTTTAAAAAAAAGCTTTCAAGTGTTTCTATAATAAATTTAAACTAATTTACAAAAAGAAAAGAAAAAAGAATTCATTATTAAAAGCTTCATTTCTACAAAGAAACAATACTTTTAATTGAAAAAAAAAGGAATTTCTATACCAATTAAAATAATATTTATTTAAAAAGCTTCGTTAAAGAAAAAGAAAACGTATTTTAAGATAACTTTCGCGAAAATTGCGCAGTAAAAAGGCTGTTAAGTAAGCTTCCGCGCATTTCTTCTCGGGGCAAACGTATGTAAGCAACGCCAGTAATGGCGGCTGGACAATGCGAAAGAGATCGAACTTAGATTTTCGATAAATCCTAAACGGTAATCGAGCAAAAACTTTTAATGTCATTTTCGAAATTATCAGGCAATTCCACACCATAAATTGACCATTTTCATTACCATAGACTTTTGGTGCTTATACTGCAAGTTACAGGTTAAATTAAATTTCTTCACATTTTTTAATAAATTATATTAAATTTCAAAGACTTTTTTTTTCATTTGATTTCGAATGTCTTTTCGTGTCGAAGCACAGCTCATAATGAATTTCATTTTAAGAAGTTTGCGTCCGATGTAAGGGAGATAAGTCAGTATGTCAAAATAGTTTGAATCGGTGGAAGCCAGGGTACCACATAAATTGTTTTTTTTTTTCCCGAAATGAAAACAAAAAATTGATACCTCCTGTTAAAAAGAAAAAAAATCCCCAAAAATCAGGAAATTATCTGATTCAGTACTTCATTAACGAATGAATTGTATATTGAATAGGTTATTTTATTAGAAAACTTTGTGAAAATATTGGGGAATGCGGGACGCAATTTCTTCTTTTATTTTAATTGCCAAAACACATCAAGCAATGACACAATCATACTTATACAATGTAATAATATCTTATGCTCATTTCTGATTTTATTATTTTCAAATTTCATGAGCATTTTTTCCCTATTAAAATTTAAAGTGTGTCCCTCAGAGTTTTAGTTATTCCATGAGTGTGTCCCCTGAAGTGAAAAACTGTTGAGAAACTGCATTAGACTATGAAATTGCATAGGGAGTCATTATTACAAAATCAGTATGTTTGTAAAGGACATTCAACCTTATTTCATTTAGAACATCGTTGTTAAATGGTTTCTTCATATAAATCTGTGGTTATATTTATCCTGAATCCTTTGTGTTTCTTTGTTGGGGTTAATTGAAAGTTTCAAACTCTAGCTATAACCAACAGATATTTTCTGTTAAGTACTATGGAAGGGGATACCCTTTCCCTCATTGATTCTTCAAGTTAAAAAAAAATACCTTATCACAGAATTGATAGATGAGTTTCCATAATCGTAAAAGAATGGGTAAAAATCACTTCCAAAGTTTAATTTACATTTGAGAGAAAAAATAAAAATTTACAATTATTAATTTTTCTCTGGTTGTTAGGTAAGCATTTATTGTTATTCTTTATTAATTTATTCAGGCCCTGGAGCCTTGACATTTATTGTCACATCATTTTGGGCATTGTATCCTCTTACAGGTATCTGTCATTGGTAACCTACCAGGAATTTTTAAATTGAACATCTTTTTCTTCATTTGTAATAAGATTGTCCACCATTCACTGCCATATAGGAGAGCTAATATTACATAATAGTTCTGTACTCTTTGTTTCTAATGAAATTCTCTTGATTTTTAATACTTTGCTTAGCTTTTGAAGACATTTTTTATTATGCAAATACAAAAGCAATACTAATTGAAAAACTAATAAGAATGCTGGGAGTTGATTATGCATTCATCTGTATACACACACACACATATGCATTCATCTGCATACACACACACACACACACACATATATATGCATTCATCTGCACACACACACACACACACACACACATATATATGCATTCATCTGCACATATATATGCATTCATCTGCACACACACATATATTATCTCTAACATGTTTTAGGTCGACTCATCCATGGAGTGTGTCATCAATCAAGATCATGCAAAGTTGAATAGTGACGATGCACATCATGGTAGAGTTGTTCTAAAGCATGTTAGAGCTAGCGTATGTGTGTGTGTCAGATCTAACTACAGTTTCCCCTTGCCAAGGTGGGGTGCAAATTCATATTTCCATATTTCTCTGGTGTATTTCAAACAGAAATTATATTGATTGAAATCTGTTTTTTTTTTTGTGTGTGTGTGTGTGTGTGGGGGGTCTAAAAATAACTGATTACCCCCCCCCCTTTACATGTATTTCATCGCAATGTAATTCTCTGTATTAAAAAATCTTCCAAAAACCAAAATATGCTTTTCTGAAACTTTAGTTGAGGAATATTAGCTGATTTAAAGTATAATTAATCTGATTTGAAACAAATATTATTTACTTTAATTTAAAAATAACAGAGAAATAGATTTTTAAAACAAACCATGGTAGTGATAAAGTGCTTGCCAAGGCTCAAATCAGTTGACAAGCGCTTCTGAAGGTTTTGACAGATTTATTGTTGTTCTACAAAGCCTTTATCTGTTAAAACATAATTTAAGAAAATGACAGGTGAATGCTTTTTTATATAATTTTTAAGTACTGAGTAATCTTAAAAATGTTGGAAATATTCTCTTTTTGCTTATGTTTAGTCATATTAATTTTATTTTATTTTTATTTTTTTAAAATCATTTCAATCCAAGCAAGACAATTAAGCCACTAAGATGCATGGGATTACAGAGTGAAAGGATATGAGAACAAGACCAACATTATCAAGGAGAGAGAACAATAAAAGAACAGGAATTAAGGAGATAACAATTGACATTACATTTAAATTTTTGAAGATCAAAGTTGACTCTAAGGCAAGAAGCTGAAAGAAAGTTCCACAAGCAAGGAGTGTGAGAAAAGAAACTGTCAGCATAGAACTTATGGTTACATCTGGCCATTTCAACTATAAAAAGATGAGACCTTGCTTCCAATTTAGTACTGCACTTAAATAGGAAAGAAAGCCATTTCAATGTAACTAAACTCATAGAATGCTTGAATACAATATAAAATATTTAGTAACTTTCGTTTTTTGTTTCCTCAATTGCTTAAATCGCACTGACATCAGTCATAAAATTGCTTAAGCTTTTAGTTCAATTTGAATAAAGTTTCTTGTAAAGAAATAATTGCATATTAATATATGATTTTGATTTTTGTTTTTTTCAGGTGCCGCCTTTATCAAATTTGCCATATTCCCAAATATAATGAAAAAGATGAAATGAAAATTCTTTAAAGGGAAATATTATTTGCAAGACTAATTAAAACAAATCAGAAGAGAAGTTTGTTTTATTTTTAAAAATTCTTGAAGAATTCAAAAGAAAAGTTGCCAATATAACCACTTCCATTTTGGTTCCTTCAACCTAAGCACACAACCAAAGTCAAAACATTTAATTCTTCTGAAAGAGAAAAATAATCAATAAAAAATCAGAAAAAAATTCCAACTTGAAGCATAAAACAGTAAATTTCCATAAATATCAGCAAATGAATCCAGAACTAAACCAACCTGGAACAGAAACCAATGAACTTGCTTCAGCCCTGCCTTGGGATATGAACAACTCCTATTGGTATGCAGACAAGTGTTTTTCTAAATACTGGCGCCATTATAATGATGCCAGACAGTGGTACATGAACCATTTGCACTACCTAAATGCCGTTAACAGTTCTTTATGCTACCTTCCCCAAACGGCTTCAGCTCCTCTACAACCGCGGAGTTCATTATCACAAACAGGTGGATGGAAATACAGGAAACACAAGAGACAGAAAAAGACTGTCACCCAGAGGCAATCATGTAAGTCTGTTACTTCTTCAAAAGAGACAGGCTGGTCCAGTCAGGGGGAAGAAGAATTCCAAGTAGAAATTACAGATGCCTGGCGAGAATTTCTTGCCAAATCCAGTGAGTTGAAGAAAAAAAAAGGTAAGTCAATCCTAAGTTGTATACTTAACCTTTTATTTTTGGCACTAAATAGACTTGTTCACTTGTAAAAAAAAAAACATTTTTCAGGCATATAATTTTTGGAGATGGCCATTCATTAAACATTCCTTCTGCCATGAAACTTGTCAGAATCCAAAAATTATTCTTTTAATTTTAGGCAGCTCCTGTTTATAATATCAATATGATCCCTCACTTTTTACAGTGCTTACAAATGTCAAGTTTGAAACTATTTATATAATTGATATCTGCATTTGAAAACAGACATTTTTTTTTTTTTTTTTTTTTTTTTAGAAAATGATTTCTTTTAAATAAATAAATGGATACATTTTTGAGTTTTATTTTAGGGAAATATTTTAAACAAACAATTGTTTGGCAAAAGCAGTTTTTTTTTCATTCTCTTTTTTTTTATACAAAAAGATATTTGTCATTAAAGAACAAACATGTATACATTTTAATTAAGAACAAAAATTTATATAAATTAAGTACAAAAAAAATTGTGCAGATATCAATGACATTAGCACATTTTCAAGACAACATTTGTAAATAAACTATGTAAAAGTTAGAGATTGATTTGGCTCTCTCTTGATATGATAAACAGCACACACCCCCTACACACACACACTTCTAAATTAATAAAAAAAGTTGACATTTTTCAATTTAGACTTCTTGCAACTTAAAGATCTAAATAATGCTAATCTACAAAATTTCTTATTATTTTACAAGTGGACCTATCTATTTAAATAGTGCCTTTTTTTTCCAACATTCTCTTAAAAAAAAAAATCAAAGAGAAGAATGATGATAATGAAAATTAGCCGTTTCTATATCGGAAATGTTTGGTATTCATTGATTGAAAAATCAGTTTTAATGTCAGTTAAAATTTATACAATCATTTTTTAAAACAATCTTTCACAAAAATAGTCCACTGTTATCACTCTTTCTAGTATTGATGGGAGTTTCCTTCCTAACCTTTCGTTTAAGGTAATGTGGAATGCAAACCAATTTGAAATTCTATTGATTAATTTAAGATTGAAGTTATATTAGACTATTGTCCTCATCTTTGTCACCAGATTTATTACGTTTTGGCTGCTCTATGCTCCAGTCTTCTTCAGGTGGTTGGAATGTCGAACTGAACCCTTTATTTCACTCTCATTCCACGTGCCATGTTTTAATGGATGTCAGTTATCATTTATTTCCTGTTAATTCCCCTCTCCAAGTTCTCCACTGCCTTAACCAGGTATTAAACTCACTCTTTGGGTCCTGTCACAGACATCTGTGTATGAATTTCTGGGTATTATAAACCTAATGTCTTCAGCAATCATTTTTTACCAGAGCTCATATTGCAATTTTTGTTGTTATTCATCGCTTTTCTCTGGCCCTCCTTATTACTGGTTCCCATATTGTATTCCTTTCTATGCTTGGTCGGCTCAGGAGATTTTTGTGGCATATGTGCTGATTCCTTAAATTTACGAATTTTCCAACGGTGTTCTTTGTCTACAATCTCAACCTGATCCCACAGAGGGTGGTGATCTCCTTTCTCCCTCCATATGTGGTCAGCAACGCCTGATTTTTCCACTTCCCCTCATGTTACAGCTTTTTGATGTTCTTGAAGCCTTACCTTAAGTATAAGTAGTACCCTACAATGTAACATCTACCCTGGGTACATGGCAGCAGCCCCAAAAATCTGGGATAGGCGGGTACAAGAGGAGGACAACAACACTCAGAAAACAGTCTGCCTGCTTTATGTGAAGGGGTTATCAGAGAAAATACAAAGGATCTGCGGTCCATATAACATCAGGACAACCTTCAAAAGCTGGACGACACTTTGCAGATATCTCTCCCGAGTTCTGTTCTCCTCTATGGAGGGTCATACCTCTCTATATGTATCACACTGTTTACATATAACTTCAACTGGATTTTTTTTTTTTTTTTGCTTCATATTCTGAATTTATCTCATAAACTTTTAAAATCCTGATCTGTTGGTTTCAATCCATAGTGGGAATGATTATTTATTGTTATGAATTATAACAATTGCGGCACAAGGTCAAAGGGGAAAGGCTGGTCAACATTTAACTATCCTCGACCTAGCTAATCAGATTCACAACCCATACATTTATTACAATTTGCTCATTCACCATAAGAACTCATCCTTCACCATCCGATCCTACATATACAACAATACAATATATTCATAGGGAACCTACAAAATAAAACCCCCCATGACATAAAAAGTTCAATGTCGTTTTTTTCTCTCTTTTTCTTTTTTCTTATAAAAATATATACTCATAAAATGAGAGATGGGACGAACCGATAAAACGAAGCTAAAATACAACAAAACATTAAAACTAAAAATAACTGATGTTAATAGGACCCATCCACCCCACAAAAATGAGAGCAACTGCTGTAATCTGCCTTTAGACAGAATCAAGAAGCTCACTAATGCAAAGGGAAGGATAAAAATAAATGACAGTGGGAAAATCAAAGACTGGCCCAGTCGAGATGAAAAAACAGAATGGAACAAAAAACAAACTGGGGAGGTTTGGAATTTTGATATGGATCATAACAAAAGATAATGCCGGGAATAACATTTATTCACATTAACTAGTTGAACAAGAAATAGTCTAACTTAACCAGGGGAGAGTTTGACAGGAAACTGCCCCGTTGCATCAAAGGGGACTTAAAAAAAATATCAAGGCTGGCCCCATTTTTACTTGAATCAAGCTCGAGACTTTCACCCACCTTTTGCTGAAATCTGTTGATAACAAACGCTTTCTATCAGTTCTGATCTTCCTCTTGAGCTGATGTCCAAAGAATCCGACAAGATCCTGATGAGAATAGCGTTCATATCGCAAGATTCCATCCATTTATGACGTCCATACCATCATTCGTTTCACCCCAGAGAAAAGAAGCGGCACATTATTGCGTGCATATGCAAGATCGATGGACATGATGTTCAGGATTGATACAAGCTGTCAACCCGCTGACATAGTCCAAGATTGGGTGCACCAGTGTACAATTTTTGAAGGCATGCGGAACTGTTTCCTTTTGACGAAGGTCACACTGATGATAGTCAGGCAAATCCACCCATCCCCTCTGAAGGCTTACATCATTGAGAGATAGCACATTCTGAATCAACCACCAGGTAAGTGAAAACTCAGAGGGTTGCTGAGGTAATCTTCCACTGGTGCCCAAGACCAGAAAGAGTGTATCTCAGTCACCGACATGCCTAGCTGCCCACAAAGAGGATCCTTCACAACCCCCTCCACTAATTCCCCATAGAATTGTCTCCTAGACTGTGAAGGATCAATGGACTAAGGAATAACCTTCAAGGGCGTTTGACCCTCTCTGAAGAATCTCTACTGATTCTGGGCCTTATGACAAGGCTCAACCCTTGAAACATGAGGAGTGGTGGTAAGGCACTCCCTTCCAAGATCAAGTCCTCTGTTAACGTATGGCATAGGAAAGTCAACTTTGAGGCGTGTTGATGACTCACCAAGTGTGTCATTCCCAGCCCTCCATGACACAGACACTGGGCACAGACCTCTCTGCAAGAAAAATGGACAAGTCCAAAAAAAGAAAAAATTCCATAATGGGAATGACTGCAAAATACTTTCCCTTCCCCATTTTATCGGCAGAAGTACACAAATGCATGCTGGGATTTTTTCCTAGCCATTAAAATAGGCTGATTCTCAGTTTCATCTGACTCAGTCCAGGTCTCTCTTGTCTCGATCAAAACACTACATTTGCTTATCCAAACATGTTAGTTTGCAAACTTTTTGCCCTATTACTGTTAATTTGCCTTGCATATATTGTTTGCTTGTTTTATATTCTTTTTTGCTCTTTTCTTTTTCTTGTTATTCCAAACTTTGTCATTTCTGTTTTGGTGAACAGTTCTGTTACTTATTTTGCATTTTTTTTTTTTTTTTTTTTTTAATTTAAAAAAATAAATCCTTCTAATGATCCAATTTCTGTGGGTAAATTAGAGCAAAAAAAAGCACATCATAACAAGACTTTTGTTTCGGAAAGATTATTAAATTTCGAGAACATTTTGTAACTTATTAGAGTAGAGTCAACATTTATGCTCAGCCTAGTAATAATGGGTCCGTTTTTTGTATGTTTGTGTATTACTGATTAATTGCTGTATAAATAATAATATTTGGCCAATCACATCTTTTTATTTGTTAATACAAAAATTATTAAATGTTTTATTTCTTTTTCTTTCCATTTTTCCCTTGTAATCTTTTCCACACTTTATTACAAAAACAATTTCTCTAAATTGTAAGCAAATATGTTCCCAAATCATTTATTGACATGTCACTCCTGCTGAGTAAGTGCATTAACAGGAGAACAAAGAACAACTAACTTTAATTTTAAAGCTTATGGCCACATCAGGTTGAAACTCTGGTCTCTGTATAATCACCAAAGTTAAGCAACATTGAGCCTTGTCAATATCTAGTGACAACTTGGGAATACCAGGAGCTGTAAGCCTGGATGGCTCAGAACTGTTAATTGGAGAGCCTAGTTCCAATTCTAGTTGGGTTTGTTATATTCACTTCTGTGCAAATACCCTTGTAAAAGGTATGAATCTACCTCTTCTCCCTCCAGCTATAGGTTAATTAGTAAGACTTGAATCACTAAATCATTATTATCACCCCAAAAAATTCTTACAATCTAAAAATATTTCCTGGCTTTAAATAACCTGCAAAGTGTTGATAAGCCATAAAAAATGAATAGAGCAATCAATTTGTTAATTACAAAATAGGATCCCATTAATTTTCTGCAAATAAATAGAAAGTGATTTGGCCTAAACTTAACACACCATTCATCTTAATTTCAGTTGCTTTATTTAAACCAATATTATTGTAATTAGTAGTAGTAATATCATCTTGAATTTCATCATTAGATGAAACATTGCCAATCATTATTAATGTTTCACTTGTATTTCTTTCATCTTAATTTCACATTTTTTATAACATTAATTGTAGTAGTAGTAGTAGTATCATCTTGCATTGTTATTATTAGATGAATCAGTCCTGCATTATTCATTTTCGCATAATATTTAATTCATCTTAATAACTTGTTTATTTTTTTTAATGGCACTTGTTCATAGTTGCTAGATTCATCAAACTGAAATACAGGACAGTCCATTCAAATTTAAATTCAAATGATTTCTAATTACTTTTTTGTATCCATAAGTCTGTTTCATGCAGTAATGTTATATCAATTTGAAATTGTCCTATAGATATATATATATATATATATATATATATATATATATATATATATATATATTTATATATATATATTTTTTTTTTTTTTTGGACAAATGTGCCAATTCTAAATTTACTATCAAGCCATGTCTCCAATGTCTTCAGCTATCATCTATCTTCTTTTTTACTTTTTTCAGAAATGACAAAAACAATGGAGAATAATTCACAACATAACGACCAGTGTATAAATATTGAAGACTGTAAGTAAATTGTTACTTTTGTATTATTGCTTTCATGAAATATCATATTTACACAATCAGGATATTGTAGATTTTGAATGAAACGCGTTGCATATGGAGAAAGAGCTTCTTGCTATAGTTTCAAATAACTTTTCTTTTTGTAGAAAAAATATGAACGGCTGCAAATTAAGATGTAGCAAAAGGAAGGGGGTGCAAATGCAGGTCGTAGTGAAAAGAACAGCCACAAATGTTGCGGAGGGGGGGGAAGGGAACGGCCGCAAATGCAAAAGTGAGGGAAGCAAAGGGAACGGCCGCAAATGTAAAAGTGATAAAAAACACCACACATGATTATGTGTGATGTTTTTATAAAATCAGGTTGGAGCGACCATTCCAGCATGTACTACTGTGAGGAAGTGTCTGTAAACCAGGTTGTGGGTTGACCCAAGCTTTGTGAATGAAATTGGGCAGCTGAAACTGTTCAGAACAGAACTCGAAATTAACATCCTCCTGTCATCCCAGCAACGATGAAACATTAGACTGATTAAGTTTCTTGGGACATTGTCAGGATGATACAGATTTTTTTAAATTACAATTCTATTATACTTATTCTAAAAGCAACTAATTTCTTAAAATGAAAAGAATTTATAACTCTTGCCAATAGTGACAGGCTTTTAATAAATGGAAGACACACACACACACACACACACACACACACACATAAATTAGACAAAACTTAAGAGCTTCTTATTAAACTGGTGAATGAAAGCCAAATGAAAAACGAAGGCTAAATGACTTAAAAATTTGATATTTCTGTCATTTATCTCTAAATGAGAACAACGTTGAATCTGATTGGAAGAACTAATTTTGCTTTAATAAATGTTTTTTCTATGAAAATATTTATTCCTGGTAAATTTTGTTAATATAAAAATGTATTGCTGGTATTTTTACTATAAAAATTGTATTTTCACAATGTTTCAACCCCAGCTTGGGGCTTTATTATTCGCCTGTAGCTGGGACCTTAACATCAAAAAAAGGTTTTTCCACTTTGTCATACAACCTCCTCCCCACCCAATATTGTTGTTGATATATAAAAATTTATATATCGTTATCTCTTCCATACATGATATGTTTCAAAGGTTGTCACAGCCTGAAGTTGATTGTGGGGATAAATGATTCCATAGCATGCGCCTCAATCAAATTGCCTCTGGCAAGTAAGTCCAGCTCCAAGCTAGAGAATGTGCAAAGGCAGACAGCTGGCACCTCATAACCACTACTTCAGGTAGGTGGAGCTCAACAGCCCAGAAAGGCAGTGCATCCACGTTTGAACCTCTGCTGTCTTGCAGTCGCGTATCCAACCAAACAGAAAAGCCTATAGAAGTAAATCCAGACAGAAAATCTGGAGTGAAGCCCCAAAGGGGGTTGACTGTAAATGCTGGCAACTCCTGCAACCAAGCTAATGTAATACCCTGTATTCCTTTGGATCTTGTCAGTACAGCCAAAGTGAGGGCGGAGGGGGACATGTAGCCTGGGCAGCTCACAGTGCCCTTTATACCATCACCCAGTCCTGCGCCTGGAGAGATCACTCCAGTTTCACCCCCAAAGGACTGAATCTTCCCTCGGCTGCACTCTACCATTTATTTTGCAAGACAAACAAATGTCTACTAATTGTAAATCAACATTCTTGATGTTTTGTTTTGATAAAAAAACAGTTTTGATTGTGAAGAATTGGGATGCACTAATATTCTCTTCATATAAATATTTCTTTCCTAAATGCATCAATGATGTTTTGCAACTAACAATTATAAATGATAACGTAGTTTTAAAAAAAACAAAAAAAAACAGGGTTTTGACTTCAAGGTAGTTTAAAATTGGAGTGGAATTTAAAATTGTTTTTCTTTTTTTGGATGATTCTGGAGCAATGTTAAAAACAGTTCCGAAGTTGTCAATGGTTATGCTAACACAAGTTTACAAGTCATCGTGTCTGATGGTTTGAATGTATTGATCTTGGTTGATTATGCACTGTCAGAAACTGTAACAAAAGTCTGCCTGGCTTAGTTGCAGTATAAACGACAGGTTGGCTGTGCGTCTTTTGAAGAAATACAAATGTGCTTCTACAACAGAAACACAGAAAACCAAAATATGCTTTTGTGAGAAATTACATATTAATAAACATCAACGAAAGGTTAATGTCCCTGTCTACTTGGTGGACATTTCTTCTATATTTTTGGTTAAGTATCCTTTATCCAAAAATCTCCAAAATCCTAAAGTTTTTCAGGTGCTGACATGACTTGCCAGAAATGGAAAATTGCAGAAAACCCAACTACATAGCTTGCTTACATTGATGCCAGTTTTTTATTAGCAATCATCACAGCACCACCTTTTGTTTGTGGATTACTTAACAGCTCTTTTGTGCTCTGTAAAGATATTATTCAAAAAGTCCTACATTTATATATATTTTGTAACTAGTAATCGTTTTTTTTTTTTTTTTTTTTGTACGCATACAGAAAGTACAAAACATTATTTTTATGTGAAATCTTAATTTCACCAGATAAAAATCCGTTTGAACATTACATGGCTAGCGTCATTACCTGTCTGGACATAAAATTTATTAAATTTTTATATAAACCTACTTTCAGGGTATATGTATAAGTTGTGTTATGAGGGATATCGTGTTGATGCTTGGGTTCCATTCCCAAGCTGCTCCATTTTATAGACGCTATATACAAATTAAATAACCTGTATTCTAAAATCAAGAAAAATCTGAAAACTGAAACACTTCTGGTCCCAAGAATTTTGGATAAAGGATTCTCAACCTGTGTATACGAATGTCACATTTTTGAAAGTCTTGATTTTTCTGGTGACTGTCACGAGGGGAAAAAAATGCATCAATTTGGTTTTTGGTGCAGACATTTTCAGTTTGTCTATTCTTTACAGTTAAACAAAAATGTAAGAGATTTGCGTTTGTTAACCTCATGAATGTAAAGTAACAATGAACAGTATCAGCCTCCAGAATTGTATTGTAAAATCTGTGTCTTCTGAGCAGACAAATGCAGAAGGTTGTCATTATAGATAGGTTCCTTGCAAAATCTACACATGAAAGCAACTATATGTAAGGGGGTGATGAAAATTTTTTTTGGGGGGGTCCTAAAATGATGAAACATTGCAATTACTTTTGGAATGTATTCTTGGTTGGGTTGAGAAATTTTCAGTTCCCTTACTGTCATATAACAAGAAAATGAGTAACTACCGACACTGTGGTTCAAGTGGGACACTTTGGACTTATGAATATGTTTTCCGCTGGGTGTATAAATAGCTGTGTCAGGCTATTGACTGAAGTGATTATTGAGTTGAACTATCCAGTCAAATTAGTGTGAATTATTGTGCGTCGATGATTTTGGTTTTGATTTAGGATTTACCGGACGTTAAGCCGAGCCGCGCTACTAACAAGGTATTCACTGAAATGGTTAATTATCTTTGGTTGACTTTTACTTCTTTGTTCTTGTTAAGTATTTATTTGCGGTTGTAATTAAATACTGTTATATCTTAACGTTGAAGTCTTGAGTTATACTTGATCATTAACGGCCAGCGTACATCACGAAACTTTCATAGACTAGATATATCCAACATTTTTCACCAAGAAATAGACATCCTCTTTTAACCCTGTATTAGTCACCTCAGATTTCCAAAAATAGATAGTTCCCTTGTGTCTGCCTCCCCCAACAACCGAGCTGCAACTTTGCCACACGCTACACCCCCAGCTCTAATGCTGTGTTATAAACCCAAGTAGAATATTAATGCTGACACATTTTCTGTTCATATCTTCAGTTCATAGATTTAGATGAGGCAAGAGGCTCGGATTTTGCAGACATTTAGTTAATATTTTCCTACAACAAGAGAGAGAGAGAGAGAGAGAAAAAAAAACAAAACTGAAGTTTTTTTTTTTAAGCGTTTCACCCCAAGCAAGGCGGGAAGCCACTAGCACGCAAGGGGTTACAGATTTGGAGCGAGAGCAGATAGGAGTGATAGAGGAAAGGATGAAGAGAAGGATAGGGGATAGATCAAGGCATCTGGGGACATCGATTGACATTACATTTCAATAGTTGGAGATTATAGCTATCAGGGAAACAAGAAATGGGGAGAGAGTTCTATAGGCGAGAAGTGCGAAATATGAAGCTATTGGAGTAGAAGAGACGGCTACATTTAACAGTTTTGACAGTGACAGTGAAAGGGTGAGAGTGAGATGCCAGCCTAGTAGAACGCTTGAATTCATGAAGTCTGGGAACCAGCGAAAGCAGCTCATCTAAGGAGTTACCATGAAAGTATTTGTAAAAAAGACAGTGGGAGGCGACAACACGTCTGTGAGAGAGTGACTGCAGACGAGATGACAGATCAGGGCCAATTACGTTGCATAACCGTCTCTGGATCTTATCAAGAACCTTGAGACAAACATAAGGGGCACCAGACCATATATGGCAGCAATACTCCATGCAAGGGCAAATGGTTGATTTGTAGATTTGAAGGATCTACTCGGGCAAGAAAAATTTCCTGGCATGGCACAGGGAGCCAACTTTCCTTGCGGTGGACAAAGCTATTGACTCAATGTATTTGTTCCATCTCAGGTCAGCAGTCAATGTGAGGCTGAGAAGTTGAGCGTCAGACATTCTAATGGGGGTGGGCAGGGATGGTTCTCTGTGGAAGGTAATAGAGAACAGTTTTGTTTTTGAGGCGTTAAAGTTAACCCGCCAATTCCTGCCCCAGTTCACAACTGATTGGAGGTCCTTTTTGAGACAAACGGCCAGGTTAGTTTTGTCAACAACACTAGATTTGTTTTTGAGACAGGAGTAAATTGTAGTGTCGTCCGCGTAGATGCCTACTTGGGAATCTATGGCATCAGGAAGATCGTTGATGAAGATAAGGAACAGAGTAGGGCCTAGGATGGAGCCTTGAGGAACTCCTGCATTCGTGGGATAGGAGCTGGAGGAGAATCCGTTGAGAACGTTCTTCAATACATGGTTTGACAGGAATGATTGTATTAAGTCAAACAATCGACCTGAAATTCCATAAACCTGAAGCTTGTGAAGAAGGCTGGCATGCCAAACCCTATCAAACACTTTGGAGATATCTAGAGCCACGGCACGAGCTTCTCCACTATTATGAAGAGCTTGGTAAACAATTTAAGTTATGGCCGTAAGCACAGCAGCTGTAGAACAGGCAAAGCGGAAACCATATTGCTTGTTGGAGAGCAAATCATGGGATGTAAGGTGATTAACCACTTCGACGTTGATTAAAGCTTCGAAGACTTTGCTGAAGAGGGGTAGGAGACTGAAAGGATGGTAATTAGAAGGGTCACCAGAGTTCTTAAAGACAGGAACAATGGATGAGGACTTCCAACAGTCTGGAAAACAAGATTCATTGAGGCAGTAGGCAGGGGCCAGTTCAGGTGCACATTTCTTCAGGACAATGGCTGGTATCCCATCTCCACAACTAGCTTTGTGGGGGTCTAAATTAGAGATAATGCCCAATACTGATGACGGGGTTATGTGCAGCTTGCTCAATTGTGCCTCAGTTCTAAGGGAGAAATCGGGTGTGGGTACACTGGAAGAGTCGAGCTTTGAATTGAATGAGAATTTCCGAGCAAAGCATTCAGCCTTGTTGGCAGAAGAGGTCAGAACCTCGAACTGGTTGAACAAAGGAAGTATATAGGGTTTGCTATTGTTAAGTACGCTCTTGCAGAGACGCCAATAATCCTTGGAGCCAAATTTGTGAGATGCAATACGTTCCTTCATTCGAGCAGCAAATAATGACTTTGTTTCATTGAGGACACACTTACACTTGTTACAGGCAGAGACAAAGAGACGTCTATTGCAGTCAGACATGTTGCTACGATATAGGTGGAAGAAGTGGTTCCTATGGGCAATGGCAGTTGAGCAAGCAGCCGAGAACCAAGGGGAGGAGCGCAATTTGACCGTATATTATTTCCTTGAGGGGATGAAAGCCTCGATTCCAGCTTTAACCCAGGAGGAGACCTCAGAAGCACATTCTTGAACGAGGAGTGTAAAGACAACATGCTAAGGAACATCTTGAAGGAAATCCCGGAACGGGTCCCAAATGCCTTTCTTGGTTCTTGATAGATTACATTTTTTTTTTTAAACATATTTTGCAATATTACTATAATAAAAGATTTTAACATAAAACTTTTACTGATTAGGCCAAACATGGTAAAGAGAAATCTTTGTTGCCAATTCTGTGACTGGTGAGTTCCTTGCAATTGGTAATTCCTTGGTTGGTAAAGGCTTATTCTATATTAAGTTGTCTTGGGTATGACGATGAACTACATCCGGTAGCAGGGTTTCTGATCAGGAGGTTTTGAGGAATGTGGAACCACTACTTAATTGCCGTTGTTCCCGGGTTCACCCTGACGTGGAGTGATAGCACCTGTTCAGGTCCCAGCTATGGGCAACCCCCCAAACTGGGATCAAAACATGAAAGTATAAAAATATATTTTTACAGTAAAAATACCAGCAATACATTTTCATAGAGAAAAAATTTAGCAGGAATACATTTTTGAAATAAAAAAAAAAAGAAGAAATTACCTAATCTTCCAAGAAAATTAGATTTTGGTATTAAATGATCCATTAATGAATTGATATGTAATAAACCAAAAAAACTATATTATGTATTGAATGTTTAGGGTAAACTATTTCCATTTAATTTATTGCTTTTTCCAACAGTAGCTGACCAACCACGAGAAGCAAGTCATCTACCCCCATCAGAACGTCCTGGAGCCCGTCGTACACTTCAGATGAAACAACTTTATGGAAAAGAGGCTGGAATCATTCATGGCATGGAAACTGCCCTGCAGATGGAGTTTGACCGTATTGTTGATATGGTGCAACCTAAATTATGGCCAAACATGCCTCTAAAATGTGTTTTTCATTAAACGGTTTTCTTATTAAAAGTGTATTTCAAAAAATAATTTGTCTGGTGTCTTTGATGTAAAAGATCAATTGGTAATTAAAGCAATTTCTTTCTATTCTTGCATAAACTAAAAACGTTTTTTTTTCATCCTTGCTTTGAAAATTGCTGCCATGTTGGGTCTGGTGCTTCTGCTATATATTTAGAGATCCTGGATAAAATCCAAAGAATCTGCAATGTTATTGTTCCTGATATGGCATCTCAGCTTCAGTAACTTTCCCACCACCGTAAAGTAGCTCCCCTGTGCCTTTTCTATAAATATGAATTTTCATCTATGGTACCTAGACTTTATGAATTTAAGCACAGTACAAAATTGGCAGCAAGGTCTTGTCATCTTATAGTTACACCTAGCTATTTCAACTGTAAGTTCTATGCTGTTTCTTCTATCGCACTTCTCGCTTGTGGAACTCCCTTCCGTCTTCTCGCTTCCCAGTTGACTTTGCATTTAAATTTTAAAAAATCAATCTCAGTTGTTACCTTCTGTCGTAATTCTTCTTCTTTTATTGATTGTTCTCCTTAAGTGTTGCTAGATGCAATCGTCAGGCCTGACGATTGCATCTAGCATGAAACAGCCTGTCACCTCTGAGTGTTGACTTCAATGTTCACTTTTATATTTATGATGTTGAGCACTTTATCCCATAAATATAGCACACTTTTAAACTATATATATATATATATATATATATATTACAATGAATCATTCATACATTGTAATATAAATTGAACTGCACCACATACTTGAGATATATATATATATATATATATATATACACACATACACATGCCCCTCCTCACTTTTTGAATCTGTTGTTACACTTTATCACTAGATTAATTCCAAAAAGCATTGCTGATTTATTCGTTAAAATATTTCTTTGCCCACAAGTAAATAATCAGATATTCCAACTTTTTTCTTCATTTGACATTAGCATTTTTCCATGGATTTGTGTCAGGTGATCAATTCCTTTGAAATACAGGTACCCTACTGAGCCTCCAGCACCCTTGCTTCTAGAACCAAGCTGGATTACTCATTTTGCCAGACATAACAGAATTCACATGATGACAATTCAATAATAAACCTCTAGCCCATTGATTATGCATCTATTGTATCTCTACAGCACCATTGACTGTTAGAAATTTGTTATTAAACTCATGCCACCTGTGGCTGTACAGTGAAATTAGCTTAGCAATTGCATGAAATTCAAATGCTTACTCGTAATGTTGATGTCTAAAGTAAAAGAGGTCACAGAATCAATAATTACCGGAAAATTGGTGGTGTCTCTGTATGTCCCTTAAGGTAAGACTACAAGAACGTCGTAAAGTGGTAAATAGAAAAATCAGGCATAGCTGACCACATATGGAGGGAAAAGGGAGATACGGTTGAAATCAGCAAATATGCTAGGCCTCAAAAATCTCCTGAGCCGACCAAGCATAGAAATGAATACAATATGGGAGCCAGTAACAAGGAGTGCTAGAGAAAAGCGATGAATAACAACAAAAATTGTAATATAAGCTCTGATAAAAATGCAATAATAACAGAAAAATTGCAGTATGAGCACTGGTAAAAAATTAAAAAAAACGGTTGCTGAGACATTAGATATATAAGTCCCAAAAATTCAGACACAGATGTCCTCAAGGACACATGGAGACGTTGGTTAGATCCAGTAACTAAACCCAAAGACTTGTGAGTTCAGTACCAGACCACAGCAGTGGTGAATCAATTTGGAGAGTTGAGTTAAAGGGAAATAACTGAGACATCCAGAAGAGGCATGGCATGTAGAACTAGAACAATTCTGGTGGACGAAATAAAAGGTCCGATTCGAAATTCCAATCATCTGAAGAAGGCCAAAACATGAAGATGAAGATAAGTCGTAATAATGAAAGTTATTTTTTTAAATAAATGAATTAAAAATCTATATGATTTAAACCCATTTCCTTATATATATATATATATATATATATATATATATATATATAAAATAAAGGAGCAAAAACAATTTATGTAACCACACACAACCTTGGTTCCGACTGTCAGGTCTCTTCAGGTGGCGAGCAGTAAATGTTTGTAAAACCATATGACAATTATACAACTATGGCACCAGAAATAGAGGAGGTATAAAAAAAAATTCTCCATCCAGGATCATAGACGCCGAGGATATTTTTACATATATGTCTACACCTCGGCATTATTGCAGTTCTTCTGTTTAACAATTATATATCTTGAATTCATTTTAAAAGGATAAAAAAATTTCCAAAATTTTGTTAGGAGACACAGTTAATTTAAACAGACCTCCAAATAAATGTTACCTTTCAGTTTCGAACATCACCAGTTTGCAAGTGATTTTCTCAATAAGAAGGAAATAGTTAACCAAAATGCTGATTCATCATTTCAAAGCTACAGCTTCTTATACAATAATGCAATTTAATATGATATACATTTTAAATGCTGTGCAATTTTTATCTTTCACCTCCTATTATAATTGTGCCTGTTCATTAGCATGCTGTTACAACCCTGTCAATACCTCAGAAATAATTGACTATTCCATGTTTGGTCATGTGAAAGACGGAAAAAACATTACTTGGTTTCAGTGAGAAAATGAAAGAAGTAGAGAGAGAAAATTCAAATCAGATTAAGCAGATAAGAACAGACACTACACTTTGCTCTCAGTCAAAAGGCCTAGAAGTGATGGCAAGTGCAATAAAACTTCCATTTTTCAAATGTACAATATTGAAAGAAAGAAACGCAATAAACAATCGTAAATAAAATAAAATTGTCTGAATTATTTAAAAATTATTATTATTAAGAGAAATATTCGTAAGTCCGGTATTTGACGAGAAAGAAATAAGGGGGGATAATTGTTTAACGTTTCCTGCCAATACCTCATAAAAATGGACTATTCCGTTTTGAGCGTGCAGAAAGACGGGAAAAGACACTTTGATTTCAGTGAGAAAATAAAAAAGAATAAATTGCTTTGTTTACCGTAGGATACAAAACTGAGCAGATATGAGAATGATTGGCACTTATAAGGCACTATTCAACTTTGTTTCATCATCAACGCATTTCGTAGCTTTCATGGTCTAAAGCACATTGAATCTAATAAGGACAGTTTCCCCAACCCAGACGAATGCAGGTTCAAATCCTGCTGGAGAGCACATACTTTTTTTTAATCCGATTTCTCAAATATTCAGGCCAGTAGACAAAAATAAATATAATGTTTAATAAATATACAGACCATCTACTTAAATATGGGTATCCACTAAAAATAACTTTATATATATATATATATATATCTATATATATATATATATATATATATATATATATATATGTTTGACACGCAGACTCACTGTACACCTTTCTCACCATAGCTCAATTAGATCTCATTTAAATATTCATGGAGACCTACCGGACACTATTCATAACATACTTGTTGACAATACAAATATAATAGCGTTATCTACATGCAACAAAAGGCTAAAAATAATGGAAGCCTTATTAATAAAAACAAAAAAACCAACATTTAATAATATTAATTTTGAACATGGACATAATATCTTGACCATGTTTTGAGAAATGAAAACATTTTATAAAACACATACAACAAACTATTTCTTATTTTAACAGTTAAAATATAATCCTTGAAAATGGCTCAATGTATAGCCGAAAGCGCTCGGATGAAAAGAACATTCAGACAGTTTTTATATAATTTATCATCTGAAAAGAAAAAAATTATTAGATCGCACGAGAAATGATATAAAAAACTAAATAAAAGCACCTTGTTTGTTGTTTTCAATGAAATGTGCATGAAAGAAGGATTGCTGCCTAAATGTGTATATATATGTATATATGTGTGCATATATATGTGTGTGTGTGTGTGTGTATATATATATATATATATATAATATGGATAAAACAACAGCAAAGTTGCAAATTAAAGGAAAAAAAAATTTTTTTCTTTTAATTTGCAACTTTTCAGTTGTTTTATCCATATTATATACATATCAAGAAAGTATACGTGGCTTCTCATTATGCTATATATATATATATATATATATATATATATATATATAATATGGAGAAAACAACTGAAAAGTTGCAAATTAAAAAAAATTGAATGTTTTTTGTGAAAGTATTTATATATATATATATATATATATATATATATATATTTGATATTTCAGATCTGCCCCGATCTTTCATCAGAAATAACTGTATTCAGAAGTTTGTTTACAAGTAGTGTCCGTTGCGAGACGCGGACGTCACATGATGTGGAATGCAACTTTGTTTGAATATTTCTAACGTAAATCTAACGATAATAATATTTTAGATGTTGTTTGAAAAGGTTTTTTTAACTAAACCTTTTTAAACAACATCTAAAATATTATTATTTTGAGAAGAAAAAAAAAAAATCCTACAAATGATTTTAAACACAAAATTGTAGCAAATATTTCTGTTAAATAATTACAAATACAACTTTTTATTTAAATTAGTTTTCTCTGTGAAAAAAACAAGAATGAATCTGCATAAATTCCTTTGTTTATTTCAGATTTTTAATTGATTGGTTGATTTATTTGCCTTTTCACAGCTCATCGACCGTTTGTGGATTACTTAAAGCTAAAACATTTTGGATTGTAAGAATAGTTCTTTTATTTTTTTCTGCGAGTGAATATTAACAATATTTTGTGAATAACAATGATTTTTTTTCAGATACAAGTCATACTATTTAACCCATAGCTGGGGGAGGTGGATTTATACATTTCACCAGAGTATTGGTGCATAAGTCAGTGTAACGAACCAGACAGGAATTCAAACTCGGCTCTCTGATTCCTCATTTTGATCCACTATCCACAACACCAGCCACACATACTTGTATATTTTAGAGCAAACACTATTTTGCCACGCGCAGGCAATCGTTTCAGTTTACACCGTTAAAAATATGCAGCAAAAACATTTCATTATTTTTTTTCGAATTAATGTTTTTCAACGTTTAAAAAAATTTCGTTTTCTAAGTATGCAGGGTCGGATTTTGACAATGAAGAATTTTAAAAATGAAAATACATTCTTTGCATGTTAGTTATTTCTAAAAAATTATGATCAAGATTTCAAATGTTTTTTTTTCCTTAGTTATTAAACATTTTCTAAATAAATTTTATTACTTTTACATTAAAAAAGTTTTTACTTTTTTTAAGACATAACCATCCCAAGAAATTCTCAAAATAAACTCGGTGTTCCCTCAGCTTCATTTTCTCCTTCCTTAACCGAAGGCCGATTAACACGAATCATCTTCCCAGAAGCAAACAAGGACATGTATTCCTTCTCATCTTTCTCCAGAATTTGGCTAACATGGTCGCTGAATTTTTGTCGTGCTTTCCATTTAGACGAAGAAGGTTGCTTCTTCCAAAGAGTATTATTGTCGACAGATTCTTTCAAAGTGGAGTTCTTTAACAGATCATCCAAAAAATCCACAGAATTGGAAACGCTGGAAACTTTCTCTGCAGCATCTGGCATGGGCTTTCTTGAGGACTCTGGAGATGTCCTTTCAGTACTGAGATTTGTAGCTCTTGTCCGTTTTTTCGGAGGAGGTTTCCGCATTTCTCCTTCCCTGGATCCAGACCCAAGAAAGATATGATCCACTTCAGAGAACACATTGGATTTGCCTACACTGCTGCAGCTCAAGTTGTTATGGGGTACATCACTTGGTGCATTTAATGCCATCTCATCTAAAAGTCTATCAATGTTGGTGATATTTGCCTGGTCTTGATTATGAGAATCACTGCCAACATGCAATCTGCTGGTTGGATGAAATTCTTGAATCGAGAAATTAACTTTTGATGGTTTTTTCTTGGAGGAGATGGAATCTGACTTAATATGGAATGTCTGCTTTGTACGGGTTCGGGTCTGTGGTGTCTGATGTTGGGATTTCTTCCAGCATTTTCCAATTTCTAATTCCATCTCAGAATCCAAAACTGGTAAGGGTTTTGTTATTTTTGGTTTGACCTTCCATGTAACCTTTCGTCTTTTGGTAGAGACTGCCTTATCATCTGTTAAAAATAAAATAAAAAAAGCATAATGTATTACATGGTGCCAATCCATTTTTGAATAGCAATCAAGAAATAAAGAAAAAAGAGGAAAGAGGGTGTGGAGAATGTAATACTCACAGGACATATTAATGGCAAGATGGACAAAGGGAAAGCGCAAATAACCTAACATGCTTGTGTAAATGGATGACAGAACAGGGAGTTTGGAGGGATAGTTAAAGAACAAATATTGTTAAGAACTACAATGGATAGGAAGTAGTGGAGAACCTTGACCCCTATGTCCTGAAGGGATATGGCAAATAGGAGAAGGAGGACTGAGTTTGTTCATAACTACCGTACATTGCAGTGTAGAAGTCGAGTTTTCAAGCATTTCTCATCCTAGGGCTTGACTTCTATGGTTGGGATAAAATGCTTTCATCTTTCCATTTCTTTCTTTCTTTCTTTGTTCAATGTTTCCATCTTTCAGTATCTGTCTGTATTTCTGAGATGAGGTATTATGTACACTATTTACATTATTCAGACTATTGTCCTTATCTTTGTCGCCATATTTATTAATTCCCCTCTCCAAGTTCTCCACTGCCTTAACCAAGTAATTAACTAACACTCTTTGGGTCCTGTCACTGGATCTAACCAACGCCTTTATCCACTGTGCCATGTTTCCTTAACAGGAGATAACTGATAACTGACATCCATTAGACATGGCATGTGGAACTAGAACAGTCTACCCCAGTGAGCAAAATAAAGGGTTCAGTTCGACATTCCACCTACCTGAAGAAGGCTGGAGCGTACGATGGCTGAAACGTTGTAATGAATATGGCGACAAAGATGAGGACAATAGATTGAATAATGTAAATAGTGTATATAATAGCACATCTCAGAAATATAGACAGATACTGAAAGTACGAAACGTTGTAATAAATATGGTGACAAAGATGAGGAAAACAGTCCGAATAATGTAAATAGTGTACATAATAGCTCATCTCAGAAATATAGACAGAAGTGGAACAGCATTCGTAACAATTACTGTACACCCCTTACCTTACCTCCAGCAAGCTGCCACAAATATATCCCACTGAAACTAGGCAAACATATTTGGCATTTTAATATAAAAATTAATGTTAAATAATAAAATAGTAACACAAATTCAGTATTCAGTTAATGCCACAGCACACATTGTGTTCAACAGCTGATACACTAAGTTTAAACACTGACCGAGGCACTGTCTAACTTGGGTGGCCATTCAGACAACTAGGTATGGAGTATGCATGTCATCTGCGCAATTTCATGATAGTAATGACTGTTAAATGACACACAACGGCAGTTTATTGAATATATACATACTTGTAATGACGAGTTCTGCACATCTGTCACTGCACAACTGTCACAACATCCAAAGTCAGTTGTATATGAATATACACCCGGTTAGCTATGTTTCCAGGTTTTTCTCCTTGGCCATAATCAAATTCAACAAAGAATAACGACAATTGTTTTTCAAGACACTGATTAGGAAATAACAATACGATTTCTCACTGAATCAGCAATGATTTCCTTCAGCTTTGAGAAGGTGAGCCGCTATCTAACTTCCAGACACAGAAAGAAAACCTTCACATTCTCTGCCTGATATCAGTGACTGCTGACTCCTCACTGGTCCCTACCTCACTCTCTCTGACTTCCTGACTGGTTGCTACTCCCTTCATCTCTCCTGAATGCTCCTCTGCCTGCTAACTACTCATTATGTGGATACTGGCTGAGGTCCCACCACCCCTTTCCATCCACTTATTCCAGAAAAGGAGACCACTCAAAAAACTCTACTTATTATCTAAAATCACTAACAAAATTTTATGTTTGCCAATTCAAAGGCATGTTGAGACGGGAATCCTGAAAACTCTGGTCATTAGAGTGACTTAAAAAGATGGAATGGAGATGGGATTCCTAAGAAACTTAAAAGGTAAACAAATCTATCTATTTATCTCCTAAGGATGTGTGAGAAATCATATTGTTACATACTGTAAAAGCATAATTACTATGCATTAATGGACAACATTATTGTAAAGGTTACTTGATAGTTACCATATTGCATTGATGATTATGACCTTAACTTTAAGATACCACATAATTCTGAAAAACATACATAGGTTATTTTATAAATTTCAACTTCAAGTTTAATAATGCTTAAATAATTCTTATTTTATTATTCACAATAAAACTTTCACATTTTTAAAATCCTTCAAAATCTTACTCCAATTACTGTTCATATTATGTAAAGACGTCTGCATACGGATCTGAATCATTGTATGTTTGGAGATCGATCTCTATGATAGGCACAGGTCTAACTCAGAATTTTGAGCTAAAAATCTTGAGGTTGACTTGTACACCAAATCAACGTATGCTGCAATTTATGGCATGTGCTCCAAAATGGCATGAAGTCCATCTTAAAGTGTAAGTCTTTCATGGCTTCTTGACACTCATACACTCTAAGATTATCTTTTATTTAGTCTTTTTGAATATTTGTAGACTTGTACTTTTTCTGAAAATTTTGCTTTCAAAATTCATTCACCCATCAAAATAAAAAAAACCCCCAGAAACTGAAAAGTTCTGACCCTAACCCACTTCCTGACAACCAAATTTCTGCCTGAATTAACCAAAAATCTGAATTCTGGGGAATATTTCTTCTTTTTAGAATCTCTATATGTCTATAGCTGAGACCCTAACAGGTGCTACCACCCTGGATCAGGTTGGCCGTGGGAACAGTAGCAATTAAGAGATGGTTCCATGCTCCTCAAAACCTCCAATCTCCCAATCAGAGTCCTTGCTGCCAGATGTAGTTTATCGTCATACCCAAGACTAGAATATGGGTTGAAATCTGACAGAATGATAAGGTAAAGAACATATAGGAAAAGTCTATCAATCTAACATGTTACAATTTTATTAAATCTTCATCAGAGAATGAGATATGGAGAAAAAGAACAAATTCTGGTATTTTTCCTTTTGTGTTGTTTGATTTTCATTGGTTGATAATGTTTCACATGCATTTGACTTCTTAAACAAACCCTAGTATAATTTGTGGCATTCCGAATTCAAGGAGAGATGACACGTCCAACCAAGCCTAATTGAAAAATTTTAAATATTGCTTTATGTATGTACATGTATCATAATTCTAGTTTGTCTATGTGAGAGTTGGATGTTCATGTGTGTATGTCTAGGAGACATTATGTTTATTGGATTTTTGCATGTTGATTTGGGAACTTTTTTGTTTTAGATAATCCTTTGTATACATTATAGAGGAAAGCATCAATAGTTAAAAGAGTAAACAAATCCCGATTAGTCAGAATTCCTACAAAGGATTGAATAAAAGCATCTCATTTGCATAGGCACAAATATTGCTGACAATTCTTGCAACCATGTGGAAGCTATATCAGAATACTACTCAAGAAATGATCACTCTTGGCTGGGCCCATAGGAGAGAAAATTTTATGTCATGGAGGTCTAGCCCAGAACAGACTTCACCAAGGAAACATTCTGGTGCACAATCTCTATCTATAAAAGGCAGGATGTGTGTGTGTGTGTGTGTGTGTGTGTAATGAATGCACGGCCGCAATTTTCGCTGGATTTGCACCAAAATTTACATGCACATGCTCCAAGTTAGTGGGAAGGACAAGACCGACATTGCATTTCCCAACTCCCATCGATAGTGGAAATAATCGATTTTTTCATGCTTCTACGGCAGTTTTCATGTAGTTTGTGGCCATTTTCTACTGCCCAGAGTGAGAGCCTATAGCTGGCTGCCACAAATAGGTGGGAACATTCTATTGGCCAGTGTGAGAGCCAACAGCTGACTGACACGAATGTTAACTAGCATGCTAGCATGCAAAAAAAAAAATCGATAGCTGCATTCGTCACAAGTGGGAAAAATTTAAATCTGCATGGCACTTTACTCCAATTAGCTCAATCGCTTGCTTAAACTCAACGTTGATTCTGATTCCGCAGAAGTGGGTTGGATGTGAAAAAGTATTTGTTGTTAACATTCTTTTTTCATACAGTTTTTCCAGTTACGAGTCCTTTTTTAAAGCTGATCGTTTTGTGTTCATTTTGTTTAGTTCTTTTTTTGTAACAGATTTAATGTTTAGTATAGAGCTTAGAAAAAACTTGCAGTGTGAGATAGGCAAGAAGTAAGGCATGTAGCAACATCAGCACGGCAAAGAGCACTCCTTTAAAGGCAAAGAAGGGCAAAAATATTTTAAGTCAAGTGATAGCAATTGCTGTATGAGTCATACGATTTTTGAATCAAGCACGGACAACGCTGGGCCATGCTGCTCGTATATATATATATAAAACAAATAGGCATACAAATGAAAGTTGCTGGAAAAAAAATCTTGGTCCAACCAAGAAGTGATATTTAAATTTTGACATTTGTTAATTTGGTCAGATTTGGGAAGTAGGAAAGGGTTAGAACCTGAGAAATTTTTGGCACCTCTCCTCCACCTTCTTTGAATACCTTACCGGAATATGTAACAATAGATTTTCCAGCTGTTGGTTTTGGAAGGGACTGGAACAAGGGTGTCAACCAGTGGCCGTGATCACTGATATAAAACTGTTGTAACATTTTAAGTCTTTCTTCAGCCGATACACCGATAACTTTCTGGCAGAGTGTTTGGAGTGAGCTAAACCCCAAGAAATTAGCCATTCTCATCAAATGTTTCCTGCAACAAAAAAGAAACAAAAAAACATTTTTTTTTAATCATATCACCCCAAGCGAGGTAGTAAAGCCACTAAGTCACAAGGGGTTACTGAGTGTGAAAGAATAAAGAAAAAAGAGAAACATTATTAAGGAGAAAGAACAATAAAAGAAGAGGAATCAATAAGACAGTAGATAACAATTGACATTGCATTTAAATTTTTGAAGATCAAAGTTGGCTGGAAAGCATGGAGTGGGAAGAGAGTTCCACAAGCGAGAAGTGTGAGAATCTCTTAAAAATAAATGAATTTCTGTCTATGTTTCTGAGTTCGGACTATTGTCCTCATCTTTGTCGCCATATTTATTACAATGTTTCGGCCATTGTACGCCCTGACCTTCTTCAGGTGGTTGGAATGTCGAACTGAACCATTTATTTCACTCACTGGGGTAGACTGTTCTAGTTCCACATGCCATGTTTAATGGATGTCAGTTATCAGTTATCTCCTGTTAATTTTTCCCTCTGAAAGTTCTCCACTGCCTTAACCGGGTATTGAACTCACACTCTTTGGGTCCTGTCACTGGATCTAACCAACACCTTTATCCACTGTGTCATGTGTCCTTGAGGACATCTGTGTATGAATTTCTGGGTATTATACACCTAATATCTTCAGCCATCATTTTTTACCAGAGCTCATATTGCAACTTTGTTGTTATTATTGCTTTTCTCTGGCACTCCTTATTACTGGTTCCCATATTGCATTCATTTCTATGCTTGGTCGGCTCAGGAGATTTTTGTCGCCTAGCATATATGCTGATTCCTTAAGTTTACGAATTTTCCAATGGTATTCTTTGTCTATGATCTCAACCTGATCCCACAGAGGGCGGTGATCTCTCTTCTCTCTCCATAAGTGGTCAGCCACACCTGATTTTTTCAATTCCTCTCATGTTACAGCTTTCTGGTGTTCTTGAAGCCTCACCTTAAGGGGGTGGCCTGTCTCTCCTTTATATTTCTTTCCACAGTTGAACAGGATAGTGTACACACAGTCTTTAGTCATGCTCTCCTCTATGGGGGGGGGGTCTTACTCGGGAGAGATATCTGCAAAGTGTCGTCAAGCTTTTGAAGGTTGTCCTGATGTTATATGGACCGCAGATCCTTTGTATTTTCTCTGATAACCCCTTCACATAAGGCAGGCAGACTGTTGTACCCACCTATACCAGTTTTTTGGGGTTGCTGCCATATACCCAGGGTAGTTGATATGTTGTAGGGTACTACTTATACTGACCAATTCTTTATCTAATGTCTCTGGGTCGCCACTTATGACTTTTGCTCGGTGTAGTAAGCAGCGGATGATCCCTTTCTTTACGCTGTATGGATGGTGGGAGTTGAAATTGAGGTACTGTCCGGTGAATGTTGGCTTACAGTATACGGATGTCTTGAACCCATGCTCTGTTCGAGATATTAGAACATCCAGGAATGGGAGTGTGTTGTTACTCTCTTTCTCCATTGTGAACTGTATCGAAGGGCTTATTGTGTTCACATGATCCAGTAGAACCTGAACATCTTCCTGGTGTGGCCATATGTGTCATCTACATACCATAACCATATAGTTGACTTTAGAGATATAAATTCTAATGCCATTTCTTCAAAGTATTCCATGTAAATATTCATTAAACGTGGAACTAGAACAGTCTACCCCAGTGAGCGAAATAAAGGATTCGGCTGAAACGTTGTAATAAGTATGGCGACAACGATGAGGACAATAGTCCGAATAATGTAAATAATAAATGAATTTCCTATATCAATGTGTTTTTGGGACAATTATGTCCCATAGGACGTGCTGAAAACATCTGTGGGGCACATATGTCCCAGGGGACTCGAAAGGGTTAAAGAGTGAGAACAATAGAAGAGTAATCAGGAAAACAGTAGATAACCATTGACATTGCATTTAAATTTTTGAAGATCAAAGTTGTCTGGAAAGTATAGAGCTGAAAGACAGTTCGACAAGTGAGAATTGCAAGAGAAGAAACTGTTAGCATAGAACTTATGGTTACATCTAGCCAATTCAGCTGTGAATTGATGAGACGTTGTTGCTAATCTAGTACTGCGCTTAAATTCATAAAGTCTAGGTACCATACGGAAGAGTTCATCTGAACAGTTACCATGAAATTATTTAGAGAAAAGGCACCGAGAACCTACATTATAGCCATGGAAAAATAACTGAAGCCAAGACTCTAGGTCAGGACCAATAATATTGCTGATTCTTCTTTGGATTTTATCAAGAATTTCTAAATTTCCAGAAGGAGCACCGAACCATATGTGGCAGCAATATTCAAAGCATGAGTGAACAGTAGACATATAGATATGTAAGATAGATTCTGGTGAGAAAAATTGTCTAGCATGACACTGAACCAACTTTCTTAGCAAACCTAACAATGGATTCAATATAATCTTTCCACTTCATGTCAGCCAAGAATGTTAGCCTGAGACGATGCAACAAGTTGCTCTCATGGTGTTTAGTTACAGCCAGACTGATGACAGGCAACATGGGGGTCTTTCAGTTGATTGGTAGAGAAGCTTCATTTTCGAGGTGTTAAAATTAACAATCCATTCCCTGCCCCAGTTAACAACAGACTGTAGGTTATCCTTGAGATCAGCTGCCAATTTGACCTTTATGAACTGATCTGATTTACTATCGAGATAGTAGTAAATGTCATCAGCATAGGTATCAAGTTGAGAGCTGATGTCATCAGGAATGTCATTGATGAAAATTAAAAACAAAATAGGTCCAAAGATAGAGTCCTAGTGTGGAGACACCTGCATTAGTACAAAAAGATCTAGAAGAGTGGCCATTCAGGACAACTTTCATTTCGCAATTTGATAAGACTGAATCAGTTCAAAAATTTGTCTGGAAATACTATAGCCTTTCAACTTAATGCCAAACTCTGTCAAACACTTTTGAGATGCCCAAAGCAACAGCTTAAGCTTCACTATTGTTATCTAAAGCTTGATAGACTTTTTCAGCAATTATCGTCAGTACATCAGCAGTTGATCTAGAAAAACAAAAGCCATATTGCTTGTCTGAAAAAAGGCCCTGCGATGTGAGATGCATAAGCAAGTCAGACTTGATTAGGGCCTCTAGTAGGTAAAAGAGGTAGAAGGCTAATAGACTGATAATTTCAAAGGTCAGACAGTTCACCTGAGTCCTTAAAGACTGGAACAACAAAGGAGGATTTCCAACAAGCAGGAAATCATCTGAAAGTCTGGATTTGTCACAGGGATGGTGTGCCTGCCCTTGGAGTGGGCTGATGTTAGATGCTGAGAAAGTAGGAGAAGGAAGAGATTAGCACCACCTATATGGAGCGATGGTACAAGATGAGATGTGAAGAATGTTGGAGTTAAGGGGTGGCTTCATTCCTCTGATCACTCTCAAAAGGGGGATGGACAACCCCTAAATTTAGAAAATCACTCAGGTAAAGATATATTGTAAAATATGGAATTTTAGAAAAAGGTTGATCCTAAGGGTGGAAGATAACCAAATCCAGACCCCGGTCAACCCCACCCCTGCTGGACACAAGAATCCATATAAGTTGGAGATTTGGACACTAGACTACTGCTGCTGGAATCCACATTGTTTGCCAAGACCTCCTGAGCAACATCTTGTGCCAGCCCCAAAGACCAGAACTTAGAAATTTAAGTTACTACTAACACAAGCTGCAGACTCCAAAGGAGATCCCAGTGTCATTTGATTATAACAACAAGTGAGAACGGTTAAAACTGCTGTATACAATAAATCATATACAGGGCGCCCCAAAAGATGGGAACTTTTTAACAATCCAATAAAACCAAGAGTGATGGAAGAAAAATATTTAATTCATAGTAATCGAAACCTTAAAACATGCCATTTAAGAAACAATGATGGAATTTTCATTTTTTAAAAATGACGTCCTGAAGATGGCGTCCTCCTGTACGAATGCATTCTTGAAATCTGCTGTTGAGATTCCTCATTGACTGCTGCAACATCTCAGCTGGGATACTGTGAATTTCATTCTTGTTACTAAAATGGCGAAATGTTTACTTGCTCAAGGTCACTGTCTCGCAGTGTTGCCACTTGCTCATGTCTGGCAATACGCACTTCAAAAATTCTCATTTTTTTGGGTCACCCTATATAAACCAAATTGTTGTTACATTTTTAACCTGAGTTAAGAAAAGAAAGAATTCATATTTTTTGTGTAGCTCCCAGAAGTCGACCCATCTTCACTTCAGTTTGCTCCATTAAATAGGATGTCGTACCCCACCGTATTCACCAGATATTGCCCCATCTGATTATCACTTATTTTAATCAATGGCACATGACCTGGTTGAGCAGTATTTTCATTCTTATGAAGATGCTAAAAAATGGGTTGACTCGTGGTTAGCCTCAAAAGACATGTCATTTTTCTGACGTGGAATTCAAATGCTGCCAGAAAAATGGGAAAAAGTAGTGGTTAGCAATGAAAAATACTTTCAGTGACGTTTTTTTTCTAAGTTTTGTAAATAAAACATTACACTTTATGAAAAATCAGCAAGAACTTATTCAAGGTCCTAATAGAAAAAAAGTATAAATCCTCCTACCCGCAAAAAAACACAGAAAAAGATTATAATTTATAAATCTAGAAAAAGAATTAATAATTAAAGAAGGGTACAAAGTTTAACATCTCTTGACAGAATTTTAAGAAAACCCAAGCATATGAAACTGGATTTTTATACATTCTCTTTTTTCTTGAGAATTGAAACCAAAAGTATTCTGGTAATTAAACAGTTTAATACATAGCGTTTAACATTTTTGTTGTCAGTTCTCTAGAAAAAAATTATAAATCTAGATGATTGCAACCTAATTTAATGAATTGGATTGGCAACAAAATGAGAGATGCCTTTTTCCAAAACTAGAATTTTTTGCAACACACATCAGCGTGTTGCAAAAAATCACAGTATTTAGTATTGTTGAAGTCATCGCTAACTAATAGTGTAACCAACAGTGGTCTTCATTGGCGCCAGGGTATTGAAGGTGGGTACATCGTCCAGTGGAGAAAGGTATCGAGTTTGAAGTGGACCCTGTTGGTAGAAGTGTATTTTCTCACATTAAAATTAGTTCACATCACATTCACAGAAGGTTGGCACAGAATGAAGTTCTCCTTTTCCCTCTCTACCTTGGCAATTAGCCTGCATAATGGACTGCATACCCCTGGTTTCCAAGTCACCTTTCAACAGTGATACAGTGATATATTGTATATATATATATATATATATATATATATATATATATATACACACACACACACACATATACACACACACACATACATATAAATATATACATACACACACATACATACACACACACACATATATATATATATATATAACAGGGCTGGTAACTCAAACACATTTAATCAGTAGACAATTATAAATGTATATCTATAGTAGAAAATTTTATAATTTATGCATCTAAAAAAATCTCAACATCGGTACCAATGAATACCGTATATAAAAACAGTTTTTCAAGGTAATTTTCAAATTGGTTTCAGCTTTTATTAAATTTCAATTGTTGTAAAAGTTATAAAAAGAGATTTTTAATGCTGCAAATAATAATATGATACAAATTTAAAGAAAATCCTTCACAAGTTCTTCTTCCCTTAAATGGATTTTATATCTTTATATGACATTTCGATGTTTTTAGATTTGATATCGTTAAATGACTTTTTGATCTGTTTCATTTCTCTTATGACATTGTTATTCATCAGCAGCATTTTGTGGATCCTGATGATGAAACCATCCATACTCGAAACGTAGAAAATCTTTGGAACATCTGAGGCATTGTTCACGTCACATTCCTGCGTTTTCAGCATTGATTTGCTACATAGTCCACCATTGCCCATTGTAATAAAGTTTAATTGTAATAAATGTGTATATACCTTTTGGTCTTATTGATTTTACACTGTTCACAGAATCGCAGTTTATTACCAATTTAAAAAAATACCATGAGAATATTTGAAAAACTGTAGATGAAGAGAAAAAGGTAAAAAAAAGAAGAAGAGAAAACACACCTTAACATGGCTTCTGGTGTTTGACCGTAGAGAACCTGATAATGATTAAGGGCCATCATTTGTGGAGTGTTATGGTCAATGAGTGTTTTAGATTTCCTCTTTCTTGGTTTCTTCTCTTCTTCTTCACTATCAGACTGAAATGTTAAAAAAGCAAATAAGAGATAAAATAAACAATATGTAGTCAGAATTTCTTTATCTTAAATTTACTCAAAGTCTATCAAAATTAGGCACAGCCTCAAGTCACTCACAATTTTTAGAATTTATATTGTAAATATCTGCAAATAAAGGGGAGATTACTCTGTAATTCGAAAAACTCCAACTACATTTAAGTTTACATTTACTACTCATCCCCAGTTAGTATGGATCAACACTGTCATATTTTATTATACAAGTCAATGTTTTTTTTTTCACAACTAAATTGGTATTAACCAACCAAATTTGGTAGAATGTTTGGGACATACTTATCAAGAAAATATATGGGTTCATGACTAAGTAGTTAAAACATTCAATTTTCGAACACAAACACAAGGCCCTGATTCAAATCTCAGCATGGGCGATTTTTCGGGAAGGTGATTTCTTATGTTATCAATCTGGGGAGGTAATCCCTGTGTGCAGCACTTTTGGAAAGTATCAATAAACTATACCATGGGTTGACGGAACTGTCTGGAGGCTGTCAATGGTTGTGCAAGAATGAAGATGCAAGGGTTTCAGCATACTGGCCTTGTTTAAACCGTTTACCCTGCCCCAGATGATGCGCCCTCTCCCAAAAACTGTAACTATGGTCTGCTCAGCATAATTGCAGTATAAACCACAGGTGAACTCTGTAAGTGCTGAACAAAAACAAATGCGCCTGAGAAAGCATTTGCAACAGGGATTAGCTACGTCTGCCCTAGCAGAGAGGTGTGCTCAGAAATGAGAAGTCAGCCATTATCAGGAAAATGTGTGGATGACCCACTTAAAACAACATGTGTCAAATTTGACCAGCGGAAAGGGAGGGATAAATCATTACATTTTTTTTTTATGAATAATCCTTAGAAAATGTGTTTCAGATTAGTAATTCTACAGATTTTTATGGAATTAAAGTATTTACCTGTTGGTAAGGTTCACACTCAATTGCTAACTGCTGGGAGTTCTTGTTCTCTTGCAGTACCTCCTGTAGAGCACAGTTCGTCATGTGATCCTCAGCTCGGCTGCCTCCAGTCACTTTGCGATTCTCATGAACATGAACCACTCCACATCGGTCTACAAGGAGAGAAACATTTGAACAATTTTAAACTGTACTTTAAAGAACTAATTTATACAGTGACTGTATTATCAGTGATAGGTATCAAGACCTCTTGACCCCATGAATGGAGAAATTCACATTTTTATCAAATTGCGAAGTGAAAGTCATCTTGAATGGCCACTCTTCTAGATCTTTTTGTATTAATATGGGTATCACAATGGCTTTATCCTTGGATCTATATTGTTCCTAATTTTCACCAACGACCTTCCTGATATCATCAGTTCTCAAGTTAGTATCTATGCTGATCAGACAACAATTTATGACTGTTTTAATGTTAAGTCTCATATGTAAATTTTAGTTGCCCCCAACGCAGGCATAAATAGCGAGTCTGGGAGGAAGATGACAGATCGCATTGTTGACATGACGGCATACGTGTATACTAACGAGACTAAGAGAATAAGAGGTTGCTAGCAACAGCTCAGTTGGTAGATCGTAGGACTGGATGAAAGCAAGCACTTTAATCCATTTCAGTCATCGCAAATGACGGCTGAACTGAATTACCCACGTTTTTGTTTCTGTTTATCCTTAAAACTTCCTCACTAATCATGTGTTCCATTCTCAGCATCCTTCTGTAGAACCATGCCTCTGTTGCCTCAATTCTTCTTCGTCTTCATTTGTGAAGAAGTTGACCTCATCTTTGTTCTTATGTTCTTATATTACGAATTTAAATAAGATTTTTGAAATGCGACAAAGTTTTACGAGGATAAACCAGAGGATAAAAGCAATTTTGAAATTAGGTGAAAAAAACAACAGGGAAGTGCTGGTGCATGACCACCGCACGTGCACATCGGCTGATGGGTAGCTAGCTGCACACAGCATTCCACTGTTCAGTCTAGTGGCAGGGAGCAACATGGTCAGGCGTATAGCCGCTCCACTCAGTGATTGTACCATCAAGGAACAACACTCCATAGGCAGAGGGAATCAGTCCTACAGAAATTCTTTGGCGCAGTAAGGAGCACCCACCATGAATTAACAAAAGGTGCATGAGTGAGTAGAACGCTTTTAAGTGTGAAGATCAAGTGTAATGGACAGAAGCCGATCTGGTCCACCAATCAACATTGAGCCTGGTAGAACACACCCAGTGGGTGGATGCCTTGATCTGAGAAAACTAACAAATCGCATTAGCACAAGTGGCGGCAATTGTGGACACCAGCTATGGATCGACACAAACCATGGTGCATCATGGGGTACTGTAAAGTTTGTGCATATTGTGTGCGCAAACATGCAAGCAGTGCAAACACATCTTTGTGAGCAATGTAAAAGAGCCTTTTCAGAAGGGATGAAGGAGGTTGTCGATTGATGCCAGAAGTACATCACCATGCAGGGGGATTATGACGAAAAGCAACATATGCATTTTGTTCTTTGTCACTGGAAATAAATGTGCCGTATAAAAGTTGCTTTTTCATTTAGCCTCGTATTAGGGGAATAAAAGCAGACATATTAAGAAACGATACATAGCGAAAATGAGACAATGCATAACATATGGAGTAAAAAACATATATATATATATATATATATATATATATATATATATATGTGTGTGTGTGTGTGTGTGTGTGTGTGTGTGTGTGTGTGTGTGTGCAAATATATAGAAACATAAGAAAGAAATCTTTAGAACTTGATTCCAAACATTTCGCTTGAAGATAAAACAGAGCTTGATACTTTAATTCAATTTAATTTTAATAATTATTTTGAATTATTTAGCTCTTGTTTTTGAAACATGAGAACTCTTATGTAGCAAAGGAATCATATTTTTTAAAAATAATTATATATATATATATATATATATATATATATATATAATTAAGTAATTCATTGAGTCTGAAAGAAACCTCAACAGAATGCAGAAAGCACTGGACGGCCATTTCGTCCTATATACGAAACGGCCATCCAGTGCTTTCTGCATTCTGTTGAGGTTTCTTTCAGACTCAATGAATTACTTAATTATAATTATCAAATCCTCCTAACAATTTATATATATATATACATATATATATATATATATATATTACCATAAAAAGGTAATGCCAAAATATAACAATAATTAAAAACAGCTGAATCAGTTTATCGGACCTCTCTCACCAGAGCCCAAAAAATTGAGGACTGTTGTAATGTCTTTGTTCAAAATAGCCAAGAATTAGGAGGACTGTAGTTAGAGAGAGTATCAAAGGAACAGTAGACTAGGTAGGAAACACAAAGATGAAGAGGTTTATTAAATACTCATACACAGAATGGAATAACTCGAGTAAAATCAAATCCTACTCAAATCCTACTCTAATGCAGCTACTTGTCATATTTATTTATTTTTATTTCCTTTTTTTTGATAAAAAGCAAATATTTATTTGAACGAAGTGTTTTTTTTGCTATCCTCTGCTAGCCGCAATAATGGAGAAGGCATTACCTCGCACCATTGCCAGTGAGACATGCTGCAAGAACCAGTCTGTTTTGTGAGGCTCGTCCTTTAATCAAGACACCAACCTTCTGAAGGAACACCATCGAATGAAGGCCACTAATTCCAGAAGTCTCCACTGCCACAGGAGTAAAAATAAATCTGTCCACAAGAGAAGAATATTTAACTATTTTTTTTTATCTCTGCGTCCCAAGTGACAGACCTCAGCTCAACTGCAGACCTGATCAAATTACTGGTTGAAAATGTATTGGCACAGGTCACATCCCAAATCAATGACTTCCCCATTTTAAAAGGGAAAATGCTAATCCCATCCGGCCACTTTCCATCACCACGGTTGAGGCCTATGGGTTTGATTTGGGAAGGGAACCCAGCTGCATCCAGATCTCTGATGATGTTGTTTATTGCTGCATGCCTTGGAAAGCAGCCAGCACTACAATGACAGGAGAGTGGATGCAAACCAAACTCATTAATGGAAGCTCCACATCTGCATCACATTTATAAGTAGGAGCAGTCCATTGTCACAGTAGTAGAGAAGAGCAGGAAGTATGTGGAGTCCTACTCTACAACAAGGGCCTAGAAAAAAAGCACCGCGATTAAAAAAAAATACACAACCCCAGACTAATGTTATATATTTTTAATCATTTTAAGGTGATAATGCCACTAGGACACAAAGGGTTACTGGGAGTGAAAAGAATGAGAAGATTGGTGATAAGGTCTCATCATTTTACAGTTAAAATGGCAGACAGATGTAACCATAAATTCTAACAGTTTTTCCTATCGCACTTCTTGCTTGTGGAACTCTCTTCAGACTTCTTGTTTCTCTTTCAAATTTGATCTTCAAAAATTTAAATGCAATGTCAGTCATTATCTTCTGTCTTCTTGATTCTTGTTCTTTTATTGTCTACTCTCCTTAACAGCATATTTTTTTCATATTCTCTAACACTCAGCAACCCTTAGAAATCTTAGGGGCTTAATTGCCTTCCTTGGGGTGAAAAAAGAAAAGAAAAGAAGACTTTCATAAGAAGTAAGGACAATAAAAGAAAGGATTGAGGAAGTCAGAAGATGGTAACTGGTGTTGCATTTTAATCTTTGAGGATTGTAGGCAGCAGCAAAAAAACATAAAACTGTTCTGCAGACAAGAAGTTTGAGAAAAGAAAATATTATATCAACAGCAGATAATGTATGTTTCATAAAGACATATATGTATATCCACAGCAACAGAAGTGCTAAACAGGTTTTTTATTCCTTCTCCAAAAATATGCTATCTATACAATTAACACTACTGTTGCATGTAAAAAAAATCTGTTTTTTATTTAATATTATTTTGTTATTTATTATCTCAGTTGTCACGACTTCTTGGAAAAGATAGTGAAGTGGTTTCCTGTTGTCTTCTCCACCGATTCCTTTTCTTTATCATCTGTGAATTGCCATGTCTTTCTTGGAAATGATAGTTGAGTGGTTTCCTGTTGCTTTCAATAGGGTTTTGAAATCAGAGTAACCCTTTCCTAGACTGGTTGCCACACAAGGCTAAAGAGATGGATTCATACTTTTCCCAAGGACATTTGTGCAAAAGAGAATGCAGGCAGAAATTTGCACTTAAATTTCCAATTCTCTTTCTGAGTTACTATTACTAACCATTACACTACATACACATAAGGTAAGATTCAATAAATACATAGTTCAGTCTGTTATTGGTGCCGTTTTAGCAATTAGACCTTTTGTAGACAACTTAATGTGGCAACAAATGTCTGCAATAGATTTCTTCCATCTCTCGACCGCAACACTTGTAGCCAAATCACAGTTAAAACGATAGTCCGACGTAACAGTCCAACAACCAACGTAGAAACGACAAAATGGGGTCACACGTCCAACCTTCACTTCTCACCAGCAAAGACATGTCTGTCTCTACCAAAAAAGACGGTTCGCTTTATACAGCCGAGGCCTGACCATAATTTACATACGAATCACGAGACGAGATTTTGCGTTAGTCGTCCAAGACTTGTAATAAAATATGGGCGCCACCATTTTGATTCTTTCCTCGTTCGTCCAGTATTTCATTTTTCCAGGAACTGTTGCTAAATTTGCGTAAGCGTCCACTATTCTGCTTACATATTACGCATGCCACTCGTTGGCTCTTAGGCCCGCTACACTTTTTGTTGGGATTAGCTTAAAATCTGTCTGTTGGGAAGGTTTTCAGTTAGTTAATATGACTTACCAAACACATCCGTGAATGAAGGTACTGATTGATGTGATGTCGTCGTCGAGTGAAGGGCATCAATATTTGGATCATTTTTGGAATGACTTTTGGAATTATCTTTTGAATTTGGAGAGAATTTCTTTCTGGTTCCTTTGTTAGATTTTCTTTGAGGCTGATTCCTTTCTTTTTCTTTAGAATCTGTGTTATTGTTGTCTTCATCAGATGTTCCCAACGTTTCCTGTATTTCATCTCCTAATAGAGAGAAGAAGAAAAAACATTGTAAACTTTGATACAAGAATGCAGAGTGACTTGCACTTTCATTGCTTTTCTTTCAAGTTTGGTATACAAAACAAAACACAGTGTTAAGAAACAGGGAAATGTTATTAGAAACAAAGAAAAGAGCACTGGTATGGCAGTAAATGCTAGACAATCTCTTCACAGATGAAGAGAAAACTGGAGGCAAGAGAAATGTGGTTCTACATAATGAGAATACCATGGATTGAGAATGTGAGTAATGAGGAAGTTTTAAGGAAAATGGAAACAAAAAGGACACTTCTACTTAGAATCAGAAAGAAGCAGTTAAAAATTTCTAACACGCATAATGAAGAAAACAGGCTTGGAGAATTTGACACTCACAGGACATATTGAAGGTAAGAAAGATAGAAGTAATGGGTAACGTATCTAATGAGCTTGTATAAATGGAGGACAAGAGAGGGAGTGAGACTGAGTGATTTGTTATTTTTTATGGCTTATCAACCCTTTGTGAGTTATATAAAACTGGAACATACTTTGGATTGTAAGAGATTACTTACAGTACCCAATATTCCCAAGTGACCTGGGATTGGGAGGGATAGCAAAAAGACACACCTAATTAATAGCTAGAAAGGATGGGACGATTCAGAGCCAAGAAATGACACAACACATAAAAGTCTTTTACAGTCATTTTCAAAAGAAGAATTGTCAACTATTATAATTGCAAGTTCATAGCCACCATAATTATATATAGTTACCAGCCATCTAAAGCTAGATAAGCCTAGTCTACCCCACTATTTAACCTATACATGGAGGGAAAGAAGAGGTATGTCCATGATTTTCCCCAAGGGCATTAAGGCAAAAATATATTTTGGACTGTAGAAGGTCAGGGATTGGCAAGGATAAAAAAAGGTAAACCTTATTAATAGCTACAAAGGATAGAAGTTGTGGAGAGCTATGATCGCTCACGTCCTGAAGGGACAAAACACATACAAGAAAAAGAGGTCTTTTTGGCCATTTTCAGAAGAATTGGCAATTATTATAATTAAAAGTTCAGAGTTATATAGTTATATATAGTTACTAGACTGTAAAGCTAGATAGCCTACTCTACCCTGCTATTTAACCTATAGTTGGAGACATGTTCATGCTTTTCCCAAGGGCATTAGTGCAAAAGTGAAAATGACAGATGAGCCTGGAATATGAACCTGGCTCATCAATTTCACTTCCTGTACTGATAACCATGACACTACCTGCACTTGCTCATGATCTGAGTATGTGGCAATAAAATCAAAGAAAAAATCCAGATTAGTATTATCAGAGCGAGAAGGGTAGAGGGTTACTGAGTGAGATTGCTACAAGGGAGGAGGTATTTCTTAAGAGGAGACCAATTATCCCCTTGTTTTTTGTTTTAACTGTTAGTTCACCCAGTACAAGACCAAAAGGCCGCTCAAGATGGAGTATCTTTGAGCGAGATTGTTACAAGAGAGGAGGTATTTCTTATGAGGGGACCTATTATCTCCTTACTTTTTTTTTACTGTTAGTTCACCTAATACAAAGCACAAGGTACTAACTTGTGCTGTTTAAACTGGATATTAAATGCAAGTTCTTTGTTGATTTTGATTTCTTGGAAACAACACCCATCAATATTATAAATATCTACCTCTGCAAATAATTTCTGTTTTTCTTCAACCACTTTTTTTTTTTTTTTTTGGACAATTCCTCTAACATTAGATGTTCTGATGGAAAAAAAAAAACAAACTTTAAAAAATTTAGAAATTTTTAAAGGTTGACAAACCCAGATGTCATTACATTATCTGCCAATAAAAAAAATAAAATTTGACAACGATACAATTCAAGGGAAAATCAAGCATTCATCTGCTCAATGTAAATCATGTTTTGTTTTGCTAATGTAGTGTTTGTTGAAATAGAATTCCTATTTCTGATGGGGTCAATTCCTACCTCAAGGAAACACTTGCTATCACTCGATCTACAGTGATCATCACCAGACATCTGATATGAATATGCAAATGTATGTATGTATGTATGTATGTTGTTGTTGTTGTTACTACTACTACTACTACTACTACTACTACTACTACAACAACAATAACAATAATAATAATAATAATAATAAAAAAAAATAATAATAATAATATTAATAATGATATCTGAGAAGAGAAAGCAAATCCTTGTTAATGGTGATCGACCAGAACAGTTTCATAAG
>OZ038497.1:13206553-13306553 GCA_964036315.1 Acanthosepion esculentum
AGGTATGCTTTCCCTAAAAGGGAAAATAGAACCTTACCTGGGCTATTCAGTGATTCAAGTTCAAATTCCAGCCAAATATCCACTGGAAATGTATCACTACCCCCAAACTATGTGTTAAATAGCAGAGAAGACCGGGCTGTTTAGCTTTGGTTGGCAGCCAGTTTAGGAGAAGGACAAATATGAATTTACTGAAATAAACACCCCATTTTTTTTGTAAATTTAAACAGTGTCTATTATGTCCGTCCAATTGGCCTTTATATTCAGGAAATCTTAATAAAAAAATGTGCTCTCCAGCAGGAGTTGAACCTATTTTTTCCTTTGTAAAAGTATCCACCATCTAATCTAGGAAGCTTTTATGTTGGCTGGTGTAAATAAAAAATAATTTACTCACCTCTAATATATCCTTTGATAAGCAGTTATCACCTGTTCTTAATTGAAACATATTTTTCATGCCAAACAATTCACCTTTCTGTTGTCTGTCTCCTTGAATGCCATTAAAATAACGCTTAGCATTCTCTGTATTTACAGCAATCTTGTCTAATTGCTGCAAAACAAAATATATAAAACAATAAATTTAAATTTTCTTAAATGTTAATTATTGTCATTATTAATTTTTGATTAGGATTTACTTTCATCTTCATTTTTTATTAGATGAAGCATTGTCAGCCATTATTATTAATTTTTGGTTTCTTTTTACATTTGTCTTCATTTTTTATTAGATGAAACATTATCAGGCATTATTACTAATTTTTACTAGTGTTTACTTGCATCTTCATTTTTATTAAATGAAGCATTGGCAACTATTATTATTCATTTTTGACTAGGATTTACTTTCATCTTCATCTTTTGTTAGATGACACATTGTCAGCCATTATTATTAATTTTTGACTAGGATTTATTTTCATTTTCATTTTTTCATTGTCAACTATTATTAATTTTTGTTTTCTTTCTACTTTCATATCTTTTGTTAGATGACGCATTGTCAGCCATTATTATTAATTTTTGACTAGGATATATTTTCATCTTCATTTTTTCATTGTCAACTATTATTAATTTTTGTTTTCTTTTTACTTTCATCTTCATTAAATGAAGCATTGTCAACCATTATTATTAATTTTTGTCTAGTATTTAATTTTGTCTTCACTTTTTTTAGATTTGTTTTGTATTTTAATCTTGACACCATTTGAGCCACGTAAATGTAGGCATGCATTTGGCTTTTCTTTTTATTGCCCACTGATTTTATTTTTACTCTATCAATGCTTGGCTAAATTTTTATCATTTATGAACACATATTTCTGGTGGGAGGAAAGAAAAAACATTAAACTTCAACCTTGATTATAATCCTTTTAAAAATTATTCCTCTTTTCTCATAACGCTATTACTAAACTTAAATTTTGTAAATGCCACTTGATTTGCTTGTTTGAATTTCAAAGAATAAATGTCAAGTTTAGTCTGACCTGCTTGTAGACCTGACGCAAATATATATTTTCTTCAATGGAACCTGCAGAAATCAGACGAAAAACTTGAACATGACGCTGCTGACCAATTCTGTAAGCTCTGGAAGAGAATGAGTATAATTTAGTATATTCTTAAAGACAATCTAAGATTGACTGATTTCTTAGATACAGAGAACCCTGGACAAAAAGAAACAAAAGTTTTGTCAGCCATTTCATACATATTTGAATTACCTTTAGTCATGTGACATAATCTTAGTTAGGATCAGATCACCGGAAATCTGTTGCATT
The DNA here is from genome assembly GCA_964036315.1 of Acanthosepion esculentum. NCBI lineage: Eukaryota > Metazoa > Mollusca > Cephalopoda > Sepiida > Sepiidae > Acanthosepion > Acanthosepion esculentum. The sequence goes on from OZ038497.1 coordinate 13,208,299, forward strand.
GTCAACCATTTCCTCTTTATGCAGATTATCCTCTAATCACGGGATATACTTGGATTTATACTTTACTCGTTTTAACCCATGAAAATTTTACAGTTTTCCTATTTTGATATTCCGATGAATCTTAATTCTTAAGTTAATGATTGAGTAAGCTCATGGCAAGTTCAACGACAATAAAATATCCGTAGAAATTCTCCTATCACATCGTTAAATATCTGAGCTTAACAACCTTAACAAAATATTGCAATAACAATCACAAATATGAATTCTGGTCATTATTTTCAGAAGTAAGGGGGTACAAATGAAACAATTTCAAACTGACAACTTTTTCCATTTCACTGAAGCAGCTGTTAAACACTTTTACTTCTTTCTTTCTTCCATTTTCTCACTGAAACCGAGTAGTGTCTTTTCCTCCATGCTTCCACCAAGATCAAAATGGAATAGTCCATTATTTAGGAGGTGCTGATAGGTCATAACAAAGAGAGGGATAAGCACAATTATAATAGGATTGATAGTAAGTTTCCAGCATTATTTCTCATCTTGTGGGGATCATGATATCTGCAACTTTCCATAATGATGCTTGGAGATGTCTTCAACAGTCCCTTCTACTTCAAACTGATCTTTAATAAGAGCAATGGTGAGGAGTCCTAAGAGTGGAACTGTTTTGGTAATGATAATATTAGTCATTTCCCTACAAGGAAACATTAGGCATTCATTGACCAACCAGCCAGTACTGTTTTTGGTTGAAATTTATAAAATCTTTTTCTTAAAACACTCTTTTAGGAAAACAGGTTTCTCAACTTTAGTAGCTATTATTGCTCTTTCCAAAATTAAAAAAAAAAAATTGAAAACTAATCTTGTAAAAATGAATTTTTCAACAAAAATTTTTTTTTTCTTCAGACATTATTGTCTTTAATATATCTGATTTATAAAACCATTTAAAAGATTCTCTAATTAAATAATGTCTTAATTTAATTGCGTTTATTAATCCTTCCTCTTAATAATAACAAATAATTTGATAATAAAACTATGTTTTCATTACATTTGGAGCATGTTTTCATCATGGTAGGCTGTTTTTTAGTGTTTCTGTGGAGGTACCTACTCTAAGCGGTCCTTCATTTTTTGGATGGAAAGGTTTCACTCCCCTGTCAAGTTCATCTCATGCTAATTCTGGGAGTGGCTTCAAACTTTTCAACTGTAGTATAAATAAATATATATATATATATATATATATATATATATATAAAAGTGAACATAGAAGTCAACACTTAGAGGCGACAGTCTGTTTCATGCTAGATGCAATCGTCAGGCCAAGGTGGCCTGACGATTGCATCTAGCATGAAACAGACTGTCGCTTCTAAGTGTTGACTTCTATGTTCACTTTTATATTTACACACGCTCTATCTCTGATATTGAGCACTTTATCCCATAAATATAGCACACCTTAAGAGTATATTTCTTCACACACATATATATATATATATATATATATATATATATATATATGTATATGTATGTAAGCAAATATGTGGATATAGATCGGACAGTATGAGGAAAAATATGGAAAAACAAAAAATCCGAATATGCAAGTTTACTGTTTTTAATGTTGTTTCAATGTCGACGTCAGACGTTTCGGTCTAGTAGACCTTCTTCAGGACATAGTTATTAAAACATAATTAAAATTAGACGATATTCAAGTCAACATGTAAAGACGATAGACATAATAAGAATATCAAAACAAAATGACTGAATTTTAAGATCAGCGTTCCGTTTTGAAATGCGATCACGTCGGCGTCACATGGGCGATGTTGTGAAAAACGTATTCCTAAAATAAAGTTTATTATTGATGAAAAAGAAGAATTTTACTAGAATCTAAAGATTATAAGTACATTTGTCCAGCATTAATCTTGCCAGAAAAGGGGAAATATTAAAGAAGGCGGGTCTAGTATTCACCGTGAGTGATATCTTAAAATTCAGTAAAAAAAATGGGATTAAGTACTAAACTAAAGTAGAATTATTTTTAGTGGATACTCATATTTGAGTTTATTTATTAAACAATACATTTATTTATTTTTGACTATCGGCCTGAATGTTCGAGAAAGAAAGAAATATTTGGAGCTCTCCAGCAGGAATCAAACCTGCATCTCTCAGGGCAGAGGGAGATACCATTTAACACAGAATGCCTTTCCACTTGGCCATGGAGAACAGTCCATGAGGTGAGGCCAAATTTCGTACTTTCAAAATTTGGTGGTTCTGTTTGAAACTTATTTCTAAACTTGTACATCAGCTATGTCATTGTACTTCCAGGATAAATTTTTTGAGACATCCTGTCATTTCAGATACAAAGGGGTAGCCTGACAATCTTAACATAATCAATGATATATCATCTCGTAAGTTAACTAAAACTAAAAATTGGTCCTGACCTGGCATCTTGGCTTTCTCAGGCCAATATTTTCTGCTGAAATGAAGTGGAATGTTTATATTAAATCAACTGCTAGGAAAGTTGATTCACTGCGTTGTGTGAGACAATTTTTCTCATCAGAATCTATTTTACATATTTATAAGTTTACCATTTTCCCATGCTTAGAATAATCCTACCACATCTGGCTTAGTGCTTCTGCTATATATTTAGAGATTTTTGATAAAATACAAACAATTGGCAATGGTATTGCTCTATACCTAGCATCTTAACTTCAGTCACTTTCCCATCACTGTAACATAACTTCCCTGTGCCTTTTCTATAAATATTTTCATGGTAAATTGTTTTAATGAGCCTTCCTCTTTGATACTTAGATTTTTAGGAATTTAAGCATACTGTGACAGGGTGTGAAGGGTAAATTGTCACAATTTTATATTTCCAATTTCGCACGTGTGTTGTTTGGTCATGATTTTGTTAACCGCACAGTATAGTAGGGGTCAATTGGGCACTGTCTGTGAGAAAAAGAGCACCATGACACAATTCATTCTGCCAGAAATTTGGAAACAGCATACTGTACTGTTTGGTATTCATGCTGGAAGCTCCAATATGAACATTTCAGAGCATTTGGGTGTCAATCTGAGGACAGTGCAGAGGATTTGGAAAGAGTTGGAGGATATATCTAGTCAATATCATGGTGTTTGGAGTGATCACAAGTGATGGCAACATTATACCTCCATTCATCTTCCCACAGGGTCTCAGACTCAACACGGAAACCTACATCAAGTGCCTTGAGGAGGTAGTGCTTGCTTGGGGTGAAATGATTAAAAAAAAATGTTCAACGAAGATGTCAGCTGTCATTTTGGATTTTACCTGTCTTGTGCTTGGAGGTCATGGCTGGGATTCCAGTTTGGATCAAAGATGATGACGACATTGGCTCCAGTCATGTTTAAACCAAGTCCACCTGCTCTGTTAAGAGAAAGAAAAAAAATAAGGTTACACTGGTGCAAAGTAAGACCAAAGAGGCGTTCTTGGAATTATCAACTGCAAAGATCTCAACGTCTGTGAATTGCTAACCACATTTCCACTTTTTCTTTTTTAATCAATTCAGCACAAGCAAGGCAATAAATCCACTAAGATGCAAGGAGTTACTACAAAAATATGTTGGATTAATAAGTAATGAAGCCGTCATTTCTTTATATATATATATATATATATATATATATATATATATATATATATATATATATATATTAGAAGAAATTGTTAGGAGGATTTGAGATAATCATAATTAAGTAATTCATCGAGTTTTTAGAAGAAACCTCAACAGAATGCATAAAGCACTGGACGGCCATTTCATCCTATATTTGGGACTCATCAACAGTGCGCATCCACTACCAGGAATTGAAACCCGGACAGTTACATTATTAAGCAAACGTCATACCAACTGTGCCACGGGCCCCGGTGATGAAGAGGTAACGAATTAAACTCGACATAGCGCCGCTCATTCACATATTCCGTGGTGGAACTCATCCAAGTTCCTTAAACCAAGGATTGTGCCCCCCGAGAGCCACGACTACTAATATATATATATATTAGTGAATATACATAATATCCCATGTCGATAGCACAACTCGGAGTTTCATGTAAACCCCCTTGATACATAGAATGTTTATGTAAGCAAATATATGGATATAGATCCGACAGTATGAGGAAAAATATGGAAAAACAAAAAATCCAAATATGCAAGTTTACTGTTTTTAATGTTGTTTCAATGTCGACATCAGATGTTTCGGTCTAGTAGGCCTTCTTCAGGACATAGTTATTAAAACATAATTAAAATTAGACTATATCTCGTGTTTTCGAACATAAACGAGATATTCACCTCGGTGATTTAAACAATGCTTTATTTGTACACATAACTAAATCTGATCATAATTTCGACTTTGATTCTGTGAAGATTTTAAAATATATTCATAATAAAAATCTTAGACAGATTTATGAGGCAGGCATAATATCTATCTCGTGCACGGTGAATACTAGACCCAGCTTCTTTAATATTTCCCCTTTTCTGGCAAGATTAATGCTGGACAAACGTACTTATAAACTTTCGATTCTAGTAAAATTCTTCTTTTTCATTAATAATAAACTCTATTTTAGGAATATGTTTTCACAACATCACCCACGTGACGTCGATGTGATAGCATTTCAAAACGGAACGCTGATCTTAAAATTTAGTCATTTTGTTTTGATATTCTTATTATGTTTATCGTCTTTTCATGTTGACTTGAATATCGTCTAATTTTAATTATGTTTTAATAACTATGTCCTGAAGAAGGTCTACTAGACCGAAACGTCTGACGTCAACATTGAAACAACATTAAAAACAGTAAACTTGCATATTCGGATTTTTTGTTTTTCCATATTTTTCCTCATAGAATGTTTATGTAAATTCAACTTTTTTTAAAAATTATTTAAAATAATTTTTTAAAAATTTTTCATCTTTCAAACTTAAGAATTTAAACAATATAAATTATAAATAGTTTGTTAAAATATTAAAATAAACAATAATAAATAAACAAGTCTTAACACACAATTTTAAATTAACACCACGAGAATGCAAATTTCATAATGCTTAAACAATCAGTGAGTATTTTGCACCTGAGGATTGCATGTCGTATGCTATCAATGTGGGGTATTATGTATATTCCCTAAAATATACTTAATAGCTCTGTTGTATAACATTGAGGACTGATTTTATAACATCTGTGAAAAAATATATAACTATGTGCAATATTTGTGTTATATTTTTCTTATCATACCCACATATATATATATATATATATATTAGTACAGGTAATAATTCCATTGGTATATAATCCAAGTGGATTCTAATAATATAAAATATTAAAACCGATCCACAAAAAAGACCTCAATGTATTTATTATAACAGAGCATATAAATTACATAACAGAGAAAATCTAAAATTACCTTATGAGTATAGACTATTTCAACTAACGTCAATGCGTTAGATTTGTTCAGCTCAAATGGTGGACTGTATTCAGTATCAAAACTAGAAATTTATAATTTAATATTTGAAAAAACAAAAACAGTTGAAAAAATTGAAAAATAGCCAACCCTTAACATAGCAGACAACATAAACTGCCCAAGTGGTGGTAAAGGGAGGGCGGATGTTGTCTGGCTTAAATGGAAAGAAGCTACACAAATTCAACCCAGATATTAACCCTAATATCCCAAGTTATGGTTATAAGAAAGATGAAGTGATATTAAGGGAAGCCAAAAAAAAGGGGTTTTATAATATGAAATTATTAATTTTTAATTATATAATGAGAAAAAAAATTGTTACCACTCAAAATGACCAAAATATGCTTACAAATATAATATATTAAGATTAACAATAAATCATGTTTTAGATAGTTTAAATGTATATATATAAGTTGTGAATCTTCTAATCTATCATGTGTCAGCCTGTGTGTTTTAAAATATTTCTTTTAAACTGAATATTTAATGATGTCGTGTTCATATAAGAATGCTTTTCATTTTTAAGAATGAATAAAAAAAATAATCAATCTTATGACATCACTAAACAAGAAGGTTTGATAAAAGAAAAATATAAATTTAATAAAAACACAAATTTTTGAAAATAACAAAGAAATATTGAACAGCATTGTTACTTACTTTGTCGATATGAGACATACAAAAATTTGAGGGGACTTGTTAAATTCACGGACAATCTTCATACGCTGTCTTGGACTTGTTTTCCCATCAATTCGTCGGTATGGGTACAATGTGCTCAGCATATAAGTTTCCAAAATGTCCAACAACTGAAAATTAAATAGAAAAACATATAAAAGTTACAAGAAAACTGTATGAAAGTCTCTGTGTGCATATGCATGAAAGAGAGAGAGAGACTGCCATCAATTTTTCTATGAATAGGCATTCTCTGCTGAGTTTCTAGAATTTTGAGAGAAATATTTATCCTTCCAAGAGTTGTTCCAAATAATGAACTCATTCTTCGTGTTGTTTTGTTGTTGCTGCAACATGTTGGCCTAGGCATTCTCTCTCTCGCTTCTAGAATTTTGAGTGATATAGTGAATGCTGGAAGGATTTCTAATTCTCTGAGAATCACCTTATTGTATAGGTTGAAGAAGTCTGGCAAGAAGACACATCCTTTTCCATTTTTACCCATCTGCTGAACTCATTTCCTGTCTATATACAGGTTGTTTTCTACTAGTATAGGTTCTTGTCTGTTGGGGCTACAAATTGGATAATAATTATTCCAATTCTCAGAAGAGCAGATAATAGTTGAGATAAAGATGAAAAAAAAAATGAATTAATAATTATGTTTTAAACAATAAAATGAATTTAAGAATTGGTTCTAAAGAGAATCAAACCCAGAAATAATTAGCCAAGATTCAGTAAAATTGAGCAAAATCAAAAGTTCCCCAAATTATCCTCTTCCACTAAAATACAAGGGGTTAAAAAAAAGAACAGATTTCAAGGAAAAAGAAGATGATGATTGACGTTGCATTTAAATTTTTTAAGATCATAGTTGATGACCAGAAGAGAGTTTTACAAGTAAGAAGTATGGCACAAGAAACTATTATGAGACTTATAGCTACATCTAGCAACAGTGAAAGTATGAGACCTAACAGTCAATCTAACACTGCACTTCAGTCAAGGAAACAAAGTAAAGCTCATCAGAACAATTACTATGAAAGTATTTATAAAAAAAGACACAGGGAAGATATGTTATAGCAGTGAGAAAATAATTGAAGCTGAGATGCCAGGTCAGGACTGATAACATTGCAGATTGTTCTTTGGATTTTGTCAAGAATCTCTAAATACATAGTGAAAGCACCATACCAGTGGAGCAAGAATTTTCAATGCATGGATGAATGGTAGATTTATAAATATGTAAGATAGATTCTGACAAGAAAAATTGTTTAGCATGAGCCTCTTTTCTTTATAGAAATAGCATTGAAACCTTGAAAAAAAATAAATAAAAATAAAAACTGAAATGAATTCAAATCTATCAGGTCATCCCATAAGTTCTGTCCGAATTTTGAATAAAGAAAACAAGTGACCAAATGTTACATTTAATTACAGATTCAATCAACAATATATTTCCCTGATTATCTATGACTTCCTTCCATCTATTAACAAGCTTACTAATTCTATTACTGTAAAATTCTTTTGGCTTTGATTAGAAAAACTCACAAATGTCAGTTTTAAACTCTTCCTGTGTTACAAAAGCTGTTTCTTCCAAATGATTCTGTAAGCTACAAAACAAATGGTAGTCTGAAGGAGCAAGGTCGGGAGAATAAGGTGGATGAGGAATTTTCTCTCAACCAAGTTCTTCAATCTTTTGTGACGTGATTCTTGCTGTGTGTGGTCGCGCATTGTCCTGATGAAACATCACCCATTTTTGATTCACTAGAGCAGGTCTTTTTTTCCTCAAAGCTTGGTTCAAACACTCTAATTGCTGACAGTATATTTGAGCATTAATTGTTGCATTAGGTGGTAAGAATTCAAAGTGGATTATTCCTTGGCAATCCCACCAGATTGAAAGAAGCTTTTGCCCATGAAGTTCCCTTCTCGACTGTGGCTGGGGTCCTTCCCCTTTACCAAGCCACTGTCTACGATGCTTAACATTTCGATAAAAGATCCATTTTTCGTTGCCAGTCACAAGTCTATCCAATAAAGGTGAAACAAGTTGGCGAGAATGGAGAGAAGAGCAGATGTCAACTCAGGATTTGAGGTTGTTTTCAGACAATTCATGAGGCACCCATTTTCCAAGTTTAGGAACTTTTCCAAGTTGTTGAAGATGATGATGAACAGTTGTATGGTTTGAACTGAGAACCACTGCCAATTCCTCAACTGATAAAGCATAATTTTCTTCAAGGGCTGCTTCAAGAAGCTTTTCATCAAACTCAACTGGACGTCCAGTTCAATCTTCATCTTCAAGGGTGAAATCTCCACCTCTGAATTTTGCAAACCATCTTCTGCAAGTTCTTTCATTCACACATTCCTCTCCACAAACTGAGTGAATGTTTCTAGCTGCTTCGGCTGCTGAGTTTCCTTTCTTGAACTCATAAAGCATTATGTGCCTCAAATGATTCTTGGGTACTTCCATGTTAGCAGGGTTTTAATCAAACAAAATTTAATTTTATTGTTCTCTGAAATAAAATTTGATCAGTTTAAATGCATCTAAACATAAAAAATAATGTTCAGCTCCATTAGACATTATAAAATACTCTTTAAATTTTGTTCATTTTAACAAAAAGTTAAAATTTGGACAGAACTTATGGGATGACCTAATAATTTAGCAAGTTAAAGTTAAAATGAAATGTTTAGACTCTCAGTGTGAATCATATTTAATCTTGCTAATATACAACCACTGAATACAATCACTTTCTCATATCAATGGTTAAAAAAAAAAACTATTAGCATAAAATTTACGGTTACATCTAGCCAGCTCAACTGTAAATTGGAGAGACCTTGTCACCAGTCTAGTACTATGCTTAAATTCAAAGAGTCTTGACACCATATTGAAGAGATCATGCAAATAATTACTATGAAAGTATTTAAAAAAAAGCAAAGGGAGGTAGCCTTACAGCAGTAGAAAGTGACTGAAGCTGAGATGCCAAGGCCAATAATATTGCTGATTCTTTGGATTTTATCAAGGAGCTCTAGATGAATAGCAGGAGCACCGGGCCATATATGGTAGCAATATTCCTAACATGGAGAAATGATAGACTTATAGATATGTAAGATAGACTCCGGAGAGAAGAATCGTCTGGTATGACACAGGGAACCAACCCTCTGAGCAGCTGACCTAGCAATAGATTCAATAGTCTTTCCACTTCATGTCAGCCAAGAACGTTAGCCCAAGGAGGCACCACAAGGCACTCTCCTGGAGGTCAGCATCAGCCATGCTGATGGAAGGCAGAAACGGGTCTCTCTGATGATTAAATGACAGCAGTTTAGTTTTGGAGATGTTAAAATTAAGGACATCTTTTGCCCCAGTTAACAACAGACTAAATGTTGTTTTGTATATCAGCTGCCATTTTGACTTTATCAAACTGATCAGGCTTACTATCAAGGCAGGATTAAACAGTTTTGTCATCAGGTTAGATACCAAGTTGAGAGCTGATACCATCGGGAAGGTCATTAATGAAGAATCCGTTACGATACCCGCACACTTGCAGGAAAATACCGTAATAATTTATCACGCTATTGATAACGCCCTTCTATTTTGAGTAGAAAAAGAAAGATACTAATTTCAAAGATTACTAATTTTGCTTTGGTCCATTGAAAAAAACAAAAGCAGCTGATCTAGTGATGAATTTAATGAAGTCTTTCCACTTCATGTCAGCTGAGAACGTTATACCTAGAATATATATACCTTTCTTGGAGTATAGCATCAGGTATGCCGATGGAAGGCAACAAGAGGTCTCAAACATCATTAATGGAGAGAAGTTTATTTTAGGAGGCGTTAAAATTGACATGCTATCTTTTGACCTAGCTAACGATGGTCTTCAGGTGGTTTTGTGCAATGAGCCACTTTCTTGGAGTATAGCGTTTGGTATGCCGATGGAAGGCAACAAGAGGTTTCTCAGATGATTAATGGAGTTTATTTTAGGAGGCGTTAAAATTGACATGCTATCTTTTGACCTAGCTAACAACAAGGCATCTTTTGCCCCAGTTAACAACAGTCGTAAGGTCGTTTTGTACATCAGCTGCCATTTTGACCGTATCGGACTAATCGCCCTTAGTATTGAGGCAGAAGTAAATGGTTGTATCATCAAAGTAGATGCCAAGTTGAGAGCCGATGCCATGGGGAAGGTTGTTAATAAAAAGTAAAAATAATGTAGGTCCAAGGATGGAGCCCTGGGGAACACCTGCATTAGTACAATAGAAACTGAAAGAGTAGCCTTTCAGGATTATTTTCATTTCACAATTCAATATTGTCTTGTATATTTACTATTCTCTCAGATTTTCACCCAAGTTTACTCATATCAATATCTTAGGTTGAGTCATATATAATTTCCATTTTTGGGAACCAATTGTAATAATAAATGTATCATCCTAATTAACTGTTCTTCAAATATATCATAACAGGTGATGAAAAGTGGATTGCATACAACAATGTCTACTGTAATGTGGATTGACAAGGATACATCTCTACAGCTGAGCTGAAAATCTAAACTCTATGGAAGAAAGGTAACATAGTGTGTGGTGCGATTATTGGAGTATTCATTTAGAGTTCTTAAAGTGCAATGAAACATTAAATACACCTTTATATATCAAGCAAATGCAACATGTTCATAAAGGTTTAGTTGAAAAGTGTCCTGCATTCATCAATATGAAAAATGTTGTTCTCCTCCATGACAACACATGGCCTCATACAACAAGGATAACACAGGGAAAAATTCAGGAACTTGGTTGGTCTGTTCAAACCCAGCTGTCATAATCAGCTAACCTTGTATCAAGTTATTATTATCTTTTTTGATGACTGCAATATGCTTTGATGGGAAAAACTTTCTTCAAAAATCAGATTCAAGAGTTTATCCCAAACTTTTTTTTCTATGTCAAAATCTGCAGAATTTTACTGAAAAGGTCTCGGAGAGCTGCCTGATAAGTGGAAAGAAGTCATTGCAAGTAATGGTGGATATAGAATTGAATTAAATGTATTTGCACTTTACTTATACTTTATTTTTTGAAGAAAAAAGTTCATAAACAGAAAAGGAAATTACTTATGACCCATGAAGCATATATACTATTCCATCTATTCACTTCATGATTTAACACACTTGTGACACTATTTAGCTATGGTAATTGATTAACTAATTAATCATAAAAATTAAACAAGAAAATACCAAGAACGGAAAAGAAGACATCCCATTCAATATTAAAAGGATTTTATTTTATTTCCCCCCAAAAAGTTACTTTTCTCAAGAACCCGAGAATTTGCATAAACAGTGGACTCACAAAAAGACCATATGGTAAGCTTTTTGACAATTGATTAATGATGTTTGTAAAATTACTGGTTGAGAAAAACATGAGAATCAGAAAGTGTCTAAGATATCATTCGAAGTCGCGATATTTTAGAAGTTGGCCAGGTGACGGGCCATATGTTGATTGTAAGAATTTTTTGGCAATGGAAGTTGTTCGGAGATACGCTTTCAATATGGAAAGATTTTATTTTTTTCCACTTTCCCAAGCAACCGAGGATTGGTGTAAATGATAAATTAACAAAAAGCCATGTGGTGAGCTTTTGACAATTGATTTCTGATAATTGTAAAGAAAGCATGAAATAGCCGAAGAGTGTCTGAGATATCATTCGAAATTGCCAGATTTTAAAAGTTGGCCAAGCCACGGGGACCATATGTTGTTTGTAAGTTGAAAAAAGGGAATTTCATAAACAACGTTGATAATTTTGGAATTCAGAAATCCTGAAATAAACAGGGATGTCAAAGGGTTAATTAATGAAGCAAGCTTAGCCACACCCTCACGACTGAGATGCCATTGGTCGAGTAGTAACAATGGTGATTGGTGGAGGTAAATTAGTAAGAAAGACAGAGAAATTACTAATGCCCACTGACCAAAGGATACCACCAGGTAGCGACAACCACCGATTGACAAGGTCATATATTGGTGGCAGCGACTAAGAGTCAACCCCAAAACGCTGGTAGGAGAAGTATCACAGCTTCACGCCGCGACTAGAAGTTGACCCCGGGCCGACAATATGTGTCACACACTTGAAACAACATTTCTCAAGTTTTCTTTAAAAAAAAAGTTTGATCTTTCATCACTGAACTTTTGGCAAGTGGTTTGGGCAGATTTATCAGGTGCTCTCTCTTAGAAGAATATTTTATTGAGACAAAAATACTTACTCTTGTAGAATATGAGAAAAGTAGCACTTTGGAATGGTTCTGATGAAAGACGGCCAATAATTCCACTAAAACCTAGAAAAGAAACCAGGAAAAAAAATTATATTTACAAGCACATGTCAAAGAACTGAATGTTGTCAAAATGGTAGGCAAAATTCTGTTGGCTACATCCAGGCATTTTTGAGGGGATACCTTTTTTTTTTTTTTTTTTTAAGTTTTCATCCCAGGCAAGGCTGGAAGCCACTAGCACGCAAGGGGTTACAGAGGATTTGGAGCGAGAGCAAATAGGAGTGTTAGAGGAAAGGATGTGGAGAAGGACAGAGGATAGATCAAGGCAACTGGAGATGTCGAATTCAAATAGATGTGTATTCGTTGTTAATAAGATGGTCAAAAGTACTTGAAGAAAAAAAAGAACAAAGCATGCAAGTTTGAAGATTTTATCAACAATTCTCATATGGATGTCGACCATCTTATTTGCAAATACAATGAAAATAAAACAATCAGATCTTGTCGTTGAATTTAACAAAATTTCTTTATATGAATGCATCTTGCATACCATACGTATATTTAAAAATTGAAATATAAATAAAATACAGTGTAACCCGGATATAAGAGACACGGATATAAGAGAAACTCGGGTATAAGAGAGATTTTATCTGGTTCCAAATAAGAGCCTGTGTTAATGTATATATAATAGACCAAACCCGGATATAAGAGAAACCCGGATATAAGAGACGTCTTCTCCGGCCCCGACAACTCTCTTATATCCGGGTTCCACTGTATATCTATAAAGACGATATAAATAAAAGACAAAAGGAAAACTTTTCTTTAACAATGCATTTCACTCCTTGTGGAACTTTATCAAAAGTCCATGTAGAAATTAAATATATATTTCTACATAATTAATGGATTCATGTTTTATCCAATATTTTTATTGCTTCGAACATTATTATAGTGGATAGTCATATTTGAAATAGACACCCCATCTTTTACTTTAACTTTACACAGTGTGTATTGCATCAATAGGCCTGAGTCTTCAAGAGATTTTAATAAAGAAAATCATTGAAGTAATAAAATGTTTGATTAAAAATGAATCCATTAATTCTTTAGAAATTGCTTTGTTTACATTTCAGATATGAAACTGAGGCTTTGCAAGAAAATTATCTGAAGGAGGAAGGGTGGTTTTCTTAAAAGGGAAAATAGAGCCCTGCTAAACTGTGGCACTGTCTGTAGCCAAGTGGTGAAGCATGCTGTATCAAACAGTGGTTTCTCCTACAAAGGAGGATTTGGGTTTCTTCCCTGCTGGAGGGTACATTTTCTTCTTATTAATATTTCTTGAATGTAATACATACTGTTTTAAATATACATGCATACATGCATACATACATACATACATACATACATACATATATATATATATATATATATATATATATATATATATTTTGAATTGGACAGAGTCCGACAATTTATTTAAAGACATTTATGATATGTTTAACGTTCTTTTTATAGATACAAGTATTTAAGCAAATGCTATGTTTATTTCTTGGACATTCAGGCCGGTAAATGTTATTTAATACTGTTTATTATAAACAGAGCATTTGCTTAAATACTTGTATCTATAAAAAGAACGTCAAACATATCATAAATGTCTTTATATATATATATATATATATATATATATATATATATATATATATATATTTGTGTATTTAGGCAGCAATCCTTCTTTCATGCACATTTCATTAAAAACGACTGACAAGGTGCTTTTAATTTATTTTTTCATACAATTTCTCATGCAATCTAATAAGGTTTTTTCTTTTCGGATCATAAATTATATAAAAACTGTCCGAATGTTCTTTTTATTCGAGCGCTTTTGGCTATACATTTAGCCATTTCAAGGATTATATTTCAACTGTTAGAATTAGAAATAGTTTGTTATATGTATGTTTTATAAAATGTTTCATTTTTTTGTTTCAAAACAGCACGAGAAATTATATAAAAACTAAATAAAAGCACCTTGTCAGTCGTTTTTAATGAAATATATATATATATATATATATTATAAAAGTGGTCACTGAGGTCAACATCAAGCGGTGACTGTCTGTTTCATGCTCCGAAGCAATCATCAGATGCCCTGAAGATTGTGTTGAAGCATGAAAGATACTGTGACCGCTTGGTGTTGACCCCATTGTCCACTTTTATAATATATATATATATATGTTCTATCTCCAATATTGAGTACTATTACCCATAAATATAGCACACCTTAAAACTATCTATATATATATATATATATATATATATATATATATATATATATATATATATGATTGCTAAGGTTGAGCCTGGTCAGTACCTAGATAAGTAACAGCTTGGGAATGCCAGGTGTAACCTTCGATGTGTGGGTGGTGTAATGGATAATGGTTTGGAATTGTTAATTGGAGAGCAGAGTTCCAATTCCAGTTAGGTTCATTATATTCACTTATATGCAAATCCTCTTGAGAAAAGTATGAATCCACCTCTTCTCCCTCCAGTTATGGGTTAATTAATAAGACTGATATCAGTAAAACCATTATTATCTCCAAAAATAAATAAATATTTTGATTTCAGCATTAAATAACCCATACGGATGTTGATATGTCAATAAACAAAAACAACCAAATAATTCACCAACAAAAGGGGGCAAAATAGACATGAATAAGTGGGCTCATCGTATGGATGCGATGCATGACACAAAAACTCATTCTGAAATATCTAAACTGTCAGCTTTATACAACCACTTTCTTAAATTAAATCAATGGTTAAAAATGATTTTGAGCTAATGAAGGCACTAGATCTTAGCAAAGACGACTTTGTGGACTGGTGCTACAGAATCACAAAAAATGCACCTAATAACAGAAACCACAAGACTTGAGAACTTTTGACAATGGCAGCAACTAAAATGGATAGCACATGCAAGTTGAAGAAAAATGACATAATGAAGATGTTGACGTTCCACAATACTTCAAGATAAAAGTTAGAATGGAAGCCCGTATCAACATTGAAAAGAATGAGAGAACAGTTAGTGGCTTTGAGAAACTTATTTTCCTGGAAATTGTTTTAATAGAAAGATTTTATAAATTTCAACTGACAGTAGCACTGGCTGCTTGGTCAATGAATGCAAATGTTTCCTTATAAGGAAACAGCCAATATTATAATTACCATTAGATATGAAGAGAACAGGTACTACATTTTGAACCCAACCTGATAGTGAGTGAAAAAAGTACAACTCAAGTAGCACTGGCTGATTGTTCAATGAATGCCAAAGACATTTTTGTAAGGAAACAGCTAATATTACCATTAGAGATGAGGAGAACAGAGATTACACTTTGATCCCAGTCCAATGGTCAGAGACTGAAGAAAAATGTAACTTCAGTAACACTGGCTGCTCAGTCAAGAATTCCAAAGGCTTCCTCATAAGATTTGGTTTGGTTTGGTTTGTTTTATGGCATACCAACCTCAATGGGTTATTTAATGCCAACAAGAATTTTATTGCTGATAATATTTTTTTCAAAATGTATTGCTGGTAATATTTTTTTTTTTAAATTTATTGCTGGCAATAACTTTTTTTTTCAAAAAAATATTGTGGTATTAAAACCTATTTTTATACTTTCATTGTATTTTGACCCCTTTTTATTAACTATTTACCCATAGCTGGGGACCTGACAGGTTCTACCATCCCAGAGTGGACCTGGGAACACTAGCAATTAAGAGGTGGTTCCATGCTCTTCAAAACCTCCTAATTAAAGGCCTTGCTGTCAGATGTAGTTTATCGTCTTACCCAGGATGCGGATGTAGTTTATGATCATACCCAGGACGTTTCCTCATAAGGAAATGGCTAATATTACCATTAGAGATGAGGAGAACAGATATTAGATTTTGATTCCAGCCCAATGACCAGAGGTTGAAGAAAAACGTAACTTCAGTAGCTCAGTCAATGAATGCCAAATGTTTCCACATAGGGAAATGACTAATATTATTGTTACCATTTTTAAGAGTTCTCTTGTGATGGTTCTGTTTCTTTAGAATATCCACTTTACTTTTAGATTAACAAATAAAAAACAAACAACCTACCTTCATTTTACAACAATATTTTGGATCAGAAAGAGTGCTAAATGCAGCTTTCTGTGTCAGCTGCAAGAAGTGAGGGTGTTTCTCAAAAACCTTATTGCAGATATCCACAGCTGCCTGATTCTGGGCAGAACTAGCTTTGCTATCAGGAGCTAGCAAGGCAACATGGTTGGACACTTTCAGTAGGAGATGCAGGAACTGGAACATCACAGATTTAAGGGGCTTGCCAGTGGAACTTTTCTACAAAGAAAAATCATTATTTACATTATTCGGACTATTGTCCTCATCTTTGTCGCCATATTTATTACAATGTTTCAGCCTTTCAGTATCTGTCTATATTTCTGAGATAAGGTATTATGTACATTATTTACATTATTTGGACTATTGTACTCATCTTTGTCGCCATATTTATTACAACGTTTCGGCCTTTCAGTATCTGTCTATATTTCTGAGATGAGGTATTATGTTTATTTTTTTTTTTTTTTTAATCATATCACCCCAAGCAAGGCCAGAGGCCACTATCACGCAAGGGGTTAAAGAAGGGTTGGAGGAAGAGCAGATAGGAGTGGCAAGGGAGGGGATGTGGAGAAAGAGAAAGACAGTGGGTCGATCAAGGCAAGGGGGCCCACAAAAGATCCGGAGCGAGAGCAGATAGGAATGAAAAATGAAAGGATGTGGAGAAGGGAAGTGGATAGATCAAGGCAACAGGAGATGTCGATTGACGCTACACTTAAACCGTTGGAGATTGTATTTCTCAGGGAAACAGTAATAGGGAAGGGAGCTCCATAGGCGAGATGTGCGAGACATGAAGCTATTGGAGTAGAAGAGACATTTACATCTAACAGTTTCCGCGGTGTAGGGGTGGGAGCAGGATGCCAGTATACTATTTACATTATTCGGACTATTGTCCTCATCTTTGTCGCCATATTTATTACAACGTTTCGGCCGTAGTACGCTCCGGCCTTCTTCAGGTGGTTGGAATGTCAAACTGAACCCTTTATTTCGCTCACTGGGGTAGACTGTTCTAGTTTCACGTGCCATGTTTTAATGGATGTCAGTTATCAGTTATCTCCTGTTAATTTTTCCCTCTGAAAGTTCTCTACTGCCTTAACCGGGTATTGAACTCACACTCTTTGGGGTTGGTTAGATCCAGTGACTGACTGATCATATTCAATACCTTGAATACCAATCTAGTGATGTTCCATCATCACCAAGCAGACCAAAAACTTTTAATAACTTTGATGAGTGGGTTTTCCCCTCAGGGAGGTCCCATGCCATGGGCACCTAATGGGACTTAAATTCAGCACAGACCTCAAGTGAAACTCATACATATGATCAATTGCTAAAGATGCTGGAGAAATGATTGGTTATCTATACTGCTCCAGTAAGTACCTGACTCCTCCAGCTGTCTTATACTTTTACAAGTGCAGGAGGCATCCAGTCTTCACTATCTAGTCTTGATCTTAACTTCTTCAATTTTAGGGTCAACTGTTATCTATTCTATGTATCTGTATAATATGCACCCCTTGCTCCCTTCCTGTATACCTTTGCAACAACTGCATTTAGTAACACTCTACCTTGAGTGGCTCTTCGACCCTGTATTAGGTAAACAATAGTTAAACAAAAAAAAAAATAATAATCTGATGACTCATTTCCAAAGATGAAACCCTTCTGGGTCTTAAGTCTTAAAATATTCTGTTAAACAAGATGAAAAAGGTTCTTAGCAAGGTGCTGACAATGAGTAACAATTCTTAGCCATACTTACCTTCCGACAACATTTTCCCTGACTTTTGCGACTACCACAAAAACAAGGGGTCCCAGCATTGATGGCATCTTGAAGGTCAGGGTCTTGAAGAATTGTTTGGTATATACTCACTTGAAAATCGGTTAATTTGCAGAAAACCACATTGTCATCTGGTATGAAAAGGTAAGAAAAACAATTATATATATATATATATATATATAAATATATATATATATATATATATATATATATATATATATATAAATGCGAAATATTTCCTTATAAGGAAGCTTCATAGCAGGTTTTAATAAGTTTATATCTACTGTCTGGTCACTGATATCAAAAGTAATTTCTGTATTCTTTAAGATTGTCTTTGAGCAAGTGAAGCCTATGGGTCTTGGTGAAGACCACTCTTCTTTGAACCTTATGGACTAGTGCTACAGAATCACAAAGAATGGTAGCAAATAGCAGGAACCAAATCGTCTAGAAAGACAACTGACCTTTGCTACACTAAATTGCTGAACATGGACTTTTCCACTGACTATGAGAGGAGTCGCAAGGCAGTCGTGTAGCCATCACAAAGAGTGCCCACTAATTACGATATTTGTTAGTATTGTAATATTAATCCGCATGATTAAACAGTTCTTTCACTAATCTTGTGTTCCAATGTTTTCCTTTGGAATATTTTTAACCCGAGCTACAAATTGATACGAGCATTATAACAAACAGCAACAGCTAAAATAGATATCACATGTTAAAGAGAAAATAATGACATAATCAAGATGTTGATATTCCACACTACTTCAAATAAAAGGTTAGGAAGGAAACTGCCATCAATAGTCGAAAGTGCGATAACAGCTACTGGACTTGAGAAATATATTTTCCTGAAAAACTGTTTTAAGATAAAGATTTTATAGATTTCAACCGACAATAGTACTGGCTGCTTGGTCACTAGATGCCGAATGTTTTCTTCTAGGTAAACGATTAATATTACTATTGCTATTAGTTTTAGGAATATAAAACCTGAAAACACTAAATCAATGTGGTCAGAAAATATAAAGTAATGAATAAATATAATGAATCGGCTGAATGTTATTATTTAGGTGTATATGAAACTAGTTGGAAAAATAATCGAGATTTTGTCAACAATATACACAGGGACATTTATGCAAAAGGAGAGAAAAATAAGAGAGGAGTAGGACTTCTACTAGATTAAGATATGAATAATTGTATTCTAGGTATTATCAACTATCTGATAGAATTCTTGTAGTTATACTTAAAAGGAGGCCTTTTAATATATCCACCAAAGCTTTAAATGCATCAACAGCACAAGGTACAGAAGATAGTGAAATGTTTTAGTGTCCAAGGCCAAAGCTCAATACAAATCATAGGAAATTATAATCATCATGGGGGACCTGAATGCCAAGGTAGGGAAAGTGGTAAATAGTGAAACAGTTGATGAATTTGGACTAGGAACCTGTAATAAATATAGAGAAAAATGGTCTAAAGCTACATGGTATATGACTAGGTATCAGCTAGCACCTGGTTTCAAGAACACCCAAGATGTTTATAGATATGGAAAAGCCCAGGAGGAGACATGAAGAACAAAATCAACAACATAACAATCAATAAGAAATTCAAAAATGCTGTTTACATTGTAAAACATACTCAAGTGCCAAATGTAGAAGTGACCACCTTCTAGTGAAAGACCGTCATAGAGTGAAACTACAGAAGTTGAAGAAGGCCAAGGCAGCACCCAAATTGCAATAAAACAGACCTGTGAATGACCCAAATTTGAAAGAGATATATAATGACAGTGTTAAAAGCAGATACAAGGGACTAAATGAGAATGGAAATTCAGAGTGAGAAGCTTTAGTAGGACGAGTAAATGAGATTGTTCCAAAGAAAATTAGACAAGGGAAAAAGGAATGGAGATTGGAGGAAATTTTCAGCATGATGAGAAAGAGACAGCAAACAATGCCTATGCATGGTACAGTATATAGGACATTGCACAAAGAAATTAGGAACAAATGCAGGCAAGTGAAAGAGAAGTGGCTCAATGGGAAGTATGCAGAAATAGAAAGAATGTGCATCACAAGGCAGATATGAATAAAATAAGAGAAATGACAGGACAAAAGATGTGCTCATTGACAGGATGCATGAAACCAAAAGAGGGAATGCTGATAATATAGTAAGAAAATATACTTAATTTCTGAATGAATCTCTTCTGGTATGGAAAGTTTTACCCCAGACCCCATCTCCCTCCTGGCAGCTGACCTTTCCTCTGACCTTAGCTGTAACAGCTCAATGCGGAACAAAACTGGTTTGTAACATTCAACAACTCCCAAATCAAACTAGTAACGGTTCAACATCATCGAACTCTGAACTCTGAACATTTGTTTATCACGATGAATGGTTGTTCTTTCAAGGAGGCTTCTTGCTTTTGAACATCTGTTAAAACTCAAATCCACCCCCAGACCTCAAGTGGAACTCATATGATCCATTATTAAAAACATTGGTTTGGTTTGTTTTGTTTTACAGTATATCAACCCCAATGGGTTATTTAATGCCAACAAAATTTTCATTGTTGGAAATATTTTGTTTTGTCAAAAATCTATTTCTGGTAATAATTTTTTTTTTCAAAAATGTGTTCCTGTAATAATTTTTTCAAAAAGCTATTGCTAGTAATATTTTTTTCCCCAAAAATGTATAGCTGGTAATAGTTTTTTTCTTCAAAAATTTATTGCTGGAAATAATTGTTTTACAAAGTATTTCCGGTATTAAAACCTGTTTTTACACTTTCGTAGTGTTTTTACTCCAGTTTTTTGGGGTTAACTATTTGCCCATAGCTGGGACCCTAACAGGTGCTACCACCCCAGCTCAGGGCAGACCTGGGAACACCAGCAATTAAGAAGTGGTTCCACGTTTCTCAAAACCTCATGATCAGAGGTCTTGCTATTGGACGTAGTTTATCGTCTTACCCAGGACGCGGATGTAGCTTATCATCATACCCAAGATGGAAAAACATTGATGAAATGGTCAGTTCCCTGTACTACTCCAGAAAGTATCTGACTCCTTCTGCTATGCTCTATTTTTACAAGAGCCAGATTAGACCCATAATGGAGTATTGTTGCCATATTTGAGTTAGAGCTACCCAGTCTTCACTTTCTAGCCTTAATATACTTCAGAAGAGTCTTCATGGCCTTATGGGTGATGAATTACTTTCCACTCTACAACCCCTTTCTGCACAGATGAAATGTTGTAAGCCTCTTGCTACTCTGTTACTATTTCCATGGAAAATGTTCCAGTGAGCTACATTCCTTAGTTCCACTAGCCTTGACCTTCACAGCTAAAATCCTCCATACCATGTTACACTGGAATCAATCATTCAAATTCCCTTCATATTCCTTTAGGAAGAAGGAAGTACCATTCAGACAGCTTGTTCTCAAGGACTGCCCCTTTGAAAAACAGACTTCTGAGATGATGCTTCCTCATCACTACAATCTTAACCTCTAAAAGTCTCAAGCTAACCAATATCTTTCCTAAATATCCTCTTTATCTGCACTCCTTAGATCCTCCTCTTACATGCATCAACCTCAATTAGTAACTCACTATCTTGTGTGGCTCTTAGGCCTTGTATTCATAAACAACTGATAAAAAATAAAGATCAAAGTCAAAAGATAATAGTGACAATTGTAAAATTTTGGATAAAAGCTATAAACAAACAACAAAATAAGATGAAAGAAAGACTATTTATTGCTTATTGAAAATATAAAATAAGAAATCTTTAATTTCTGGGATGAGGAATTATTATTTAAACTCTTTATACTCAGACTATTGTTATCACCTTTGTTGTAATCACAATGTTTTGGCCATTGTGTCCCCTGGCCTTCATCAGGTGTATATTGATATGGGTAAACTACCGGGAATTCTGATGAAGGCTGGAGAGTACATGGGTTGAAACGTGATAACAACATCAAAGATAAGGACAATAGTCCAAATATAAAAAGTGTAAATAAGGAAGCTTTAAATAAAAATGTTAAGGAAAGAAAACATAAAATTGCTTTTTTTTTCTCTGAAAAAACAATTTATAGAATGGAAAAAAAACCCAGAAAAAAAACAAATTTTCTTACCAAATTAAGAACCACAGCATGTGTAAATGAGATTGAAGAACTCTAAAATGAAAGTTAACTTTACCTTTTTTGGGAAGTTGATCAGAAATCAAGTTCTTGGTCCGACGAATCATGATTTTGTTTCTAATCTCTGAAAACATCTGTTTACCTGAAATTCCAAAAAAAATATTGCTTAAGTGAGTCAAGTTACTTAGTAGTCATGAGTTCAATCCTTGGGTTAGGTAGTGCAAAAAATATGCTCTTTGTTCAGTCAAAGATATGGAGATTAACAAGTTGGTGTGTATTTTAGGTGAATGTGCGTGTTCAATATGTAAACAAAGAAGATAAAAGCATAGAAAAACTTGAGTTTCTACTCCAGACATTTATACATTTTATGGTGACTGTAGTGGAACAACGTTTTCTGTCTCTTTGGTATGTCTGTTCTCCTTCTGGGCCAGAAGTTAAGGGTAGGTCAGTGTTGTAACCTAGGGAAGGTTACTGAATAGAATAATCACATGAAGGTTGGTAATGAACGATAATACTTAGGACACGAACAACACATATAAGATTCACCAGCGGCATGTAGTAGTAGTCAACTGCTAGAAATGACTTCCACAATGAATCTCCAACTGCAGACCAACATACAGTACTTACTACTGTATTTATGTAAATGGGGACATACCCATTATCGTCCATAGGTATGCTACAACAGTAAGTATATGCATCGTATTCATAGTCAAGCTTAAGACAGCATTGCACAGAGTTGGAACAACCAAAGGAAAGTTTATACTTACTTTATTACTGAAAGATTTAAACATGTTTATGGGATGTTTATCTTGGTTCAGAATTTAGGGTAAATCAGTACAAGCATCATTACTAAGGTTGCACTCAAGTCAACCTTGTGCTGAGTTGGAACAAGCAAAGAGAATATTTGACTTCATAGCTTGAGGTTTTGGAAGAAACATGCGAAGATCTTGCATTGGAAAATGGGAAGAGAGTTTAGTTGTCAGTGGACTGGGGAGACTAACATTCCCCATGGGAATGTAATTACCTCATGGTCAGTATCTTGGGGCAAAGAGGAAGAAGAGAGTTAGGGAGAAAAAGTTTGGCTTTTTATAGGTTTCAACAACACCACCTAATGACATTTTTCGACACCAAGTGAGGTAATCATATTTCTGGTTCCTTTTTTCTTTTTCTTTATTATTCATTATTATTAATTTATTTAATCAATTTTTTTTCATTTTCCTACAAAGACTTGAGCAGCATCACTGGGATAAACCAGCAAGAATTAACTGATACAAGATATATTCTAGTATGGACAACAGCCTGAGAACAACCTATTCCCAAGAATTGAATAAATAGTTAAGTTCTAAAATTCCAGGAAGGTTATTAACTCTGACTGACACCTGAAGAAGGCCAGAGGGTAAAATGGCTGAAACATTGTGATGGTAACAACTAAGGTGAGAACAGTGTATAAAAATAAGTCCTAACAGGCTACTCTGACATCTGAAGAAGGCAACAGTACAATGGCTGAAACATTGTGATGATAACATCCAATACTGGTCTGAGAAAATGAGTAAAAACTTTACATTATTTTTCAAAACAAATTTTTATGCATATAAACTTTTAGTACATCACTAGTCAAGTCACATCATGAGTCACCCAAATTTGCAGGGACACAACATGTACTGCAGCTGTAGCAGCAATGGTGTGTCTATAACCTAGAATGGTTACCACCCAAAGCTAGAGAAACACCTCTATTAACACCTAACTGGAAGGAGGTGGATTCATACCTTTCCAAGGATATTGGTGTGAAAGCAAATGCAATGTCCTCGGCTGGAATTTGAACTCCAACCACATTTTTTCATGCTACTCAAACATCTCAACATCAGCAGTGACAAAGTATAATTTGTTCCTAGCAGATGGCAGTTCCTAGACATGGACAGTGAAATGATAACAATATCCCCTCAGATATTATATAAAGGGTGCAAATCAAAATTACCTGAAGGATACCTGGTTCAACAAATGAAAAAGTATAATTTGTTCCTAACAGATGGGAGTTCCTAGACTTGGACAGTGAAATGATAACAATATCCCCTCAGATATTATATAAAGGGTTCAAATCAAAATTACCTGAAGGATACCTGGTTCAACAAATGAAAAAGTATAATTTGTTCCTAACAGATGGGAGTTCCTAGACTTGGACAGTGAAATGATAACAATATCCCCTCAGATATTATATAAAGGGTTCAAATCAAAATTACCTGAAGGATACCTGGTTCAACAAATGAAAAAGTATAACATTTTTTGTCAGACAAATAGCAAATTTCACAAATTCATTTTTTTTTTGGTCAGGTGCGGTTGTTTTTAATATACTTTATTCCATTAACTAAGCTGTACAACTCCAGATTTTGGTGATTAGCTTCCCATCCATAACACTAACACATTAGATATTGTGTAATAAAGTAATAAGAAGGAATACAAGGGTGCATCAATAAGTCCATAACCCAACAACAGTTATGAGCTAATTTTTTCCCTGGAGTTTTCACTGTATAATGTCCTTTATACCTTGTAACATCTTTGATGAAGTGCATTAACAAAAGAGATTTTTCAATGGACTTAATGAGGTCCCTAAAAATAGGCAGCAGAACAATAACATACCCATATAGATTAAATAAAGAATTCAATTTGAAATTCCCTGAAGGTTACCTACAGGGACAAGGACCTGATGAAGACCAGAGGGTATAACAGAAGAAACATTGTGATAACAAAAAACAAATATAAGGACAATAGTTTGCATGCAAATAATGTAGATATAAAGAGTGGATTGGCTTTTTCATTGTTTAGAATTTATAGTACTCCTTCTCCTAGACTGGGTGCCATCCAAGCTGGGAGGAGAAGGCTAAGCAAAATTTCCTCTTTCTGTTTTGATAACTCTTATGTTACTTATCCAACATTATTAGTTATGTGTCCAAAGAATTTTAACTGAGATACAATTGTTAAGTACTGGGTTGTCTAGAAGGTTCATGCCAATTTTTAAGGGAAATTAAAACACAAAACAAAATTATGCCATTAAATATTTATTCAACTAAACCTTTTTGTTGCACAACCATTCCATTTTTCCTTCAACTTGAAGATTCCATCTTCCCAGAATTTTGGTGGTTTCTTTGCAAAGAACTCACTGAGGTGGTTTTTTTATGTCATCCAAAGAATTCAATTTTTTACCATTTGAGATTATTTTGCAAGGACCTAAGTAAACAAAAAATCCAAAAGAGCAATGTCTGATGAATATGGCAGATGGGGTAACACATCCCAGCCAAGCTGTGACAATTTTTGCCAGGTTGCCAAAAAACGTGAGGTCTGGCACTATCCTGATAGAAAACAACATCTTTCCTGTTTGCCAATTCTGGGCATTTTTCTTGAATTGCTGCCTTTAATTCATCCAGTTGCAAGCAGTACTTTTCAGAATCAATTGACTGGTTACTTGGCATAGTATAGTATTCCTTTCCAATCCCACCAGATGCACAGCATGACTTTCTTAGGATGAAGACCTGCTTTTTGTGATGGTTAAAGTTGGCTTATGTCCCTTAACCCAGGATCTTTTTCATTGAACATTGTTGTAAACTATGTTTCTCATCACTCATCACAATCTGCTTCAAAAGGGGTGCATTTTCATTGCGTTTATACAACAGATCACAGATCAAATGCGATCAAAAAGAGTTTTTTTCACTCAAATCATGTGGTACCCAAACTTCATAGTGATTTGAGTACCCAAGCTTCGCTAAGTGCTCTTGGATGGTGGATTTTCATAAATTTAGTGTTTCTGCCAATTTCCGCATTGTGTAATGTGGACTATTCTCAATCAATGTCTTGATTTGGTCATAATCTGTAGTGGGGAGGGTGTCTGCCCGAGCATTCTTCATCAATAAGGCTACAATCACCAACTCTATACTTAGCAAACTACTTCCATACAGCTCTATCAACTAAAGCACCTTTACCATACAGAGCACATATCTATTTTGTTGCTTTGTGAGGTATTTCTGCCTTTATGGTAAAAAAGAGCATGAAGTATCTAAAATTCACCTTCCATTTTCATAGGGATGCAAAATTGACATGAATTAAGTAATTTTACATTTTCTTTCTCAAGAGATAGTTTGAAGTGTGCTCTAATCAGAAATGTAAGCACATTAGATCTGTCAATAGATTTGACATGTTCTAATGTATTGGAGCATGAATGACTAAAAATCAGCATGAACTTTCCGGACAACCCAATAGTACGTTTTTTTGTAATTTAAGAAGAATGCCTGACATGGCTGATAAATCTACTTACATTTCCTAGCATTTGCAAGTTGGCGTTTAGTTGCATTGTGTTTTTGTCCTTGCTCAATGGGCAGGACATACTTTTCTTCAAATTCTGTTGCAGAACCAAGATATCCTGGACAGGCCCTGAAAATAAAAATGACAAATATTTTCAAATAAATCTGAAGCAATCCTTAATTTTCATTTCATCTTAATTTCAGCTAGTTACATTCACTTACATGCAAATACTCTTGGAAAGATATGACTCCGCCCCACTGCTATGGGTTAAATAGTAGAACTTGTATCTGGAAAAATCATTGTTATTCTCAAAAAATTGTTAATGCAATATTCATGCTACAAAAAAATTATTCTTACTAAAAAAGGTTTCAGATTTAAATAACCAAATCATCAGAAAGATAGTGAATTGGTTTTCCTTTGCCTTCTCCATTGTTTGGAATTCAGAGTTCTCCTTATTCTAGAATGATTGCCAGACAAAGCTAGAGAGCCCAGTATACCCTCCTATTTAACTAAGAACTCTGAGAAGGGACAAATTCTTGCTCTCCTCAAGGGTATTAGTACAAAAGTGAACACAACTAGTATTTGAACTTGACTCACCAATTTCACTTTCCACATGAATATTTGTTACACTACAAACACATACTAATAAATTACTAACAACTTACCAATCTAAAATACACCATAATTCCATCATGTTATTCTGAAGAGCAGTTCCTGTTAAGCCATACCGTCGTTTGCACACAATGCTCCTCAGAGCTTGGGTAGTTTGAGCTTTTAGACACTACAAAATAAAAATTATGAAATTTAGTTTAAACATTTATCTGTCTATATCCCTGAGATGAGGTATTATGATTACTTGCATTATTTACATTATTTGGACTGTTATCCTCATCTTCATTGCCATATTCACAACGTTTCAGTTGTTGTACACTCCGGCCTTCTTCAGATGATTGAAATTTCAAATCAAACCCTTCATTTCAGCCACTGGGGTAGATTGTTCTAGTTCCTCAGTTATTTCCCTTTAACTCAATTCTCCAAGTTTTGGTTCCCCACTGCTGAAGCCTGGTATTGAACTCACAACTCTTTGGGTCTAGTCACTGGAACTAACCAACATCTTTATCCACTGAGCCATGTGTTCTTGAAGTGGAAATAACTGAGACATCAGGAAGTAGCATGGCACGTTGAACTAGAACAATCTACCCTGGTGGATGAAATAAAGGGTTCTGTTCGAAATTCCAATCACCTGAAGAAGACTGGAGCATACAACGGCCGAAATATTGTGAATACGGAAATGAAGATGAGGATAACAGTCCGAATAATGTAAGTAAGTATAATGCCTCATGTCAGAGATATAGACAGATATTCCAATCACCTGAAGAAGGCTGGAGCGTACAACGGCCAAAACGTTGTGAATAAGGTAATGAAGATGAGGATACAAATTACAATAATGTAAATAATATAAGTAATCAAAATACCTCATCTCAGAGATATAGACAGATATTCCAATCACCTGAAGAAGGCTGGCGAGTACAATGACCAAAACATTGTGAATATGGTAATGAAGATGAAGATAACAATCCAAATAATGTAAATAATGTAAGTAATCATAATACCTCATGTCAGAGATATACACAGATATTCCAATCACCTGAAGAAAGCTGGAGCGTACAAAAGACGAAACGTTGTGAATATGGCAATGAAAATGAGGCTGGAGAGTACAACGACCAAAACGTTGTGAATATGGCAATGAAAATGAGGATACCAATCCGAATAATGTAAATAATGTAAGTAATCATAATACCTCATCTCAGAGATATAGACAGATATTCCAAACACCTGAAGAAGGCTGGAGCATACAACAACTGAAACGTTGTGAATATGGCAATGAAAGTGAGGATAACATTCCAAATAATGTATATAATGCAAGCAAACATTTATTTATTTATAATAAGTGTTTTAAAATCTTTTATCCAATTTCACAAAATTTTTATGACCAAAAGGTGTTTGGTATACAGGCTAACTCAAAGAGTTTTTCAATGTGTCTTTGCCTGAGTAAATTATATTATCTGTTTATGAAAACAACAAAGCCAAACAGAGAAATTGGGTTGGCCAACCCAATACAAGAAAAAGTAAGGCTAGAATCTTAGATATAAGTGTCTCTGAAATGGATAAAAAGAAAGAAA
Organism: Acanthosepion esculentum; assembly: GCA_964036315.1. Lineage (NCBI taxonomy): Eukaryota > Metazoa > Mollusca > Cephalopoda > Sepiida > Sepiidae > Acanthosepion > Acanthosepion esculentum. The sequence continues at coordinate 13,237,098 of OZ038497.1, forward strand.
AAAAAGAAAATTAGAAAAAAGATAATATTAGAAAGAAAAACAAAAAAGTAAAAAAGAAAGACGAACGGAAAAGAAAGAGAAAAGAAAGATAAAGATAAAAAGAACAAAAAATAGATAAAAATAGAATGAAAAATAAAAAATGTAAAATGAAAGAAAAATAAAAAGTAAAAAAAGAAAAAGTTACAAAAGAAAAAGAAAAAGTTAAAGAAAAGAAAGAAGTAAAAGATAAAAAAGAAAGAAAAACAAAAATGAAAAATAAAAAAGATGAAAAATAAAATGATAAAAAAGAAAGAGAAATGGAAAGAAAAAAAAGAAAAATAAAAGATATAAAAAAGAAAATAAAAGAAAGAAAAAATAAAAAAGGAAGGAAAGAAAAATAAAAAAAGGAAAGAAAGAAAAAAGGTAAAAAAACAATTCTTTTCAGGGTTTAGGCATTCATTTCTTTTCACTTCTTATACTTACTTTAATCCTGTGGACTTCATCAACAATCACAGCGGCCCAATTCACTTTATTTAAATATTCCTAAAATTTGCAAAAACATATGAATTAAGTGAAATCAAAAACACTTTTTTAAAGATTAAATTTGCACACTGAATGAATAGAAAGTAAAGAAAGGAAATTTCACACTGAATGAAAAGAAAGGAAAGAAATTTCACACTGAATGAAAAGAAAGGAAAGAAATTTCACACTGAATGAAAAGAAATAAAAGAAAGGAAATTTCACATTGAATGAAAAAAAGAAAAGAAAAAAAGAAAAGAAAAAATTTTCACACTGAATGAAAAGAAAAGAAATGAAATTTCACACTGAATGAAAAGAAAGAAAAGAAAGGAAATTTCACACTGAATGAAAAGAAAGAAAAGAAAGGAAATTTCACACTGAATGAAAAGAGAGAAAGGAAATTTCACACTGAATGAAAAGAGAGAAAGGAAATTTCACACTGAATGAAAAGAGAGAAAAGAAAGGAAATTTCACACTGTATGAAAAGAAAGAAAAGAAAGAAAATTTCACACTGAATGAAAAGAAAGAAAAGGAAAAAAATTCACACTGAATGAAAAGAAAGAAAAGAAAGGAAATTTCACACTGAATGGAAAGAAAGAAAAGAAAAGACATTTCACACTGAATGAAAAGAAAGAAAAGAAAGGAAATTTGCACACTGAATGAAAAGAAAGAAAAGAAAGGAAATTTGCACACTGAATGAAAAGAAAGGAAATTTGCACACTGAATGAAAAGAAAGGAAATTTGCACACTGAATGAAAAGAAAGGAAATTTCACACTGAATGAAAAGAAAGGAAAGAAAGGAAATTTCACACTGAATGAAAAGAAAGAAAAGAAAGGAAATTTGCACACTGAATAAAAAGAGAGAAAGGAAATTTCACACTGAATGAAAAGAAAGAAAAGAAAGGAAATTTGCATACTGAATGAAAAGAAAGAAAAGAAAGGAAATTTGCACACTGAATGAAAAGAAAGAAAAGAAAGGAAATTTGCACACTGAATGAAAAGAAAGAAAAGAAAGGAAATTTGCACACTGAATGAAAAGAAAGAAAAGAAAGGGAATTTGCACACTGAATGAAAAGAAAGAAAAGAAAGGAAATTTGCACACTGAATGAAAAGACAGAAAAGAAAGGAAATTTGCACACTGAATAAAAAGAAAGAAAAGAAAGGAAATTTCACACTGAATGAAAAGATAAAATCACAAACAGGAAGAGACTTCAAGAATAGCCAACCTCAACAGAAAACAAGATTTTTCATTTAAACTCAGAATTATATATAAAAGGTTAGAAGGGTAAATTCATGAACTTTTAACATTTCTTTCCAAAGTAAAATACCATTTATAATCTAAAATAAAACCAAGAGTACACTATTTACATTATTTGAACTATTGTCATCATCTTTGTTGCCATATTTATCACAATGTTTCAGCTGTTGTATGCTCCTGCCTTCTTCAGGTGGTTGGAATGTCAAACTGGACCCTTTATTTCACTCACTGGGGTAGACTGTTCTAGTTCCACGTGCCATGTTTAATGGATGTCAGTTATCAGTTATCTCTTGTTAATTTCCCTCTGAAAGTTCTCCACTGCCTTAACCGGGTATTGAACTCACTCTTTGGGTCCTGTCACTGGATCTAACTAACACCTTTATCCACTCTGCCATGTGTCCTTGAGCATACAACGGCCAAAACATTGTAATAAATATGGTGACAAAGATGAGGACAATAGTTCAAATAATGCAAATAATGTACATAATACCTCATCTCAGAAATATAGACAGATACAAAACCAAGAGTGTTGCTACATTTAGTATAGGAAATGTGTATACAAATGTAATAATTATCATGAGACAGAGTTAGTGTTAATTAAAAGTCCTATCCTACAATTGTTGCTACATTTATTGCATGAAATGTGCATGCAAATATCCCAAATATTATGGAAGACTATTTTTGGAAGACTGGCCAGCATAAAGTCCTGATCTCAATATAATTGAACCACTGTGGTGGGAACTGAAGAAATAAGTGCTCCAACAAAAACCATGCAATCTCCAAGAACTTCCAGATTACTGCCAAGAAGAATAGGAAAAAATTCACAATGAGAAAATTTCTCATTTAATGCCACATCGAAGTGAAGCAATTATCCAAGCCAAAGACAGCAACACTAATTACTAACTTCATACTTTGACATTTTGTACTTTCTGTAATAGTAAAGATCACTTTGAAAAAAAAAAAAATTCTTTTTAACTTAAGAAAAGAGCTGATGGGTGAAACTTTTGCTGGTGACCCAGTATTTTTGCTTGGCCTTTTTTCAGCATCACTATGCTTAAGTCCCTTGATCATCCACTATACAGAATTAACGAAAAGGCAGTAACTTCTTTTCTGGCACTTAAAGATCATAAAGTGTACCGAGAAAAGCATATTGCTAATCACTCTTGATTTGGGGGTAAGATTAACAAAAGTAATTAACTTACCAAGGTTGGCTAAATGTCTTGCCCACTTATGTAGTGTAAGAAATGCGTTTGCAAATGTAATAACTATGATGGGACAGAGATTGGATTATTGTGCTCGATCCTCTTGAATACATTTAATAAAATGTCATTGCTTTAAAATTTGACTGCCAAGGTGGATGGTAAGTTAGTTTTCTGATCAAGACAGTTGTTGAAGTTGTACTTACCTTGTTATCACGAAATGTCTCAAATGTTGTTACGACTATTTCAAGTTTTTCTCGACTTAAATCTTTCAGACACTGCTGCTTATCACTTCCATGGAATTTACTGAAAGAAAGAAACAAAATTTACTGAAAGAGAAACATTCACAAAAAAGAAATAAAATTTACTGAAAGAGGAACATTTACAAAAAAGAAACAAAATTTACTGAAAGAGAAACATTTACAAAAAAGAAACAAAATTTACTGAAAGAGAAACATTTACAAAAAAGAAACAATTTACTGAAAGAGAAACATTTACAAAAAAGAAACAAAATTTACTAAAATAGAAACAAATTTTGTTAAAAAAAGAAACATTTACTAAAAATAAAATATATTAAAAATGAAACAAAATTAGCTAAAACAAAAACAAACATAATTTACTAAAAAAGAAACCAAATTTGCTAAAAATGAAACAGAAGTTATATAAAAAAAGAAACAAACCTGTAAATGCAGACTGACATTAATTATCAAATGATATATCCACAAAAATTATTGATTCATGATTTTTACAGGAAAATTTTAGTCTTTCCATAAATATAGTAATTTGACTTTTTATATGGGCTTGGTATTTTACATACATGCCATGCTTTATGAATTTAAGTGCAGTACTAAATTTGCAACTAGGTCTCATATTTTTAGTCTTGAAATTGTGAGATGTAACCATAAGTTCTATGCTAATAGTTTCTTCTCTTGCACTTCTTGCCTGTGGAACTCTCTTACAATTTCTTGCCTTCCTGTCAACTACGATCTTTGAAAATTTACATGCAATGTTAATCATCACCTTCTGTCTTCTTTTATAGTCCTCTCTGTTTCTTTAACTCCCAGCAACTCCTTACATCTTAGTGGATTTATTGCCTTGCTAGGGGTGAAAGGATTAAAAAAACAATGCACATACAAAAAATATGTGTGTGTAAAATATTTGTGTAAAATATATGAGTGTGTATGTGTATATGTTTATGTATAATATATATATATAGGTGTGTGTGTGTGTGTGTGTGTGTGTGTGTGTGATATATATATATATAGGACTGTGTGTTTTTGTAATATATATATTATGTGCTAATACCCTTGGGAAAGGTATTAATCCTCTTTTTCTCCTTCCAGCTAAGGGTAAATAGTAGGACAGACTGGGTTCTATAGCCTTGGATGGCAACTAGTCTAGGAGAAGGATAACTTTGAATTCAAAACCTGCAGAGGGTCGTTTGGGGACCCTGTGGCACATAGTGCGCTAGGTCTTTGTATTTGGTTCTCCAAAAAGTGTGGTCAGTTCTGCACAAAGCCTTCACTGCTGTAATCAAATCACATGTGCTTGTGTCTGCCTGTCGGTTCCTAGGAGCAGAACTGCTTGACCCTCATATATCAAATACAGTGGGAGAGTCCACCATATAAATGTAAACATGTATAAAATATTGATTCTTTTGATTTTTAACAGAATCACTACTCTCCCAAGCCAACATACACAACAAATATATCAAGAAATCAAAAGAAAACGGTTGAATCCATCAACACAACAATACAAAGAATATTTCTACATGTGAAAATATTCTCTTCAAACATAAAGTAATTAATGTAATTTTCCAGTTGACCATATGAATATACAATAGCGTTTCTAAAATATTCTAGTTGCCAACAACATTTTATTCTTTGTTTATAGATATTTTGTTTCAATAAATTCATTTTTTTTTTTTGCCTTGAAAAGTTCACATTGGACAAAACGAATTGGCTAAAACTACAGTTTTCCTATATACACACATGTATGTCTGTGTCTGTGTATATATATATATAAATATATATATATGAAGAAATATACATTTAAGTTGCGCTATATTCATGGGATAAAGTGCTCAATATCAGAGATAGGGCGTAAGTAAATATAAAAGTGAACATTGAAGTCAACACTCAAAGGCGACAGACTGTTTCATGCTAAACACAGTCATCAGGCCTGATGATTGCATTTAGCATAAAACAGTATGTCGCCTTTGAGTGTTGACACCAATGTTCACTTTTATATTTATATATATGTGTGTGTGTAAAATATATACACGTGTGTGTGTGTGTGTGTGTGAGTGTAATATATATATATATATATGTGTGTGTGTGTGTGTGTGTGTGTGTTTTGGTTTTAAAGCACATCAACATCAATGGGTCATTTAATTCCGACAAAACTTTAGAATAAATTTGTAGAGATAAAATAATCATTCCTTGTAGAATAAGTTTGGTACAGGACTAAATGTTGTAGTTGCATATAGTTGGACTATCATTGTTCAGTTAGTCATTTTTCTGAGTACAATGCCACTTCTCTTAGAAAATGTAATATCTTCGATGGTTTGGTTTTGTTGAAAAGGTCTTCAAAATGTTCTCTTGGTAATTTTTTTTACTCGAGCTAGGTCAAAGTCTACACAGTCCAGCAATATATGCTTTACCGTAAATCTGTCTTGGCATGTAGTGCATGTTGGGGCTTCTTCACCCTCTAGTAAATGGTGATAGGTGATGTAGGTGTGGCCTATATGAAGGTGGGTCAGCGTTTTTTGTTCTCTTCTATTGTCGTATTTTATGTTCCATTCTCCAGTAGTGGATTTAATGTTCAGAAGTTTGTTATTAGTGAGGGCATCCCATTGGTCTTGCCATTTATTTCTGATCATTTTATTGACAAAAGTCCTATAATCAGTTTGTGGTATTTTTTGTGTTTGTTATTCTATCATCTCTTTTTTTCCTTCTGAGTCTGCCTTGTCATTTCCACGTATGCTAAGGTGGCTTGGTATCATCCAACAAAAGACTATTTCTGTTTTTCTTTTCAGACAGTTGATGAATTCTATCTAACACCCGGATGGTTAAAGAATCATTAGCTTTTTTATTTTTCAATGCAGTTAGTGTAGATAAAGAGTCAGAGAAAATTATGAATTTATAGTAAGGGTTTGTGTTTATTATGCCAAGTGCCAGATTAATAGCAAGTGTTTCAGCACTAAATATTGATGCTATGTTTGTAATTCTTTTCCATTATTTATTATCTTTTAGGATGGTCTCACATCTGACTTTATTTTTATTTTGCTCAATCTGTGTTTGGTTTGGTTTATTTTGTTTTACGGTATATCAACCACAATGGGTTATTTAATGCCAACAACATCTTTAGGATAGATTTGTATGAATAGAATATGTATTCTTTGGTTTAGATTGGTTTGTTTTATTTTGTTTTACAGTATATCAACCTCAATGGGTTATTTAATGCCGACAACATTTTTAGGATAGATTCGTATGAATAGAATATGTATTCTTTGGTTTAGATTGGTTTGGTTTATTTTGTTTTACGGCATGTCAACTGCAATGGGTTATTTAAAGGCGACAACATTATTAGGATAAATTCGTATGAATAGAATATGTATTCTTTGGTTTAGATTGGTTTGGTTTATTTTGTTTTACAGCATGTCAACTTCAATTGGTTATTTAATGCTGACAAAATTTTTTATTGCTTGTAATATCTTGTTTTGTTAAAAATCTGTTTCTGGTAATATTTTTCCTTCAAAAAAGTATTGCTGGTAAATAATTTTTTTTCAAAAAAGTATTGCTGGTAACTATTGCCCATAGCTGGGACCTTAACAGGTGCTACCACCCCAGATCAGAGTGGACCTGGGAATACCAGCAATTAACAGGTGGTTCCATGCTCCTCAAAACCTCCTGATCAGAGGCCTTGCTGCTGGACGTAGTTTATCGTCTTACCCAGGATGCAGATGTAGTTTAACATCTTACCCAGGATTTTTGTTCAATCTGTGTGTGTGTGTGTGTGTGTGTGTGTGTATATATATATATATATATATATATATATATATATATATAAAAAGGTGGTCTGGGTGTTTATTTTTGATATTGAGTATTTCGGCTTGGTAGATGATTGGGTTTGTTTTTGGATTTAGGGTATCTTGTAAGTTCTCCACATAAAATGGACAATCTGTTCTCCTATTAATGTTTTTGACAATGTCATTTATTTTTATGTTAAAGTGTGTGACAGATAATATGCTTCCCTGGGGAACTCCCATTCCTTGATCTTTTTCTTCAGAGAATATATCACCCATTCAGAGTTTAAATCTATCTTGGAGGAAGTTTTTTATAAACACTGGCATTCTACCTTCTAGTCCAAGTTTTTTAAGGTCTTTTTTATGCCATATTTCCACCTCATGTCATATGCTTTTCGAGATCAAAAAATACTGCCACTAGATGCTTTTTTTTTAATAGAAACCTCTAAAGGGCTTCTAAATACAGATTGATATCTGCTGATCAGTTTGTTGGTTTCCAGATACCAGTTGAATCTGGCATTGATCATTCTCTCTAGTGTTTTGCAGACACAACTGGTAAGAGTAATGGTTCAATAACTTTTAGCCATTTGAATTATCTTTTAAAGTTTTTGGTATTGGTATAACTGTGGTTTCTTTCCATATTTTAGGATATTACTGCTGATCCATGTGTTATAAATTTGTAGTAGGTAAGTAATTGATGCCTCAGGTTATTCCTTTAAGAATTGGTAATGTATTTTTGTCAGGTCCAACAGCTGTATTGTGGGCCTTGTTGAGGAATTCTTGTAGTTTTCTTTTAGAGAAAGTTTGATTATAGTTTTCAGTATTTTTGCTTTGAAATTTGATTTTTACTTTTTCTGTTTTTGCTTCAGTTTTTGGAGGATGAATTTTGCAAGAAAGTGTCAGCTAGATGGTTGACTATATTTTTCTTGTCAGTAATCTTCACATTATTGTGGATGAGATGTTTAGTAGGGGTATTGTTCTTTTTTGTATCATCTGCCATACCTTTTTTGGTTTAGTGTTACTATTTATTTTGGTAACGTAATTCTTCCATGTAGTTCTTTTGGATTCTTTAACGATTGTTCTAGCTTTGGCTCTACTATTTTTAGAGATGTTGAGATTTTCTTCTGTTGGATTTATTTTAATTTTTTTTAATGTTGCTCTGCATAATCTCACAGTTTTCTTGCATTCCTTGTTGAACCATGGCTTGTTAGGTTTTGAAGACTTGGAGCATTTTGGTATTTTTCTTTCAGCCATCTTAAGTAAAGTGTTTGTAAAATATAAGATGTCATCCACATTGTTTTTATTGGTTTCTGGGATTAATTTGGTAAGATATGAAGTTTAAAAATCCTTCTCAGTTAGCCCTTTCCAGATTCCAGCTTGGAGTTCTTTTATTTAACTCACCTGATATGTCTTCTAAGAGAATTGGAAAGTGGTCACTCCCACAGCTGTTGTCAGGAATTTTCCAGTTATAATCTAGAAACAAGTTAGGGTCACATATTGTTAAGCCTATTGTAGAATGTGTACCTGTTGCTGGATGCAGATATTTTTATTATTATTTTTATTATTATTATTATTATGTTGTTGTTGTTGTAGTTGTAGTAGTAGTAGTATTAGTAGTAGTAGTAGTAGTAGTACAAACACAGATGATATTTATTCAGTATTGATTCTATTATTTTCCCCTTTTTTAAGTTTTCTTGCTTCCACATATTATGCCTGTTAAAGTTCCCCCTTATAATGAAGGGTCTTGGCAGTTGTACTATTAATTTGCTGAGCAATATATAATGATATTTATTTTTTTATCTTTATTTATTTTTGCTATTGGCACATCATTTATTTCTCCCTTCTTTCTTTTCTTTCTTTCTTTCTTTCTCTCTCTCTCTCTCTTTCTTCTCTTAATTTTTTAAATTGTTATATATTTTTAATTTTTTCTGTTTTTATTATTAATATTATTATTTTTTTTTTCTCTCCCTCCATTTTATCCCAGTATATCTGTCTGTCTGGATTGATTCAATTTCTTAAAAATATTTGGTCTGAAGAGATGAATATAGCAATATTCATGAAATAAATTATAACCAATATGGGTTTTTAAGGTTTTTTCTTAATTTATCATTTTATATAGTGATTTTATAATTTTAAAATAAATAATTATAATTATATATATATATATATATATATATATATACACACAAACGATAATGTATATATCAACAAAACAAAGGGACATAGACAATAAAAGATTGTAACATGTGACAAAACAATGAATATCAAACAAGAAAATATTTAAAATAGTGAGCGTGTTTGTGTGTGTGAAATTGTGTAAAAGGAATCCAAGAGAATAGTAATGAAAAGTGAAGAGTAAGGCTCTGGCATGCATGTGCACCTGCCCCAGTGGGGGGAAGCATTTGTCCACGTTTGATTTAAATCTTAGTGTCTATGTGACTAATAGAAAAGAGAGGATGACAGAGAATATCATAGCTTATTAATAGGCTTAGGAAGCGTCCCCTGGCAACGTTTTTTTAAGAAAGTAAGTGGGGGTAACTCCACATTATATGGAATAAATATTACCTATATCAAGGTCTATCAATAAAATGCTGTCAACACAGTACAACGTAGTATCCAGCAAATATAAAATATACATACTGAATTGCGACAGCCACCTAACCATTAAATTAGTTTAATAATGATGATCATAGGGTTTTTATTTTTACAGTAAGGTCCACCCTATACAAGGCATGAGGGCCACTTGAGGTAGAGGGTTGCATTAAAGCATAGTTTATGTGGATAGGAAGGGAAGATAATGGTTAATTCTAGATTTGAACAGGTTAAGATTGTAGTGATCAGGGAAATATCCTCTTGGGAGTCTGTACCATAGTGCAGTGGTTTGCAGGAAGAACCTGTTTGAATGGAACTTACTTCTTGCTCGTGGAATATGGAGGAGATGTGGGTGGTTTGCTGCTATGTAAGGGGCATGGTGGGTCCTAGACGTAGAGGTTAGACCTTGGCAGAACCAAGCTATTGCCAAATCAAGATTACAACAAAGTTCACTTACCCAACAGAGAAATGACCCCAAGTGTCCAGTTCATCCAGCCAATTATATAATACACAGCCTGGACCAATGACTAAAAATGGCTTACGCTCCAGGGATGGATCCATTTCATCAGAGTAGGAAAACATCTGAACAAAAAGAATAGCAAACAGTTAATAGAGACTTATACACCTGTCACTCTAGTCATGTGCATCTGCCATGGTTAAGGATATATATGTTTACATTTTTAAAATAAGGATATATTTAAGGATATATGAGTGCGATGGGTAAATTGTTGCCATTTTATATTTTTAATTTCACACATACGCGTTGTTTGCTTTTGCTGACAGCATAGTATAGTAGGGTCAGTTGGGCACCTTCCGTGAGAAAAAGAACACCATGACGCAATTCACTACGCCAGAAATTTCGGGATGCTGTACTGCTTGGCATTCGCGCCGGAAGCTCCAATACGAACATTTCGGAGTGTTTGGGTGTCAATCAGCAGCAGTGCAGCAGATTCAGAAAGAGTTGGATGATATATCCAGTCAACATCATGGTGCTTGGAGTGATCACCAGTGATGGAGACGTTCCTCCATTTATCTTTCCACAGGGCCTCAGACTCAACACGGGTGCCTACATCAAGTGCCTTCAGGTGGTAGTGCTGCCATGGGTCAAGAGAGTGGCTGCTAGAAGACCTTATGACTGGCAACAGGACTCTGCACCATGTCACACAAGCATGGTTAGGTGTAAGAGGTGATGTGCTCACAGAAATTGTCTGAGAGCCATGACTGGGTTCTCCAGTTTGTGTGGCATGATGAAGAGTCCTGTTACCAGACATAGGGTTTCCAGCAGTCATCTTTTTGACCCAGGGCAGCACAACCTACTAAAATTCCTTCTATACTAGTTGTTCCCAATGGATTTTGGGCCATGCCCCACTTTGGTATTTCTAAAATTCTGGTGCCCCCACTCTGTAATATTTAATTCTTACATATTCAAAATTTTACTGCAATTCACGTGAAGGAAGCTTAAAAGGCCATTAACTTGGTCTCTAAACAACCCCACAAAGATCATAGCCTCTCACTCAAACTCACTAGAAAACAATTCACTGTTAATAACTCATTCTCGAATTGCCCCCTTATTCTATTGGTATAGTAAGCCGAAGGGTGCGCATCCTATTCATGCCCCTCCAAAATATTACCATCCCTCACTGGTGGGGCATGTGCCCCATGTTGGGAATCATTGTTCCATAAAAACATAACGAAAATAAAAAAAAAACTTTATCGACAAGAACATTGCGTATATATAGCAATTTTTTAAATTTAACATTAGTTTGATTAGGTGAATTTGGCAGGTGATCTAAAAAAATGACCTACAGTCCATTGTTAACTGGGGCAAGGCATGGCTTATTAATTTTAATGTCTCCAAAACAAAACTTCTCTCTATTAATCACCTGAAAGATCCCCTTCCTACCTCCCATCATCATGGCTGATGCTAACCTCCATGAGAGTGACACATTGTGCCTTCTTTGTTTAACATTCTCAGCTGATATGAAGTGCAAAGACTATATTGAATCCAATGCTAGGTTTGCTGCTAAGAAAGTCGGGCCATTGTGTTGTGCTAGACAATTTTTCTCTCCAGAATCTATCTTGCATATTTATAAGTCTACCATTCAACCATATTGCTGCCACATCTGGTCCGGTGCTCCTGCTGTATATTTAGAGATTCTTAATAAAATCCAAAGAAGAATCAGCAATATTATTGGTCCTGACTTGGCATCTCGACTTCAGTCACATCCCCACCACCATAATATAGCTTGAAGGTGCCATTTCTATAACTATTTTCATGGTAAATATTCTGATGAACCCTCCTCTATGGTACCTAAACTTGATGAATTTAAATGCAGTACTAGATTGGCAACAAGGTCTCCTCGATTTACAGTTGAGTTGGCTTGATGTAACAGTAAGTTCTATGTTAACAGTTTCTTTTTCGGCACTTCTCGTTTGTAAAATTCTCTTCTGGCTCTATGATTTCCAGCCAAACTCTGATCTTCAAAAATGTAAATACAATGTCAATCTTCCTCACTCAGTCACCCTTTGTGTCTTAGTGGCTTCACTGCCTTGCATGGAATAATATGATTAAAAAAAGAAAAAAGTAAATAAAATATATTAAGTACTTATCAAAATAAGCTTTTAAAAATTGTTATGCAACTTAAATGTTACCACTTACGTTGTAAACGCAATTTGTTAGAAATATATATAAAAAAAGCTGATAGTAATATTTTAATCATTGAAAATATTCATTGGGAAAATTGTTAATGTTGTATTTTTGTTGTCCTGACCTGGCATCTCAACTTCAGTCACTTTCTCTCTGCTGTAACATTACTTCCCTCTGCCTTTTCTATAAACATTTTCATGGTAATTCTTCTGATAAGCTTTCCTCTTTTTTTCTTTTACATTGTAAATAAGCATTGGGGTAAAATTTTTAAAATTTGTTGATTTTTTTTTTTTTTATCTGCCACCCCCGAGAAATTCTAAATATGGGGATCAGTTAGGACTTCATAGAGAAATTGCAGTATAATTACAGTGACTGTAGTAAAAAATGTGTTGTTTTTGTGTAAGGAATATTATAGTACATTTGGGTCAGTGATTGTTGCTAGCTAAGTTAAATATAGGACAGTCGAAGACCAGTCTTCCTTATCCCCACCTTTTGGCCTTGCGCCACATTTTCTGTATTTTTGCAGAAATAAATATTGCTTTCCTCTTTGGTTGCTTGACTTCAAGTGCGACACTAGATTTGCAGCTAAGTTTCATCATTTTAGAGTTTGAAATTGATTGATGTAATGTAAGTTCTAAAAATCTTATCTCGATCTTAAGTGTTTTTGTTTTATGACCAACAGATAGGATTTTTGAATTGAAAAAAAAAAGACCAAGTAGGTAAAGGAAAGCCAATGAGGTCAAGCGACAACAAACCGAAAATTGGTTAGTTCTGTTTGCTGGTTTATATTAACAATCATGCTTGGGATTCAAGCATCCAGTTCCGGTCTGCCCTTGACAGGTGACAGACTTTCTTGCTATGTGGTTAGTTTAACTTAGCAGAAATCGTCCCAAGTGTGACTTACCTACCCACCTGACTGAACAAGCAAAACTCTGAATAAAAATACCTATTTTATAAACAGGGTTTATCTTATCATTTTTTAATGTGGCATTTATTTTTCACCTATAATTTCCCTGTGAACATGCAGCGGACTTTTCCCAGTTTTTTGGTGCATACCAACATGATCAAGACACACTGTTGGGTAAGTGTTGTCCACTCAGACAGAAGGTAACAACTGACATTGCTTTTTTCCAGATCAAAGTTGACTGGAAAGCAAGATTCCAGAAGAGAGTTTCACAAATGAGAAGAAACTATTAGCATAGAACTATATGGTTATATCTAGCAATTTCAACAGTAAAATGATGAGACCTAGCTGCCAATCTAGTACTGCACTTAAATTTGTGAAGTCAAAGTACCAAAGAGAATCTATATGATTTTGATATCCTCAATATGTAGATCGCAGTTGCTGCTTCTTTTGTTGACAATTATTCATTCTGTCTTCTTACAGTTAGCCCGTTCTTCTTGCTTTCCCCAACTAACTTGTCTTACAAAGCTTGCTATCAACAGAATGTTATCTGCATATTTTATGTTTTTTGTTATCTGCTACTCGTCCTTTTTGGAATGCCACTGTTCTGATAGCATTTCATAAAAAGCTAAAATAAACAGAAAATCAAATCTTACCTCTTGAATGAAAGCTGGTTTTAATCGCCATACATCTGTTTTAGTGCCTGTTTTTCCAAGTAATGCAGACATGAAACCAATAACCTGAAAAAAATTAATAAATAAATGTGTAATCTCAATGTAACCTGGAAATTGAAGTGCAGAAATTCTCTTTAGGGAATTTAATTTCCAAAATTAAGTACAGTGAATTATAAATGATAGATGTCCAAACTCATTAAAAAGCATCAGGACTGGTGCTATAAAAAAAAATTACAACAAATATCAATTCGACATTTAATCACCTTCAAACTAGTCCCCTTCTGAAGACACACACACTTTATCTAGCAAGGCAGCTACTTGCTATCCCCAAATTATCTGACAAGGCAATTGCTTGCTATCCCAGAAAAAAGACTTCTAGGAATGGTTCCATCGTTAAAATCTCTTGGATTTCCTCAATATCTTTAAATCATTCCTTTCATGTGGGATTTGATTTTTGAAGAGGAAAAAGTTACAATGGCAATATCTGGGGAATATGATGGCTGTTAAACACGAGGAATGTTGTCCTCGTGTGACCTTATTTGAGACCGATAAACTATTATGAATAACAAGGTTTTTGGATAGCAAGAAAATATATACTGATAAACTATTATGAATAATAAGGTATTTTGTATAGCAAGAAAGATATACTGATAAATTGTCATGAATAATAAAGTTTTTGGATAGCAAGAATGATATACTGATAAAACTATCATGAATAAGGTTTTTAGGTAGCAGAAACAATATACTACTGAAGATTTTATTTCCCAGAAAGCCAAAATTTCTAAAAGAACCAGCCAACTATCAGGTCATCCCATAAGTTCTGTCCGAATTTTGAATAAAGAAAACAAGTGACCAAATGTTACATTTAATTACAGATTCAATCAACAATGTATTTTCCCAGATTATCTATGACTTCCTTCCATCTATTAACAAGCTTACTAATTCCATTACTGTAAAATTCTTTTGGCTTTGATTTGAAGAACTCACAAATGTCAGTTTTAACCTCTTCCTGCGTTACAAAAGCTGTTTCTTCCAAATGATTCTGTAAGCTACAAAACAAATGGTAGTCTGAAGGAGCAAGGTCGGGAGAATAAGGTGGATGAGGAATTTTCTCCCAACCAAGTTCTTCGATCTTTTGTGACATGATTTTTGCTGTGTGTGGTCGCGCATTGTCCTGATGAAACATCACTTGTTTTCGATTCACTAGAGCAGGTCTTTTTTTCCTCAAAGCTTGGTTCAAATGCTCTAATTGCTGACAGTATATTTGAGCATTAATTGTTGCATTAGGTGGTAAGAATTCAAAGTGGATTATTCCTTGGCAATCCCGCCAGATTGAAAGAAGAACCTTTTGCCCATGAAGTTCCCTTCTCGGCTGTGGCTGGGGTCCTTCCCCTTTACCAAGCCACTGTCTACGATACTTAACATTTCGATAAAAGATCCATTTTTCGTCGCCAGTCACAAGTCTATCCAAAAAAGGTGAAACAAGTTGGCAAGAATGGAGAGAAGAGCAGATGTCAACTCGGGATCTGAGGTTGTTTTCAGACAATTTATGAGGCACCCATTTTCCAAGTTTAGGAACTTTTCCAAGTTGTTGAAGATGACGATGAACAGTTGTATGGTTTGAACTGAGAACCACTGCCAATTCCTCAACTGATAAAGCAGGATTTTCTTCAAGGGCTGCTTCAAGAAGCTTTTCATCAAACTCAACTGGACGTCCGATTTGATCTTCATCTTCAAGGGTGAAATCTCCACCTCTGAATTTTGCAAACCATCTTCTGCAAGTTCTTTCATTCACACATTCCTCTCCATAAACTGAGTGAATGTTTCTAGCCGCTTCGGCTTCTGAGTTTCCTTTCTTGAACTCATAAAGCATTATGTGCCTCAAATGATTCTTGGGTACTTCCATGTTAGCAGGGTTTTAATTAAACAAAATTTAATTTTATTGTTCTCTGAAATAAAATTTGATCAGTTTAAATGCATCTAAACATAAAAATAATGTTCAGCTCCATTAGACATTATAAAATACTCTTTAAATTTTGTTCATTTTAACAAAAAGTTAAAATTTGGACAGAACTTATGGGATGACCTAATAGTTAGAACAACACAATTTTATGACTGGCCATATGTTAGATAATTTTAACATTTGATGGATGACCATTGTCATGGGCATTGGCTGTGAAACGGGTTAACATTTGGAAAAACTTATTATGGAGATAAAGGTATTTCTTTGGAGACTGTCTGTCATTGGAAAGGGCCATCTGTTTTTTGTTCAACTCTAAGACCAGGAAAAACCAACACTGGTGACAGTCACTTATGAGGTGATAAAAACGGAAAAATGATTCTTTTAATTAATGAAATTGGAATTAGTCTTCACTGGGTGGTCAAGGTGATAGGTGCAAGTGGAAAATCAAGGAAGGTGGAGAAGCTGCCTGTGCCCACTGAAGAGTGACAGGCACAGAAGAGAGACCAAGGAAGGTGGAGAAGCTGCCCACACCCATGGAGGGGTATTAGTGGGAGATGCTAAGAAGAGAAGGAAGAAGTTTTGGATTAATGCTTATGACCGTCACCAAAACAAGAGGGAGACTTCCAATTTAGGAGGTAATTAGTTCCCAGAACCTGGGTAATGGAGAAGGGGTTCTTTGTGACAGGTATAGAAAATACTGGATACCTAGCCACCTAACATCAGTTTTAGGCAAGCATCAATAAATACGAATCCCTCGAGGTGAGAAGACAGAGATCATCCTGGGAGTTCATTCCAGTCACCAGACGTGAGACAGTACATGTGATTATCTGCCGACAAGACCTCCAAAATCAGCCTTGTGCCACACTTGAGCAAGCCAGCAAAACAAACTTTGCCAAAATCACCAAAGTGCAATGTTTAATCAGAAATGGCTTGGGTTGAGAATTGAATTAATGCAAGCTTTTACATTTTTACCAATTATTGAATGAAAAACTGGATATAAAAATAGTATATATTTTTACTTAATACTTGCCTGTACAGTTTTTCCAAGTCCCATATCATCTCCAAGAATGGCACCTTGATTCTTCTGATACCGTCTGAATAAGAAATTAATTCCTCCTCTTTGGTAATCTCTCAAATGCTGGTTAATATTTGCTGGTACCTGAAATTAGAAAAAAAAAAATATATATATATATATATATTTTAAATTTAAATAAAAACAGACCACTTTAAGGCTCCATGTAATAAACTATTTCACCACAGCCCTTTTAAAGGACCGCGGATCATCAGACTTTACTTCCAAAGGTTGAAACGAAAAATGAAAAGAAATTTACACATTTTTGACGGGCAGTATTAAGCATATGTAAATTGAGGAAGTGAGGGGGGAGAGACATGATTGAGTTAGATGTCATTTAATATTTCTATTCTTTCATACTTAATATTACTTGAGGAGGTCATGACATTGACACATTTAATCGGTTAACTTAGCGGAAGTTATATATTGATATAGAAGGGGGAGGAGAGAAAAAAAACCTAAAAAGAAAAAGAGAGAAGGAAGTCATGAGAGAAGGTGTCACTGACTTTCTTTGGAATGAACGAAATAGACGCTGTCGTTTTGCTTTACTTTGAAAGTGTTATTTTGGGGGTTTATAAATATTATAATGTTAAGATATAAATTTGAATGTTTAAACAGTCTACAAGGAATTTAATTTGATGTTTGTTAGCGATTTAAGATTTTTTAAAACTTTATTACAAAATTTTTGGGGATTTAATATGAAATAGTCGATTAGAAAAAATATTCATAGACTGTACATTAAAAGAATAAAATTTTATTTTCAAATATAAGTTTACTTCTTGTTGTAATTGATTATTAAGGTGACATCTCTATCAGTTTGAATTGTATTCATGAATTTAATTCGTGACTGTTTTTAGATGGGTAATTTCTTTTACTTAAAGTTCAGTTTTTAAGTTAATATGGAGTGATATTTGAAGGTAATATTAGAGATCTTGCTCTGTCATATATTGTATACACACCCATGCAAGTTTCACATATACATACGTTCCTTTACATGTGCAGTCACTCATACAGGTACACATGTAGCGATATACATGGGTAATTTCATGTATTAATACCTATGTGACACCCGACTTCTTTTTGGTCATGACGCCAAATGTGACGTCGGGCCTTTGTGACGGGCTAACCCTGGGGCATCGGTTGAAGTCTTGTTGGGTTCTAGTACCAACTTGTCGTACCCGGCTCGCTTCCAACGCCTGGTCACCGAAGCAACTGCTTTGATCTCGATTCAACCTACCCACGTTGTGATTTGATCTTAGGTTGACGAGATCAATCAGACGTCGGGCCGTAGTGCCAGCCGAATCCGGGTCAAGGTGATACTGCACAATAAATGTAGACAAAAAAAACAAAAGCACAAACAACAACTTCAAGGCGAGCGACTGGTTAGGAATAGTAATTAATTTTATGTCGGTTTGTTGAGTTACAGGAGTGCGTCTCTCTCTTTCTCTCCCAGCCCGAAGAAAAAAAAATGTGGATTGTAACACTTTTGCGTTCCTTAGCTAGTTCTGGATATCTGGGTTGTTTTTCAATAAAGTCGGCTCTGGTGGAAAATATAAGTCAGACTTCTATAATTTGTTCTTGGTTAGAAGTCTAAGTCGGAAACTTGCTTTGGTGGGAAATCTAAAGTCGGACTTCAACGAATTTGTTCTTGGTTAGAAGTCTAAGTCGGAAGGCATGGAATCGTGCAGTCACCTGTGCTCTTGGACTGCACTGCCAAAAACTAACTTCACTCTCCTTACTGTACTGTCTAAAACACCCGAAGATGTTTGCTTATATGGACGCCGACCAAAACCCGGCATGAGGTCGGACGCGGTGTGGCCAACACGTTGATTTCAAATCCCCAATAAGGACCTCCCCTGCTTTCGGTCAGAAACATCCATCACTTTCCATTTTTGGAAATCTTCTTCCACTCCCACCCTCTTCTGTTCTCATATGGGTATCTCACCATACTTTAGAGGGCGTCAACGGTTTTCCCACTTCCTCGCAGTAACATCTCATACCTATCCTCTCAATGGGCGGTGGCAGGCCTCCTCCCTGCGTCACATGATCACCTCCGCCTGGCTATTCGGCCAATAGGAGTCAAATGATAATCTCAATTTTTATCCAACTTCATGGCATATGGAATTCCTCAATCAAGTTTTTCGCCAACATTAAGTGGACGGAATTTTGGCGAAATTGGGTTAATTAAAATAAATACAATAACATGGCTTTTGTTATCACAAACGAATTTCAACAGAACACAGATGTCCTGTCCAACCGACATCTCAACCCAGGGCCGGGCTCTGTGTGCGGTCGGCAGATGACCTATTAAATCCCTTCCCGACAACACAAGTTTTGGCTATCATGACACAGTTAATGTTTTATCTGCCCAAAAGCTCTGGGATTCATCAACTAATTTTTACGACAATGACCATCAGAATTTTCGCCATTCCACTACCCAAAACAACATCGCTTTTGTGGGTGGCCTTTTTCCTTCTTTTATCATCTAAGTTGTTAAGTCTTGTCCCTCTCTTTCTTTCTTTTCTTTCTCCTTCCTTTGTCCTCGCAGAGAATTCTCATCATTCTCTGATAACACTGTTGTCATTTTAACACAGTCAATGGGTATCCATTCAAAACTCTGGGAACATTTGGCATATCTCAGCGTCAAACTTCTGCGAGAAAGTAAAAATGATTATCTTGATTCGCACTTGAAAATAACAAAACAAAAAAATCTTTTCACCGATCCCTTGTTTTGGGAAAATAACAAAACAAAAAGAATATCGCTCAGTATGTCTTTTCGTTCTATCTATCAGTTTAAGTTATCGCTCAGTATGTCTCTCGCTCCATCTATCGGTCTAAGTAATACCCGTAATTAACCTCTGTGGTTAATTAATTGGTTAATTAACCTGCCATTTCTAAATAGTGTTACACCTACATATATCTTTTTAAATGTTTACACATACTTACACACACACACACACACACACATATACATATATATATATATATATATATATATATATATATGTGTGTACTTAGATTTTCCCTAAAACATTTTACAGTTAATATTAGGTGATGACTTTAGTATTCAAATATCAAAAACTCTTTCCAATTTAAATATTTTATCATCAATAATGATTGATTATATTTATACATACATACATACACAGATTACCTGCAATCCCATATCTATGGCACAACACACATGTACCCATATATACATACATCCACACACACACATACATATATATACACACACATCCACACATACATGTACCCACATATCCACACACATACATATATACACCCATATATACATACAACTACATATATTTACAAATAAAAAACCAAAAGCCCACCTATATACATACAAGTATATATACATACATATCCATATCAGCCCACTCCAAATATGTATTCACAATACACAAATACAACACATGCATGCCTATCTTTCCATATAAAAGCATATACATATACATATCAAAAGACGTATCAATGTTCCAGTTCAATTACATAGTTATATACATACAGATATGTGTTCGCATTCATGTGTGCATAGCAACATTTTCAAAAGCAAAAACAAAGATCATGTAATATTAGTCTTCCTATATAGTTACTTCTAAATATATTTCGTTAGGTTGAGGTTGTTCTTATGTCGGCATTTAAAAATTAGTTCATTATGTCTGTTTAGTAATACATCCGGATCCTTATGCTTTATTATGAGGATCTTTTCTTTTAGACATAAGTCGCATCTGTCTCTGAAATTTATTGGAGTTCTGATTCAAACATATATTGTTAAATATAACAGACAATGAATGTCTATTATGTTTTATCATGAGCCTTTCCAAGCATCGAATAATGGCTTTAGTTTCAAGAGAAAATAAAGACAAAAACTGTCCAACATTTGGATATTTCTTTATTATATTGGTTGTGTCCAATCTAAGCTTTTGCTTCACATGAGCCATCATTAAGAGTGGATATATGGACATTACAACAGAAATATGCACCATTATATGACACTTGGAAAGGCTCATGATAAAACATAACAGACATTCATTGTCTGTTATATTTAACAATATATATTTGAACAATGATCTGCTGCCCCTATACACTATATATATATATATATATATATATTATAATATTTAAAAAAAAAATATGATTCCTTTGCTACATAAGAGTTCTCATGTTTCAAAAGCGAGAGCCGAGACCTTTGATATAATTTTTGAAATTAAGTTCAATTAAGGTGTCTGGCCTCGCTTCCTCATCAAGCGAGAATTTGGGAATAAGCTATCTTGTGATTTGCGCGTGTTTATAAGTATGGTCTCTTGCAACATTAGTTACTATGGAAACGGCTAGGGTCAGCCATACCTTTTTTTTTCCTCTCTCTCATCTTCTGGATTTTAAGTTTAGATAATATCGTTTTTTATTGTGCGTAGTGTCACCACAATGTATCCACATGTTTCCGGTATCTGTTTTTTAATTTTAGGTCAGCGAATCGCTAGCGATTTATGCATTGAAAAATAATTCATATTTATCTATATCTCACTCATGTAAACCGTTATTTAACTCCTCTCTTTAAAACTTCCCTCTTTTAAATTTTAATCCCCACCTTCACCTTTAGGCCATCATGTTCTTCTTTCTTCTGTTACACCCCTCTCTAGAGCTTTCATACATTTCCCTCTCACACTTGTTTCACACTCCCACACATACACTCTCACTAAAATTTGTTTTTTTATACCGGAGTTATATTTTCCGATTTCTTTTTGAATTTGTAGGTCTGATGAATTGGATCGTGATTATGATTCCAATGTAATAAATTATAACCATGGAATATAGAGTTTGAGCCTTTTATATTTTATATTATATATATATATATATATATATATATATATATATATATATATATATATATGAAGAAATATAGTCTTAAAGTGTGCTATATTTATGGGATAAAGTGCTCAATATCAGAGATAGAGCGTGTGTAAATATAAAAGTGAACATAGAAGTCAACACTTAGAGACGACAGTCTATTTCATGCTAGATGCAATCGTCAGGCCTGTACTGACTTCTATGTTCACTTCTATATTTATACATACATATAATATATATATATATATATATATATATATATATATATATATATATAACAAGAATTCTATTAAGAAACAGTCACTCATTTTACAAAATTGCTAAGCAATATAAATGAGTAAAAACAATAAAAGTTACCTTCATATGTATTAAGAAGCTTTTTAAAAGAGTTTAAAATAGATATATGTCAATCAAGGTAACCTGCAGGAAATTCTGAACTCAACACTTCATTTAATCTACGTCTAGTTCTTATTTTTAGTACTGATTAGTTATTGTCTTCCCCGTATCCACCGAGTTTAAATACACACTGGAGAATTTGGAGCCTTAAACCTAACCTGCCTGCTGATGTGTGCTACTGCTTGACTACACTCACTGAAGCATTTCTCTTTTGTTACACCTGCAGCAATTTATCTTACTTTCTTTATCAGTGGTTCCCACATCATATTTCACATGCATAGAGGGAAAACAGTAGTCATCAGCCCCTATGGAATGAACTGAAAATACTGAACAAGAAAAGTGCACAGTAATCTCAAAGGCAATATTGAATCCCTTAGCATTCATTCTTTATTTCTTTTCTTTTTTATGCATCTTGATTCCTTGGGGAACATGGGCCACAACAACACCTCTCCAACAGATGCAGTTCTGGCCGATCCTCTTCAGATTTGCCCATGTCATGCTGGCTGCCTTCATCTCTGTGTCAACACTTCTGCGCCAAAACTGTTTTGGTCGACCCACTTTTCACTTCCCTTGTGGATTCCAGTCAAGGGCCTGCCTGGTGACACTAAAAGCAGGCTTGTGGGGTGTGTAGCTGATTCATCCCCATTTCCATTTCTTGATGTCAATCTCGATTGGGGCTTGTCTGGTCCTGTTCCACAGTTGGCCATTGGAGACGACTTCTCTTGTAGATTCAAGTCAAGGGTCTGCCTGGCGACCCAAGAAACAGGCTTGCGGAGTGTGTGGCCGATTCATCCCCATTTCCGTTTCTTGAGGTCAATCTCGATTGAGGATTGTCTGATCCTGTCCTAGAGTTGGTCACTGGAGATGACTTCTGGTCATCTGATATTGAGGATGTTCCTGAGACATTGGTTGGTAATTAGCATTCATTAAGTTACCCAAATAGGAAGAAAGAAATCTTTGATATATAATGCATGTGGCTTGACAGAATCCAGTGATGTTACCTGGCTCATCTTTTCAGGTAAATGCTGTTCCTACTTAGAGAGTGAGATTGACCTAGTATCTCATTTTCCACTTTAAAAATTTCATGCACAGGCATTGCTTGATGCCATAAGATATTCTGTTTTCATGCTGAATGGTTGCCATTCATAAAGGCAATCATATCCAATGAAGGCTTGTGGCAGAGGTTTTAAAAGTTTATCCTGTTTAAAGAGCCATATTCCTCTAAAGCAGAGGTTCCCAAAGTGGGTTCCTAAGAACCAGGGTTTCTACAAAGGAGTATTATTAATAAAGTATATGAAAATATTTATATCACGCCCACATATAAAAGTATTAATATCTGGAGATCCCCCAAAACATTTCTGGACCAAGAAGGGTTCCGCATCTGAAAAAGTTTGGGAAACTCTGCTCTAAAGTATGTCTTACAATTATACCCCGCGGTGGTGTTGGTCATGCTCAACAAGGTGGCAGTCATCATGATGTTTATATAGTGCAAGTGGAAAAGAGTTTAATATGATTGATTGATTAATCAATTTGTTTTTACAGCTTATTAACCTTTTTATGGATTATTTCAAACTGAAACATTTTTTAGACTGTTACAATAACATTTTTTTGGTGATGACAATAATTTTTTAAAGATACAAGTGCTACTATTTAACCCATTGTTGGGGGGTAGAAGAGATGAATTCATTTCTCATTCTGAGCCAATATCCATTATACCACCTGCACAAATTTTAGAGTAACAACAATTTTGCCACCAAGAGACAGCAGTTTCAGTTCATACTTTTTAAAATATGCAAAAACAAAAACATATACATTTTGTTATTTTTTGAGTTAATGTTTTGGATGTTTAAAAGAATTTCATTTTGATTGTTAGGTCTGCGTTTTGAAGGATGCATGGTCAGATTTTGGTCACCATCCATTGCACCACCCACACATCCAAGTTTTCAATGAGAACTTCCTCAAGAACAAACAAATGCTCTGCTCTCATTGAGAGAAAGGTGAATTAAAGAAGCGACCAATGAAAAGTTTTCATCTGGAATGAGTTGAGAGAAAAGGTATCATATTTTATAACGTCTTTGCTTTTCTTTCTTTGTTTTTTAAAAAATTTTTTTGTAAGATATACTTTCTACTTATGCATTTCCTCTATGGTCACGTGGTCTACTTAATTCAATAATGGGGTCACCTGTGTTTGCTCACTGGCAATCTATGTTCAATCTCAAGTGATGGCAGTGACACTATTCTTATATAACACTAATATTTTTTTTTTCAAAAAAATATTCTGTTAAGAGAAAAAAATTGAATTTCCTAATGAAATTCAAAGGGCACCAAGAGCTTGTTTTTTTTTCTTTTTTTTTATTAGAATTCTCTTAAGGAAAAACATTTGAATTCCCGAACAGACTTCAAGAAGAAATCAAGAGCTTTTTTACCCCCCCCCCACTGCCGCCACCACCCAAAAAAAATTCTATTAAGAGAAAAAATTTGAATTCTCTAACAGACCCAAGCATCAAAGGCTTTTATTTTTACAAAAATTCTCCTAAGGAAAAAAATTGGAATATCCTAACAGACTTCAAAAAGTGCTAAGAGCCTTTTTTTTTCTTTTTTTTTTTTTTGCTGAAAGATAGAAAATTCCAAGAGGAGTAAATGGGATATTAACTGGTTTAGGTGGGACTGTCGTACTTCAAGGGCACTTGCACGGGCTTTTCTGTTGTCATTGGTTGATATGTTTTGCTGTGAGGTTGGGGTTGGAAAGCTGGGAGGTAATAGGTCTAGATCCTTTAGGGCTGATTCAGACAGGTAGAATCAAGATGTTTTCTTTGACACATATATTGTTTGGCACAACTCTCGTGATCCACTTCTGATGTTAGCAAATAACACACCTTTTATATGTAGCTCATTCTCTGTGATGCCCCAAAATCAGGGACTAGTTGGTACTAAGTATTTGTCTGGACATCTTAGAACTTCCTGTATTTCAAGTCTACTGGAGCATGTCTGTGACCCAGTGTCAGCTACAGCATCAATTCAGTGGGTGTGGAGATGTGCTCAATTTCCACATGGGCTTCTGGAATTAAGATTATCTCTATGATCAGGGATGGTGATGGATCTGGAGGCCCCCCCTTGGAACTTGCTTCCATTCCAAATGAGGTGAGGCACACCCTTTGGTTGTGCCACGTTGGCTTTACCCCTCCATTTCCTTTGTCCGTATTGGCAGGCCATCCTGCTGGGACCCTCCATGTGCCCTTTTTTGTGGTGAGAATGTGGGATGCTTCTTATGCCATGCTCATTGTTGACTTGTTGGTGGATACCTTTTTTGGTTTCTGGCACACCCTTTCCATTTGCCTAATTATCCCACAACTGAAGCATGCTATCTTAGCTGCTGGACAGCCCTTACGATCCATCAATCTGTTGGGGTGTGAATTCTTTCCACATCCTCTGCACGGCTTGGCATATTGGAGGTATTGGCTTTCTGGGACCACTGCTCACTGTCCAACCTCTGCATGTTGGATAATGTAACAGCTGTGAAGGTCTGAACTGGTGGAACTAAAGAATATATCTCATTTGAACGTTTACCATAGTAATAGCCATAAATTAGTGAGAGAAAGGGGGTTGCAGATTGGAAAACAATTTATCAACCCCAGGGCTGTGTAATCACTTTTGAACTCTGTCAGGGCTAAGCAGTGAGAACTGGACAGCACCAGCTCAAATATGACAGCAAGACTTTATTCTTCACCTGATTTGATTCTTGTACAGACAGAACATGGTGATCAGCGTTAGATTTGATTTGATTTGTTTGTTTAATAACATGTCAATTCCTGATATGTCATTTAATGCCAAAATTTAATCTTCTTGGGAGTTTTGAAGTAATATAAATATGATATATGTTATTCCGCTTTCACAATTGAATACATGGTAGATGATACTCAGCTTTTGAGCATATACATGTTTGTCTGGACATAATTACTAGAGGCAGTGATATGTGTGTTTGATATTGTAGTTTTGTTGAAGTTATATTTTGGAATACAGTTTGATTTTGTTTAATGGTATATCAACCTCTATAGGTTATTTAATGCCGAATTCTAAATATCTTGAACACAATTTTATGACTTCAACTAAATATATTTTGAATGCAATTGTATGCCTTCAACTACAGATAAAATGTATTGCTGGTCATTTTGATATAAATAGGTATTGTTGATAATTTTACTATAAATAGGTACTTTTGGTAATTTTTTAATATAAAAATATATTGCTGGTATTTTTATTATAAAAATGTATTTTTATACTTTCATAGTCTTGTTTTTGTTTGGGGGTTCACTATTTGCCCGTAGCTAGGATCCTAACAAGTGCTACCACCCTGGATAAGGGTGGACATGGGAACAACAGCAATTAAAAGGTGATTTCACACTCCTCAAAACCTCCAATCTCTTGATCAGAAGCCTTACTGCCAGATGTAGTTTATTGTCATACCCAGGACTAAAGAGTTATGTACCTGAATAAATTCTTATTTTACTATTTTATATGTTAATATGGGCTCATTGATATTCTATAACCTCCATCAGTTTTTCATTCATTGATTTTGTTAGCATTTCTACTGTTTTAGCTTAAACATTATTTGTGGCCGTTTTTATTCCTTTTATTTTTTAAGCATTTCACTCCAAGCAAGGCGGGATGCTACTAGTACGCAGGGTGTTACAGAATGGGAGCAAGAGTAAAGAGGTGTGATGGAGGAAAGGATGAAGAGAAGGGCAGGGAATAGGTCAGGGTATCTGGAAATGTCGATTGACATTACATTTGAATAGTTGGAGATTATAGCTATCAGGGAAACAAGTAATAGGAAGGGAATTCCACAGACGAGAGGTGCAAGAGATGAAGCTATTGGAGTAGAAAAGACAGCCACATTTAACTGTTTCAACAGTGGGTGGGACCGTGATGCCAGCCTAGTAGCACGCTTAAATTCATGCAGTCTGGGAACTAGTGATAGTAGCTTGTTGGAGCAGTTACCGTGAAAGTATTTGTAGAAAAGCGAGAGAGCGATGGCACGTCTGTGAGAGAGCGACTGAAGACGAGATGCCAGATCAGGATCAATTGCATTGCTTATCCATCTCTGGATCTTGTCGAGGACTTTAAAGCGAATATCTTCTCACTTGAATATTGCATAATAAAATCTGACAGTTTTACCAAACAAACAAAATTTCTGACTATCTCATAAAATATGTTAGTACATTTTTTATATAAAAGGCGCGGCAGAAATACCTTCCATATTTAAAACTATCACCTTTGTGGTCCTTGCGAACTTAGGCAAGTGGCAATAGTGTCTTCATCTAGCTAGTGTCTTACCATTTTGTTTTCAGATAGCACCAGTTACCATCATGGCTTGGACTGGTGCACACTGTGCATTTGCTCTTGAAAGGTTTTTGTAAGACTGCTCATTTCATGTTACGTCACAATGATGTGGTTCTGGATATAAAATCTATACTGCTATAGGTTGAAAATTCCAGTGCCACAGGTTCAGTGCATAAGAGAAAGCCACCTGGAAGACCTGGAAGTGCTCAAACATCAGGGTAATGGAAAACTTTTGAAATCATCTACAATAGTGTATGATGAATCAAGGCCACCATTTGGAGGATGCCATTTTTAAAACTGATGTAATGGAATAACTTGTCACCCCCATGAGTGACTACACTGCAGGTAATAACTACCTATAAGTATCTGTAAGTCAACAGACTACAGAGTCTAGCTGGGATCTGTTGAGTACAACTCAGGCTTACACAAGAACTACCGACCTTCCAATAGTCGCCCTCACTACTGGATTGCCTTGCAACGACCCTGTGCATAACTGTTACCTTCATTCTTATTGTACTGGTTTTTACAATAAACCATTACTTATTTTATCCACCGTGTTGTTCAAGTATATATTCCTATTAGCACAGAATATAACAAAAACCAAATGAATAAAAACTCTAGCCCGTTGTTTAAACAACTGCGAAATAAATATTTTAATAGCAGTTACTTTAGCCTTTCCGCCATCCTTTAAAATGTGAAAGGTATTTCTGCCTTACATTGTATATATACAAACAGAATGTCAAGCAATAGGTAAACAGGATGTTGTTTTTGTCTTACTTGATAGAATGGAACTGACTCTGGTTTACTGAGGACATAGGGTATTTTCTTGCCAATCGCACGGAAGTTAAACTGAGGCTTTTCCAAGTCGGATTCATCAAACCCTTTGAAGTGAAATAAAAAATAAAAAAATCTCAATAAACACTGACACATATGACCTGATGTTCAAATCAATAAGAAATAACAAATTCACCTGTTTTACACAAGAGAACTTCCTAACATTGCCAGTATTATATCAGTCAGTTTAGAACTAAATAGCTGTTTTGAACCACAAACTTTAAAACTCAGCTCAAACACAACCTTATTAGTCAAACTAAGCACTATTGCAATTGATACAATATTAGCAATGATCCAGCAGTGAATTTAATCCAACAGGATTATGGAAGTTAACAAACTCCCAAAAATTAATACCAAAAGCCATACTCTAATAACCTCCATATATAAAAAGGCACATTCAGAAAACTTAAAACGATTACTTGATTACTTATTTTAGTGTGTCATATTACAAATATTTCCATGTGATGGAATTAATAGTCTGTATTATTTAAATAAATAGTGCCTTTTTACAGTTATCTGTCACATATGCTATTGTCAGTTAAAACTTTTTTTTACATTTTTGTAACCTTTTATCAAGTGAAGATAACTTTAATAAAAACATTTCAGTTATCCATTTCCTTGTAGACAAAAATGGCAGCAAATTTTCCACAACAGAATTATTCAGTCTCATCTTCATCATCTTTAAATGAACAATTGTTAATAAAAGAGAAACATGCACAAGTGCTACAACTGACTGATCCCAATATATAGACCAGCACCCAGACACATCCTATTTTCTGTTTTGTTGCCTCTTGATCTTTAAAAACCCCTTGTCTACTCTTTTACTTCCCCATTCCCCTTCAGTCAAAGTGGAATCTGCTTAGAAAACTAGACTTCAAAAAGAGCCACCTGCTGACTATAAAGCAGAGACACTTAAGATAAAACCAGGTCTCCGTTTTTTATGTGGGTGTCCATAGTATCACAGCAGTTTTAAATGTATTCAACCATTCATGATATATTTAGTCAATGAAGATTCAATCATATGAATGTGGTGTCACCATAAATGATAATGGCTGACCATTTAATCTAAAGGAATACATTGTTCTTATTCTACTGTCCATGTCTAGGAATATTATTTAGTACCACACATTTTTTTTTCTTAATCAACTCACCCCAAGTAAGGTGATAATGCCACTAAGATGCAAGGAGCTACTCGAAGTGGAAGAGTATGAAATTTTTTTAGAAGAAACCAGAAACCTAATCCTAAACAGGAAACAAGAGACAAACCTCAACTCCTGTTCAAAAGTCTGGGGAGGAGTGTGAACTGGATGACAGGTGAACCTATTGCTCATCCAGTTCACACCGAGTCTAAATCTGTACTACTCAGCCCAGGGATTGAACTCACAATTACTATGTCACCAAATTCACAAAGCAATACTTTAATCCACTGGGTTACTGTCCGGTGGAACAATCCTGAACTTAAAAATTACAGCCTCAGTCTCATATGATCACTGAAGTTAAGCAATATTGAGCCTGGTCAATAACTAGATCGGGGTTACAGCCTTCTTATTTGCTGCTAATGCAGCTCCTGCTGTAACAATTGGATTTATCACTGCTTCCCCCTTCCTTACTGCTGCTGCTGCAGAGCCTTGCTGTCATCTCTTTATTTTATTAATGGCTCCCATATTCTATGCTAGGTCTACTGAGGAGATCACAATGGTCAAAATGTGATAACAACAATAAAGATGAGGACAATAATTCAAATGTAAACAGTGCAAATAATGATAACTCTTCATCTCAGAAATTCATACGGAAATTAAATTAAGCTCTCCATGGAGTATCACAGGTTATATAAAAAGCTTGTTTCGTAATATTAGTCAAGCACTTACCATCAAATCCACTAGTTCCAGCTTTAATTAATGGAGACACTGACTCTGAAAGATGAGGGGATATTTTTTCTGATGAAGTAGATGGTCCTGGCTGGTCTCGTTGGCAATCTTCTTTTCTGAATAAAATAATTTCAAACACTTGTTAATTTTCTATATCAATTTTGATATTTAATTTAAAATGGGCAATGACTAAAAAATATCTGGAATGACGGAAAATAGCACAGTCAAGGATGACGGTAACGGAGAAAAAAATGTGCCTGTAGCTTATCATTTCATGAACAAGAGCCATAAGAACTTTTATTAGCATTTTCATGTGTATTTCAATTATTATTTCATACATTATGGATTGAAATATCTATCTTGATATACAATTATGTAATTATCTCAGTTACTTCCTATCTATCTCTCTTTATGCCTCTGATGAGTGGATAGAATGATTACTAAATGGTATGTTCTCTAAAATTCCAAAGTTGAGGTGCTGAATATAACATCAATCAGCTAAGTGACAAATTTTATTTGTATCATATATATATATTAGAGAATATGAGAAAATTCAAAAGAAAATATGTAAGACTATGTTGTCTTTAACATTCAACACTACATGTTTGAAAGAAAAGTTGCTGCCAAATTACACATATATATATATATATATATATATATATATTTTAAAGGCAAACATACACACATATATATATATATATATACATAAATATTTTAAAAGATACACACGCACACACTTTAAAGACACACACATATATAGACATATATTTTAATGACACGCGCACATATATATATATACATACATTTGAAACACACACACATATACATGTATTTGAAACACACACACATACATACATGTATTTGAAACAGACACCTATATATATTTTTTTAACACACACATACACATTTTAAACACACACACACACACTACATACACATATATTTTAAAAACATCCAGAGAGACACATATTTTAAACACATGCATATATATGTATATTTTAAACACACACACACACACACACATTTTAAACAAACATACACACAAATATCTATTTTAAATAACACACTCACACACACATATTTTAAACACACACATATTTTTTTTACAGTCAGACATACATATTTTAAACAGACACACATATACAGTGTAATCTGGATATAAGAGAGTTGTCGGGACCGGAGAAGAAGTCTCTTATATCCGGGTTTGGTCTATTTTGTTTAGGTAAGTATGGCTCTAATTTGGGACCAGATAAAATCTCTCCTATATCTGGGTCTCTTATATCCAGGCTACACTGTATTTTAAACAAACATGCACACACAAATATATATTTTAAACACACACATATATATATATTAAACACACACATATATATATATTAAACACACACATATATATATATTAAACACACACATATATATATATATTAAACACACACACATATATATATATTAAACACACACACATATATATATATTAAACACACACACATATATATATATATATATATATATATATATATATACTAGCTTAAATGCTTATGTATACCAGCTTAAAAACTGCCCTTTCAGGCAGCATTTAAACTAGCTCCTGTGGTGGGCTCTTGATTGAGCCTTCATCACAATTGGTAGGGAGGAGTAGATGTGATAGGCAACAATAAACTACAGAAAAATTCAAAACTAATCACTTCATTTAAGTATTGCATTAATATTTAAGCTTACTTTTAAAGGTTCAAAGATAATTCTTCTGCTATCACTTAATTTAAAGACAATTTGATGTACGTAGGTCCTTACTTTCTGTAAAAAATATTATTTTTATTTCATGGGTGACTTTCACTGAATTTCGCGATTAATTTTGATTATTCCCAAATTTATTTCTAAGTTATAAAAATTGTTATTGTACAAAGAAATTTGTCACAAAAATTATGTCAAAAAAAAAAAAGAAAAAAGAGCAATTGCAGTAATGAAAACTTGTGAATCTAAAATTTCAGGATCAGGCCTGGAATGTTTTTAATTTGTTCACTGAGTTGGACTGATTACTGATATGTCTCGGAAAGGGATATATTTGTTCGAAGTAGCTAAGTGGTTTTGGCTACTGTAACTGAGTAGTACAATCTAGCAGGTAGCCGTAATCGACTGGTACTCGTCGTAGTCAATAGGTGTAGGCAATAGGATAGCCAATGACGTAGTCCAATGGGTGTCCTCCTATACTTCCACATCAGCCTTTATTTATGGCTGACACTAGCCAATCATATTCCTGTGAGGGGGAACACAGGTGTATGCATATTCATTACATCACCTCCCCCTGAGCTAAATTTTCCCGTGAAATTAAGCTTCAATATTTTCTCTTTTTAGGGTCTGGACTTAATCGATTAACTTTTTTCCTAAGTCTTTTTCGCCTCAATCCTCCTTGCAGTGGTGGCATTTGACACACTGGTACCTCTGGCCTTGAGGTTGGGGAGTTGGCGAATGTTGACTTACTGGAACGGGAATTTCAAATGCGTCATACAGGACTTCCATTGAAATCTCTTTGGTATTTTCCGTGACCTCTGTAGTGTGTCTGGGTCTCAATTGATTCCAATGTCTTTTGCACCGAAATTTTTCCCCTTTTATGTCATATATGACCTGTCCAATTCCTTTGGTTCTTATTCCTTCTTCCCAAAACATTTTTCCAGCCCTAAAGTTCTTGAAAAAAACTTTGTCACCTGGCTTATACACTTTAATCATCTGGTTTTCTTTTTTAGCAGTTTTCTTCGCCGGACTAGGCAACAGCGTGTCGAACACAGAGCGTATTTTTCTTGCAAACATTAACTCTGCTGGCGATAAACCTGAAGTCATTTTCGGGTTTGGCGTGATTCTATATACTGCCAAAAATTTATGAATACTTTTTTCATTCGTGTCCACGCCTTGACTTTTCTTCAACGCTCGTTTAAAGGTGTCCACAAATTTTTCTTCCTGTCCATTCATTCTTGGATGATATACTGGCATTGTCACATGATCGATGGACAATGATGTACAGAATTCCTTGAATTCTCTTCCCATAAACTGCATTCCGTTGTCGCTGACTAAAGTTTTAGGGCGTCCAAAGCGACTAAAAATTTCATGAAGTGCGTTTATTGTATTTGTTGCAGTCGGATGTCTGCACTTAACAATTTCTGGCCACTTAGTGAAAGTGTCTACAATAATCAGGTAATAAGATCCATTTATGGACCCTACATAGTCGATATGCAACCGAGTCCATAAAACATCTGTCTTTGGCCATGGTTGAATCTTTACCGGTGGATCGCTTGCTGCCAGTTGACATCCTCTGCACTGTTTCACCAAATTTTCTATGCCTTGGTCCATCCTAGGACAATATGTATAGCCTCTCATTAGAGATTTCATTCTCGAAATCTATGGATGGCCAGTGTGAAATTCTTTCAGAATTTTCTTTTGCAGAGTAACTGGCATTACAACTCTGTCTGCGTATAGTAATACCTGCTTGCAAATTGAAAAAGGTGATGCACTCATTCCTTTTTTTAGTTCTTTCATTCAACCAGACTGGCTTTTTCATTTTTTTAATGAAATCATTGTTCTCCGTTACTTTTTTCACATCTTCTAGAGTAACCAGTAGTTCTCTAATAGTGTTGCATAACAGACCCAACAATTCACTTTCGTCTCTTAGCACCGCTATTACTGTTTCTTCCAGTGGTTCTGTATATTTAGGTATTAGCCTCGACAACCCATTGGCATGACCTAGCTTCTTTGAAGGCACATATTCCATTTTGAAATTATAATTCAATAGAATTATACCCCAACGCTGTAGTCAATTTGCTGTATGAGTTGGTATACCTTTTTTTGAACCAAATATTGTTAACAGCAGTTTGTGGTCTGTTTGCAGAGTAAATTCTCTTCCGTTTTGAAACCTGTGAAATCTTTTACAGCGTAGATTATTGCTAAACTCTCTTTTTCGATTTGACTGTAACTTCGTTCCGCGGGCAGTAACGTTCTCGAGGCATGTGCTACTGGCTTCATAGATCCGTCCTTGAATTTATGAAGCAATACCACACCTAGTCCCTCATTACTGGCATCTGCTGCTACCATGATTTTCCTCTTCAGGTCGAAATGCACTAACAATAGGTCTGCTAATAGACAGCTTTTTATTTTTTTAAAAGCTTGTTCGCATTCTTTTGACCATATCCACTTTGCGCCCTTTTTCACCAAATTATTTAAAGGAGCTCTCATATCATACATTTTTGGGATATAAATGCTACAGTAACTTACTAATCCCAAGAACACCTAGAGTTTAGCCACATGATCAGATGCTGGCATATTTTTTATAGCCTCGGCCCTTTCTGGATCCAGTTTTCTTCCTTTACTGTCAATGATCTTCCCTAAATATTTTATCTTCTTTAAGAAGAACTCTCATTTTTCAGCACTCAGCTTGAACCCATATTCCTCAATTCTCTGAAATACTGCTCGAATATGCGTTTTGTGTTGGGCCTCATTTTCACTTTTAATCAAAATGTCATCTAAGTATGCGATTGCATACTCCATACCAGCCAACATTGTGTCCATTATTTGCTGGAATAGGCTTGAAGCCACCTTCAATCCAAAAGGAAGACGATTTAGTTTAAAAATCCCTTTATGCGTATTTATTGTCAGGTACTTCAAACATTCTTCACTGACTTTAACCTGAAGGTAAGCCCCCGACAAGTCCAACTTTGAAAACACTCTACCTCCGTTTAATTTAGTGAATATATCCTCTGGAGACAGTAGAGGATACGCATGGTCTTTCAAACAGTCGTTCAAGCCTGTCAAGAAGTCAGCACACACTCTGATTTTTCAGTTTTTCCTTTTATATATTCGGTTGGAGACACCCAATCCGAGTAATCAACTTTTGAAATTTACGCCAATTTTGTCCAACCTTTCTAGTTCTTCATTTATTGTGTCTAGTGGCGAAAATGGTATTTTTCTCTTTGGTTTAAAGATTGGTTTAACATTTTCTTTCAATTCGAAGTTGACTTCTGTTTTTGTGCACAGACCTAGTCCTTCTGAAAAAACGCGAGGGAATTCATTTTTCAAATCCATAATAAATCTTTCTGTTTGCTTCATCTTATAGTTCTCTATGACGTTCACTTTGTTACAGAAAGAATTCACTGGTAATTCCCACAAATTAAACAATACGATCCAGTCTGTACAAAAGAGGTTTACTGGACCAGGGAGCACATACACTTTCAATTTGTGAAATTTTCCCATGAACGAAATGTTACATTTTAATTCACCTCTAAACTTAAGTCTTTTTCCTGACACTCCCCTGGCAATTTTGTCTATGTTAGTCAATGGTGGGTAACAGCGATCACCAGCCAACCAGCAGCAATAACCAGACCAGCCAACCAACAGTCCTAACCAAACCTGACGACCGAAGCCCACCTGCGACGACCAACAAACCTTTCCCGTACACTACTGATAGTAATTATTTACGGAAGGTTCTTCGGCACTCACTTCAACCTCCAACCATCGACACGACCGGAGCAGCCACGCAATCATCAACCTCCAACCGTCGACACGAACAGAGCAGCCACGCAATCATCAACAATCGTCAGACCGTCGACACTGACCGGAGCAACCACACTCTACCGGAGCATCAGCAACAACCAACCACCGACAATACCAATATATATCCTATTCTCCTTCATGCCCTGCTTAATTCATACACATCTTCGTTCTGTTGTCCATATTGTTTCACCTGGTCAGATCACAAAGTAAAAATGTGGCGGGCTCCCTGTAACATCGTTCATTTACGACACGGGGGCACTCGAGCCATCGCGCCCCCCTCCGGGGTGTCCGCAACAACTTCAACCCTTATGAGCTCCGGTACAAATATTTCCAAATCTAAGAGACATAACTCTGTCAAACCTTTCAGTTTATATGCATGTACACCAAAACACTTAATAAATTCAATTGTTATGTTTTTTTTAGTCATTACATTCTGTTTTGTATTTTACACTATGTGCTATTTTACGTGACCACCACATTGGATAGCGACCTCCAGCGTTTTTTGCATGTCTTTTTCCACGCCTTTCCTAGACAAAATTAAATAATTGTGGCTGGACCCGCAACATGGTTGGCCACGCCTGCTACAATGTGAAATTAATCTCTTTGTTTACAAAAGAAATGAAGAAGAAAAAAAGGAAATACGCCTGGAAGTGAAATCTATTTGTTTCAGTTTTTAAAAAAAAAAAAACTTTTTGCGGTAAAATTAAGTTAACAACAAAATAGCGAGTAAAAATATAAAAAAAAATAGTTAACTGTTTCATCTTAATGTTAAATTTTATGAAGTGGGGTTTTTTGTAAGGGTTTTACTTTTAAAGCCATTATGCCAATCACGAAATAAAGTTGTTGTAAACGAAAAATGAACGAAGATTTTTTTTTATAAATAAATTTCTTTTTTTATTCTAGGGTATGCACCTAACTTAGATATTAAGAATAATTAATTCTTAATTTCACTTTTTAAGATGTGTATATTTCCAGATATGCGAGTCTCTGTTTTCTACAAAAATAAAATGATGTTTCTATCTAGCAAATAATACACGTAAAATTAGATATTACAAAAATAAAGTAAATTTTAATCTCAGTTTTAAAATGTGTATATTTTCAAAACTGCAATCATTTTTTTTTAAACCCAAAGTAAAAATTCTTTTTTTTTTTAGCCACTAGTATTCGGTGGCTGTTTTGTTACTGTTTTGCCTATGAAATTCTTCTAAACAAGGAAAATTAATTCATTTTATTTTTACAAATATCTTTGTTTTTATCTGGCAAATAATATACTTAAGATTATATAATTTTAAAAGGATTAAAATAGTTTTTAATTTCGGTTTTAAAATATGTATCTAAAAAAGAACAGGTGATACTTGCAGATTTTGAAATGTACACATTCTAAAAATGAAATTAAAAGCTTATAATTATTTTTAATATTTAATTTTAGGTGTATTTGCTAGATAAAAACAAATTTATTTAGGGAAAAAATAACTCACTGATTTTCCTTGTTTAGAAGAAATTTATTTGCAAAACCCCAATAATAGTTGACTGGTGTACCAGAAAAGAATTGCGGTTTTGTATTTTTTTTTTTTCATACATTACAATTTTTGAAGGAATTCGCTTGGTCAGAGAAGAAATGAACATCTTCCTGGTTGTAGTTTAAGTTGTCTTCTAATTGAGTGTACAATTTCAAGAATATTGATAAAGATTGGTTATTTTAATTTTGTGAAACAAAGTAACATGTAAAATTTAGTCTCGAAAAAGAAATCATTTAGCATTTTCAGCTGGTCGAAACAATACTGTTTTAACTCACTGTAAAAAAAAATAATATATAAAAGCACATACAAATTACATATTTAGAAAGTTTATTTTCTTTTCTTTCTAGCCATGAATATTTTTTAAGGTTGGACCATAAATACATGAGATATTGCAAGTTGACCAGACTAAGTTGCAAATTTAATCAATCTCAAATGAAATCAGATATCAACTGGAAATGCTATCATTACACAAGAAAATGAATGGCTTCCTTAGAAAGCAAAAATACTAAATTAAAAACTGAAAAACCGAATCGAAATCTGCGGTATCAAGGAAAACAAAACCGGAAACCGATACCAAAACATAAGTTGTCAAAGACCAATTCTAACACTAATCTGATAAGGTAGCAGATGTCTGCTCAGGCACATTTGTGTTTTGCTGAACACCCACAAATCTCACCTGTGGTCTATACTACAACAATGCTGAACCTTAGAGTTTTCTAAGAGAAAGAGTATTTTATCTGGCATCTTCAACAGCTTGAACAAGACCTGTCCACTCAAACACTCGATCACGATGACTTGTGAATTTTGCTAGCATAACCACTGACCAACAATATATATATATATATATATATATATTAAATAGGACTAAACATGTAGTAGGCAGGAACAATTCATGGCCAAACACAGACATTTAAAAAAGTGCTCAATATATCATTTTACAAAAGCTGATGTCGAAGATGAAATCTTGTTAGAAAACATGTGTCCTCCGGAATATTTTTCTAACAAGATTTCTCAAATATTCAGGCCGGTAGATGTAAATAAATAAATATACTGCTTAATAAATAAATAAAAACAGAGCATCTATTCAAATATGAGTATCCATTTCAAAAACAATGTTTAAACAAATAAATTTAGAAAATCTGTTGGATTTAAATCCATTCCATAAAAATTATACACACACACACACACATATATATATATATATATATATATATATATATATATATATATATATGTATGAATGGGTAGGATAAAAAATGTACATACATGCACATATACTTGCACGTACATATAAATATATTTCTTCCTCAGATGTTATAAATGCAGTGCTCAATGTTATAAGTGAGTGTGTGTGTGCATATATATATATATATATAAGTTACGAAAAACTTGGTAATCCGTATGGGTAGTCCCAAGGAGGATGAAATCCTGACAGCTCAATGTAAAGAGCTAATAATTTAAAGAAAAAACTTTTTGGTGAAATAAGAGAAAACAAAAAATGACTGTCAACTTAAAGTAGCAACAAACGTCTGCAATAGATTTCTTCCATCTCTCGACCGCAACACTTGTAGCCAAATGACAGTTCAAACGATAGCCCGACGTAACAGTCCAACAAACAACGTAGAAACGACAAAAATGAGGTCACACGTCCAACCTTCACTTCTCACCAGTAAAAACACGTGTTTGTTCGCCAAGCTCAAAAAATCTTTTAGAAGCGAAAAACAACGGCTTCTGTTCATCGAGAGCATTTTCTGATTGATCCTGCCATTCAGGGGAGGGAAGAACATTAGCATAGATTCTAGTCATTGAAGTAGATTTTTGCTAACTACTTTTTGGTAATTTTTCTTCGGCAGATCCCACACAATACACAAACTTTTTTACGGGGTAACTGATTATCTCTTTCATTACAAATATGTTTCAACCCACCATACCACAATAATATCAAAACCAATGTAGATAGAATTTTCCTGAATTTAATTCACAAACACTGGTCATTCTCCAACATTAAAAAAGATTTTCAACAAAAATAACATTAAAGTAAGCTATAGCTGTACAAAAAAAAATAGATAATTACATATCCCTACATAACAATAATGTATTAAACAAGCTTCCAAACAAAACACTAAAAAATAATCCTACTAAAAGTCAATGCAACTGCAGTGAAAACATAACCTGCCCATCTGAAGGCATAATCTATAGAGCTAGGATCAAT
Organism: Acanthosepion esculentum; assembly: GCA_964036315.1. Classification (NCBI taxonomy): domain Eukaryota; kingdom Metazoa; phylum Mollusca; class Cephalopoda; order Sepiida; family Sepiidae; genus Acanthosepion; species Acanthosepion esculentum. The sequence continues at coordinate 13,276,491 of OZ038497.1, forward strand.
TCAGATGATGATGATGATGATAAATATTATTTTTGATCCACCGAGAACAGCTGGAAATCATGTTTTTACCACTACAAAATAACACTGAGCAATATAAAATACAAAAACTGCACAATGCTTTCAAAGTATGTTTGGCAATTAAAAGACAACCATGAGAACCCAAGCATTAGCCGGGAGATAATTGTGAAAGCTAAGCCATACAGAGAGACAGATGTAACTTGTATTTGTTGGAGAAGCTTATTATATTAAAGTTAGGAAGTTATGGAAAGCCATTATCGTCCACGTCCTAAAGGGGCATGGTACATAGAAGAAATAAAAAGTCAGCAATTTTTCTTAGAATGCAATTACAATAATTACCTGGCAGATACTTGAAGCTTGGATGGACCAACCAAAGTTTCCTTTCTTTTGTTCTTTTCCAAACTAACCACACTCACAGGATGCTTTTTAAAAATCCGAGTTGTTTTCTTTTGATGCTTTACACTTTCTCCCCTTTTGCAGTTTTTCCAAGTCTCACCCTCAATTACAATGGACATTTCACTCAGCCTTTTCCCAGTCTTCTGCTTGGGTTGATCAGCACTGACTTGAGAATCATCGTCCATATCCCAAGATCCATATTTCTCTCTACAAGTCGGAAAATATTTTTTATTGAAAATCAAGTATTTAGGATTGATTGACTGGTTTGTTTTTTTATGACTTATCAACCCTTTCTGGGTTATTTAAAGCCAAAAAATTTTTTTTTTGATTGTAAGAATAATTCCATTTTTTTTTTTTTTTTAGCGAATATTGCATTAAGAATTTGGGGGAGATAATGATTTTTACACACATGTCCTACTATTTAACTCATGGCTGGGGGAAGAAGACATGGATTCATGCCTTTCTCAAGGGCATTAGCACATAAATGAATGTAACAAACTTTACTAGAATTCAAACTTGGCTCTCTGATTTCTTATTCCACACCCACTGTCCATTACTCTTGTATACTCAAGCTTTTATGAAACTTCTGTCTGAATTTCTGAAATGCAGCAGCAGCAGTACTCATCAGCAGGCAGGTTTGGTATAAGGCTCCAAATTCTCTACTCAAAATTTTTGCATGGACAATTAAAGTGGATTAAAGCATTGGTTCATGAATTTTGTGATATAGTAATTTTGAGTTCAATCTGTGGGCTGGGCAGTATGTACTTAGATTCAGTGGAAATGGAGCAAGCAATACTAAATAAAAACTAGATGATATATCCTGCAACATGATCAGGAGTGCTAGACCATATGTGGCAGCAATATTCTAAGCATGAACAAATGGCAGACATAGATATGTAAGATAATTTCTCTCCAGAATCTATCTTACATATCTATAAGTCTACTATTTGTCCATGCTTAGAATATTACTGCCACATATGATCCCTTGCCCTGGTATTTACCTTGAGCTGCTTGATAAGATCCAAAGAAGAATCAGCAATATTATTAATCCTGATCTGGCAGCTCCGCTTCAGTCACTTGCCCACCGCCATACAGTTGCCTGTGTCTTTTCTATAAATACTTTTATGGTCATTGTTCAGATGAGCTATTCGCTATTGCACATGGACTTTTTGAATTTAAGCGCAGTAGTAGACTGGCATAGAGATCTTATCAATTTACAGTTGAGCTGGCTAGATGTAAACGTAAGTTCTATGCTAATGGTTTCTTCTCTTGCACTTCTTGCTTGTGGAACTCCTTTCCAGCTCCATGCTTTCCAACCAACTTTAATGTCAAAAATTCAAATGCAATGTCAATCGCTATCTACTGTTCTTTGACTACTCTTTTCTCTTTCTGCTAATTATTAATATATCCATTCCTAATTCTTAGGTTTGGGTTTTAGTGGCCTTACTGCCTGGAATGGGGTGATACCAATTAAAAAGAAAAAGATTAAATAAAGGGTTCACTTTGAAATTTTTGAAGGTTATAACACCTCTATAGGTTATTTAATGCCAAAATCTAAATATATTGTGAACACAATTGTATACTTTCAACACCAGATTAAATATATCATTGATAATTTTACTAGAAATATGTATTGTTGGTCTTTTTTTATATGAAAATGTATTGCTGGTCATTTTACTATAAAAAAATGTATTTTTATACTTTCATAGTGTTTTTTCTTTTGTAGGTTCACTATTTGCCCATAGATGGGACCATAGCAGGTGCTACCACTCCAGGTCAGAGTGGACGTGGGAACAACAACAATTTAAAGGTTGTTCCACACACCTCAAATCATCCAATCTCCCAATCAAAGACCTTGCTGCTGGATGTAGTTTATCGTCATACCCAGGACTGACAAGAACCTGATGAAGGCTGGAGGGTAAACAGCTGAAATGTGACAATAACAATAAAGACTAAGACATGTAAATATTGTAAATTTAGGAAGCTATTCTGGACAGCCATGATTGCTATATTCACCACGATTCAACCATTTCTGCAATAAGGAGCTATCATTTTTATGCACTAATTTACATGTACAAGTGTCCTTCTTTTGGTTGTGATAATCACAATATTAATGATGTTTTTGCCATGAGAAATTATTATTATACAATGATTTACATGGACGAGTGTCTTTATGTTGATTGTATCAGCTTTCAATCATCTTGGTGTACAAGAACTAAGCACAACAAACTGAAATACATTGGAAATCTTCATAAATTTATTGATTTTAGAGTCTGAATGAAATTTCATATTTTGAAATTGAGATGTAAATATATTTGTATTATCTTTTTTACTTTTTCACATTTATTTATTTATTTTTTTTTTTTTCAATCTTGGACCTTTGTGCCAGCAAAAGAAAATGGACTGTCAAAAGTATGTTTTTTCCCTTGACACCACTATTATTTTGACGACCTTTACTCCTCAGGAAATGTTTATTGTTTTGAAAAGCAGTGATTAGAATATTAATAAAACATAAACACAGAAAAGTGAATTTATACATTTTCTTTGTTCCTGAGAATTTATAACAAAAATAATAAATTATTTATTAGTTTGTTTATTTATATTATTTATTTATTAGTTGTTTATTGAAGTGGTTGGCAAAATATCGGTTCATTGCCAGTAAATTTGATTTTTGTAAAATGGTATATAATAAGGATTTCCTCAAAGTTGGTTCACATCTTTTAATAATTTAGTAATTTTTTATAAATAAAAAATGTTTTTTCCTATTTATTTCGTTATAATTTGGTAAATGATAAATATTGCATATCATTAGTTTTAATACAATGGTATTAGTTTTTAGACTGTTGTAAATATAAATTTATTCTTGTAAATAAACAATTTAATAAATAGTGTTTAGTATTTTTATTGTAAATTCGCAAGAATAAAAACAATGTATAAATTCACTTTCATTATATGTTTATGTTTTATTACAATTCTAATCATCACATTTTAAAATAATAAACATTGCCAAGGAGTGAAGGTAGTTAAAATAATAGCAGTGTCAAGGGAAAAACTGTCCTTTTGACACTTCACTTTTTTATGGGTATGAAGGTTCAAGATTGCCAAATTTTATTGTTTTTATCATCATTTATTTTTCTAAACAATCCTAAGACTCTCAGGGGACTCTTTGTGATACTCATTTGGGTCGCAGTTATTGCTTTTGGGTAGGTAACCCTGTTGAAGCAGTATGTAGCCCTGACAAAACACATACTATACAACCATGGAAAAGATTATGGTATTCACAATGACTATGTTGATGAAGTACGTAGGTATTGGTTTGGTAACTAATGTCTGTCTATATCTCTGAGATGAGGCATTATGATTACTTGTATTATTTACATTATTCAGTCTGTTATCATCTTCATTTCCATATTCAGAACGTTTCGGCCATTGTATGCTCCAGCCTTCTTCAGGTGATTGGAATTTCGAACGAACCCTTTGTTTTGTGCTCTGGAGTAGGTTGTTGTAGTTTCACGTACTATGCCTCTTCTGGATGTCTCAGTTATTTCCTTATCAATTGTTGAATGATAAATATTGCATTTCATTAGTTTTAATACAATTGTATTAGTTTTTAGAATGTTGTAAATATAAATTTGTTATTGTAAATAAAGAGGCATGGCACGTGGAACTAGAACAATCTACCTCAGTGGTCGAAATAAAGGGTTCAGTTTGAAATTCCAATGACCTGAAAAAGGCCAGAGTATACACCGGCCAAAACATTGTGAATATGGCAATGAAGATGAGCATCACAGTTCGAATAATGTAAATAATACTGGTAACTGATGCAAAGCAAAAATTGTCAAGTTATACTCACTCAATTCTGATTGCATCTTCATTTCCTTGTAACGGCTTAAACAAAGGTTCATCACTGGATGATACTATCACATCTGAAACAGAAAAGGTGGAGAAAAACATTTTCCATATTTCTAGATAATTAAATAATGCAGATATAATATTATTTTGAAGTTTCTAGACAAAACTTTGTCAGTCATTAAATTTTGACTCGTATTTCTTTCATTTTAATTTCACTTGATTTTCCTCATAGCTACTCAGATGGTCAGTCTACAGTTATTTTTTTTTTTTACTAATGTTCACCCTATACCAGGCCCAAGAGCCACTCAAGGTAGAGGGTTACTGAAGAAATTTATTGTATGAGCAGTGAGAATAACAGGTAAGAGGCACATGTAGGAAAGATAATGGTTAATCCTACACTTGAAGAGGCTAAGACAGGAAGTCAGGAAAGCATCCTCTTGGGAGTCAGTTCCACAAAGTAGAAGTTTGTGGGAAGAAGCTGTTTGAATGGAACCTTCTTACTAAAGGAATACAAAGTAAATGCATGAGGTTCACCTCAGTGTGTGTGGTAGGGTCAAACTTAGCTGTGATGGTTAATGTTGGTGGAACTAAAAAATGTAGCTTGGAAATAGTGATAGAGTAGTAAATAGCTTGCAGCATTTCATCTCTTGGAAAGGCAAGGTAGAGTGAAAAATAATTCATCACCCACAAGGCTGTATAGATACTTTTGACTTGAAATCCACATTGTTTGTTACTCAGGAGGTTGTCTCTGTTGAGGTGATCAACAACCTTCTTGTTGATAATAGCCTCAAAGAGTTTGCTGTTGACATGAAGAAGGTTGATGGGTCAATATTGCAATGGGGATGATTGCTCACCCACATTCTTGAAAACAAGGCATACACTTGACACCTTTTTCAGACTTAGGAAGGATTTCTCCTTTAGGCAGCAGTTAATGTTCCCAAGGGCAACCACTGGACCTGTAGCCTTCTTAAGGTCAAGGCTTTTGGTAAATCTGGAGACTTCCAGGCCATGATAAAGCTATTACTAAATTTGTACCCCATGAGAGGAGGGAAGTCAAGAAGAGGATGGCCCTTGCTATCTAATGTAGATTGTGAATAGCTTTGCCTTATCTCATGAGGATGAGATAAGCTTGGGGCCATTAATGATAGTAGGCAATGACGCTTTTCCTATATTAAGAATTTGATTAGAGATTTTCCAGAACTCCCAGGATCCAAGTTGCTTGCTTTTGACCATGGCTTGGATTGCTTATACATAGCTACACTTTACATTTTCTAGAACTCTTACAATTATTGTGGGCAGTTCTGAATACATCAAGGGTCCTATTACACTGTTCTCTGTGGTGGATATTGTAGTAGGAGTTCTTGGTTTGGTTTGGTTTGTTTTACAGCATATCAACCTCAATGGGTCATTTAATGCCGACAACTTTTTTTTTTTTTTTGGTAATATTTTTTTCCTCAAAAATGTATAGCTGGTAATATTTTTTCAAAAACGTATAGCTGGTAATATTATTTTTTCAAAAACGTATAGCTGGTAATATTATTTTTTCAAAAACGTATAGCTGGTAATATTATTTTTCAAAAATGTATAGCTGGTAATAGTTTTTTTCAAAAACGTATTGCTGGTAATAGTTTTTTTTTTCTTCAAAAATTTATTTCTGGTAATAATTTTTTACAAAGTATTTCTGGTATTAAAACCTATTTTTTACACTTTTATAATGTTTTTACCTCAGTTTTGGGGTTAACTATTTGCCCATAGCTGGGACCCCTAACAGGTGTTACCACGCTGGGTCAGGGTGAACCTGGGAACACCAGCAATTAAGAGGTGGTTCCATGCTCCTCAAAGCCTCCTGATCAGAGGCCTTGCTGTTGGACGTAGTTTATCGTCTTACTCTGGACACTAGGAGTTCTTGATAATTTACAACAAAAATATTATTCATTATTTAGTAGATTGTTTATTTATAAGAATTTTATGTTTACAACATTCTAAAAACTAACAGAATTTAAATTAATGCAATATTTTATCATTTACCAATTTATAAAGAAATAAATATGAAAACAATTTTTTATTTGTAAATTTATAAAAATTTACTAAATTATTAAAATATGTACACCAACAAGAAGGAAATACTTATTATTTACCATTTTATAAAATTCGAATCAATTTGCAATTAGCCAATGTTTTGCAACCATTCCAATCAACAATCTAATAAATAATCTTTATTATTTTTGTTATAAATTCTCAAGAACAAAGAAAATATATCAATTCACTTTCATATAATTAAGTTTTATTACAATTCTAATCATCGATTTTTAAAATGATAAACACTGCAGGGGAGTATATGTTTTTAAAATAAAAGTTGCTGTCATGAGAAAAACTGTCCTTTTGATACTCCATTTTTTTGCAGGCATGAAGATCCAAGTTTGCTGATAAGGCATTGGTTAAATTAGATCTAATTACTGGGTAGTTGTGAGTTCAATCTCTGGGTTGGGTAGTGCAAAAAGTCATATACTCTGATAGTCTGGTTCAGTGGAAGTGATAAGCAGCATCACAAAGAAGAATGAACTGATATAAAATTTTCTCTTAAAAAGACAGTGAAATGGGAACAATATGTCTTTGTAGATTGAATAAAGGGCTCAGAAGTTTACCATGTAATGAAAGACATGACTTACCTCGGAATTCAAAATGAGCGCAAACATGTCTTGCCTGCAAAGTGATGACAAAAAAGAAATATGGCCGCTATTGAAGACACAATTTATGCATGCCTATCTCGTCCAAGATGAGACGATATTTGCACACATGCAAATTTTGGCCGTCTTGGAATGGCATAAAAAGCGGGGTGCCAACAGCACGGAGAGAAAAAAAGTCATTTGGCGGACTGCATGTGTTAGAGTTGGATGTATGGATTGACAGACAGACAGGCAAAGAGGAAGTTGAAATAGGCGCGGCTGAGTTGGTGTCTGTTTCACAACTACCCAGTGTAACGGCTGAGAAAGGGAGCCATGCAATCCATTTCCTTGAGGCAACTGAAGAAGAAGAAAGCTGGGCTGCCGGCGAGTGTCGCCCTTCACTTTTTGACCCCTACCTCATCATTTATTTTTTACTACATACCAAATATAAGAGACACCTAAAGAAGGTTGGAGAGAACAAGGAGTGCAATATTGTAACTAAAACAATTGCAATGAGGATAATGTACTTTATGTTAATGCTCAAGACTCCTCTGTGCAATATTGGGTCACGGCTTTGTAGAAGGTTAAAGTGGTAAAAATTTGTCCTTGTAAAAAATTCAACTCATCCACATATAAAAAGAAAAAGACAAAAGTTTTATATTCCAGAATTCTGGTATTTTACAAAAAATTCTTTTTTAGCCCAATTGCTTTTTATGAAGAGAGTTTTCATACAAGAAAGATGAGACATATGAAGATCTCTTAATTATTCCTTCAACTCAAACTGTTACATCTGACTGCTACACAGACTATCACATTGTCTACTTGATACAGTGTCTGTTTATTTATACCTGGTGCATGGATGTAGGAATACACACAAAATGCACACAACTGCTCAATTCCATTTTATTTTAACATGCAGACTGTTAAAGGTTAATTACAAAAACCAACTTCCAATGCCAACTTTATAATATCCAACTTTGGTAATAAAAAATTTTTATGAGTTGATTTCTAGCGTCAACTTAAGTCTGAACATTGTTTTCGCACTTCGTTACATTCACCTATTGGCAAATAACATTAGGAAATGTATAAATTTGCTTTCATATGTTTAGGCTTTATCCCAATTCTAATAATCATTTTTTAAAAGAATAAATATTGCCAAGGAGTGAAGGTAGTTAAAATAAGAGTGGTCTCAATGGAGAAACTGTCTTTTTGACACCTCATTTTTTTTCAGGCACGAAGGTCCATTATTTACATTATTCGGACTATTGTCCTCATCTTTGTCGCCATATTTATTACAATGTTTCAGCCGTTGTATGCTCTGGCCTTCTTCAGGTGGTTGGAATGTCGAACTTAACCCTTTATTTCGCTCACTTGGGTAGACTGTTCTAGTTCCACGTGCCATGTTTAATGGATGTCAGTTATCTTCTGTTAATTTCCCTCTTAAGTTTTCCACTGCCTTAACCGGGTACTGAACTCACACTTGGAGAACTTTCATTCTTTATTCTTTATTTCGCTCACCAGTGAGCAAAATAAAGGATTCCAACCACTTGAAGAAGGCCGGAGCGTACAACGGCCGAAACGTTGTAATAAATATGGCAACAAAGATGAGGACAATAGTCCAAATAATGTATATAATGTACATAATACCTCATCTCAGAAATATAGACAGATACGAATGTCCATGTTTTCTAGAATTTCTTTCCAATCTTTTTGTTTTGGGTCTTGTGGAAAGTTGACATTGAGATTATGTCATTATTTTTCATTCTAATTACATGCAATTCTCATTTTTGTTGTTACTGCGATTGAAAGTCTTCAAGTGATGTTTTTGTTATTTGGTAAAGCTCTTTATTTCTGATTCTGTAGCGCCAGTCTACAGGGTCTGATGAAGAATTGTCATTAATATTTATAGGATTTAGCAGTTTGGAACTATGAAGAGGGAAAGTATAGAAAAATGGAAGACAAATAATTCAAAGAGATGGATTAATGTAATATGAAGAGGTCACAAAAAGAAGGAGTTAAAATTTAGATAGAATATGTTGACTGCCAGAAGTCAAGTACAAAATCTGACTTCAAACGTCAACTTTATAATAGCCAACTTAGACAATAAAAAATTTTTATAAGTTGATTTATAGCTTTAACTTAAGTTTTAACATTATTTTCACAATAAAAGTATCACGAAAGTAAACTTGTTATTGGCAAATGCAGATGAAAATGTTTCAGAAAATGCCAAGCACATGATAACTAGTAGTTGGCCCGAGATAACTTGTAGCCGATGTCATAATAAAAATTACCAACCACAGGATAATTTCTAATTTACTGTCAATGTGTTAAGCTGGTATCCACTTAGTCGGGATATTGTATCTTATTAATAATTGTCAATAAAAAGTGGTTTTATTTTGTTTGAAATTGATTAATTAATAGTGCAATGATCTCATCATCGATCTGTTATGGGATTTGAACCAATCCTAATGACTAACTTCAATAAAGTGTCTCATGTGTTATATGAATATGGCCCCTCATGATCAAATAATGTTGCTTCAAAAAGTGTTTGTGATTAATATGATCAATGTAAGAACTGAAATGATAACATAGAGGTAATCCACATAAGAGAATAAAATTTATTAAGAATACATATAGATAGATGTTGACTTAATTGGATCCAGCATGAATTGAATTTGCATGCATGATTGCATGGCAGTTCAGTTTGCCATGCTTGAGGAAGACACGAAAAACGAGGGATGAACTCTCTTATGCTTGGGGATTAGAAAACCGTAAGGGACATAACTCATGCTGAGTTTGGAGTTATCTCCCATTTAATTTTATCTGTGTGTGTGTGTATGTGTGTGTGTGTGTAGAAAAATAGGAAAGAACATGTTAGGTAAATAATCCGGAGTTCTTTAGTATTTTTGTTTTTATTTTAAAAAAAACAGTGCTCCATACAGAAGTGGAGCTTAAATTATAATAATTTTTTATTTATTTAAATTTTTGCTTGAGGATGAAACAGGGCTTGGTACTTTAATTCAATTTCATTTTAATAATTATATTGAGGGTTTCGGCTCTTGTTTTTGAAACATGAGAACTCTTATATAGTGAAGGAATCATATTTTTTTTAAAATGATTATATATATATATATATATATATATATATATATATATATATATATAAGTGAACATAGAAGTCAACACTTAGAAGCGACAGTCTTTTTTATGCTAGATGCAATCGTCAGGCCTGACGATTGCACTAGCATGAAACAGACTGTCGCCTCTAAGTGTTGACTTCTATGTTCACTTTTATATTTACACACGCTCTATCTCTGATACTGAGCACTTTATCCTATAAATATAGCGCACTTTAAGACTATATTTCTTCATATATATATATTATAAATTAACTGATTTAAAATATGGCGATGAAACCATATTTTAAATCAGTTAATTTATAATATTTATGCTCTGTAAATTTACATTGAGCATAGTTTTTTAAAAATAAAAATAATATTAATAATAATAATAAAAACATCAATTAGAACACCGGATTATATATCTTACAGTTCTTTCTTCTTATTCTTATATATATATGTGTGTGTGTGTGTATATTTATTTATTTTAGGTTTGACCCTAATGAATAGAATATATTCTAATGTGTCCATATAATTTGAAGCTGTCTCATTTGTTCATTCTACCAAATTGTTAATTTATATAGATTTTTAAAGTTTTCCTTCACAAACACTACGACCTGACCACACTTGATGTTGCTGCTATATTTTCTGTAGCAAGTAAGATTTCTAATTGAGTGGAGTTGTTAATCCTAAATCCAGTCAATTTTTAGTTCAGACTTGACTTTCTCAAAGACTGGCAGTGTCTTTGTTTTGACAATGGCTAACAGTTCAAAAATGTTTACTAAAACACAAGATAAACAAACTGATGTCAAAGGGCAGAGAATAAGGATAATAATTATAAAAAATATTTAGACTTACATGTGAAAACTTTCTAATAATAATAATGATGATAATATGCCATCATCCCTGATTGCATGGTTGATTTATTTAATGGCATATCAACTCATTATGGGTCATTTAATGCTGAAATTTAATTTTCTTGGGAAGTAATAAAAATATGATATGTTATTCTGCTTTCACAATTGAGTACATGGTAGATGATACTCAGCTTTTCTACATATACATATTTGTGTCGACATAATTATTAGAGGTGATATGTGTGTTTTATGCTGTAGTTTTGTAATTGTCAGATATTATATGACTTAATGCCATGAAAGTGTTCTTTTATTTTGGTTGAATTTGTTCAGTGGCATATCAACACCTCTATGAGTTATATAATGCTGAAATGTAAATAATTCAAACAATTTTATGGCTTCAACTAAATATATTTTGAACACAGTTGTATGCCTTCAACTACACATCAAATGTACTGTTGGTCAATTTGCTTTCAAAATGTATTGTTACTAATTTTACTATAAATAGGTATTCTTGTGATTTATTTTTTTTTATTTTATTTATTTATTTTTTTTACATAAAATGTATTGCTGGTATTTTTATACTTTCATCATGTTTTATTTGGGGTTTTACTATTTGCCCGTAACTGGTACCCTAACAGGTGCTACCACCCTCGGTCAGGGTGGACCTGGGAACAACAGGAAATAAGAGGTGGTTCCACGTTCCTCAAAGCCTCTAATGTCCTGATAAGAGGCCTTGCTATCGGATGTATATTGTCATAACCAGGAATTGATTGCATGGGTAAACTTGTATGAATGTAAGATTCTACAGGATACAAAGTGAGGGATCGGTTTTCTATTATTATTAATAAGCAGATACTCCCTCGAATTGCTACATATTAATGTAATTGGAAAAAATATATTTAAAGACTTACATATGAAAAACTTAATAATAATGCCTTTCTGTCATTTTTTATTGCATTGATTAACTGATATGTAAAAAGTAAAAAAACTTACCTATAAAAATAATAGTATTTTGTTTATTGATCGTTTTTATGGCTTATCAACCTTTTTTCAAGTTATTTAAAGCCAGAAAATATTTTTATAAATATTTATTGATACATGCCCTACTAATTAACCAATAGCTTGGGACGGGGGGAAGAAGAGGTGGAGTCATACTTTATGCAAGAGTATTTGCACATAAGTGAATATAACGAACTCAAATGGAATTCAAACTTGGCTCTCATTCCGAGCCGTTATCCATTACACCACCCACACATCCAAAATTACAGTACCTGATATTCCCAAGTAGTCACTCATCTAAATACTGACCAGCCTTGCTTTGATGATTGTACAAGAACTGGTGTTTGACTATAACTTGGCCATAATGGAACAATCTAAACACATGGATGTGAAAATATTTGCTTTTCAGTAACTATACTTGTAAATAAACTGTCTAATAAATAAACAGTGTTTAACATTTTTGTTGTCAGTTCTCAAGGAAAAAAAGAAAGAAGAAAAATCCAAATGTTCACAAACTATTTTCTTGGATTCATATGGTGAAAGAAAAGAAAATAAATGCCTGAAAAATTTATAATTCCAATTACTCGTTGTTATGAGTTTATTTAAATTTTCTTCTTCTCTTGTTCCCACTAATTTTTATAAATTTATGAATAAAAAAAATGTGTTTTTATAGTTCTTTCTTTATATGGTAAATAATAAATATAGCATTATAATCATTTCTCATATGTTTATAAACTTGTAAATATAAAATTATTCTTGTAAATAAACAATCTAATAAAATAGTGTTTGATTCTTTTGTTGTCAATTCCCAAGAAAAAAAGACAATGCACAAATCCAGTTTTATATGTTTGGGTTTTATTAATATTCTAAAAATAACTTTTTAAAACAATAAAAATTACTGAATGTGTATACAAAACTAGCAGTGTCAAGAGAAAAACTGCTCTTTTAACACACTATTTTTTTGTGGGGTGCAGGTACATTTGGTAAACTTTGCCATTTATTTAAAATTTTTTTTCAATTTAACTGTTTCTACAAAGAACTCTTTCTACAAAGTAACGATTTCTACATAGTAACGATTAAGAACTCTTTCTACATAGTGACGATTACATTCAGTTTCATTATTGAAGTTTTAAGACTTTAAAAACTACAAGAACCCTATCATGGAAGTTTGAAATCTGAGAGCTAACTAGTCTTTCTTGCGAAACAGTGAACACGAAATCTCACAGCTTTCGACTTCATTTTTTCACAAACCTATCACAGAGTTAGTAATGTGTGCATAAAATCAACGATAACCACATAACATAACTAGCAGACATTTTCTAATTGAAGTTACTTCCCCTTATTTTTTTGGTCAGCTCGAAACTTATATAAATGACTTGAGTAAAACAAAATATTAGCTTTAGATATTTTAATTTATAAAATTAAACAATGTGTTAATGTTGATAGTAACGATTAATTTAATGTTTTTAATCAATCTTTTTGTTGCTGATTAAAACACCGAAGGCATATACAGTAATAATGGTCTCAAGAGAAAAGCCGTTCTTTTGACATGACATTTTTTTTATGGGTACATCTGTTAAACTTTGCTGAAAAATGTTCGTCATAAATAGGAGAAATATAAAAAAAAAAGAAAGTATTTATCATGATCAGGGTGAGCTGATGACCCAGATATTCACAACTCGTTCTTTCCCGTCCTCACGAATATCCATACCGGGTAGGTTTTCAGGGTGGCATATGTTTTTGTACATTTAGAAACTATAAATCTATTATTTATGCTGTGCATTTCCCCTGACGAGTGGAAAGAGTGATTCCTCGAAGGCCTGGAGTGAAGAAATATACTCTTATGGTGTGCTATATTTATGGGATAAAGTGCTCAATATCAGAGATAAAGCACGTGTTAAAAAGGTGTTGGCTTTTTTGACGAATCAGGATACAAGTGTAATTTAAGATGACAAAGTGTAAATATAGGTTAAAGGTTAGGTGTGGGTTTTTAATTTCTGCCTGCTGATACTGGCTTCCATATATGAGGACATGTCATCCTGTCTGTTTTTTTTTAAAGGGCATACATAAGATACATTACAATACATTGGCATTTTTATTAATTATTTATTATTTTTATTTTTTATAAAATACATTTGTCATAAATGGGCTTCAAATATGATTAATATATTTTATATATTTATATTTTTATTCATAAAGATCTAAAATGTTATTACTGTTTAGAAGTTATGGACAATGTAAGTTCGACTTCTTGTACACAGAACGTCCACTATTACAGGTTTCGTTTACGTACGTTTGCCTCGAGCAGTCGTGCAGTGCAGAAGCTTCATATGTCTTAATTACTGCACAATGCACGAAGTTTGAAATGAATGCGCACTAAATAATGTGCGGAAAAATGTAAAATCCGACAATTAAAATAAAATAAAAATTACGTGCCTGAAAAGTAAAAAAAAGATTTTTTCCTTTTTTTTTCAACAATTTTTTTTTTGTTGTGAATGTTTCTTGAATTTAAAGCTTCATAAATTACATTTTAGGGTGAAGATTCTGTTTCATTAGCTATAAGCAGATTTATTAAGGACAATAAAGAAAAAATACTATTCATTTGAAACTTCATTTTACAAAATAGGCTCAATTTAAAATAACATCCATAAAAATCATGCAATAATCAAGACGTGTAACATACAAAAAGCTGTAAAAGTTCCATTAACTAAGTAAGTTTTCACACATTACTACGAGAGAAAAACATATGTAAACAACACAGTAATGGCAACCAGACAACATGAAAGAGATTGAACTTATATTGTCAATAAAATGAAAACAGTAATCAAACACAATGTTTCATCGTCATTTTTTAAATAACCAGGCAATTTCGCACCAGAATGGTACATTCCCAATATCAGGGGCTTTTGGTGCTTATACTGCAAATTAACCACCAAAGAATTGACCAGATGATCGGATCAGTTGAATTGAAAGTAACACAAAATCCATATGAAAATTAAGTGTTAAACAAGGCTGGAATAGCACTAGAAGGGACTGCTAACAGGACTGTAAAAGCAATAGTGGAGATTGCTTACAGAACTGGAATAGCACTATTAGAGACTGCTTACAAGACTGTAATAGGAGTGAAATAGCTGTATTAGGAATTGCTTGCAGGATGGGAATAGCAGCAGAAGAGATTGCTCACAAGACAGGAATAACATAAGAGACTGCTCACAGGACGGGAATAGCAGCGGAAGAGACTGCTCACATGACGGGAATAGCAGCGGAAGAGACTGCTGACAGGACGGGAATAGCAGCGGAAGAGACTGCTGACAGGACGGGAATAGCAGCGGAAGAGACTGCTCACAGGACGGGAATAGCAGCGGAAGAGACTGCTGACAGGACGGGAATAGCAGCGGAAGAGACTGCTCACATGACGGGAATAGCAGCGGAAGAGACTGCTCACAGGACGGGAATAGCAGCGGAAGAGACTGCTCACAGGACGGGAATAGCAGCGGAAGAGACTGCTCACAGGACGGGAATAGCAGCGGAAGAGACTGCTGACAGGACGGGAATAGCAGCGGAAGAGACTGCTCACAGGACGGGAATAGCAGCGGAAGAGACTGCTCACAGGACTGGAATAACAGCAGAAAAGACTGCTCACAGGATGGGAATAGCAGCGGAAGAGACTGCTCACAGGACGGGAATAACAGCAGAAAAGACTGCTCACAGGACGGGAATAGCAGCGGAAGAGACTGCTCACATGACGGGAATAGCAGCGGAAGAGACTGCTCACATGACAGGAATAGCAGCGGAAGAGACTGCTCACAGGACTGGAATAACAGCAGAAAAGACTGCTCACAGGATGGGAATAGCAGCAGAAGAGACTGCTCACATGACGGGAATAGCAGCGGAAGAGACTGCTCACAGGACTGGAATAACAGCAGAAAAGACTGCTCACATGACGGGAATAGCAGCGGAAGAGACTGCTGACAGGACGGGAATAACAGCAGAAAAGACTGCTCACAGGACGGGAATAGCAGCGGAAGAGACTGCTCACATGACGGGAATAGCAGCGGAAGAGACTGCTCACATGACGGGAATAGCAGCGGAAGAGACTGCTCACAGGACTGGAATAACAGCAGAAAAGACTGCTCACAGGACGGGAATAGCAGCAGAAGAGACTGCTCACATGACGGGAATAGCAGCGGAAGAGACTGCTGACAGGACGGGAATAACAGCACAAAAGACTGCTCACAGGACGGGAATAGCAGCGGAAGACTGCTCACAGGACGGGAATAGCAGCGGAAGAGACTGCTCACAGGATGGGAATAGCAGCGGAAGAGACTGCTCACAGGACGGGAATAGCAGCGGAAGAGACTGCTCACAGGACGGGAATAGCAGCGGAAGAGACTGCTCACAGGACTGGAATAACAGCAGAAAAGACTGCTCACAGGACGGGAATAGCAGCGGAAGAGACTGCTGACAGGACGGGAATAGCAGCAGAAGAGACTGCTCACATGACGGGAATAGCAGCGGAAGAGACTGCTGACAGGACGGGAATAACAGCAGAAAAGACTGCTCACAGGACAGGAATAGCAGCGGAAGAGACTGCTCACATGACGGGAATAGCAGCGGAAGAGACTGCTCACATGACGGGAATAGCAGCGGAAGAGACTGCTCACAGGACTGGAATAACAGCAGAAAAGACTGCTCACAGGACGGGAATAGCAGCAGAAGAGACTGCTCACATGACGGGAATAGCAGCGGAAGAGACTGCTGACAGGACGGGAATAACAGCACAAAAGACTGCTCACAGGACGGGTATAACAGCAGAAGTGACTGCTCACAGAACAGGAATAGCAGCAGAAGAGATTGCGCACAGGACGGGAGTAGTGTGAACTGGACAATAGCCAAATGTATCTACTCCTATTGAGGGAGAAAAAATAAATAGTAAATAAAATTTCAGAGTTTACATTAGCAGTATAGAGTTGAAGTATAATTTTGAAGGAATTGAAAACCCAATCCTGAACAAGAAAATAGATAAACCTCTACTCACGTTTAGAAAAAATGCACTGCTGACTATTGGATAAAAGAGGCACATCACCTGTGCCTCAAGGCGCTAATAAAATGAAAATCAACTGACCCGGTGTTGCTTTAGAAAGATCCTTAATGTCCATTTCTTCCGTCTCTTCCTCTGAGTATCCATCATATTTGACAATGGCCACTATGGAATTGTTAGATTTCTGAAGATCTCTTATGGTGGCTTTGTATTTGTAGCCGTCTCCAGACCAGGTGGCAAGGCATTTGTCTCCTCTCTGCCAGACATCTGACATTAAGAGAAGAGCATTTTTGTCAATTAAAAAAAAAAAGAAATAATCAATTCACCACAAAAACGTAACAGAAAAGTCAATAATCGATCATTGCTAAAATGGAAGGGTTTTCATGATATTTAAACAAAAAGACATTCTCTTTTAATTTTATCTCATTATAATTCTGCTTGTCCCATCGTTAGTTAGCACGACCGTTACTCCCTGCCAATACCTCATAAATAATGGACTACTGCTCTTTGATCATGTGGAAAGACAGAAAAGACATTTCAGAGATGTTACTTGATTTCAATGAGAAATTAAAAGAAAGTAAAAAAGGTAAGATAAAAGTGTAATACCTGTCTCAGTGAAATAGAGAAAGTTGTCAGTTTCAAATCTTTTCATTTGTACCCCCTTACTTCTTAAAATAATGACCAGCATTCGTATTTCTGATTTTTATTGCAATATTTTGTTAACGCTAAGCTCAAATATTTAATGATGTAATAGGGTAATTTCTATGCATATTTTATTGTCATGAGCTTAATCAATCATTAACTTAAATTAAGATGCATCAGAAAAAAAAAAGGAAAACTGTAAAATCTTTATGGGTATTTCTATCAGGTCATCCCATAAATTCTGTCCGAATTTTGAATAAAGAAAACAAGTGACCAAATGTTACATTTAATTACAGATTCAATCAACAATGTATTTTCCCTGATTATCTATGACTTCCTTCCATCTATTAACAAGCTTACTAATTCCATTACTGTCAAATTCTTTTGGCTTTGATTCGAAGAACTCACAAATGTTAGTTTTAACCTCTTCCTGTGTTACAAAAGCTGTTTCTTCCAAATGATTCTGTAAGCTATGAAACAAATGGTAGTCTGAAGGAGCAAGGTCGGGAGAATAAGGTGGATGTGGAATTTTCTCCCAACCAAGTTCTTCAATCTTTTGTGACGTGATTCTTGCTGCGTGTGGTCGCGCATTGTCCTGATGAAACATAACCAGTTTTCGATTCACTAGAGCAGGTCTTTTTTCCTCAAAGCTTGGTTCAAACGCTCTAATTGCTGACAGTATATTTGAGCATTAATTGTTGCATTAGGTGGTAAGAATTCAAAGTGGATTATTCCTTGGCAATCCCACCAGATTGAAAGAAGAACCTTTTGGCCATGAAGTTCCCTTCTCGGCTGTGGCTGGGGTCCTTCCCCTTTACCAAGCCACTGTCTACGATGCTTAACATTTCAATAAAAGATCCATTTTTTGTCGCCAGTCACAAGTCTATCCAAAAAAGGTGAAACAAGTTGGCGAGAATGGAGAGAAGAGCAGATGTCAACTCGGGATTTGAGGTTGTTTTCAGACAATTTATGAGGCACCCATTTTCCAAGTTTAGGAACTTTTCCAAGTTGTTGAAGATGACAATGAACAGTTGTATGGTTTGAACTGAGAACCATTGCCAATTCCTCAACTGATAAAGCAGGATTTTCTTCAAGGGCTGCTTCAAGAAGCTTTTCATCAAACTCAACTGGACGTCCGGTTCGATCTTCATCTTCAAGGGTGAAATCTCCACCTCTGAATTTTGCAAACCATCTTCTGCAAGTTCTTTCATTCACACATTCCTCTCCATAAACTGAGTGAATGTTTCTAGCCGCTTTGGCTTCTGAGTTTCCTTTCTCATAAAGCATTATGTGCCTCAAATGATTCTTGGGTACTTCCATGTTAGCAGGGTTTTAATCAAACAAAATTTAATTTTATTGTTCTCTGAAATAAAATTTGATCAGTTTAAATGCATCTAAACATAAAAATAATGTTCAGCTCCATTAGACATTATAAAATACTATTTAAAATTTGTTCATTTTAGAAAAAAGTTAAAATTCGGACAGAACTTATGGGATGACCTAATAGTAACTAACAATAATGAAAAATAATACAAAAACTATTGTCAGACTGATAGTGAAGTAATGAAGAAGCCTATTATCTATTTTGACAGGAAAAATTGATTGATGTCTTAAGGAACCCTTGAGTATCACATAACAGCAATTTGATGAAGATAGTGTGTTACTGTTTAACTCTCAACAGAGGCAAATGCAACATTCAACTGTGGTTCAGCTGCCTGAAGAAGATGGTGCAATTTCCATGTGTCCTGAATAGGAACTTAAGACAATGTGCAGACTATTCCGTGTCCCTCTTGGGAATGCTACATGTAAGATCCTCTTTTTATTTGTCCCCTTCACATGCCGTTTGCTTTTTTTCATGTGTGTTTTATATTCTTTGTGTGGAACAATTTGTGTCCCATATAAGTGAACACTGAGGTCAACACCGAGAGGCCTATAAATTGAGTTCAATCAATGAAACGGACTGTCGTCACTTGGTACTGAGCTCAGTGTCCACATATATATATCGCTGATATTGAGCACTTATCAATAAATATTCAAGATTTAAGCGATTTATACAAATGATTTAATAAAATTGATATAGAAATACAATTACCATTTTGTTTGATCGACTGCATAGAATGAAGAGGATTCAATTAACTTCTCACACAACATTTAATACAAAGGAGAATCTCTTGACACTGTGTTCCTG
Organism: Acanthosepion esculentum; assembly: GCA_964036315.1. Taxonomy (NCBI): domain Eukaryota; kingdom Metazoa; phylum Mollusca; class Cephalopoda; order Sepiida; family Sepiidae; genus Acanthosepion; species Acanthosepion esculentum. The sequence goes on from OZ038497.1 coordinate 13,296,269, forward strand.
CATTTTCAATCTAAATGGATCCTGTCTTTAAAATTCTTAGATACCTAAAAAAGTAAAAAATTAGGAAATATTTAAATCACAAGCAAAAACAATTTTAGGAGAAAGTGGAAACCTGTTATAAACCTCTCATAGATGGATGCTACTTAATGTAAACAAACTTCTGAAAACAGCCATTTCTGATGAAAGATCGGGGCCGATCTGAAATATCAAATATATATATATAAAAAAATATAAATAAATGCTTTCACAAAAAAAACATTCAATTTTTTTTAATTTGTAATTTTTCAGTTGTTTTTTTCTATATTATATACATATTAAGAAAGTATACGTGGCTTCTCATTATGCTATATATATATATATATATATATATATATATATATATATATATATATATATATATTTTTTAAGCGTATCACCCCAAGCAAGGCTGGAGGCCACTATCACGCAAGGGGTTATAGGTAGAGCAGATAGGAGTGGTAAAGGAGAGGATGTGGAGAAAGAGAAACACAGTGGGTCGATCAAGGCAAGCGGGTTACAGAAGATTTGGAGCGAGAGCAGATAGGAATGAAAGGTGAAAGGATGTGGAGAAGGGAAGTGGATAGATCAAGGCAACTGGAGATGTCGATTGACGCTACACTTAAACCATTGGAGATTGTATTTGTCAGGGAAACAGTAATAGGGAAGGGAGTTCCATAGGCGAGATGTGCGAGACATGAAGCTATTGGAGTAGAAGAGATGTCTACATCTAACAGTTTCAACGGTGTAGGGGTGGGAACGAGATGCCAGCCTCGTAGGACGTTTAAATTCACAAGGCCTAGGGACAAGTGAAAGCAGCTCCTCGGAGCAATTACCGTGAAAGTATTTATAAAAAAGACAGAGCGAAGCAACGTCGCGTCTGTGAGAGAGTATATAACAACAGTAGTAAGTGGACAACTCTAATTTATGTATACACTATTGTTCAAAGGTTTCAAGCGAACCCCAGAATTAGCATGGGATGAACTTGACAGAAGGGTGAAAAAAAAAAAAAAAAAAAAAAAAATGAAAAAGAGCTCTTAGAGTCATTGAAAAAAGAATGGAATCAATTATCAGATTTATACTTTGAGAAACTTTTGCAACAAAATCCATGTCAAAATCAACAAGGGCCTGACCATCACCGACATGGACTTTTTTCAAATTTGCTACACTTATAGAGCTTCATGATATAAATTGAATGGTACCTTTTTCTGTCTAAATACACAGAAGATTTACTTTTAATCACTTTTTTAATTGGTAGCTGTCTTTCATTTAATTATGTTAATGTATGGTGTCAATTGTAATTGATATTTTCCTCTTCAAAGGGCTTCTTTAAATTTAAATTATAAAGATCGTTTTCTATATATAATATTCTATTTATTTTCTAATTTTTGCTTTTATCATAGTCATGTTTAATTACTTTTTTAATTGCTTGCTGTTTTTTGTCTAATTATATTTATGTATGGGGTTAATTGTAATTGATATTGCTCCATTCAAGAGGCTTCTTTGAATTTAATCTATAATTAATTTATGATTTAATTCTGTTTCACTTATATTGTACTAGCTTTGATTTTTTTATCCATTTAATCTATTATTTAATTAAAATTAATATTCCGTCTATATTTCTGAGATGAGGTATTATGTACAGTATTTACATTAGTCGGACTATTGTCCTCATCTTTGTCGCCATATTTGTCACACATGGCACAGTGGATAAAGGCGTTGGTTAGATCCAGTGACAGACCCAAAGAGTGTGAGTTCAATACCCGGTTAAGGCAGTGGAGAACTTTTAGAGGGAAAATTAGCAGAAGATAACTGATAACTGACATCCATCAAACATGGCACGTGGAACTAGAACAGTCTACCCCAGTGATCGAAATAAAGGGTTCAGTTCGAAATTCCAACCACCTGAAGAAGGCCGGAGCGTACAACGGCCGAAACGTTGTGACAAATATGGCGACAAAGATGAGGACAATAGTCCGACTAATGTAAATACTGTAATTAATATTCCGTTTAATTTATCCTATATACTAATCATTTTTCATTTAGCTTAGTTTATAATATTAACATTTTACAACATATAAAACGGTGATATAGTTTGTTCTATTGAGGCTGTTTGCAGTTCCTCTCGAACTCTCTGTCTTGGCAGAGAGGAACCTGGACGAGGCTGTGCTGAAGAGCAGAGTTTCGTCCAGGTAGGTAGACAGAACCGAACCCGTTTATGTGGGTTCTACGGAGATTTTTTGGCCGAGCCTATGGGCTCGAATGACCCACGTTAAACTTGGCCTTGTGCCACATATATGCCTCGTTGGTGGGTGGGGGCTGTTAAATATTAACATTTTACAACATTTTTACACAATCTTAAAACCTTTTCTTTATTTTAAAGATTGTAAATCCTTATGTAATTTTTCCTATTTGAACAAGTGTTAACATTTGAAATATAGATCAAGGTTAATTTTTCTGATGTTAAATTTCCAACCATCTAAACTTTCATCTAGAGTCTAGACGAGTTTTTATTCATCCTATTCCTTCTCTACCCAACTCTGTTCTTTTTTTTCTTTTTTCTCTCTTTCTTTTCCCTCCCTTCAGATCCTTTTTTCCTTATTTGTAGAGAGAAAAAATGTATGACAAAGTGGAAAAAAGTTTTCATGTGATGCTTTTCATCCTTTTGGACTTCAATAGACAACCCTCAATAATTACATGAAGAGGAGAAATACATTGAAAACACTTTCAAGCTTTTTCAGTATCCAATTATTTTGGTATCTGTCTATAATGTAAATAGTGTTCAATTATTTTATACTCAATGTGAAACAGAAGGTTTATAAAATATTTCAAAGTAGAAAAATGGCTCTTTCTGACAAACCCAATGAATCAAAAAAAAATATTGTCCTACTAACTGACACTATCAGAACTAAAATTGAAAAGAACTTATCTAAACTCATCATAAATTTTGTTACGTCTAAAACAATAAAAGATTTAGTTAATACTAAACAAAACAATAAGCTAAAACTTGAAGGAGGAATTTACTCAATCACCTGTAATAATTATCACAAAAATACACAGGAGAAACCTCAAGAAATCTAAATAAAAGATTATATGAACACAAAAGGGACATTTTACAAAACAATACATTAAATGCATTAGTTGCTCACCATAACAAGACTGACCATAATTTTGACATAAAAATGCTACTCTGATCCAAGGAGAAAAAAATTCACTAAGACAAAAATGTTCAGGGAGTGCCTTGATTGCAAGATCATCTGCAGTGAATTTGCGCCATGGCCCTTACAGCATTTCACCATTCCTGGCAGATCTTCCATTATCACAGTGTGGGATATCTAATAACAAAAGTGACGGAAAGAAAAAGAAAAAGAATCTAAATGAAGTCGGCAAGATTATATACAAAAAAATAAATTAAAATTCACAGGATCCCTCATTCGTGCACGTGTAGTTGCACCAATGTAACAAATTTAGTCTGACAAAGTCCTAAAGGATGACACATGTCACACGAAAACCTTTCCCACTTTGTCATACATTTTCCCCCCAATATTGTTCTCGATATATAAAAATTTATATATCATTATCTCATATATATATATATATATATATATATATATATATATATATATATATATATATATATATATATAATTGTTTATTTGGGCAGCAATCCCTCTTTTATACAAGTTTCACTAAAGACGACTGATAAGATACTGCAGTTAGGCTTTTTATTCAATTTTTCTTATGTTCATATAAGTGTTTCCTTTTCTGGACATAAAGTGTGTAAAGAAAAATTGAATAAAAAAGCTTAATTGCTGTACTTTTTCAGTTGTCTTTAATGAAACTTCATATATACTTTTTTTTTTCACAATACTTTTTGAAGGTCGACTCAGAGTTCTGCAATTTCTCACTGCTCAGGACCCAAACAAGAATGATTGCATGATAGTATTTCCAGTAAATATTTAGAACCATCCTTGTCTGGCTGCTGAGAATCAAGAAATCAGGAAACTCTGAGTTCACCTTTAATCAAAACTGTGAAATTTCCTTATTTTTTTATATAATTATTGTTATTGATAAATTTTGAGCACTTGATTGGCAGAAATTCTGTTTACCTTGAGATTATGTTAAATTATAAAATTTTAAGTTTATCAATAGGTGTCATTACTATCATTTTATTACAGTAGAATCCCTCATATCCAGAATCCCTCATATCCAGACATGATTTTGATGTGTATATTTGAACTATTTGGGTAATATGTAACTGATTTGAAATTCCTGTTTTTACTTTGGATAATTGCTTATTTCACCCTAATGGGTTGTATTGGTGAAAAAGATGATGGGAATCAGAGGAAAGGATGACAATAAGATACATCTGCAACAAGACAATGATGAGATGCATGATTGGACTGAAATTGAAAAAGCTAATGAAAAGGTTTTCAGCTTTATGGAAAGAAAGCCAGCATTCAGCTATGATGATTGCAATAACGCACGCAGAGTTAAAGTGTCTTTCGTTTAAAAAATTTCAAGAACAAAAGCAAAATGAAATGTGGAAAAAGTTGAGAATGACATTAGAAGAGAAAGAATCATCATGCAACAGTGATTAAAAAAAATCCTCGTACGTATATTTGGGCAACAGTTTTACATTTGTAGAGGTCTGGTTAACAATCAACAAAAGTTCATTGCTAAGATTTTTTTCATATTATTACTGTGTGATAAATAAGCCACTAGATGTCAACTATGGATTCACTTTATGCAACACCCTCTAAAGATAGGGGTTTATTTATCGAACCAGAAGTCACATTAGGATTTTGTCCAAATACTAATTGATTTGGACTATAACCATTGACGTTATGCAAACTATTTTTGGAGTAATGGCAAGTTCCAAGCTGCAACCAGTGTCTTCCACAGTTTTGAGTAGCATTTCATTAAGTATAGCAGAGTGGCACAGTGGAAATGTGCTGGGCTCGTAACCTAGAAGTCAGTCTGTCAAAACTACGCTCTGCTACTGGATGATAAAACAGGATCTTGATCAATAAACTGTGTGACAGCAATTCACTGGGCAACAGAAAAATATTCCTCCTGAGGAGAAATTTCAATAAACTTAAATAATGGCTAAAGGTTAAATCCACCTTGGCAGGAAGGGAGACAAGCTACTGCCACTGCTTAGAACTCATCCATTAAGCTGAGGAGTGGGAGTCTAATATCTTCAGAAATTTGTTAGCCAAGGATGGTAAGTTCAATCCTAGGTAGGGTCACAAGAGTCAGCATAGTTAACAATTACTTTATTATAATTATTTTATTAAATCTTTAATGAAGAACTTTTGGTGATCTTCAACAAAATCTTTACACACACACACACACACACACACACACACACATTTTTACCAAGACAAGTGAGTAATAGAATTCATTTATTAATACATGGTATTAAAAAAGGTGTACGTATGTACAAGTCAAAAAATGATTCAGTATTTTGTTGGGCAACCTTTTGCTTTAATAACGGCCTTAATTCTTTGTGGCATGCTATAGACTAAATTCTTTAGTAAGTCAACGTTCTTTGCCAGATTTTTCCAGTATTCCTTTAATTTGTGAAAAAGCCCATCTTCTGTGTTAACTTTTCTATTACAGGCACGTTTGTCCATTATCGTCCAAAGGTTTTAAAATGGGTTAGGGTCAGGGCTCTGACTAGGCCACTGGAAGAGTTGCAATTTACCCTTGTTGCGCTTCCTCTCTAGATAACATTTATTCTTTAAGGCAGTATGCTTAGGATCGTTATCGTTACTAAAGCATTTTTTGACTTGTATAATGTATGTTCACCTGTACTAATTACCCTGTATTAATAAACAAATGCTATTACTCATTTGTCTTGGTAAAAATACAAAAATCAACTTTCTATGAGTGTGACCATTTTTTTTGCTTTATACTGTACATCCTCATTATATCTTTATATACTTATATTACCTCCAAAGATTCACTAAAAAGTGAGCATACAAGTTTTATCATCAAAAGGAGGTTTTGATTATTAAAATATATTTTTAATCCTTTTTAGAACCTTAAAAATTTTGGTTAAAATACTTTTTCCTTGCATCAGTGGGTGACCATAAATTAGTATAGGAAATTTTAGCATCTTTTTGCAATGAAAACATACTGATTTGGAAATTCTTGCAAAAGTCAAATATTTGTCAGATTTTAATGAAATATTCAAGATTTATTCACAAATGAATTAAATTATTTTAGAAATGTTTTCCTTTAGAAAATCTTAGTAAAAGTATATTTTTTTTGTTACATCTCTTACATCCCACATTTAATTTTATGAAATTTCAAGAAATTCATTTTTGTACTGTTTAATGTTTATATTAGTTATAAGCAAAAGTCCTCGGAGAATTTAAATCATCAGTTATTTTTTATAAAACAGGACCTCCAGTTACTGAAAATCTGCTCTGAATCATAAAATAAAAAAAAAATGTAATAAAACTAAGGCATTATTTAGTTAGAAAAGCTTATTATTGCTTTTATGTATAAGATATATTATGAACACTATTGTCTTAAGAAAATCTTTTTTCAATGAATAATGAATTTTATAAGAATTGTATTCAGTTTTTTAAAATTATAATTAGAATAATTTATAAAGTTTTATATCTTTTAAAATTCTTTATTAATTTATACTGGTTAGGTGATATTGTTATCAAGCAAAAAATATATTTACTAATCATAAATGGAAAAGCTTATTCTCTACATACAACATGTAGAAGCAAGTGCAATACCTTGCCTTTGTCAGCCGCCAACCAGAGGAGATAATACAGTTTTGGTGGCAAAGGTGGTACTGCTACCTCTGGTGCTGCCAGCGGATTTGCTTTTGTATACATGTCAGTCTCTTGCGATTTCTTTTACAACTGCAACTGAAATTTTCAAAACTGTTTTAAAATACACAATACGATTGTAGCAACCAATATTAATGATGTAAAATAGAAGGTAAATGGATGTGTTTCACGCCAGAAGTAGCATTGTGTTGTGAGCATGATATTATTTAACTTTATTTATGTGGGTAATTCAGTTCGCCCGTCGTTTGCGATGACTGAAATGGATTAAAGTGCTTGCTTTCTTCTCCAGTCCCCCACTCTACCAACTGAGCTGTCGCGAGTGACCTCTTCCTTATTCTCTCATTCTCGTAAATATGTACGTACACCGTCACGCCAACAAAAGTTCTGCCTACTTCCTTACAGACTCGCTATTTATGCCTGCGTCGGGGGCAACTAAAATTTGCATACGAGACTTAATTCTCGTTTGCTCGAGACTTTCTATTTTATAAATTCAAGCTGGTTTGAATTCTTAGTCTTTTTTCTTTGTACATCTGCACGTGATATAGGAATTTCGGAATAATCCATTTCACTTTTAATGCTAGTCGCGATCTTTCAACAGGACCTGACACGCCAAGCAAATTTGCTTTGTGGGAGGTAAGTCTTCTTGTTCCTCACAATTTATTTTGGATCTTGACCAGATTTAACTTGATGCTTGTTGAGCTGTGGTCTGGAAACGATATGAAGCACGCTTTAGGTTCTGGCCATTGATGCCTACCTTCAAAATGAAGGAAAGGATTGACTGTCCAAGGAATCCATAGCACCCAACCTCAATAGGTAGCACGTGACATTTCCATCCCTTTTCCATGCAGTGATTCGTAGGTGTTTTTCTTTCACTCATGCACTTCTTCCCTGTTCTCCTCCCATAGAACTGTTAATACTACTAGGAGCGCACACTTCTTTTGAATCAGAACATGCTACAATGTCAGGGTGCTCATCAGTCTGAATGATGTGTACCAGAAATTGCATAGGTATTCTAAGATCAATTAACACCATCCAATAACAGGCTCCACTCAGTAGTGTCATGTTGGAAGTTATTTGGGTCTTTCTCACTTTCCTTGTAAAAATAGATCTTAGTTTCTCTGGCCATTACAGGTTGTTTATTGGCTGCTTCCCACTGTGTACCGTCTAAGTCCATGACCACTTCCAGCAATTTGTTATGATGCCATGACAACTTTGACATAATGCACATATGTCAGTGTACCTCCACAGCTTGAGGTCGGTTGCATTTGGTAGCAGATCATAGGTAGATCACAGGAGGAGTGATATTGCCAATGGCTCCGTTGCAATCAGGGTATTCCATGATAGCTTCATCGGATCAATATCATTCCATGTAGTCCAACCACATTGTTTGGACTGAGAAACAGCAGTAGCTGTTCACTGCTCTTCCTCAAAATTCCTGATTTTTTCAATCATCATGTCTCATTTACCCTTTGGACCCTATTTGGAGAAAAACTGGTTGCTCATGCTGTCCAGGCCTTCTCGATTGGTTTGGGTCACTTCCATAATCTCCTTGGTTTGCAGGCTGGATTATGCTTTTTGGGTGGCTTATACTAGTGACCATTTAGTGCCAGTTTTGATATCCGAACATAAGCTACATATGAACTCATCGATTGAGTGCCTCATCATCATGTGAAGGTGTACCTTCCCGACCTTGAACTCATCCACCAATGAGGAGATGGGAAAGTGCAGGTAAGCCACTTACACAAGTACTTTTTGATACACACCTGTGTCTGCTGAATTCAAGACAGAGTAAATATCATACACCTGCAATGGCCACAGAAGCCGACAATTTAGCAACTTTTGAATTCTTTTTGTGTGTGTATAAATGTGCCCTTTTTTTGTAAATACATACGTCCATACATGAATTTATTAGAAAATAAAAGCAGTAACTATAAGTCACTTATGTGCCATGCATGATACATGCTTAGGCAATCATGTCTCTTTCAATACATGACTGATGAGGCAGATTTTTCCCCCCACAGTAGGTTGCCATTTCTTTCTGTGGTAGACCAGTTGCCATCCATGGCTATAGAACCCGGCCTGTCTTACTATTTACCCATAGCTGGGGGGAAAAGAAGAGGATTCATATATTTCCCAAGGTTTTTAGCACGTAAGTGAATGTAATGGATTCAACTGGAATTTGAATTCAAACTCAGCTCGCCAATTCCTCAATCCGAGCTCTACCATGCCTCCCTAAGAGTAACTATAATAAATTTAAACTATATGCAGTAACTATAATAAATTTAGATCCAAAGTTCCTAAAATTCAATAAAATATTAGATTACTTAGTGTTATGGGACCTACCTTTAGGGACTAAATGGACTCGTCCCGTTACTATATATACGGGGAGATTGTGCCTCTCAAGAGAGCTGTCTACAGTTGACGAGTTGACTACTGTACTTTGCCGTCAGTCGGACGTGCAACACTTTTGTATTCGTTCTTTTGTTTAATAATATGTTTTCACTAAATTGCTGAGTTTGAGTTTTCATTCGGACTTATTCTGGGTCCACAACACTTAGAATATTTTCCTAAATTTTTAAGATTACTGGGCAGTTAATAACTTATATAAAAAAGCCGCTCATGTTATATTCATCAAATAATCTTTAGCAGATATGTCCTCTATAGAAAAAAAATTCCAAATGTAAGTTTATTGAGATAGTTGTCGACACCTCATAAAAACACCATCTCTGTGTTAAAAAATGATTTTCTGTAATTTTAGTTTCAAATCAGATTAAGTAAAATTTGAATCAGCTAATCTTCCTCAAATAAAGTTTCAAAAAAGTATATTTTATTTTTGAAAGATATTTTAACAAAAAGAATTACGTTGTGCTGAGAAATTTGTAAATATAGCTAAAACCAGCCATTTTTAGCAATTTAAAAAAAAAAAAATAACATTCCAATCAATTTAAATTCGTTTTGTAATACAGCAAAGTATTTTGCTTATTGGAAATATTAAATTTAATCTATTAACTTGAAATTAATACTAAAATAAAAGCTTCAAGAAAGATTTTTTATATTTAAACATTCATTTTAAAGTTTAGGTATCACTTTTCTTTGGAGTTACCTACTTATATTAAAATATATTTAAATCTTTAAAAATTTTAATGCAATGTCAATCGTTATCTTCTGTCTTCTCAATTCCTGTTTTTTTATTGCTCTCTCTCTTTAATAATGTTTTCTTTTTCTCATATTCTCTAACAGTACATCTTTGTGGCTTTATTGCCTTGCTTAGGTAAAATGATTAAAAATAAATAAACACACAAACTGCAGAATACAAGTATTTAAAGTTTATATGAACAGATTGATAAATTAATATCATAATAAAAAAAAATTGCATTAATTTTTGCACAATGTTTGTTTTCCATAACCTTGATATATATATATATATATATATATATATATATATATATTTA
>OZ038497.1:13320168-13410168 GCA_964036315.1 Acanthosepion esculentum
ACACACAATATATATATATATACACACACAATATATATATATATGCAATATATATATTAGGTCATCCCATAAGTTCTGTCTGAATTTTAACTTTTTGTTAAAATGAATGAAATTTAAAGAGTATTTTATAATGTCTAATGGAGCTGAACATTATTTTTATGTTTAGATGCATTTAAACTGATCAAATTTTATTTCAGAGAACAATAAAATTGAATTTTGTTTGATTAAAACCCTGCTAACATGGAAGTACCCAAGAATCATTTGAGGCACATAATGCTTTATGAGTTCAAGAAAGGAATCTCAGCAGCCAAAGTGGCTAGAAACATTCACTCAGTTTATGGAGCGGAATGTGTGAATGAAAGAACTTGCAGAAGATGGTTTGCAAAATTCAGAGGTGGAGATTTCACCCTTGAAAATGAAGATCGAACCGCACGTCCATTTGAGTTTGATGAAAAGCTTCTGCAAAGAAGCCCTGAAAGAAAATCCTGCTTTATCAGTTAAGGAATTGGCAGTGGTTCTCAGTTCAAACCATACAACTGTTCATCATCATCTTCAACAACTTGGAAAAGTTCCTAAACTTGGAAAATGGGTGCCTCATGACTTGTCCGAAAACAACCACAAATCCCGAGTTGACATCTGCTCTTCTCTCCATTCTCACCAACTTGTTTCACCTTTTTTGGACAGACTTGTGCCTGGCGACGGAAAATGGATCTTTTATCGAAATGTTAAGCGTCATAGACAGTGCATTGGTAAAGGGGAAGGACCTGAGAAGGGATCTTCACGGGCAAAAGGTTCTTCTTTCAATCTGGTGGGATTGCCAAGGAATAATCCACTTTGAATTTTTACCACCTAATGAAACAATTAATGCTCAAATATACAGTCAGCAATTAGAGCGTTTGAACCAAGCTTTGAGGAAAAAAAGACCTGCTCTAGTGAATCGAAAACTGGTTATGTTTCATCAGGACAATGCGCGACCACACACAGCAAGAATCACGTCACAAAAGATCGAAGAACTTGGTTGGGAGAAAATTCCACATCCACCTTATTCTCCCGACCTTGCTCCTTCAGACTACCATTTGTTTTGTAGCTTACAGAATCATTTGGAAGAAACAGCTTTTGTAACACAGGAAGAGGTTAAAACTGACATTTGTGAGTTCTTCGAATCAAAGCCAAAAGAATTTGACAGTAATGGAATTAGTAAGCTTGTTAATAGATGGAAGGAAGTCATAGATAATCAGGGAAAATACATTGTTGATTGAATCTGTAATCAAATGCAACATTTGGTCACTTGTTTGCTTTATTCAAAATTTGGACAGAACTTATGGGATGACCTGATATATATGCAATATATATATATAAATGCAATATATATATATATGCAATATATATATATATATTATGCAATATATATATATAGGCAATATATATATATATGCAATATATATATATATATGCAATATATATATATATATATGAATATGCAATATATATATATATGAATATGCAATATATATATATATATGAATATGCAATATATATATATATATATATATGAATATGCAATATATAATACATGCATATGCAATATATATATATATATATGTATATGCAATATATATATATGCAATATATATAATTATGCAATATACATATATATATATATATATATATATGCAATATATATGCAGCAAATACATATATATATATGTAGCAAATACATATATATCTATATGCAGCATATTCATATATATCTATATATATATGTCTAACCTAATGAGCCAGACAAACCTACCAAGGTTTCACTTAGGCAGATCGTCAGGGTTAGCTGACCCTGATGATCTGCCTAAGTGAAACCTTGGTAGGTTTGTCTGGCTCATTAGGTTTGAATAGGTTTGCTCTACATTTGTATCGAGCTCTTTAGTTACTTGTTTACTCGTATCGGGGTTTTTTCTTTGGGCCTTGAACCTGTATCTGTGCGATTATTTTCGACAGACTTTTATATTCCTGGCTCTTTCTTTTTTAAAACCTATTTTTCCCTTCGTGATTGATTTGGCTATTGTTAAATCAAGAATTCGAAGGTTTTTCGACACGAGTATAGTTACCTATATTTATATATATATATATATATATATATATATATATATATATATATATATATATATATATATATATATAGGCAGCAAATGTTCTTTAAGGTAAATGTTATTGAAGTGAACAGACACTTTTTGCCAAGTAATTTAATTGATCGACTTTTTGAAATTCCAAATAACATTTCTGCGATATGGAGGAAATTTCTGCCGAAATTGCCCAAAGTTCATTTTGGAAAAAATACCGTCCAAGTTTTCAGTCTTTATTTGGACAATTTCTGATGAAATTTCTTCCTCATCTGAAAAGGATAATTTGTCATTTGGAAATGTCAATTAATAAAAAATTAATTGACACAGAATGTCTGTTGTGTTTAATAGTATTTGCCTTATACATATATGATAAAAATAGTTTCATAATATGCTATATAAATTATATATGCTTTTTCCATTGTTCAGACTGTTGTCATCTTTATTGCCATATTCACCTTCAACTTCTGTCTATATTTCTGAGATGAGGTATAGTAACTATTTACATTATTTGGACAGTTCTCATCTTTATTGACACATTTACGTTTCGACTGTTGTATGCTCTGGCTATATTAAGGTGATATTTTTTTTAAATTTTGAACAGAACCCAGAATTGTCAATTGTCAAAACTCGGTTTTAATCACTCGACAACTTAAAACAGATTTTCTGTACATCAGCTCCATACAAGCATCCACTTTAACCAAAATAGAATGAACAATATATTACTACCAGTCAGAGCTACTCCCCTAAAAAAAAAAACAACTTAATTTGGAGCAGATAGACAACTATATATTTTCACACTATTTACATTATTCAGACTATTGTCCTCATCTTTGTCACCATATTTACCTCAATGTTTCGACTGTTGTACGCTCTGGTCTTCTTCCCGTGCAGCTGCAGAAAGAAATATACAGAGGAGACAGGCCACCTCAAGGAACAATGGCACAATGGATAAAGGCGTTGGTTAGATCCAGTGACAGGACCCAAAGAGTGTGAGTTCAATACCCGGTTAAGGCAGTGGTGAACTTGGAGAGGGGAATTAACAGGAGATAACTGATAACTGACATCAATTAAACATGGCACGTGGAACTAGAACAGTCTAGCCCAGTGAGTGAAAAAAAGGGTTTAGTTCGATATTCCAACCATCTGAAGAAGGCCGGAGCGTACGAAACGTAATAAATATTGCAACAAAGATAAGGACAATAGTCCAAATAATGTAAATAGTGTACATAATACCTTATCTCAGAACTATAGATATATATTTTCAAATTCAAACAGACCCAAAACAGATCCACTTTTGATGTCAACACAAGGGAGAGAGAGAGAATAGATACACACAAGAGAGGGTGTTTGATGTCAACACCTACATGCTGAGAGAGAAACACCACCAACAACAACTGCCATCACCAATGTCTATTTCACTTGTAATTTCACCATTCTCTGTCCCTGTTGCCTTAGCAACAGCAACAGATAGAAGTTACTAGTTTTGTGTATATGTAAATAAATTATGCATTTATTTACTCATATTCAATGTCTTCTTTTTACTTGGATTTACTTTTGCTGAGGCTGGGAAGGAATTAACTTCCACAACAATAGTAACAACAAAGTTCTGTCTTCCAGGTCACCCATTTTCACCTCCACAACAAACCAATATTCAGAAATGCCAACATATACATTGACTATTTTGGGTACAGTTCAGAAATTCAAAAGAAATATCACCTGAAGATAGCATACAACTGCCGAAATGGTGTGAATGTGACAATAAAGATGAGGACAGCAGTCCGAACAATGTAAACAGTGTAAATAGACAGTAAAATGTAGAAACACATGATCTCACACGTCCAAAAATGACATAGCACAAAACAATGTATTCTCAGTGTACATTGATGATAAAAAGGTCAAAATAACGAAGTAACTATTAAAACATTTTAGACAGAATTTACAACAGAGGATGGAGAGATGAAAGGCACACAAAGAAAATAAAGTTATGCTAAAAAGCATAACTCTTTTTTTGTACGTCTATAATCTTTTTAATTTCTGGTACTTTTAACTAAATTTTTTTTTTTCCCCATTTCGAAATCACATTTTTTTCCATTTTACATCGAATTAGAATAAGTAAATTATTTATGTCTGGGATTTTTTTATATAAATTATATCTTGGACCTTGTATAGGGTGAATATCCTTGTGGATATTCACCCTATACAAGGTCCAAGAAGAGGCACTCAAGGTAGAGCGTTACAGAGTAAGAGGCAGCACCCCAAGCCAAGCAAGAAGATAATACCACCAAAACACAAGGATCCACCGGAAGTGAAAAAGGCTTTAGAAGGAACTAGAAAGCTAATCCTAAGCAGGAAACAAGGAGTAAAAACGTCTATTCCTGTTCAAAAAACCGGGGAGGAGTGTGAACCGTACGATAGGCGAACTCTTCTGTTGGTATTGAGAAAAGAAAAAGTAATTCAATAGTAAATAAAAGTTCAGAGTTTTAGGCGGAGACGTAAGTATAAAATTGAAGTAGAAACCTAATCCTAAAAAGTAAAAAAGATAAACTCCTAATCCTAACTAGAAGGATAAACTTCCGTTCAGCCGGGGAGGAGTGTGAACCGGACGATAGGTGAACGTGAACCTATCTACTCCTGATGCGTTATCATTATTTTTAAACATTATATTTACATTCGGACTATCTTCATCTTTGTCATTATAACAACAAAATATTCCGAATGACATAGTATTGTTAAAAAAAAAAGTAAAGTAAATTATTATAATTATTTTAATGAATAACATTAAACATTAAAAATAAGGTTGATATTGATTTCTTTATTCCGGGTTAATTGTTTGACAAGTTTTCTAAGAGAGATAAAAACTAAAATTAATAAAATCTTATCTCGCAATTTAATCACAGGATCATACTTTTTTTTTTTGTAGTTTACAAATTTGAAAGAATTATCCTTAAAAAATAAAATAATGTCTAAAAATAATAATAGTTTGTTTTTATTATAATAAATATAATTAATTAAACAGTTATTGGAATTAAATACTTTAATCAAGTTTTACTTACTGTTGTTTTTTTTTACCCCGCTCATATTGCGTCACAGGAAAAAATATCTCATTTTGGGAGAAAAAAAATCGTAATAAAAACTTCATAAAAACAAGAATACGCCATTGAGAGTGCAATTATTGAAGAATAAGAAGATCATCATGCCACATTTACAACCTTATCGTGAAAAACTGAAGACAAAGATAAAAATCCTTGAAAAGCTTACTTCAATTCAAAGTGAAACTCAGTGTTGAACTTTTAAAATTTGTTGAATCTCAAAATTAAAAAACTTTTTAAAAGACTCGACTCAGAATTCAAAAATTGGTTAGTTAAAAAAAAACAAAAAACAATGAATTTTTAATTTAACTTTTTTTGTTAAATAAAAAATAAAAATACACTACAACACTCAGGAGATAAATAAACAATAAACATATTAAGAATCAAAATTACTTCTTCAAATTAAAAAAAAAATGATTTAAAAAATCTTTTTAGTTTTTACTGAAGCAAAAATATTTGTTTTGGTGATAGGGGTCTCGGAAAAAGAGAAATACCTCAAAACTATCAATAAAAATTACGTGCTATAAATAATATATATATTTTATAGGAATATATAAAATGAATTACAAAACACTGAAGCTAAAATAACTACAGCTTTTCCATCAAATAAAAGAAACAATTTCCAGCTTAATAAGTCAAAACTAAGAAAATGAACTTGACTGCACACAAACATGCCTTTTCTAGGGAGAATATCTTATATACTGATTCAGCTAAAATGACTTCACTAAAAAAATTCGACATTCCATTTGGTCACGTACACTTTAAAAAACATATTTTCAGATTAAATATTCAATCACTAAAAAAAGAAATTAAAATTTCTCACCAAAATGTGCTTCTATTCCCATTAAAAATGTCTATATACACTTTCCATCAAAGTATTCGTATGAAATACAGTATGGTCCCCTTAGATACCTTTGGAGTAAACAAGCTTGGTTTTGATTGGTTGTTTTTTATGCGATCGATCAATCAAATCGTTTGTTAGTTAAGCTGCTTTGTATGTCATGTCGAAAGAGATGAATGCAATGTCTGAAATGTCGGCACGGTGGTGAAAAAAAATCGCCCAAATTGTAAGTATTTTGCCGGCTTGTACGATCTTCCAACTCGTTATTTCTGGCCTTAGTGATCAAACAGTACTATTGTGTAGTAATATCTAATAATTGTACTTATTAAGAAGTATTATTTGGGTAAGTAACACGCAGAAGAATTCCGTAGAAGTCCGATAGCTTTTTTTTTTCGTCTAATGATGAATATAGCAAAATCCGTCAACGAAATCCCGACACGGTCTTGTTAATTCATCTTATTTCTTCTGATGATTTTAAATAAAAAGTGATTGGAGTGAATAAAATTAATCAAAGTATAGATCTGTTCATGGTTTGCTATGAATTTGGAATCGGATTTTTTTTTTACCTAGCCTAATAATAGAGAGAGATGTTTTTACTACCAAATGAATAATAAACAACAGTTTACTTTTTAATTTGTTTAAATACAGCTGAAATATAACGTACATAAATTAAATATATAATTCCCGTTACATCAAACTTTTAGATTTACATAAAATTTATACTTCATATTTACTAGCTTATTCTCTAGGCTATTTCTGAAGTAATAAAATTTATGACAATCACAAAAAAAAACTGCGAAAAAGTCATTCTTTTCAAATCAAATCTTCTTAAATGAAATCAATCATGTTAACTGAAAAATAACTTCTTTTATATTCTCGAAAAAAGAAATTTAAGTATATTTTGTTTATATTTATCATTCTTTTTAGATGAAAGAAGTTAAAAATTGTTTATTGCGACAAAGAGACTGTTTTTAAAGGCCGATCCGTACGGTATTTCCTTTTGATTTGCAAAATTTAAAAAGGGTTTCTTTTCTTGTACGGGATGTAGCAGTACTTTTTCCTGTTTTATGCTTTTATACTAGAATTGATGTTTCGATTTGGTTTTATAATTACTTGAAAAATATTATGTTGATTACTACCTACAAATGTTTAAATTACAAAGATCAAAATATCTTTTGATGTGTATGTTTTGAAACAGTCTTATTAAAAAATTGTAAACAAAATTTAACTTTAAAATTTGGTCGTATAGTAAATTTTTAGATATCAGTGTTTTTGTTGTTTTTTTTTTTCATATTTTTGTATCACTGGGCTGTGATCATTACTTTTATATTTGATTCAAGATTAACAATGATCAGAAATTATTAAAAACTAAAAATGGTGTACAAAAACGACTGAATAAATGTCAAAAAAAAAATATTAGCGACAAATATCACACTTGTCGCAATAAGAAAAACTTGTAAAAATGGAATAATTAATAAATATTTTACAAAACCATGAATGTAGAACAACATAAAACGTCTATTTGTTTGTGTTTTTGGCATAATTTGAACAGATCAGATATGGTTATGCCTTTTTAATATTTCCGTAGTTAAGAAAATACATTCGTTTCGTATCGGTTTCTCTGCAAAATGCTGAAATGACTCATTATATAAGTGGTTTCGTTTTGCGTCAGTGAATACTTTTGACAAGGCTTTAGCAAACATGTAAGCTAAGCAATTTTCGGAAAACTGAACCCAGTTTTTTTTTTCTTGTGTGATCGACATCGGATCGGAATGAGAAATCGGAGAGCCTAGTTCTATTTCCAGTCGAGTTCTCATAAATACCCCTGTGAATGGTATGGATCCATCTCTTCCCCCAGCTATGGGTTAAATAACAAGACAGACTGGGTCCTATGGTTGGCAGCCAGTCTACTGCAGAAAGAAATGGCAACCTACTGTGGGGAACATATTCTGCCCAGTCTTAATCGAAAGAGACATGATCACCCAAGTATGTATCACATATGGCAGCCTGACTGATGTGTGAGTATGGTATTCCCACAAGTGTCTTCACAAAAAGAGATGGTCTCTTTTCATTTTATTTTCGGTAGTTCATCTGAAGAAGATCATAGAAAGGATTGGCTGAAATGTAGGAACAACAAAAATACCAATAAAGATGGTTAATTGTCCAAAAATCACCAAATGGTAATAACTTTTTAAACTTATAAACAATATGTTTATTACCTTGTAAAATATCATCATCATTAGTTCCATGACAGTGTGGTATAGGGTCATTGTGCAGATGAGCACCAGACCAGTTCCCACCACATATCTGAACTATCATCAATAAGTTCATAGCCAAGGCTATGATTTTATTAACTGAATCTAGAGGTATTCATTCATGCATACTGTGTCTTCAGCAAGTAGACCTAGCGGAGCCCATAGATCACCAGATCAAACCACAGCTGAGGTCCTCCAACTTGAAAAGCCTTTGAACAATGATTCCATTGGGAGTAATAGTCTGCCCTGGCTGTTGTCCTCAGTCTAGGAAGCCCTTCACCCAACAATGTTGTTTCATCACCATACTGGCTGCTTACATAGATATAGAGGTCAGTCAGCTCCATTCTGCGAGATGACTGTTGACCATAAAAGAAGATTCATCTACTCTGTTGTTTTTAATCCTGCTGGCTGTCTAACCACCCTCCTCGCCAGAAAAGCCTGGTGGGGGAACTGGTTTAGAAAAGAGGAAACGATCAAAAACAAATGTGACTGTCAAGCATTTAGTTTGACCACTGATAGGGGATTATGTTTGCAAATTCTTCATTTATTCGTACTGATCTCATATTTGGATTAAGTTTGCAAATTATCAGATAATATCAGTACTTATTACAATAATGACCCCCACAATTCAAGCATATACTAGTCATGTGAATATTGGATCTGTTTATGACCTGAAGAAAATTTGTCAATATTGAAAGAAAAAAATGTTTAAAAAATATATGTATTATCAATCTGAAGGCACCTGTAAAATTCCTAAACTAAGATAAAGTCATCTTTTTGAAGGAAAAAAAAACAATGTCAGTCTCAACTTTTATTGCAGATCTGCTTTCAAAACATCTTTTATATTTCTAGTTGAAAGAAATCAGATGAAAAATAATTCAGTCTTAATTGAGATGATGCAATTACACATCAGAAACATGTAATAACAGAAAAATGTGGCTCAGACAGCCAGAAAAATGGAAAATGTGGCTCAGACAACAAATAGCAAAAGATGCTTTTCAGAAGCTAAACATGGTATCAAGTGATTGAAGAATAATGTTAATAAAGAAAAGAGTGCTGTGTAATGTCTACCCTTTTACCATAGCAAGGAATGTTAGATAATTTTGTCACAAATGAAAAAAAGACTGTACTGACAAGGATGTCATTTGAAACTATCACAGATAAATTATAAAAGAAGCAATGAAGTTCTCAGGAGAATAAAAATTACAAAGAAACTGCTGCTTATGCACTGAAAAAAACCAACTGGAATTTTGGTTTTGGTTTGTGTGTTTTACGGCATATCAACCTCAATGCCAACAACTTTCTTTTTCCTGGTAATATTTTGTTTTGTCACAAGTCTATTTCTGGTAATATTTTTTTTTCCTCAAAAATGTATAGCTTGTAATAGTTTTTTTTTTTCTTCAAAAATTTATTTCTGGTAATAATATTTTTACAAAGTATTTCTGGTATTAAAACCTATTGTTACACTTTTAAAATGCTTTTTATCTCAGTTTCGGGGTTAACTATTTGCCCATAGCTGGGACCCTAACAGGTGCTACCACCTCGGGTCAGGGTGGACCTGGGAACACCAGCAATTAAGAGATGGTTCCACGCTCCTCAAAACCTCATGATTAGAGGCCTTGCTGTTGGACGTAGTTTATCATCATACCCAGGACACGGATGTAGTTGGAATTTTGGCAACACATAAGACAGCTTAACAGATGTAATACTCATAGGGCATATCAAATTAAAATAAAAAAAAGCAGAAGGAAGCTATGAGTAACTTCCTCATTGTTCACCTGTTCTATCCATGGTATTCTCAGCACCCTTTTATAGAAGCTCATCTCTGTTGCCTCAGGTTTCCTCTTCGTCTTTGAGAAAATTGTCCAACATTCACTGCCATACAAGAGGATTGATATTAAATAGCAATTCAGAAGTCTTTTGTGTCTATTGATTCCAGTCTCCTCTTCATCTGCGAGGAAATTGTCTGCCATGTAGGAGGATTGATATTAAATAGCAATTCAGAAGTCTTTTGTGTCTATTGATTCCAGTCTCCTCTTCATCTGCGAGGAAATTGTCTGCCATGTAGGAGGATTGATATTAAATAGCAGTTCAGAAGTGTTTTCTTTGTGTCTATTGATTCCAGTCTCCTCTTCATCTGCGAGGAAATTGTCTGCCATGTAGGAGGATTGATATTAAATAGCAGTTCAGAAGTGTTTTCTTTGTGTCTATTGATTCCAGTCTCCTCTTCATCTGCGAGGAAATTGTCTGCCATGTAGGAGGATTGATATTAAATAGCAGTTCAGAAGTGTTTTCTTTGTGTCTATTGATTCCAGTCTCCTCTTCATCTGCGAGGAAATTGTCTGCCATGTAGGAGGATTGATATTAAATAGAAGTTCAGCACACACTTTGTTTCTCAATACTTTTAGTTTTTGGGAGGGGCATCTTTTGCTATTTCCATGTGCTTATATGTCACATTTTCCATTGTCTGTTAAAACAATTTCCAGATATTTATATTTCTGTACTTGCTTGGGTCTGACTTGATTCTTGCAGTTTTCTTTCTCTGTTTGCTAACAATACAGTGTCATTTGTATATTTTATGTTGTTGAGCTTGCGCCTACCAATGATAAATCTGAACAGAAGCACCAGCTCTTTTAATATGTTACTATTTCTATTATAAGGACTATTTTATTAATGTATTTCTTACAATATTTATCTTTGTTTCCAGTTAAATTTTCCTGTTCCTTATTACTGTGCTTAATTTCTGTAAGGTACCTTTCACTATTCCCAGTGTAGCTTCAGATTTCTGTCTGTTAAAACAATTCCCAGATAGTTAAAAATTAATATAATCTAAAAATACTTTCTGGCTTTAACCCTAGAACACTAACCATGCGTATATAGTACCCAATGCAAATTTTCCTATTTTTAATTACAATTTTCAGTACCTGATTTTCTTACCTAAATAATGTTTTTCAGTTTCTATTAATGTTAACTCAAAGTACAAAGTTTGAAGTGCCTGCATGTAAAATATTTCAAATAATGATTTATATTTAATATTTATTTTGATATTTTCAAAATCGGGTATGATATACCCATGGTTAGTAGTGGTGTAACTTTAATTGATGGTTAGTGTTCTAGGGTTAAATAACCCAGCAGGGGCTGAAAGGCACTAAAAAATCTAAACAAATCAATAAAAACATCACTTTAGTCCAATGAAATCTTTCTAGAGGATGATTCTTAAATATATGATGAGGAATGTTTGTTGGTGCTTTTTGCCATTGTCTTTCTTCTCTTAGCCGGTCAATATAACTGATTTTGAAATTTCTGCTACCACCTGGCACAATTATCTCCAATTAATTTTATCCATGGCAACACGTTCAAAGTTCGTATGAGGCACATCGACAGGTGAGAGGTTTCTCTTTAGCCTGTCTTTATACTTGGGTCACATGTAGACGTCTCTTCTACTCCAATAGCTTCATGTCTTGCACATCTCGCCTGTGGAACTCCCTTATTCCTGTTTCCCTGACAAATACAATCTCCAACTATTTAAGTGTAACGTCAATCGACATCTCCAGTTGCCTTGATCTATCCACTTCCCTTCTCCACGTCCTTTCATTCCTATCTGCTCTCGCTCCAAATCTTCTGTAACCCCCTTGCCTTGATCGATCCACTATCTTTCTCCACATCCTCTCCTTTACCACTCCTATCTGCTCTTCCTCCAAACCTTCTGTAACCCCTTGCGTGCTAGTGGCCTCCAGCCTTGCTTGGGGTGATAAGCTTAAAAAAAAACATCCATTCAATAGTCATTTGTTAAGTTGGCTATACATGAGGACCTTAGGTATTCTGTCGTCACTCATCCTAACAATACAACCAGCTCAGTGAAGTTGTGACTGCATCAGGGAGTCTTAATTCCACCAGCTGTACAACAGTATGGTCAAAATGGCTGCTCTATAGACTTCTGTTTTGGTGTCCAATTTGATAGCTCTCTTGAATCCATAGGCAGTGGTGAGGCTTCCCAAATGTACTTATAGATTTGGCAGTCCGATTTGTTATTTCGTCATCAAGGGATGCATTTGTGTTCATCTTGCTTCCTATGTAAATGACTACACATACTTCAAGTTCTTCCAAACAATCTGTCTAGGAATGTCTTGGTATTGATGAACTGGTGGAGGTTGTCTGCCACTCCGAATCTGCTTTGGGCGAGGTGGCAGCTGGTGGATTACCTCCATTTATACATATATTGGAAGTTTAACTTGTTATCAAGCAAAATTCTTTTTTGCTTATTTGTTGTTGTTTTTTGTTTTGTTTTTTTTGCCTAGAAATGTTGCCAGGGATGCAGTGAATCATTGTTCTGCTGGCATGTCTATGAAGATGGCTCTTGAAATACTTGCAAAATAAAGCTAAAATGCACCTGTGGATATGAATGGTATTGAGTGCATAATGCTTGCACACACCTTTTGGGTACATATAGTAATATATATAAAGTGGACATTGAGGTTAACACCCTGCGACGACAGTCTGTTTCATGCTTAAATGCAATCATTAGGCCATGACGGTTGCATTTAAGTATGAAACATTGTTGCCACTGGGTGCTGACCTCAGTATCCTCTTTTATATTTAAATATGTTCTATCCCTGCTTTAACTAATAAATACAACATACACTAAAACTATATTTTATATTATATGGCTTGGCCTGAAGATTTAGCATAAAACTGACTATTGCTGCCGGATATTGAGCTTTTATATTTACATACACTGATATTGAGCATTTTAAACCATATATATATAGCATGCATTAAAACAATATTTTTATCATATATATATATATATATATATATACACATACACACACACCTCTTTTCTATAAATATTTTCATGGTAATTGTTCTGATGAACATGGTACCAAGACTTTATGAATTTAAACACGGTACTAGATTGGGGTCAAGATATCATCATTTTACAGTTGAAATGGCTACATGTAACCATGAGTTCTTTGTTAACATTCTCTTTCTCACACTTCTCACTTGTGGAACTTTCTTCCAGCTTCATGCATTTTTTTCACTCAATTTTGGTCTTCAGAAACTCTACTTGTTAAACAGATGTTTGTATAATTTATAGTGTTTAACAAGCTGAATGCGTGTGAATCATGATTAACTAATGAAAATCAAACAACACAAAAGTCAAAAATACCAGCATTTCTTCTTTTTCTCCGTATCTCATTTTCTGATGACATTTTAATAAAAGTGAAATATGTTTGCTTGATAAGCATTTTCTATTTGTTCTTTATCTTAGAATTTTTTTCAAATTCTGATTCATATTGATCCCAACTCATTTTACCTATATTTTAATCTATCTATATGGTAGGCAATTATGTCGAAAATCTGTGAAGTGGATCAAGAAATCTGTAGCTTGACACAGTTATGAGTTTCGATATGGAATTTTCACTGCATAGTGTTCAATCTGTGTCATTAATATTGGCAACTTAAGTGCATTGGCAAGGAACGAGATCATGCTAAAAACTACATATTTATTGTGTAAAATAAATGTTTTTATTTTTCATCATTAGCTTACGGATTTATTGATGTATTCACATATACTGTATATGCTTGAGCATAGTGCAAGTTTTTATGATCACTTTATAGGAGGTATCACTATACACAGTTAATTTCATTTTTTTTTTTTTTTTTTTTTTTAATAGGGTAAAAATCATGCATTTTTTAATGACTGGTTGCATTATACACAGGAAATTTTTTCTGGAAGATTTAAAATTCATGCAAAAAATTTGGGGTTGCACTATACATGAAATTGCATTATACGCAAGTATATACAGTAAACTATGTAAGTTAATATAAATGTAATGTTAATGTTATACAGATCTATAATAACACTGCCATTGAACATCATTAAAACCTTCAAATTAAAAAAAAATAAAAACTTGTCTATCAGTGAGTTTTAAAATAAGAGCATGTAAATAACTTCAAAAAACGTTTGTAGGTAATCAATATTTGATTAAAAAATATTTTGTTTTTATTTTAATATTTAATCATACCATCCACAGAACAATATTTATCTGTAACATAAATGTTTATAAAAATGAAATAAAAAACAAAACACATTTGTCAATTCTTGCAGGTTGTTCTAAAGATGTACTTTTTGCTGGCATACCCACATTACGGAACCCATCTTCTTTTTGTAAATGGTGGCATTAATATTTTGGGACTTGCTGTATTAAAGAATCCAAAAGAAATCTTATATCCTTCTTTATAACTGTAATTAGAGATAAATAAAAACTATGATGAGAAAGAACATGGTCAAATACAGTGTCTTCTGGGTTGAGCTATTTTTCTATCTAACATCCACTGTATAGCAACTTATAAAATAGTTCAGGAATGATCGGAATTTTTGTTTTTAATTTAGTGTAGGTGTTTTCTGTGCTTTCAGTTTTAAAGATTCCATGACAAGTTGCTTTAATGGAAGTATATCTGCCTAAGATATTACAATATGATCAAAATGACTTACTGCAGAATTCAAACACAAGCCTGCTTTGCCTCTCATCCTTCCAGTCAATGAGAATCAATCTGTTGACTTTAGAGGAACTTCCGCCGTGCTTATTTGATTTTTACTGTTCTCATTTGAATAAGAATTATCAGATACAACCGAACTGTCTTGTCAATCTCGCTTACAATGTAAAAGGAATTTAAGCAATAACAGATCAAGTCTTGGGTTAACCATTATCTTCCCTGCATATCCTCATAAACTGTGCTCCTCCTTAACTCTTACTCTGTAAGAGTGGCTCTTGGGCCTTCTACATCATTGTAAAAAAATGATAGATGGCAACAATAAAAAAAAAAAATGAAGACAGATGGCACCATTGTTGAAATATACTGAATCAAGTTTGTTACTTTAGAATAATTTCTTAGCCAAACAAAGGGCTTGATTAATTTATCTCAGATTATTTGGGACATCTGACAGTCATCTTTCCTGTATATGTATACAAAACTTCACCCAATACAAGGCTTGTTAAATAAGTCATAATGAATGAGGTGTGGAATATGAATGAAACATGAGGTGATAGGAAGTGAAGATTAAGGAGGATAGATAATGATTGATTTTTCACTTGAAGAATTGTTTTTTCAATGATGTTCACTCTGTACAAGGCCAAAGAGCCACTTGAGGTAGATGGTTATATAGTAAGAGTTAAGGGGCACATTTGATGAGGGTATGTGGGGAAGATAACTGTTAAACAAATTAATTGTTTAATATTAAAATTCGCATAATACAAGGCTCAAGAGCCTCTCAAGGTAGGGTGTTATTGTTAAAATGATTGATAAATGAGGTGTGTGATATGAATGAAAGACAAGGTGATAGGAAGTAAAGATTATGAGAATAAGGAGGATAGATAATGATTGACACTTGAAGAGTGTGTTTATTTACAATGAGGTTCACCCTATACAAGGCCAAAGAGCCACTCGAGGTAGAGGATTACAGAATAAGATTTAAGGAGCACAGTTTATGAGGTTATATGGAGAAGATAACGGTTAAACAAGTTAATTCTTTAATATTAAATTTCACATAATACAAGGCTCAAGAGCCACTCAAGGTAGAGTTGAAATGGTAATGATGAATGAGGTGTGGGATGTAAATGAAAGACAAGGTGATAGGAAATAAAATTATGAAAATGAGGAGGATACATAACAGTTGACCCTTGACTTGAAGAGGTTAAGATTCTAGTGTTCAGGGAAACATCCACACAGGAGCAGTTTTGGGGGATAAGCTGTCTGAGTGTAACTTTCTCTTTACATTTGGAATAAGGGTGATTTGACTGTGGATGTTGCATGGTGTATCCCAGCTGTAAAGGTCTGAACTGGTGAAGTAAAGAATATAGCTCATCTGAACATTTGCCATGGAAATAACAATAAGACTAGAGAATAAGTCTTTCCCCACAAAACTGTAAATGATTTTGAGCTCTATCAAGGCTGGAAAGAATGGATTGGGCAGCTCCAGCCCAGATATGGCAGCAATACTACATTTTTGGTCTAATCTGTCTCTTTCTAATAATCAGTACACTAAACACCTTCCCTTATGTAATGAGGTTACACATCACTTTTAAAGCTGTTTTCAGATACAGACAAAACCTCTCATAAACGGACTAATAGTGGGGATGGGTGGTCATTTAAAACCGATTGTCCATAGATAGGAAGGGATTATTTTTGAGTTATAAAACAACTATAGTAACTACCAGTAGTTATGATCATAATGTAAATATTATAAACATGTATATATGGCATAAATAAATATATACTTAATATAGACATATTAATCAAATCAACAAAAATAATATATTTCTCACAGCTACTTTTTCATTCATGCACTAATGTGTCGTACTTTATATACTGTACACCTGTCTTTGTTTACAATTGAAAGGCCAGCCGCCACCGCCAAACTCTTTGAGAACTAATATAACTCATTCCGCTAAACCCTCAAATTTTGAAATACATCACTGATGATTTGGAAGTCCCCCCCCCCCCCAGTATAACCTTTTTTTTTTATTTTGCCTGCAGATTTTGTCAGTTCCAACTGAAGTCTGTTGATGGGGGTTCTGTAAATGAGAGGTTTGTCTGTACATAGCCCTGTTTTTTTGTTGAGGCAGGTCCAGATTTAAACACACTCAAAGCAAGGTGCATCCTGTCTGACAAAGGATTTGTCATAATGATTTGAGGCATGGTTTTTACAAGGCTGGATGCTCTTCCTGATGCCCCCCCCCCCCTCAGACACTCATGGTAGTCCAAATACACCAAGTGTTTTTATCAAGACACCATCTCTAGGAAGGCTGCTGTTCAAGGCTATGAGACCCCATCCTAGCCTTATATATATATATATATATATATATATATATATATATATATATATACACACACACACACACGGTGTGACGGGTAAATTGTTGCTATTTTATATTTTTAATTTCAAGCATGCGTGTTGTATGTTTTTGATTTTGTTGACTGGACTGGACAACTGGAGAAAAAGAACACCATGACGTAATTCACTCTGCCAGAAATTTGGAAACCGCATGCTATACTGCTTGACATTTGTACCAAAAGCTCCAATGCAAACATTTCAGAGTGTTTGTATATCTGAGGACACTGCAGAGGATTCAAAAAGATTTGGATTAGTCTAATGGTGATTACGAAGGTAGAGCAGCTTGGAAAACTCACCCTGATTGTACTGATAAGAAAAGAGCTTTAAATTTGTTGTTAAAAAAAGTAAATAAATAAAAATCCCAAAACAGGTGATGTGGGTGCAGAAATTTTGTTTTATCCTTTCAGTTTTCCTATCACATGGTGGTGGACAGTTTGTCATTTCAGAAAGCCAAATTTTATGAATTAGACATCATTTTTTTTACTTTTTTTTAATTTTATTTTATTTAATAATGTCAATAAAGTAACCAAATGATAATGTAGCTTTTTGTCTCTCAATGACTTTGTGGTGCTACTTTTCTATAGGTTTTGCCACTTTCACTTAATTCTTATTTAGGATTGTCGCATTCCTTACAAGAGTTGTTCCAGAAACTCATCAAATTAGATTAAGGGCTGAATTATTAAGTACAAAACACTATCAAGCTGAAGCAACTTATCCAATAGATGGATATTCCAGCTAGTAAAATTTCTCATTTTCCTTTCATTTTCTTATTTTAATAACATTTATATATTGTTACACTTTCTCACTAAGTCTTATAATGAAGCAAAAACAGAAATCTTTACTGAAAACAATGAAAATAATGGAATTCTATACTGAAAACAATGAAAATAATGGGATTCTATACGGAAAACAATGAAAATAATGGAATTCTATACTGAAAATAGAAAAAAAACAATTTTCTTATTTTAATAACATTTGTATATTGTTACACTTTCTCACTAAGTCTTATAATGAAGCAAAAACAGAAATCTTTACTGAAAACAATGAAAATAATGGGATTCTATACTGAAAAGAGAAAAAAAAACAATTTCTTAAAACCTGAAATGGAATTAAAGAAAATTTGAAAAAAAATTGGTCCCTCTTTATTTATTTATTTATTTATTTTTTCTCATATCAGTGTCACCCCATACAAGGCAGTAAAGCCACTAGGACACAAGGGGTTACAGGGTGTGGAAGAATTAGGAACAGAAGCATTAATAATCAGTGGGAACAGAAAAAAAGTAATCAGGAGGACAGCAGATAGCGATTGACATTGCATTTAAATTTTTGCAGATTAAAGTTGGCTGGAAAACATGCAGCCGGATGTGTGAGAAAAGAAACTGTTAGCATAGAATTTACAGCTACATCTATCCAGCTCAACTGTAAATTGATGAGATCTCAACATCAGTCTAGTACTGTGCTTAAAATTCATAAAGTCTAGGTATCATAGCAAAGAGCTCATCCGGACAATTACCATGAAGGTATTTATAGAAAAGGCGCAGGGAGGCAACCTTACAGTGGTGGGTAAGTGACTTGTTGATTCTTTTTTGGATCTTATGAAGGACCTCTCAGTAAATAACAGGGGAACTGGACCATATATGGCAGCAATATTCTAAGCCTGAATGAATAGTAGACTTATAGATATGCAAAATAGATTCTGAAGAGAAAAATTGTCTCACACAACACAGTGAACTGACTTTCTTAGCAGCTGACCTACCAATGGATTCAATATAGTCTTTCCACTTCGTGTCAGCTGAGAACATTAAGTGCAACAAGCCACTTTCCTGGAGGTTAGCATCAGCCATGCTGATGGAGGACAGAGAGGGGTAATGGAGAGAAGTTTAGTTTTGGAGGCGTTAAAATTGACAAGCCATCTTTTGCCGCAGTTAACGACAGACATAACGTCATTTTGGACATCAGCTGCCATTTTGACCTTGTCGGACTTATCAGTCTTACTATGAAGGCAGAAGTAAATGGTTGTGTCATCAGTGAAGATACCAATCTGAGAGCTGATGCCATCAGGAAGGTCATTAATAAAAAGTAAAAACAGAGTAGGACCTAGGATGGAGCCCTGGTGGACGTGTTAGTATGAAAGGATCTAGACAAGTGGCTATTCAGGAATTGAATCGGTAAAAAAAATGTGTCTGGAGACACTGTAACTTTTCAGTTTGCAGAGAAGACCTGGATGTCAAACCTTGTCAAAGGCTTTTGAGATATCCAAAGCTACTGCCTGGGCTTCATTGTTTTTATCTAGAGCTGCCATTCTCGACCTTTCCTCCACCATTGACCCCCTCGGCTTTATGTATTTCTCCATTTACCCCCTACTCCCATACAAAAAATTCATAGCCATCATAAAGCATTGATGTACAATTTTGTGACCAAATGAATGAATGATTTTTTCATTCAGAATACTAAGGGGTTTTTTTTAGTCAAAATACTGTGACTAAAAAAAATACTAAGCGACACTCAAAATACTGATTTCTTATTTAGTACTAATCTACTAATTTTTTAGTATAAGTTAGTACTCTGTATAAAATTCAGTATTTTTATTAACGTTTGTAGTCATTAATAAAACATTATTCATTTTATCCGCTGTATTAGTAGATCTACAAATTAATACTAATCATAATCATTCATTCAAAAAAAAAAGGCTAGTTCTCATCAAAGCTCACAATTAATGTTTACTTTTAATTTAATGAAATATAATAAATGCATACAGACTTATAGTCTTACTCTCAGAACATATAATACTAATATACTTACATAGTAGCAGTAATATACAGCAATAAGAGAATAGAATCTGCTCCAGGTCATTGCCAGAGATCAACTGAAATTCGGAACAGTGGTGTTACTGGTGGGTGAACAGTGTGCATGCCCAAACAGGACTGAACAAGATTGACAGACAATCTCCCTTCCTCTCTCTCTCCCCCACACACACACTTTCTTTGCATTCTCTCCCTCTCTCTCTCTCATTTTACAAAATTAAATTTAATTGAATTATTTTTTAAATTATCAGGTACTTCAATTATTTACCCCCGACTATATAATTTTTTACCCCTGGTTGAGAACCTCTGATCTAGAGCATGTTAAGCTCTTTCTGCATTATCGTCAGTATATCAGCAGTTGACCTGGAGAAACAAAAGCCATACTGCTTGTCTGAGAAAAAGCCTTGCATTGAAAGATGCTGAACCAATTCACCATTGATTAGGGCCTCTATGAGTTTCTCAAAAAGAGGCACAAGGCTAATAATAATGCCAGTTTGTTGAAATGGTCGGCAGTTCACCAGAGTTCTTAAAACCTGGAACAATAGACAGTGACTTCCAGCAGGTGGGAAAGCAGGAGACAGTGAAGCATTTATTATACAGTTTAGAGAGAACAGGGGCCAGTTTGGGAGTACATTTCTTAATGACTATTACAGTGATACTATCGAGTCCACATGCTTTGTGGTGATCTAGGTTAGAGATGATAGCAGAAACCATGGAAGGGGTTATATGCATATCACTCAACAGAGATTCAGTTCTAAGCGGGAAGTTAGGCAGGGATGCTCCAGATGAGTCAAGAGTAGAGTTTGAGGTGAATTTATGGGCAAAGGATTCAGCTTTATCAGCAGAGGTTGATAGCACTTCAAATTGATTGAAGAGGGGAGGAATAGAGACCTTGCACTTATTTAATATCCTGTTACAGAGCCGGAAGTAATCACAAGAGCCTAAGTTGTTAGAAGCTGTGCTATAGGTGCCTGTTGTGACGAGAGATGTCACACTGGTATAGCCGAAAAGAGTGCTTTCTATGTGCTATAGCGGTTGAGCATGCTGGTGTGAACCACAGAGAGTATTGAGGTTTCACCTGGTATTTCCGAGAAGAGGTGAAAGCATCCATACCGGCTTCGACTTCAGTGGCACAATTTTCAATTGGGAGGATAAAGATATTGGTTGATGGGGCGTCATTAGGTGTCCCATAATGATGGGATACATTTTAAATGCAAGTATCTTGGATTATGAAAATGACACAGAGTACCAAATATATTTCTTACATAACTGATATACAACAGTTCAACATATTATCTGAGATTTGAATAATACATCCCTGAGATCATCACCACAAAGAGAACAGGTACAAGCTTGCTTTCTTATTTCAAACATAGACATTATGAGTTTCCACCATCAGCAAAAGAGATATCAGATACCTGTAGATACCCATAGCAAAATCATAGATAATATGTTGAACCCTTGTATATCAGTTATGTTATAAATATATTTGATATTCTATATCATTTTTATAATTCAAGATACTTGCATTTAAAATATCTCCCATTGTGGGTCACTGTGTGTGTGTAAATGTTATTGAATTTGGTTTAGATTTGATAAAGAAGTGAACATGCTTCTGACAGAGTGCTCATTTGTACAGACTAATCTTGAAAAAATTAAAATCAGTCTAAATTTCTGGAATAAAGAGTTTCCATTATTTACCCCGTTTACATTCAGCTGGTTATCCCTATCTTTGTTGTTATCACAACGTCTTGGTCATTGTGGACTCTTGAACTGTGTGGAAATGGGGCAAGCATTAACTGCTGAGCAATGCTAAGAATAAGAACTGGATGGGATATCCCTTTTGACAGTGGAATGAGAACAGTTTACCCCTGTAGATTAAATAAAGGGTTAATTTCAAAATTCTCTGTAGGTTACCCAGGTAGATATGCACCTGATGAAGGCCAGAAGGCACAACGGTCAGATGAGGACACTAGTACTATTGTAAATATCAGTCTCAATGTACTTTTTAATGAAACTTACAAGAGGGTGCTGAAAAGTGCTTTGCCTGATGCACTTTCCCAAAATCTGTCCAGGAGATCAAACAAGGTTCCTCAGATATGTTATACACTAACTCATTTAGATTGTTGTCTTCATCTTGGTTGTTTTTATCTTCATAGTGTTTCAGCCCAGAAATAAGCAGTGACCCCTTTGGTAGTTAACAAAAATATATATATATATATATATATATATATATATATAAATAAAAATAATTTCAACAAAAATCTTATCTATCTCACTAGACATTAAGAATATGCAATTTTTTTTTCTCTCCTTGAAAAACCAGTTGGCTTCATTACAATCACAATCATGCCAATACCCTCGGGAAAGGTATGAATCCATGTCATCCCCCAGCTATGGTTTAAATAGTAAGATTTGTATCTGGAAAAATCAATGTTATTCAGAAAAAATTGTTAATGAAATATTTACTCAAAAAAAAAAAAAAAGAATTATTTCTACAATACAAAATATATTCTGGTTTTAAATAATCCACAAAGGGTTGATAAGCTGTAAAAAACAAACAAAAAAAAACAAATCAATCAGTCTTCAACATTAGAAGATACATTGAAAGTTTTATTGGTAACTGAAGGCAGCAGGAAATGCCTCCAGTCTTTTCTAGTAATGAAATATGGAGGCACAGACTCAAGAACAGATTCTTAGTGTTAGCATTATTGTTTTTATTATATATGTAAACTAAATCATCCCTCAAAAAAGCAAAAAAATAATTTTCTCTCTCTCTCTTTTATTCTGTAGCATGTCACATGCTATTCCTAGTGATCACCACTAGGAATATTAAAAAAATAATACAGCCATCTAGGAATTCCCTGACTGCCTTTTCTTAATCCAGTGGAATGATAATATATTAGATTCTTGGAAATTAATACTAGGTGGTTTCACAGGACATTTTATCTTAAATTTTCCATCATCATTATTCACTGTTGTTACAGTCAGAAAATTTTGATAATTTTTAACCTTTTACATGTGTCTGTCTTAGTATTCTTCTTACAATTTTGAACTGAACTGTTAGTTCACTCCATGATAAATTGTTTTCAGTTAATTCTTTCTGGTTAATTTATAAATACTTTCATGGTAATTGTTCAGGTGAGCGCTTTGCTATGGTACCCAGACTCTATGAATTTAAGCGCGATACTAGAGTGGCATCAAGATTTCATCAATTGACAGTTGAGCTGGCGAGATGTAGCCCTAAGTTCTATGCTAACAGTTTCTTTTCTTGCACTCCTTGCTTGTGGAACTCCCTTCTGGCCTCATGCTTTCCAGCCGACTTTAATCTGAAAAAGATTTAAATGCAATCACTATCTACTGTCCCCCTGAATATACTCTTTTCTCTCCCTGCTCATTACTAATGATTCTGTTTCTAATTCTTCCACACCCTGTAATCCCATGCATTTGAATTTTTTAAAAAATAATAATAATTGTGATGCCACTAACCTCTTCCATTTGATATTATTATTATTTTTCTTTGGCACTGCTCAACCCAGGGACAGAACTCAACTGCTAGGTTGGTTGATTTTGTTTAGTGGCATATCAACCTCTATGGGTTATTGAATACCAAAATCTAAATATTTTGAAAGCAATTGTAAGCCTTCAACTATAGATAAAATATATTTTTGGTCATTTTGCTATAAAATGTATTGTTAGTAATTCTATAAATATGTATTGTTGGTATTTTTTTTATATTTATAAAAATGTATTGCTGGTGTTTTTACTATAAAAATGTATTTTTATATATTCATAGTGTTTTGTTTTTGTTTGTCGGGGGACTACTAATTGTCTATAGCTGGGAACCTAACAGGTGCTACCACCCTGGGTGGGGGTGGTCCTTGGAACAACAACAATTAAGAGGTGGTACCATGTTCCTCAAAACTTCCAATCATCTGATCAGATGCTTTGCTGCTGGATGTAGTTTATCATCATACCAAGGACTATCAACTGCTGAATAACAAGATCTACTGAATCAGTGATTTTTATCAATAAGGTCATGTGTCCCATGGGACAAATAATAACGTACAATATACAATAAAGAGAATTCTGGAGAGATCAGTTTCTTGCATTGGTCACCTCAGATTTCCGAAAATGGATCATCCCGTGAGGTGTTTATATGCCGCAATACAAAAATGCTTATAGTGTTACAATTCTGTAAAATACTGTCGTACTGCTGAAAAGACATAACAGAGAATCTCGGTTACAATCGACATTAAATCAAAACTTGAACTGAAGTTATAATTATTCATTGAAATGAAAATTATAATAGATTTGTTGCCTCAACATATGTTGTAAATTGTCGGTGAAACACGCGAATACAATAATAGAGAAATGTTTTATTCATCAAAAATAGCCACAATATATTTTCATGAATAGAAAGATATTAGCTAAACTCATAACTGCAGGACTGAAAGAGTACTACTACACACACACACATACATACATACATACATACATATATATATATATATATATATATATATATATATAATATATATATATATCCAAATGGAGTAAAATCGATAGTTCAAAGCATTTACTTTTTTAAAAAGTAGAGCAAAATATTTTTTTTTATATTTTTATTATAAGAGATTACAATAAAAACATTTTTAAATCGCTATAGAAAACCTTACATGTTTCAATATTTTGATTGTATTTCCTAAGAATTTCCCAAAGAAATCATTTTATAACCAGTTACCTACCATCACCTGAGGAAGTACAATCATAGTTTTGAAACATGAAAGCTTTTGTGTAGCAATTTAAAAATGTTTATATTATAATCTCTTATAATATATATATATATATATATATATATATATATATATATATATATATATATATATATATATATAATGAAAACTTACCTTCATTAGTCTGATTGGGTGGCAAGACACCCCGAAGAAGACAAAGCAACATCTGCCTCTTACAACAACTGAGCTACACTGCATGCTACACACCCTCACTAAACCAGGAGAGTAGTAGGAGGGAGCAAAAGAAACAATTTGCCAACTAGGAATTATGAGTACTAAAAATATTGGGGGATAACAAAACACCACGTGTGACTAACATAGGGTTGAGATTTCTTGAGTGCACAGGCTCATAGATATAATACACACTGTTTAAAATAAAAAAATGAAATGTCTATTTATAATACCACTAAAAATAATGGCTGAAGTAATAAAAATATTGTTAAAAATTGTGAAGTGTTCACAACAAAATAAGTGTTTTAATTTCAGAAACTTTTTATCATGAAAAGTTTATAAAACTAGGAGGTGAAGACAACGCCATAAAAATAAATAATCCAACTATCATAATTGGTAAAAAGTAATCATCTCATAATAGTAAGGACTTAACAAAATATGCCATAATTTTTATGGTACAGGTAAACTAGTATTTATATAAGATTATCATCGTCATCACGATCCTGTCACCCTTTAGGGTTGTAGGGGCACCACATGTACTGCAGCCATGATAGCAGCAGTGGTGTATCCTGGACAAGATAATCTGAAAGAGCCCAACACTCTCCAGGCTGGTTTTGATTTCAGAGTTTTTCCTTCTAGACCAGTTGCCATAAAAACCCAGTCTGTTCTGCTATTTTACTCATAGCTGGGGGGAGAAGAGATGGATTCGTCCCTTTCCCAAGGATATTAGCATGTAAGTGAAAGTAATAAACTCTATTGGAATTCAAACTCGATTACTTAACCTGAGCCAGTAACCATTATTCCACTGTGCCTTCTTATAAAAATTGTCAGGAATTGGATTCAAACCGACACAGCCAGAACACTTATTGTCCTAGTAAGGGGTATATTACAGTCTTGAATCAGGTGCCTTGGACAACTCGGCCATGCTGACACTTAGCAATATTGGGGATTGGTTTTCTGCTGTAAATATTAAACTAGTCCCCACCATGAGTTATTACATATTAATATAATAATTCAAAAATATATTAAAGACACGCATATTAAAAACTAATTATCATAAGGACTTAAGAAAATATACCATCATTTGTAATGGCACAGATCACCTGGTTTTATCTGGAAAATTAATGACCATTTTATTTGAACTTTAAAGTTCTCCTACTCTACAAAGGGTTAATGTTTTTATGTGTACAGCAATCAACATATAGTAATAATGTTTATCTTTCTCCACAGGTTTGGATTTTTTTTAAAAAATGGAGAAAGTACAGAGGAAACGAAAGAAGGATGATGGAAGGCATGAGCGCAAAAAAGGCAAGAAAGAATCTACAAAATCCTCTTTGCTAGCTTCTGCTTCAGCTGCAACAGCCGCAAGTGATAGTAATAATACCGCGGACAGTAGGAGGTCACCTCTTGATGCTAGCACAGAAAAGGATGCAGATGTGACTACAACATCAACAAACCAAATTGATGGCAATGCAGGAGAGGAAGGCAAAGATAATGTGGATGCAAAGGACAAGGATAGTGAGGCCTCTATGCGCCAGTCACCAGAGCCCAACTGTTCTATTTGCCTAAGTAAGCTGGAAAACAAGTCGTTCACTGACAGCTGTTTTCATATGTTCTGCTTTGTATGCCTGCTTGAGTGGTCAAAGATCAAAACGGAATGTCCACTTTGCAAACAACCATTTAAGAGCATTATCCACAATGTGAGATCATATGACGACTATGACCAGTATGATGTCCAAAAGCAAGATATGCCTGAAGAGAGACGTTTTCGCTACCGGACGACCCTCACTGTCGATCGCCTCTTGGCCCTGCAGAATCCGAGAGGTCGGGGAGAATATCAGGACAACATCTATGGCTCCCGGTCTCATATGACCACCCGTCATTCTTCACGCAGACTACAACAGCAACAGCAGCAGCAGCAGCAACAACAACAACAACAACAACAGCAGCAGCAGCAGCAACAACAGCAGCAGCAACAACAGCACCATCAGTTGCTGTATTCCCGGCATTCACTAGAGTTTCGCCGTAGTGTATATCGAAACAACCTGCAGATTGTTAAGAACAAGAGCTCAAATCTTTACCGCAACACAAAGCCAGATTTTCTCCAGAAGAACCCGACGGCGATTCACCGACTTGCACCCTGGCTAGAACGTGAGCTGAATGTCCTTTTGCGGCACCAGGAGAGCCATGTGCCGTTTGTGATGGAGTTGATTCTTGACCTCATCAAGTGTTACCCAATTAGCAGTGAGGAATTTTATCAGCACATACTGCCATTCGTTGGTCGTAACACTTCGCACTTCATGCACGAGTTTGAAAACTTTGCCAAGTCAACAATGCCTGACATGCGTTCCTATGATGAAAACACACAGTATGTACCTTTTACACAGTTGGTAGACTCAAACAGTGATGCCTCATCAAGTGATGATGATGATGACGATGTAATCGTGCTTTCTCCAAGGGAAACTACTACTGCGACTGCCACTGCTACCACCTCTCGTAATCAGAGTAGTATATCTGTCTCGATAAGCCTTGGACATCCTTCACAGCAAATAGTGATGACATCATCGTCTTGGGATAAACAGTCTTCAGATAAGAGCCAAGCCGAGAGCAGCACTTCAAATGGACAGACCTCAATGTCTGGTTGGGAGTCACCCCAACCAGGACCATCTGGTGTCTTACCATCGTCCATTATTGAAACAACAAATGCAACAACTGAATCAACCACGGCGGAACCCTGCCCGGCTTCAGAATCTACGTTGAAGCTGGAAACTAGTAAAAGGAGACAAATCGACAGTTCCTCTGATTCGAATGAAAGTGAAGCCAATGGCGAGAAAGACAATGATGAGGAAGACGATGACAGTGATGTTGTCATTACTGGTTATGAGAAACCATGGGCTGAGCGATCACCGATCCTCATTTCTGATTTGGATGACAGGAGTGATGAAGAAGAGGAGACTGAGCAGGCTGCTGAAAAATCTGAAGACGCCAATGTTCACACACGATCTAGTGTGAGCGGGGAAAATCATCGGTCTGCAGAGGGCTCAGAAAAAAGAAGCAGTTCACAGCAGAAAGAGCGCAGCCGTCGCAAATCACGGCATGACAAGTACTCCTCAAGCTCTTCGCATAGCAATGAACAACGCCGACGTGGACATAACTTACATTCATCAACCACGTCTTCCTTTGAAACAACTGTGTTTAACAAGCGGATATCATCTCGGTCAAGGTCCAAATCCCGGTCAGCATCACGTTCCCGCCATTCCAAAAGGAAGAATAGTAGTTCAAGCTATTCTACCAAGGAGAGGAGGTCTCATCGTCAACGTCACCGTGATGACTCCCCAACTTCTTCTTCCTCATCCCTACAGCTGCATATTTCCCAAAGGTCCATTTTTTGTCCTCTGTCCTATAGCAATGTCTATCGAGTTGGCAGTCACCCACGTCGTACACTGACCGAACATTCCAGCAGTGCATGTGACTATGAGAGCTACTCACACACAAGATCACGTCGAAAACACCGCAATAGTTACACACCGACAAGTCCCTTGAGGCATCCGTCTCGAGCAAGGTCACGGTCCTCTAGTGTGGAGATTATAGCCTGCAAACGCCAGCGCAGGAACCACAAGAAACACAAAAAACATAAACACAGGAAGCATCACCGGAGCAAACACTCCTCAAAAGTATCCTCGTCTGCTTGTGGCTCAGTCTCTGATAGTAATTTTGCCAGTGGCTCAGATGTAATGCCTATCTCTCCACCCCCAGCATCTACATATAAGAAGCATCATTCTGGCTATAAGAATTCCCATTTGAAGCGTATCCCCACTAGTCCCAGCACTGATGATGTTCGCATCATTGCTACTGTCCACGGAGAAGGGTCCTATTTGGACAGTTTCCAAAAATACTCCAACAGCTTGCGTCCCACTGCATCCTCAACAGCTACTTGTTCTCGTTCATTTAAAGAGAGGGCTTACCCCATGTCACCACTAGGAAGCTGTCCTTCATCTCCCATTATTGATGCAGAAACAATAGGAGCAGATGTAGTTATACCCTCTGAAGGCAACGACTGTCAAGTTGGCTTGGATATTGTGGGAGAGAAAGTAAGGCATGATGATGAGGGACTAACAAAAACCATAAGCGTGCCTGTATCAACTTGTGGCACCCTGGATGAGATAAATGACCCCGATCTTAAACTCATGATTCCTGACTTGATGGATGTGCGGCCAAATTCTCCTTCCTCTCCCTCAAGCAGAAAACCGGATTGCATGCAGGCCAATAGCAGCACTTCCACAACCTTGACCAGTGCCTCCCGGATTGGCCTCTCGTCCTGTGCTTTAGACTCCTCAAAATGGCTCCCCTTATCACTGTCTGCTGAACAACCTTCTCCACCCGCAAATCCAGATTGTCGGTACAGCGGTAAGAATGCTGGAGATTTCTGTCCTTTTATTGGAGGGGTTGACAGAGTCACCCCAGATACTCATAAACCAGCAGCTACAGTTACCTTAGACTCTGCCAGTGACTCCAAGTTACCTACAAATTCAAATGGCTTGAACATTTTCAGTTCGGTTTTTGAATCGTCTCTTATGTCCAGTGAAAGCAATAGTAGTTTCTCCTCTACAATATCAGTCACTGACCATGCACCCATAACCCACAGGCTTAAACCATTCAGTATGTCACTAACCACTCCACTTGAACCTGGTCCATCGACTTCCCTGGCCAGTTTCCAACCTCTGCCATTACAAATAGCATTTGATGACCATGACATTACAATCCCAATGTCAAGTACACATCCAGTAGACACTCAAAATAACTGGACGCCTCAGGAACAGAAGGAGGAGGCTGCTGAAGAACAGTCTTCATCACATCATGAAAATTCATGTAGCAACAAAGAGGCTTTATCAACAACTTTGCTAGATACCCTCAGTACAATTTGTAGCACATCAGTTGCAAAACTATCTGAAACTGCCGATAATAGTGATCTTAAAAAGTCAAATCTTCTGCCTCTGTACAGTACGGCCACAGAAACCTGGCAGTCATCGTCATCATCTTCATTGAGCACTCTTGCTGCTGCTGCTTCTCTTTCAATCTCCACTGACTTTGCTGTAAAACTGAGTTCTGAAAAAGCTGTATACAATACAACTTCCACAACTACCAATATTACCACTACCTCTGAAATCTCTTCTCTCTTCAGCTCTTTTACAGCTGTCCCAACCACTGCCAGCACTGTTTCTTCTGTTCCAAAAACAGCTGCCTTGTCTCTAACATCCTCTGAAAGAAAGGCACGAGAGGAGGCTATTTGTACTGACAGTGACATCCAGTCACTCATCTCGGATGTATTTGCCTTAAACTCTCAGTCGGACATTATTCCTTCACAGAGGGAAAGCATGAGGAGCAGTAGAAGCCCTTCACCTTCTCTTCAGCAAGGAGAGAAAACCCCCAATTCAGGTACCTACAACAATTACCAGGCTCAATCCCCAATCCCTAGCACTACCCAAGGAAAACTGCTGATAGATATGGGTAACAAGGATTACGACAAAAAGTCAGACGTTGACAATGATGATGACGATGATGATGAAGACGATGACGACTATTCAGGTTCAGACTCTTCGTCTAATTTGATGTCATTTTTTGACAAGAATCAAGCGCAGCATCCCAAGCAGCCTGAACATACTGTTTCATCAGCACTTGAGGCCAAGCGGCAAATGGTGTCCTCGGCTCCTTTATCGCCCAGTAGCAGTGACAATAAGGCTGAGAGACTATATGAATATTCTTCTCTTAACCTGTCTTCAAACAAAAAGAGCTCGCTTAAGATGACCTTCAAACGTCTCAAGCCCTCGTCCAGGGTTGATGAAGCTGTTCAGGACTCTTCTTCTAAAATTCCCAGTATAAAACAGGAGTCAATGCCAAGTGCATCATCAAGTCAGAGTGGCTCGTCCAGTGATTGTAGCGATTCTGAATCAAGTAATCAAGGTGATCATTGTCGTACACAAACAAGCTCGGAATTAAAGCACGGACAGAATTCACCAGCATTGAAAGAATCTGCCCTAAATGATACTTTAACTGAACTCTCTATTGGCAGGACTAATTCACCTGAGAAACCAGACCCTGATAGCCCCACTGTGGCTCCCAAAGATTCTGTTCATTCATCATATCAAGCAGATTCTGCTGCAAATTGCTTTTCTCAGGACAACTTATTTGACGAATCTTCAAGCGATGCGTCGAATGCACAGAGCTGTAAAGATCCTGATTCTTCAGGCCTGCAGTTGTCTGCAACTGGGTCCCCACCACAGGTAAGTAAGCCTCTAGGCAGGCTTTCAGGTCACCAGGTGTCAAAGCCATCTTCTCAGGACTCCTCTCGGCTTGAGGGCCATTCTGAAGAATCGTCTTCAGGCAGTGAGGAATTAGACAACAAAGAATGTGAGGGTTCCAATCATGGAACGGACTATAAGATGATTCGTTCATCAGAGTTGCATTCTCAGGGTGATGTTTCAGACGAATTTCACAGTGGTATTGATGATGAGGAGGAGGAGGAGGAAGATCACACTTTATTTTCCTCTAGTGAACTATGATAAAAAATAATGGAGAAAAAAAACAAGCACTCACATCTGCTTACACATGCATACATCTACAAATGAAATATATGAAGTGATAGAAAAACTCTGCAGATGACTCATTCTGTTTTTGTAAATATTTAAAAGAAAAAAAAACGAAAAAAATAATAAACAATCTGAATCATCCCAATATACCCACATCATGGCTGTTCCGGGTGGCTATTTAATAAATATATTAATCAATACATTCTCATATTTTCTGTTTTCAAATTTATTTTGAGCAAACAGATGGGGGATTTGTTAACTCCCTTTCAGATTTCAGCAAGAACTATATTATTTTTAGTTTTAGCCCTTTTAAAAACAAAAAAATAGTTTAAGCCATTGGTTCTCAACTGAGGTTCATATGG
Source organism: Acanthosepion esculentum (assembly GCA_964036315.1). Lineage (NCBI taxonomy): Eukaryota > Metazoa > Mollusca > Cephalopoda > Sepiida > Sepiidae > Acanthosepion > Acanthosepion esculentum. Next base: position 13,352,087 of record OZ038497.1, read on the forward strand.
ACCCTTGGGATTCATGTAACATTACTGTAGGCCAACATAAAAAAATGGCAAATTGGAGCTCCACGGTAATATTTTAGTGGGCCATAGAGCAATTTCACTTTTGTAACAACTGAGAATTGGAATTTCTACAGTAATCTCTGCTATATTAAAATACTAAAAATAGAAAAATGACTCTAAAACTAGCAGAAAACGACATCAAGTGATGTAAGTTAGTGTCCCTTTTACTCTGCTGGATGTTTTGATTGTAAAAGTTGAATAAAAACTGAGAAGGATATATAAAAGAAGGATTATATATAAAGGAAAATTATGTAAAAGTATATAATTTATCATATAAATAATAAATAATGATACTAATTTTAAATATTAATAACATAAAATATGAATATAATAATATAAATAAATTAATATAGTAATGGACACAACATTGTGAAAAGGGGGGGGTCATCTTCAACTATCATTGACATCGATGGAGCCAATTATAAAAGAGATTTGCAGAGCAGCGTCAACCACGGGGATCTCAGCGAATAAATCTGCACTTTCTTTACTTTATTAGTTACTCACTTATTTTAAAATGGTTTATTACGAGTTATTTTATTGGTGTACATAAATGTTCCATAGAATTTAGTTGTTAAATACAAGCTTATTTTCATTAAATTAGTTTTACTTCAATAAAGCATATACATTTACTATTTCTATAATACAATTCCGAAACTTAGTTGTTAATAAAAAAAAAAATAAGCTTTTTTTTTCACCGAATATGTATGGGGTTCCACCAAAACAAAACAAAAATTAAAAAAATTGAGAAGCAATATTACGTTGAAACACTGATTATTGTACGACCACTGAAGTTAAGAAATGTTGAACCTGATCAGTTCCTAGATGGGTGACAGCTTGGTGCTGTAAGCTTGGATGCATGGGTGGTGTAATAGACAATGGCATGGAATTGGAAATTGGAGAGATGAGTTCTAGTTCCAGTCAGGTTTGTTATATTCACTTAATGTGCAAATACTGGGAAGAGTATGGATCCACTATTTCTCCCCCAGCTATGGATTAATTAGTAGGACTTGTATCAGTAAATCATTATTATCTCCAAAAAAATTCTTACAGCTTAAAAATATTTTCTGCCTGAATGAATCAATAATAATAATAATAACAAAACCCATTACTGCATAAATTTTCCTTATTGATTGTAACTGTCTTTTTGCTTAATTTACCTTGTTGGCAATCTTAGGGCTAGCAGATTTTTAATTTTAGGCAACCCCCTATCTAAAAATTTAGATACTATAAACTCATAGGTTAAATAGTTTCAGTACCCTAGTTTTGTAGTAGTTAATTAAACCAAAACAGGCATGAAACTTACTAATTAAATTTAGAGGGTGGTCTAAATCGGGATTGGCAACCTACAGCATGTGACACGCCAAACAATTTCCAATGACATGCAACTGAAAATAACGTCACAGTCCAAACCAATAACTACTACAACGCAAAGAAGACATTTAGCTGTTTCAATTTTAATATATACTAAAGCAAATATACTATATATTACTATATAAAATATATTGTAGAACAGGTATATTGACCGTGACTTGTATAAAAATACATCTGCTGTTGGTACACTGAATGATTTTAAAACCCTAAGTTGGCACATAGTTAACAAAAGGTTGCTGACCCCTGGTCTAAATCATTATTATCTCTAAAAACATTTTTACAAACTAAAAATATTTTCTGGCTTTGAATAACATGCAAAAGGTTGTTATTTACATGCAGACTCATTTTTGTTGTTACTCCAAAGATAAGGACAATAGTCTGCATATATATAATGCTAATTCTTCATACTGGAAATTTAGACAGAGAAATGGCAAGGTCTTAAAAAGAAATGTAATTTTGTATATTGTAAACTAAGATATCTTTTTTATTCTTTTTATTTTTTCAAGCTGAAGCCAGAAGAGGAAGGACTGACGAATTGGTGTTTAAGAACAAAACTCTTATATAAAGTTGACTATATCCTCATTACCTTGAGGAGAAGAAATTAAAAGTATCTAAAGTCTAAAGAGAATAGACTATGTTAGCTTTAGTATCTTATATGGGCTGTGCCCCTTCAGGCAATCATGGCTCTCCACAATTTCCTGCCCTTTGTAGCTCTTAATAACTCTTGTCTTTTTGCTATCTCTCCCAAACCCTGCTTCACCATCTATTCACTCAAGCTTGCCAAGTAGGTTGTGCATTGCTTTTCTTTGTCTTGCTTACCTTCAATTTGTCCTGTGAGCATCAGATTTTCCAATCCCTCCTTCCTCGTTACATGCCTGATCCTGGTGCTAAGCAGAAGTGTTCTTTTTGTTGTCATTGTCTCTAGAACTTTGTTGTTGCTCACATGTGCTCATTGGTGAGGAGATTGTCCAGCATTCACTGCCATATAGGAAGAGTGATATTACATAACAGTTTTGTACTCATTTCTTTGATTCTAATGATATTTTTCTGTTTCTTACTACTTTGCTCAGCTTTTGGAAGGCATCTTTCACTATTCCAATGCATCTTTGGATTTCTTTGTCACACTTTCTGTCCCTCTGTTAATACACTTCCCAGATATCTAAATTGTTGCACCTGTCTGATTTTGCTCTCCAATTTGCATCTGTCTATATTTCTGAGATGAGGTATTATGTACACTATTTACATTATTTGGGTTATTGTCTTCATCTTTGTCGCCATATTTATTAAAACATTTCGGCCTTTCAGTATCTGTCTATATTTCTGAGATGAGGTATTATGTACACTATTTACATTATTTGGACTATTGTCTTCATCTTTGTCGCCATATTTATTAAAACGTTTCGGCCTTTCAGTATCTGTCTATATTTCTGAGATGAGGTATTATGTACACTATTTACATTATTTGGACTATTGTCTTCATCTTTGTCGCCATATTTATTAAAACGTTTCGGCCTTTCAGTATCTGTCTATATTTCTGAGATGAGGTATTATGTACACTATTTACATTATTCGGACTATTGTCCTCATCTTTGTCGCCATATTTATGTAATAAATATGGCAACCAAGATGAGGAAAATAGTCCAAATAATGTAAATAGTGTCCAATTTGCATGTTGGGCTGTTCCTTTTGTTGACAACCATGCATTGTGTCTTCTTCCAATAGATGTCTCGTTCTTTCTCCTCACTTTCCTTTATACTTTCTATAGGAGTTCTCATTTCCTTACCGTGTCTTCTATCAACACTGTGTTAATAGCAGAAATATTTCTTCACAGATTTCTTTTCTTCATTTGTGAATTGCATTCTTTGGAAAGATAATGAAGTAGTTTCCAACAGTTTGGAATTCAGTTTTCCTTCTCTTACACTGGTTGCTCCTCATTTAGATATTCAACCCCTAGTTTGGGGAGAAATAGGTTCATGCTTTTCCCAAGATCATTTGTTCGAAAGTGAACGTAACAGACTAGCCCAGTGATTCTACTTCTCATTCCAATATCCGCTATGCTACTTGCATCTCCAAAGTATGGATACTATTCAGTATCTGTCTATATTTCTGAGATGAGGTACTATGTACACTATTTACATTATTTGGACTATTGTCCTCATCTTTGGCGCCATATTTATTACAACGTTTTGGCCGTTGTATGCTCCGGCCTTCTTCAGGTGGTTGGAATATCGAACTGAACCCTTTATTTTGCTCACTGGGGTAGACTGTTCTAGTTCCACGTGCCATGTGGCCCAAAGAGTGTGAGTTCAATACCCGGTTAAGGCAGTGGAGAACTTGGAGAGGGGAATTAACAAGAGATAACTGACATCCATTAAACATGGCACGTGGAACTAGAACAGTCTACCCCAGTGAGTGAAATAAAGGGTTCAGTTTTGACATTCCAATCACCTGAAAAAGGCCGGAGCGTACAACAGCTGAAACGTAATAAATATGGCAACAAAGATGAGGACAATAGTCCAAATAATGTAAATAGTATGGATACTATAGTTCTACAGATATTGATTGCAAGGAACAAACTGTCTTATAATTCAGGGGATATAATTTTAGGGAAACAAAATTAAGTGTCAGCTTCTAGGCTTAAATTAACAATATTGTTAGATAATTCATTAGCTGTTATAGTGTAAGGAAAGGCAACCCAAATCTCAAGAGTGACAAATGTATATTTTAACAAGAATATAGTGGAGAGAGGAATATAAAATAAAAAAAAAATAATGAGAGGATTAGGGTTCAAAACAGAGCTTGCAATCAGACAGTTGCCATTTTTGGAGCATTTCCCAAGCGATATGTGCTATATTTAGTCTGAAGGTAGACTCTCTTGAGAGTTCTGGATTGCTCTAACTTTGTCCAAACTCCAAGTATTGTTTTACTCGTTCATCTAGAAATCATAAAAGTTGTTTTTTCTGCCTCTTTTTGCTCAGAAAGTCTTGCTGAAATGAATGTTCTAAGTGACAGGTTTAACTTGACACTCTTTTCCAAAAATAATACATCAAGTTGATTTTCAAACCCCACAAGACAATTCATGTGAAAGTTTCGTTTTAATTTTCCTCTTAAGTACAAATAACATTCATACAGTTCCACAATTGAACATAAAATCATTCAGGGGGCTCAACATCACAAATGTCTACTTGGATTTATTGTGCAACTTCACCATATACAGATTACAGTAAGACCTCATTATTCAAAGTCTATGTCACTATAGATGGTGAAATTCTCAGATAACTGAATCATACATTGTAGGTAAGTGTAAACATTTTCACTGCAACACTGACACTATTAAAAATAAATTTTAAATTTTCAAGTTTTTTTTTGTTTGAAGAAAAAAATACTAAAATCATTGCCTAAAAATGATTATGTAAAATTGGGTTATCAGAAAGTCAATGCTTCCTTTAATCAGTAACAAATAGAACCTACCATATTTCATGATAGTTAAAAATTGTGGCTGGCTAGGATCCTCAGTAATTAAATACTTCACAACTGAAAATATTTTGATAGATATTTTACTGCAAAAAGAAGATATATATATATATATATATATAGATACATTGTAGGTAAGTGTAAACATTTTTACTGCAACACTGACACTATTAAAAATAAGTTTTAAATTTTCAAGTTTTTTTCTTGTTTTTGTTTGATAGAAAAAATATTAAAATTATTGCCTAAAAATGACAGGTTTAACTTGACACACTTTTCCGAAAAAACAATTCAGTAAACAATTTTTTTTTTTCCCTATTTCACCTGATTTTTTTGTTTCTGACCCTGCACACCTCTTTGAATAACACAAACAAAAAATGGCAAATACAAATGTTTTTGTCTTTTATATTGTAAGTTCCCAAATATTGATGCCATTTAAATCTGCAAAATGTAAGAAAATTGTTCCTCAGGGAGATATTTAAAACATATTTGGTACCTTTTATATGTTAAATTGATCATTGCCCACTTTTGGCACAAAAATATAACTTTCCTTGTATTAATCAGAAAATCATGATTTAAACCTCTGTTACTATGGTTTTTTGGTTGCTGAATCCACTTGTGGCCTGCCCAAAAATCCCCCCAGAAACGTGTTTTTATGTGCTATGTCCCTGTTGGTTGTAGGCAATCATGGCTCTCTACAATTTCTTGTACTTTGCAGCTGTTAATAAATTTTATCTTTCTTTTATTTCTCCTAAATCTTATTCCACCATCCATTTACTCAAGCTCTCTAAATAGGTGATACGTTTTTTTCCGCTGTCCCTCTTGCCTTCAATCTGACTTGTGAGTATCAGATTTTCCAATCCCTCTTTCCTTAGAAATTTCAACTGCCTCTTTCTGATGTCAAGTTCTGTTTCAATCTTCCTCTCAAGTACAAATAACATTAGTAGTGTTCCATAATTAAGATGACAACCATTCAGGGGTCCCAAAATGGTGATGACAAAAGTTATCATCTTTTATAGTATAAATTCCAAAATATTAAAACACTTTAACTTTGCAAAATGTAAGCAAATTATTCTCAGGAAGATTTTTAAAATGTACTCAGTTCCTCTATATGTTAGATTAGTCATTACTCACTTTTGACCCCAAATATCAGTTTTTGATAGACTGTAAATTGTAGCATACAAGTTGAGTTTTCAAGCCTAATAAAATCTTTTGGGGTCACTGGTAACCTACTGTATGTTTGGGGGTCGACTTATACAGTAAGGCTTAACTCGGAATTTTTAGCTAAAAATCTTCAGGCCAACTTGTACACTACAATTTACGGTAACTTGCCTTGTATTTATCAGAAAGTCATGACCTAGACCTCTATATTTTTTTTAATTTATTTTTTGCTGATATTGAAAATAACCCCACCTCCGAAATTCTAAATGGGTTAAATGCAAAATTTATGGTCTTTTTGTGAATTTTTGGTCTTTTATTGCAGGCCAGAGTTTCTAGATCTAAATCCTTCATTTTTAATTAAACCAAATTTTCACATTTCTAATCGTCTTTCTAAATACAAATAACATTGCTACAGTTCCATGATTGAACTGAAAATAAAACCATATATGTCTGCTTGACTCTATTGTGCCAGCCTAATTTTTAAAGGTGTGTAGGGAGGTAAACTTTGTATTATTTATATACACTACTGTGGAGAAAAAAAAGGAAGACAGCAAATAAACTGTTTTATTATATGCCTTTTTATCATTTGGACCAGCATGTTATAACTGCAACATTTCAGCCACTGCACCTTTCATTTTTCAAGTGTCTGCTATCATGTTTAGTAACTTACCCAGAATTTTGTATTTATTCATTCTGCTCTCCCTGGTTAGGAGAGATAACTCATATCAGTTAATACTCACCAGTCTTATACAATTTTGTGTCACTTGTTCATTTTTCCACTAAACCTGTGTATGTAGCTTTTCAGCTTTACCAGAACCATGGATTGAACTCACAAGTATTAGGTTGTCACACATGAAATGATGCATTTTTTGGTTGGTTGTTGATCTGGTCATCTAACAAAGTAACCTCCTTAATATATAAAAAAAATCTTGACATCCCTGACTCTTTCTTTCCAGATAATTTTTCTTTCAATATGTTGTTACTCATAAGCCTAATGAAAATGATTACAATGAAACTGTCGAGTAATCTTACTGTATGAGTACAAACTGGGAAAAAGAACAATTTTTGCATTGAATCATTACATGCAATGAATAATCTTTGACAACAGTAAGAGAATGGGCTCGTGGTTAGATGCCAGTGAATCACCAAAACAATACCCAAAACCTCCACTGCACCCTAAAAAGTTAATGGTTACTGTACGGTGGTCTTTCAAAGGGGTTATTCATTAGTGCCTCAAGGGAAAACAATAGCAACTTTGTATTGAGGAGAAATTGAGTGTATGCATCAAAAACTGAAAAAGGAACATTCTAGACTTGTGAATAGGGATGGCTCAATTTTGCTGCATGCTTCTTGGTCAACTGTCCAAAAGCTGCAGTGCCTTCCAGTCTGTTGTTAACTGGAGCAAGAAATAGCTTGTTAATTTTAATGCTTCCAAAACTACTCTATTTTAATCATCTTAGATAACCTTTTTTTTTTCTTTTATGGCTTATGGCTACATCAGTTTGAAACACCGGTTCCCGTATGATCACCGAAGTTAAGCCTGGTCAGTATCGTGATAGGTGACTGCTTGAAAATACCAGGTGCTGTAAGCTTGGATATGTGAGCAGTGTAAATGATAATGGCTCGGAATTGTTAATCGGAGAGCAGTGTTCCAATTCCCTTTGGGTTTATTATATTCACTTACATGCCAATACCCTTGGAAAAGGTATGAATCAACTTCTCCTCCTCCTCCTCCTCCTCCTCAGCTATAAGACAGTAAGACTTGTATCGCTAAAGAATTATTGTCACCCAAAAAATTTCTTATAATCTAAAAATATTTCCTGTATTTAAATAACCTGAAAAATGTTGATAAGCTGTAAAACAAATCAATCAATGAATAGTCTTCTATAAACATGGCTGCTGCTAACCACCGGAAGGGTAACAATACATCTTATCGAACTGATGTTTTTTTCACTGATATGAATTGGAATTATTATATCAAGTCAATTGCTTGGAAAATTGGTTCACTGTATCATACTAGATAATTTCTCTTGCCTGAATCTATCTTGGAGCTTTATAAGTCTACCATTCATCCGTGCATCGAAGACTGCTGCCCTATCTGGTCTGCTGCTTCTGCTATGTATTTAGAAATTCTTGACAAAATCCAAAGAATCTGCAATGTTCTTGGTCCTCACTTGACACCTCAGCTTCAATCACTTTCCCACTGCTTTAATGTAGCTTTCCTCTGCCATTTTTATGAATATTTTCATGATAATTATTCTGATAAGCTTTCTCTTTTTGACTTTATGAATTTCAGCACAGTACTAGATTGGCAGTTAAGTCTCATCATTTCACTAGAAATTGCTAGATGTAAACATAAGTTCTATTCTAATACCATATATTTCCATATATAAGGTAACTTTTAAACCTTAATAATCACCTCCCAAAATAGGGGGTCGTCTAATACAACACTTACAAAAAGCTAACCTTAAATCCTATGGTGTATTGGCACTGGTAAGTAGGTGAGTATGCTTGCACCATGGATCGCAGTAGGCTAAGAACTGCCTTAGCATGCTAATTGCTAATGTAAATGTTTCTACAGTATCTGTCTATATTTCTGAGATGACGTATTATGTACACTATTTACATTATTCAGACTATTGTCCTCATCTTTGTCGCCATATTACATTTCGGCCATTGTACACTCCGGAATTCTTCAGGTGGCTGGAATGTCGAACTGAACCATTTATTTTGCTCACTGGGGTAGACTGTTCTAGTTCCACATGCCATGTTTTAATGGATGTCAGTTATCTCCTCTTAATTTCCCTCTCCAAGTTCTCCACTGCCTTAACCGGGTATTGAACTCACAACTCTTTGGGTCCTGTCATTGGATCGAACTAACGCCGTTATCTACTGTGCCATGTGTCTTTGCACAACATGTGAAACTAGAACAGTCTACCCCAGTGAGCGAAATAAAGGGTTCAGTTCGACACACCAACCACCTGAAGAAGGCTGGAGCGTACAACGGCCAAAACGTAATAAATATGGCGACAAAGATGAGGACAATAGTCCGAATAATGTAAATAGTGTAAATGTTTCTAGTTGGAACAATTCATTTTACAATGCTTTACTACAGTTACAAATGTAATAAAACTACTTTTTGATTTCATATTAAAATGAAATATTCAATAGACAATTACACAACAATTTGCAAAAGTTCCGCTAAGCACAAGTAACATAAACAAATGTGTCGTTCTGGATTTGTAGAGCTATGGGCTTGTTCACACCAATCATCATTCCTCATTGTCGTGTTAAATGACAATATTTAGTATAACATGCAAACTTTATTTTTCAATAACATGAATTATAACAGTGTTACTGAAAGTGGTGCGGTCTGTGGACTAGAGCCAGTACGTGAACCATCAGCTACCGGTACATGACCAGTGTCCAGGCCATGCTAAAGAATCATTTGAAGAATTGGTAGATGCCAGCCAAACGGTTAATGGCCAGAGCCAGGTATGGAGAATAAATTGTTGGAGCTGGCTACTGACGAAGGATTGAAGAGGAGTTTTGAAACTACATCTTGGTTCATTTTGGATAAAAGGTGAAAGCGGAATATCCTGAGCTTAGTGAAATTGCTTTGAAAACCCTTCTCGCATTTCCTTCAACATACCTCTGCGAAACTGGCTTCTCAACCATGAGGGTTATTAAGGCAAAGTAGAGGGATAATATAAATATTCATTCTCCATTGCGTGTGGCACTGTCCTCAATTGAACCACGACTGGATAAGCTGACAAAGAAGCAGGCTGACCTTTCACACGAGGAAACATTAAGGTTATATAATTTTTGCTTTTGTGTTAATAAACTGCTTATTTTTTTTTATTCCTTTTTATATGTTTTGATATTGAATTATTTTTTTAAAAAATAAATGGAAGATAAAAAATGGTGAAATTTTATTATATTCATTATATATATCGTTTCCGATAATTAATATTGCCACAAAATATTACAGGTACATGACACATTGACGTCTGCCTTATCAGATAGTTTGAGAAGCACTGAATTATACAATATTTTTTGTGATTCTAAGCAACAAAATATTCAAGATGCCATAAAATCTTTATTTCTCATTGATTTTTTCAGATTGGAGGGGGGCAGATCCTAGTGTGCAGCAACTTTGGAAAGTGCCTGAAAACCATACCACGGGTTGACCCTGGCCTTGTGAGTGAAATTTGGTAGATGGATCTCTTGAGGGCCGTCGATAGCTGTGCTACCACAAAGCCACAAGTCATTGTGGCCGAGAGCTTGAGTGTGCCGGTCTTGTTCAAGTTATTGATCACAATAGATAACAGGCTCTCTCCGAGAAACTGTAACTAAGGTCTGCTCAACATACTTGCAGTATAAAGCACACGTGAGCTCTGTGGGTGTTGAGCAAACACAAATGTGCCTGAGTGAGCATCAAAACCCAAGGCCCAAACCTTTTGAATGAAATTGGGTAGATGGAACCCTTGGTTGTCGTCAACAGCATGAGGTCACAAGTCATCATGGCTGAGGGCATGAGTATGCTGGCCTTGTTCAAATTGTTGATCATGCTAGATAACATCCTCTTCCCCAGAAACTGTAACTAAGGTCTGCTCAGCATAGTTGCAGTATAAACCACAGGTGGGCTCTGTGGGTGTCAAATAAACACAAATGCGCCTGAGCAATCGTCTGCAATAGGGATTGGCTAGACGGGTATCGTCGAATACAAGTGGCCATGTTAATACTTTATATTATTTTATTTCTTTTGATTTGATAACAGTAAAGATAAAATAAAACAACATTTGTAATAACATCAGCTTTATTTTATACTTGTAGGAATCATTATGATAGGCTTAACGGCTACAGTCAGTGTAGGATAGCCTATGTTTTCAGTTGTCTCATCCGACAGATATCATAAAATCACAAAAACTTAGCTAGCTTTTGGGTCTCGTCTTATCTATAGGTTACCTTACATGTGGAAATATATGGTAGTTTCTTCTCTGGCAATACTCACTTGTGGAATGTTCTTCTGAATTCTTGCTTTCCTGTCAACCATGATCTTCAAAACTTTAAATGCAACATTAATTGTCATCATCTGTTGTTTTGAATCCTATTCTCTTATTGTCCATTCTCCTCAATGGCATTTTCTCAGTTATTTATTTTTTACACTCAGTAACCCCTTAAATTTTAGCGGCTTCATCACCTTGCTTGGGGTGAAATGATTAAAAAAGACAAAAAAAAAAACCAAACAAACCCAAGAACAACATAATTTCTTGTGAGATAACATGTCAACTACTCTAAGACAATATTTCAACTGCCTTCATCACCATCTACATCTTGTTTAACTACCTGACTCACTGCCAGAGTAAGAAGACTTATAAACATGCATTGGGACCATGACCCAATTTTCCACCAACCAGCCAGCTAGTGGTTACCCTATGTTGCATCTGCATTTTTGTTCATGTCAGTATGCACCCAAAACTGGGAAAGGTCCGCTGCACATTCACTAGGTGATGGAAGAGGGACACCGACAGCAGTTTGAGAAAAAAAGAACTCAAACTCTACTTCCAATATTGTAAAGTAGATGTTTTATTCAGAGTTTTGCTTGCTCAGTCTGGGTGGATGGGTAGAAGAACAACTTCTGCCATATCAGTCTAACAGTTCAGCTCTTCTCTCCTACCCACTCTCTGCTTCTCTACACATCATGATATGTGGCTGGCAATACATACGAGTGGCATTAGAACTATCTGAGAGATAGTTCCTTGCCAAGGTCAGATCAGAACTGACTTCCTCTTATCTCAACTAGGGCTGCTAATACAGCAACCAGAAACCATTAATGTCTGGCTTTGTTGTCACTTGTTATCAAATGTTTTTTTTTTAATTTTTTTGTTACCATTCAAGTAGGTGCTGCTTTGAGGATTTGACTTCAAAAATCCAATTTGCTAGATCGAGATAAAATTACAATTTCCTTCTATGTGGGTGTCCTAATCATAGCATCACAGATACAGATGTAAAAATATTGAAAAATTCCTTAAATGTATATGGCTGATGTTTCTTTATCTGCCATTTTTAAGTTACAAGTTATTATTGACTACTAAAGGATTTTTGATTTGTTTAAAAAATAACCTACGAAAAAATTTTTGAGGTAACATTTAATTTATAAGGGCACACAACAAAGACAGATGACACCGAGCCGAGTTTAAAAACAGATAATGCATTTATTATTAACACACAAAAATGAAAGAATTACACAAGTGCTTTGTGTGCCAAATAATGGCCAATAACTTGTATGTAAAAATAATGCAAATGAAATATGTCATTTTTACAATAAAAATTACAATGCTGCATAAGGTCCTAAAAAATGATAAACAACATAAGAATAAGTGAAGACAGGGGAAAAATACTTCTTTGAATAGTTTTCAAAGAATGGGTACAATTTATGAAGCAAAGTTCATGGTGGTAGTGTGTTGTGGCCTGTTTAGAGGCCAGAAAGAAATACACAGAAGACGAAGGTAGGTTGAACAAGTGTATTGAGATAACAGATATATACAAAGCAAGAGTGTTAGTAATAAGCAGATAAAGGTGTGCGTCCGAACGGTCAGGTTACACTGCGTCTCCACTGCCCTATGACTCTACCCTAGGAAGTCACACAGTGTTTATGAGAGGAGGAAGAGTTCATACTACTTTAGGATAGTTTGCCACAACACAGTGAAAAACAGAACAATCACACCAAATGAAGAATTTTTCTTGATGTGGGAGCAACTTTGATGTTCCTTTCAATTCTCAACTGCTGGTTGTCAAATTTCTTCTGTGTTGTTTTTGACTGGGCCAATCTGGATTCATCCAAGTTTAAAATGAAATTTTAAAAATGAAAAATCTTTCTTGAAGCTTTTATTTTAGTTTTAATTTCAAGCTAATAGATTAATTTTAATATTTCCAATATACTTTGCTCTAATTCAAAACTAATTTAAATTGACTGGAAGGAGTTTTTTTTTTTCTTTTGCTAAAAAATTTGATTTTAGCCTGATTTATTTTAGTTTACATTGCAATGTAATTCTCTTTCTTAAAAAGTTTTCCCAAAATAAAATATACTTTTCTGAAACTTTAGTTGAGGAATATTAACTGATTTAAAGTATAATTAATCTGATTTGAAACAAATATTATTTACTTCAAGTTTAAATTATTGCAGAAATGCATTTTTTTAACATGTCAGTAGCTGTTTATTTAATCTGTTCATGTGTAGAGAGATTGATGACAGATTTATTTTTATTGAATGTTGTTCTATGAGGACTTTATCCATAAAAAAATAATTGAATATAACATGAGCACCATTTTATATATAATTTTTAATTACTAATCTTAAAAAATTAGGAAAATATTTTTCATTATATAATGTTTCATTGAATTTTAGATATTTTAGCTTTAAATCTACTATAGTTATCACTTTTATTTTCTGATAATGTTGTGTATCTACAAAAATCAGCAGGTTTATACACATACAAAAAAATACAAAATTCATTTAAAAATATTGGTGGCTGATGATTTGTACTAAGCTTTTTACATTTATGATTAGTAAGTATAGTTTTTACTTAATAATATCATCTAAGAGGGTGAAATTCATACGGAATTTTAACAGATTTAAAACTTGAATTATTGAATAAGTGAAATTTTTTAAAAAAATGGAGGATTTCTTGTAAAAATTCATTATTCATAGAAAAAAAAATTTTTTAAGACAATAGTGTCCTTAATATATCTTATTTATAAAAGCAATTAAAAGCTTTACTAATTAAATAGTGTCTTAGTTTTATTGTATTTTTTATTTTATGATTCAGTGCAGATTTTCAGTAAATGGTGTTCTTGTTTTACAAAAAAAATTGACAATTTAAATACTCCAATCAGTCTTGCTTTTAATTTATATAAGAAGGGGATGAAGTTTAATTCCTTGAAATTACATAAAATTAACTAAGTGGAATGGTGGGGTTTCAGAATAAGATGATAAAAAATATATATTTTTAACAAAATTTTCTAAAAAAAAAAAAAAAATAATTCATGAAAAAGTTCTGAAAGTTTTATTAAAATCCGACAATTATTTGATTTTTTGCAAGAATTTCCAAATCATTGTGTTTTTGATACTGAAAAAAAAGTATGCTAAAATTTCCTATACTCATCATTAATTAACCTTTGGTTCCACAAAAAAACAAAATTTTTTAATGTGCCAGAAAGGATTAAAAAATTTAATAAAATAATAAAATACTTCAGTCTTTCCTCTTAATAATAACATAAATATTTTGATGATAAAAAACCTTGTTTTTATCAAGTGTGGGGATTTTTTCATCTTGGTATGCTTTTATTTTTATTTTTTTTTTTTTTTTAGAGAATTAGTGGAGGTACCTACACTAAAGCACAATAGAAATCAACAATTGCATTTGATGGTCCTTGAAAAAGAATGCATTGGAAGGGAAAATTTTGCGAATAATGTAGAGTGCTTCAGGTTAATATATACAGCATCAGATTTTATTATGCAGTTCAATGTTTTCCATGTTTCAGTTTCGTCTACCTATATATCTCAGTCTGTTTCTATCTATCTATCTATCTCATTCTATTTATATCTATTCTAGTTGTTTTGTATCTTTCATACCCTCCAATGAAAGTGCTCACTTTGACATTCACAGCTCATATGAAAAAGCAGACCATAATTTTGTCCAGCAGTGTGTACCCAATTCCAGAATACCATCCAAAAATACCACGGTCATAAAACATCTTTTCTGACTAATTGGAGCAAAACCCACACAATTTTTACATCAGCTGTCTCTGAGCCACTGACTATGAAGCAACACTAATTTCACCCATGAAGGACCTCATGGCAGACAAGCTTAGCAGGCCATCAACAATGACACTAAAGCACTTACATCACTAGCAATACCTTCAACCAGCAATGAAAACTAGTGGCGGCAGCAGAGATCAACTCCCAACTATTATAATGTGATAATTTGTGGAATTTTCTACCCCAACTCTGTCTTACTTGACTACATAGGTATGTTTATTTTCTCCACTTGTCTATCTCGACTATTATATTACCCTCTGTTATACTCCAAATGATTAAGTCTACCACAATTGATGTGCACTACACCAAAGTAAGCAAACAAACGTTGTAAATCATGGGGAAATAAAAACCCTTTTACTTCTCTCAACCATGTCTTATCTCCATTTGTTGTTTTCTCACTTCCTTTTTTTTTCTTTTTGTTAATGGGAAGGTGGCAGTTACATGTCTATCGGTCTGTTCATATCTGTTTATCTATCTATCTATCTAAACCTATTCATATCAAAATCTGTTCATATCTATCTCAATCTAGTCATGTGCTCTTGGTCCATATCTGTGTTTCTTAATCTCTTCATATCTGTCTCAATCTCTTCATATCTATCTCAGTCTGTTCATATCTACGTATCTAAATCTGTTCATATCTATCTCAATATATTTATATGTATCTGTCTATTTCAATCCGTTCATATCAATCTCAATCTGTCCATATCTATGTATCTGCTCATATCTATCTATCTATCTCTGCTCATATCTATCTATCTCTGCTCATATCTATCTATCTATCTCTGCTCATATCTATCTATCTAACTCTGCTCATATCTATCTATCTATCTCTGCTCATATCTATCTATCTATCTCTGCTCATATCTATCTATCTATCTCTGCTCATATCTATCTCACTCTGCTCATATCTATCTATCTATCTATCTATCTATCTCACTCTGCTCATATCTATCTATCTATCTATCTATCTCACTCTGCTCATATCTATCTATCTATCTATCTATCTCACTCTGCTCATATCTATCTATCTATCTATCTATCTCACTCTGCTCATATCTATCTATCTATCTATCTATCTCACTCTGCTCATATCTATCTATCTATCTATCTATCTCACTCTGCTCATATCTATCTATCTATCTATCTATCTCACTCTGCTCATATCTATCTATCTATCTATCTATCTCACTCTGCTCATATCTATCTATCTATCTATCTATCTCACTCTGCTCATATCTATCTATCTATCTATCTCACTCTGCTCATATCTATCTATCTATCTATCTCACTCTGCTCATATCTATCTATCTATCTATCTCACTCTGCTCATATCTATCTATCTATCTCACTCTGCTCATATCTATCTATCTATCTATCTCACTCTGCTCATATCTATCTATCTATCTCACTCTGCTCATATCTATCTATCTATCTCACTCTGCTCATATCTATCTATCTATCTCACTCTGCTCATATCTATCTATCTATCTCAATCTATTCATATCTCAAGAACTTGGCTTCTTTCTAGTTGTTGAATTAGTCTAAGACCTTTTTACAGGATTCTAAACAATTGAAGTTTTCTAAAAGAATTTTGTGATAATCAAAAGGTGCAAGGTCAGGTGAGTACAGCAAGTGTAATATCACAGCACAGCCAAGATTCCTCGATTTCTGCCAGATCTGCAAAGAGATGTGAGGTTTGGTAGATGACATCCTTCTGATTAGCCTATTCCAGAGGCTTTGCAATGAATGCTGCCTTTAATTCGTCCAAATGGGAATAGTACTTGTCTGATTTTGCAGAAGAAGCTCATAATACACAATACTTTTCAAATCTCACCAGATACATATCACTTTCATTGAATGGAAACCAACTTTTGGAGTGATGAACACAACCTTTTTTGCTTCACATTGTTGTAAACAACCCATTTTTCATCATCGGTAATCATTCTTTTCAAAAATAGGTTGTTTTTTAATAGAAAGTTGTAGATGGAAATACAGTCATTTAAATTTTTCTCTGTTAAATCATGAGGCATCCAAATACAGAGAATCAGTTTTAAGTAGGAAGTTAGACAGAGATACTCCAGATGTATCAACAGGGTCTGGCATTCAGGCCTTCTTCACGAGCTGAAAAGTTACGGTATCTCCAGGCACATTTTTGAGTTAATCCAGTTGTTCCTATCAAATTGTGAAATAAAAGTTGTCCCGAATGGACACTCGTCTACATTCTTTCGTACTAATGCGGGTGTTCCTCAGGGCTCCATCCATGTTCCTCTGCTGTTTTTAATCTTCATTAACAACGTTCCTGATGGCATCAACTCTCAACTTGGTATTTATGCTGGCAACACAACCATTTACTCCTGCCTCGATAGTAAAACTGATTATTCTGAGAAGGTCAAAATGGCAGCCAATGTCCAAAATGACTTCAAGTCCATTGTTAACTGGGGCAAAAGATGGCTTGTTAAATTTAACACCTCCAAAACTAAACTTGTCTCCATTAATCATTTGAGAGACCCTTCTCTGCCTTCCGTCAGCGTGGCTAATGCTATCCTCCAAAAAAGTGACTTGTTGTGCCTTCTTGAGCTAACGTTCTCAGCTGACGTGAAGTAGAAAGAATATATTGAATCCATTGCTAGGTCAGCTGTTAAGAAAGTTCACTGTGTTGGGTGAGACAATTTTCTCTCCGGAATCTATCATGCATATCTCTAAGTCTACCATTCATCCATGTTTAGATTATTGCTGCCATATATGGTCCAGTGCCCTTTCTATTTACCTGGAGCTCCTTGATAAGATCCAAAGAAAGATCAGCAATATTATTGGTCCTGATGTGGCGGCTCAGCTTCAGTCACTTTCCCACCACCATAATGTTGTCTATCTATGTCTTTTCTATAAATACTTTCATGGTAATTGTCCAGATGAACTATGGTACCTAGACTGTATGAATTTAAGCACGATACTAGATTGGTAGCAAGATCTTATCAAGTTACAGTTGAGCTTTCTAGATGTGGCCATAACTTCTATGCTGAGAGTTTTTTTTCTTGCTTCCGGGCCCCCATGCTTTCCAGCCAACTTTAATCTGCAAAATTTTAAGTGCAATGTCAATCACTATCTAATGTCCTTCCTGGTTACTCTTTTTCTACTCATTACAATTGTTTCTGTTCCTCATTCCTCCACACCCTGTAACTCCTTGCATCTTAGTGGCTGTACTACCTTGCTTGGGGTGATACTGATTAAAAAATAATATCATAGTGATTTATATAGCCAAGTGTTTTCAAATGTCTTACAATACTCATATCTTTGCAATTTCCAGTGTCGTGTGAGCTGGATTATTTTTAACCAGTGTTTTGCTTTTGCCATTATCAAAAACTTCAGGCCAGCTGGAACATTATCAGACTTTTCGGATCAAAATTATCAACTCTGAACCAATTGAACAACTTATGAACAGTATTCGCAGCTATGGCACCATCTCCATAAATGGCACATATCTTGTTTTAATGTTTGTACAGTATTTTCTTTTTTCCTTTCCTGAAATAAAAAAATGCATCAAATGACGAAAATCATTCTCATTTTTCTTTCATTTTCACTTTTAACGTAAAAGCATTTAGCATTTAAATTCACAATCCTCACATCATTCATATAGAAAGACACATTGATTCATTCAGAATAGATATATATATATATATGTTGTAAATTTCAGTCACATGTGAAACAAAATCATGAAAATATATATCATTATCTCATATAGCTTAGTATTATTTTTACCTTGTTCTTTTCTTTGTTTTCTTATTGTTTATTAGAAACTTTGTCAGTTCTGTTTGTTGGGCAATTTTACCAATTAAATTTAACCATGGTCTATAACTCTACATAACCTATATATCTGTAGCTGAGTTATCATAATTTGCTCCCATCGCACCGGCAGTGTCTCTTCAAATAACTCTGATATAAGATGGATTTCAAACTTTTTCTCCAGCATAGTTTGCAATATTGCCAAAATAGTTTTTCCAAGTTTTCCGCACATCTGCTCATTGAGAGCACTTCTTTTGACTGAGAAAACACTGGTGTTATATAGCTCTCCCAGTCCCAGACTTATGCTGACTATTGGCTAATACCTGCTCAGTATTGTTCATATGCAAATAGCGCCACCTATTCTTAGTAGAAGGTTTTGTCTCAATAGCCCATTATGGAATAGGATGTAACCCCTGATGCTTACAGCACCACATGCAACCATTTGAGTTTCTTATTGGGTTGAACCAATTCTCTGTTACACTCTCCACTGATCTCCTGATCATGGCACCAACATGCAGGGGATGGACGTTTTCTTCTGATGCTCCTTCCAGTGGGGGGTACTTCATCCTCATTGTTGTTGCTATCTGTCTCTATCACAGCAGGAGGCATGTTAAACATCCAGGAATCATGGATCAGTCATTGGCATCGCTTGCGGCAGATCATTGTTCCTATGCCAGTCGGAGGTCTTTAACATGATGCAACACGCCATCATTCAGGACAGATTGTGGGCTGATGATCCCAGTAACCTTCCAGTTGTAAATTTGGAGGTATATCAGTTCTGGTGTGGTCACACTCACATCATGTCTTCAACTTTATATGTCTCATGCTCTGTCAATGGTGTTAGCATAGGTATAGCATCAGTGCCCTTGAGTCTAACCTCATAATGTATGTATGTATAGCTGGCCACTCGTATTCGAGGATACCTATCTACTAGAGTGGCTAGCCAATCTCTATTGCAGACGCTTGCTTAGGCGCATTTGCATTTATTCAACACCCACAGAACTCACTTGTGGTTTATACTGCAACTATGCTGAGCAGACCTTAGTTACAGTTTCTGGGAAAGAGCATGTTATCTAGTGTGATCGACAATTTGAACAAGGCCAGCATGCTTAATCCTTTGGCTACGATGTCATGTGATTTTGTGTTAGCATAGCTATCAACGGGCTCAAGGGTTCAGTCTACCCAATTTCACTCACAAGGCTCGGGTCAACCCGTGGTATGGTTTTCAGACATTTTCCAAAGGTGCCGCACACTGGGATCGCCCCCTCCAGTCCGATGATATCAGGAAGTCTCTTTCCTGACAAATCGACCATGGTGAGATTTGAACCCAGGTCTCATGGTCAGAATGCGAATGTTCTAACCACTTGGCCACATGCCCATGAGTTAGCTAGTGCAGTTAGTCTCAACGCATCATCCTTTGGTATCACATTATACCAGTAAATGGCTTTGTGTACAGAGTACTGCTTCAGTGCCACAATACATTTTATGCTCCTATGGCACCTTTCTATTATCCCGTTTCCGGACAGTACATGTGTGCATCAAAAGTGCAGCTAGACACCCAATTCCTCCATGAAAGCCTTAAATGATCTGGTGAACATGTTATCGTTGTCTGTGAGGATTTTGTATGGCAGACCTCACTCACAAAATATCGACACCAACTGTTGAATAAAGCTTGCAGAATCTTGTTGGACTATAGATCACTAAACAGAGGACCGCATGTTGGTCCGCAGTCAATCAAGGTCAAATAATGACTGTGGGCATAATGTGTAATATCCATCCCCAGCCTGGACCACATATTGCAAACTGCTAGTCTTCCATTCTGCCAGTACACTGGTGCCAGATCTATGGACTGGCATTCAGGACACTTCTGAACCATCATTTTGACAGCTGTGCGAGGTATGGAGGGATCAACTCGTCTGACAAAGTAAATGGTGTGCTTAACACCAGGATTTGGTTATTTTTTTTGTTTTGTTTTTTTAACCCCTATAAGTAAAATTCATACAAAAACATATCAGTTAACTGGGTTAATGTCTAAATGGTTTCAAGAATAAGATCAGTTTTAGTATTTATCCGGACTTGACAAATTAATATTCACCAATCAAATCTTGTATCAGCATCATTACATATTTTCACAATTTAATAAAGAAATGATTCATTTTCTTCAAAATGTCTTCAGAAAATGCCCTATCAACTCATAACATATAATGTTTATTAACACAGTAAATTCTGGATGCTATTATCCTACATGCAAATCGCTAGTGGGCTGCCAATGGCAACGCCAATGGTCCTCTGGTGAGCCTCTAGCGGTCCGCCAGTGGTAACATTGCTGAGATGAACATGCCTGCGACCCAACAGCAAACTAGTGGCATGCCACCCAATGGCAGATTGGTGGCATGTGTGTAGGGGATTTATATTAAAAATGTATTCACAATAAATCTCCTGTTTCCATATAAATACAAAGAGAAAATTACTTTTATAAATTTTTAAAATGAACAATCACAATATGGCTTTTATTTTCTTGATTTTCATACAAGAAAAATCGTCCTTACGCTGTGTACAAGGGAGCGTACTCTGAAGATTTACAGAACTAAGTAGCCTCCCTTAGTTCAAATGCGTTAATAAAATAAAATCATAGTGGCAAACCTCTTACATATTGTGCGTAAAAGTTTGTACGTGCGGATGTTCTGTTAATTCTCGTAAAAAATATTACGTAATATATTTAGCAATTTTATATTAAGTATGCAGCATTCGTGTTTTTTCTCAAGTTTTTATTGAATTTACGTTTACAATAATTTTTCAATTGTTCGTAAAATAAAGAACAAATATCAATTAAACATGTTTCACTTTTATTAAAGCTTTGTCAGAGATTGAGAGAAAACAGATAAAAAGACAACAAATCTGGTATTTTCAGTTTTGTTTGGGTCAGTTCTCATTTGTCAGTCACATGTCACGTGCATTAAAACCGTAGATAATACTATATGTTTGCAAGTTTATGAAGATTCTTGTATGTCTAAGTGAGCATCCATCGAATAGTAATGTGTGTTTGTAATTGTGTATGTGTGATTGCTTAGTGAGAATTCTAATGTCTTTACCTTTGTGTGGTCAAGCCAGTGCATTAATGTGTCACATCATTCTAATTTATGGCTGGTCTTTTTAAAGCATTGTATTAGATTCTTTAAGAATGGATTCAAAGAAAGATGGTGATATAATGTAATATTTTAGGCCTGTATTTATTGTTGGTAATAATGTTATTATTAAGGTTTCAATGTATTTTCTCCTTAAAGAATTATGTCCTTTTTTAATTAGGGTGGCATTAGTGAAATTGTAGCGAACCGTGGGGGTGTAGATGTGAAGAGATATCAGAAGGTTAACATTTCCTGCTGGCCGGTCCAGCTACATGGGAATGTCGGACTTTAATTAAGTCCAAAGAAAACAAACAAGACCGATATACATGAGTAAACAAATATATATTAATAACAAAACAAGTTAAACAAAGACATGGACTATTACATAGAGTTTGTATGGAGAAATTATGTGTGTGTGTTGTAAGTGTTCGTACGTACGTGTATTGTTAGCGCGTTCCCAGAATTTGGGAAACGCTGTATCTGTGAGAGGTCACATATTGGCCTAACTGGAAAAAGAGAGATTTTACCTCGCCTCCGCGCGAGGTAGCGGCCCATGGCCTAAGTCGAGAGAGAGAGAGAGAGAGAGAGAGAGAGAGAGAGAGAGAAAGAAGGGTCAGCCAGTATTTATAGCCGGGGAGAAAGACCCTTGTTGAAGGATTAAAGAACTGAGGAGGGGCTAACTGCGACAAAATCAAATTTATGCCCAGAATCGTTTCTATGCAAAATGAGAGAGATTGTTTATCCAAACGCAAGTCTCTCTTGTGTTCAGAGATGTGGGCTTTTAGGTCATAAACATATATTGCATTGTAACCCATCCACAAAATTATTAAAATATGCAAACTAATCACTAACCACTGCTGCTTCGTTTTCAACAATATTCTCTACAAGCAAAAATTTGGCTTACCTATGGTGACTTCAACTGACTCCCGCCGACCATGACTTCTAATCCACTCGGCATTACAGCTTTCACTCCCTGCTGCCCATCATTTTGCGGATCGCCATTGTTTCAACTGCTTACCCTCGGCTATGACTGCCCGTTAGTACCAGTTCAAACACGCCGACTGTCTATCAACCTTCGCTGACTGCTTATTATCCTTTCGACACCTCCCAACAACCAGCTGCCCTGGACTATGACTACTAGCTAGTACCAACACAATACAGCAACTGTCTATCAACCTTCGGCATCACTCGAGTTATCATCAACTGTCGTCGCATCTAACACTAACAGATAACTACCAGCACAACCACCCAAGGTATTTAAAATATCTGGATTCTTTGATTGCATTTTCTGCCAATAATAAATTTTGGCATATTTATCTAAACTTCTTGTTTTCATTATCCTTGCCTTGGCCTGTGTCACTTCTTCAATTTTAAAGTTTGTGGGGTTTTTGTCTAACATTGACATTCGGACCCCACAACTACGTTTAGGTGTTTGTTTTTAGATCTTTTTCTTATTGCTGTCCTTGTTCGAGATTTTATCTTGTTTAATGGTATTTAGGTCTTTTGGCAAATTGTCCGTTCATTCCACCAACAGTTTTGTTTTTTTCTTTAATATATATTTATAATTTTTTTATCAAATGTTTTAGTATGGACAAGCTCCAGGGAATTTATCCCAAGGAGCGAAATGACCATAAAAATAGGGTACAATTGAGTTTCATTTTTATGTAATTCATTTATATGAGTATGCTCTATAACAAATATATTGAGCTCTCTGTTGTAGATCAGTTTTAATAATTTATATTAATAGGATTCACTTGGATTACTTACCCACGAATCAAGCCTGTAGTGTAACCCTTATGGGAATTGTCAAATGGCCTGATGGGCCATTACTATTCAGCAACAGAGAAAGAAGAGAGCATATTTTCTATGAAATTTCTCGAACATTCAGGACGTACGTGGTCACGGCTCTTCTACACGGATTCCTTTTCTTTAGTATCTTTCAATTACTATGGCTTCTTCGGAAAGAGAGTAGGTAGAATCGTTTCCTGTTACCGTCTGCACAGAATTGTTCTTCTCTTTTACTAACGGGGGGAAGGAGGTAGTGAACAGGTAGAGAACTTGAACTCGTCTCGTTGATTTCATTTTTACCCGTTTACCCCAAACGCTTTTGTACATCCATAAAATTAAAAATAAATGAATCATAAAAAATAAATATGGTCAATATATCCTGATTCACAAATTCCAACGCAAAACAGATAATAATTATTACAAATAATTTATCAAAGAAGTCGCTAATAATTCATCCAAGAAGGAAGGGAGATCCTCTCTTCATGTAGATTTTTCAGTGACTATTTTTAAAGAAATTAATTTAAAAAAAAGTAGAAACGTGTTTCTCTTCTTTCTAACCAAATCCCAGCTTGTTATGAATATTCGTACCAGTAAAATAATATTTAATCTGCTCACCAAGAATTAAGTAATAAATTAAATTACTTAAGGATAAAAGTAAATCCTCATATAACTTAATGAGCTTTTACTAGAAATATGCACAATCAAAAAATTGCTGTGTCACCGGTTTGTTGTTTACTGTGTACATCTATTCTAGACGTGTTTTAAGAATATTATAAGTTGTCTATTTATTTTGTAAATTAAATTAACTAAAAAGAAAAAACAAAAAAAATTACATATCTTCATAAACAACAAATATGTCAAACTTTTTATATATTTTATAATTCTATTTATTGAATATCAAAAGAAAATTAGCGAAGCATGGTGCGTGAAGCGGACACCGATGCCGGATGTAAAGCGAATCGTTGACGTGTGGCATTGACATTTTTAGTTTCGTATTTACATACATGCGCATCTTTCTGCAATGTGTTTTGTGCATTTTAAAAGCGTGTGCACAAATTATTCGCTTAAAATATTTTATCTCTTCATTGTATAGAATAAATTTGTCATTCTTGAAGAATTTGAAGTAGTCGGAATTTTGAAATAAACTTTTTCGTGATAAATGCGGTTTCGAAGAATTTCAAGATACGAAAGTTAGGAAACACAGCAGCTTTACACTTGATGCATCACCTGCTTTTATGGCCACTTGTCGTCTTCCAGTGGAATTATAGGGGGGAATGAAAAGATTGGATAACACTGACTAAAATTTCTGAAAGAAAAAAACAAGAAAAGTAAGAGTTCCCCAAAAGATCGATCTGCGTGTTTCCGTTTCATGTTAGTCGATAAAAAAAATATCACTACCATAAACACCGGTCGAGTAGGCAAGTCTAACAAAACAAGAAGACACTTGTATTTACCTTTCGTGTTATTGTCATCAAATGAAATATTTTGTGTTTTAGTTGATTTCTGGTTTCTCTGTTGTGCGTTAGGTTCTTCATTTTTGCTTTTTCGTCACCCAGTTTCATTTATTTTTCCATTTACGTCGATTAAGTGTCCGTTTTCCTTTTTTTTGTTTTGTTTTGTTTTGTTTCGTTGATAGGGGACTAGAAATCCCGCTCTAAATTAATTGTGAATGACTCAGGAGGGCAGGGATCTGACTAATGTTTTACTTGAGTCTGATGCCGAACCAAGTCCGCTGGTCGGTGATGGGAACCTCTTCCCTTCTTCCAACGGGGCGACGACCCTCGCCAATGCCACAAACACGACTGACGACAACGAATTAGGCATCGAAGTAAAATTTGCCCCCGCCGGCCCTTACCGTCCCGGTGTTGGTTCTGTTGTTGCTCCTGGAACCGCAGGCATGGGCGGGGGACATCCCCGATCTCCAACCCGAGGTACTGGAAATAAGGAAAGCTCCCCTCTGTTGAATCGAGTGGACTATGAGTATGGCTTATTTGACAATCATTTCTCTGACGACCCCGAGTTTCACGATTATATTCGGCAAGCCGAAGCGGCCATTGAACAAGGAAACTTACCTGAAAGAATTTCCCAGGGATCTAGCGGCAGCTATTTTGTTAAACATGCTGATGATTCACAGGTAAGTTACAAAAAAATTATGATCAAAACATTTTCTTAAACTTGATTCGTATTATTACATAAAAAATCCAAAAATATTTCTCGAGTGAAAATTATATGTACAATATTTTATTTTCGCGAACCTTGGATTTGTTTAGGAAAGTCTAAAAAGCAGTTGATTAATAATAAAAAAATATGAATGAAAAATAAATGTAGATGTATTGTGAATAGTCTACGAATTTCTTAGTCTTTGAAACATTGTCATTTTTTCTTAAAGACGATAATTATGGACAGAATTGCAAAACGTTTGTAGGGTTTTAGTTTTTAAGCCTTTACTTTTTGCTGAAACAGAACTAGAAGACTAAATTTGACCTCATGGCCTCAATCTCTATGCTCTGACAATGCTACTGACTAGGTTGAGCTATATTTGTCTAAAAAATCGTTATTGATTTTATTAATTTTTAAAATAAATCAAAACTTCATTTACATATTGAAAGTTTTATAAGTAAGAAAAAAAGGCCTATTTTCCAGAAAAAAGTGTAAAAATATCGAAAGAAAACAAAAGTATTTAAATAAAGCACGTGATGATATGTGTGTACTGTAGTGTTTTGTTTTCTTTTGATTTTTTTAAAAATAATAGATCTAAAAAAATCGGGTACTTCGATCAGTTTCACTAAAAAAAATGACAAATAATGGATTTTTATTGTCAGGTGGCGGGGGAGTGTTAAACTTTTTCGCGCTTTTGCTTTTTTTTTTTTTTTTTTTTTTTTTTTGACATTTATTTTTAATTTAGACCATATTTTTTCCATGGTGTTTTTTTTTTTTTATTTGTTATAAAAATTTTAAAAAATATTATACTAAAAAAATAAAATTTATTTCTCAATTTTTAACCGCGTTACTGGTAAATAATTTCCAAAAATCTCTTTTTTTATTTTATCTTTTGTTACTTGTAACTTCTGGATTGGAAATAAATTATTTCCGATTCAATATTCAATAGTAGTATTATTTTCTTTATCTTTTTAAAATACATTTTTAAAAAGAAATATCACCGTAATTGCAGACAGTCAAAAAAACAAACAAACAAACAATATTTGATGTGAATGTTAAGCAGACGTCTGCGAGAAGGTCCATTTTATTTTTACTTATTTTTAAAAAATTTTTTATAGCTTTTCCAAGCAGACCCACCCACAAAAACTAACATTTTCTGACAAAGCTTGAATTGTATGGTTAGCAATTGTAGTAAAAACTTATCTACTGGTGGGCGTTAATTTCTGTCTGATAAGTTGTAGATTTTCTTACATTTCAGGTTGGAACTTTGTTATAAACTCGTCTGATTTCTAATCGAATATAAAGTCAATAGGATAAACCAAACTAAAGTTAATACAAAAAAATCTCAATATTCTTTCCAAGTGAAAGAAACGTAATTTTTTCTATGTTTATTTATAAATTTTAAAGTGAAAGAAAAATGTATATCGTACGTAAATACTTCTTAATTTTATGTTGAACATAAGCACAATTTACAATAATTTTATTATTTAAATTATTTTGATTTTTTTTTTTTTTTTTTTTCGGTTTATGGTTAAAAAAAAATTAGAATGATCGTTACTAGACGGTTTTCTATACACGTGAACTAGGCCAGCAATATTGACCGTTTTTGTCATCCGTAGTATGTAAAAATGAACCGATCATGAAATCAGCCGGTTTTCTAAACGAACCATCAGAAATTTAACCTGTTGTACTTGATTTTCTTATTTTCAATCACAAGAAGTCAAATCTTGTTGACTATATACAGATTGTTTTAGTTAAACAGTGGCAATTGCAAAATGCTTGGATTTTTATTTTTATACAAGCGTTAAGGAATTATTAATGTTCCTTTGTGATTCTGTTATTTTGAAGAAGAATCCTTCCTTCGTCCATGCTTGAATTTCCGCTTTCCAGACGAGATTTACGAAAATTAATCATTTTGTTTTGTTTTTTTAAGTTAAAGATAGTTTTTTTGTTTTTTTTGTTTTTTTAAATTCGGTTTTATAACTTTATCAATAATATATATATATTTTTTTCAGAGTGAAATATTAAGCGATTTCATGTACACGATTTTAAAAGCGGAAAAATATTTGAAAATAAAGCGATTCTTCTTGCACTTGCTTAAGGTGTGATCACATGACGAAAAAAAAAGCGCACCTTCTCTGTTTTATAAAGACACTTTTTGATGCATTTTTTTATAAAATTTGTTTTGGGTTTCTATCATTTGATATAATAGTGCTGTCAAATCAAAGGTGTAGTAAACTAAAAATATTTTTTTTAAAAAAGCAATTTTATTTAATTTATTTAACAATTGACAATTTTTGTTGATAACGTTTCTCATTTTGAATTAAAAAAAGATCTTTCAACGTTTGTCTTTCTTAAAATATGGAAGATTATCTTTTTTTATGCTATGCAGAAACAAAAAAAAGTTTAGAGGCCGGTTCTATAGTCCACGTTTAACTGATTTCAATGGAGAAAAACATTTTCAATAAACGGGCATGGTTGTTTAAATCAATATATAAAAAAAAAGATTAATTACTTTCATTTCTTTCTCAGTATTAATTTTCCAAGCATCTCTAGATGATAATTTTAATTTATATTTATTTATTTTAGATGAGGAATATGTTTTTTATCTTCCCATTCGATCTCGTACTCATCTTGGTTGTATGAAATGACAACGTTTCGGATGCCTGTACTCCGTAACCTTCTTGAAGCGAAGGGTAAAATAAAAATGACACTTATTCCATGATTAAGGGATATTTCCTATCACCTAATAAAGTTAATAATACTCAAGTTTATTTATTTTTTATTCACCTTTGTATCGCTTGTCCGTTTCTTCCACTAAATCATAGTATGCGATTTTTCTTTTTGCACTACTCGACCTAGGGATTGAACTCGTGATTGCCAGGAAATCAGATATCATTTTTAAATTTAAAATAAACTCTTTTTTTAGTTTAATGAGTTAATTTGCTAGTTCATGTGTCTAATCAGCCAAGTGATACAAAAGGCGAATATCCTGGTGGAGAGTATTATTATCCCTTGTTGAACATGAAAAGCGAAATGAGAATGCTCCCATTGAGTGAATAAATTTTTTCATTCCTTAGAAAAAATGTTTGTAAAAAAAAAAAAAATCACAAATTGTGAAATGCTAAAAGTATTTTTATAGTATCTTTTTGTGTGTATTGATAAATGTATCGAACTTGGGTAGGAAATACTTGTAATATGTTTCTTTCAAGTATGAACGAATTCACAGCATATGTGCATGAATAATGGTAAAAAAAAAAAAAAAACAAAGGAAAGAATTTAGACAAGATCGGTTAAGTGACCTCAAGAAAAATAAAATCAGAGATTTTATTTTTACTGGAGTGAAAATTAAAACTTAAAAAAGGCAGTTTCTTGGTGCTGAAAAGTTTTTGTTTGATCGAACCCATTTTTCAAAATCCAATCATCAGATTTTTTTTCTCTCCTTTCTTTGTTGGGTTGAGAATTTTTCAGCACCTTTTCGTAGAGTTCAATTTATCATCAAAACAAAACCAACACTGACCAGATTAATAATCATGAGCATTTAGAGTGTAATAGGTATCGCTATTTTTTTTTTTTTTTTTTTTTTTTTTTTTTTTGGAAGTAACTACATACACGAGGGATGCTGAAAGGTTTCCCAGTCTGGTTTTAAATGAGTTTTTTTTTTTTTATTTATTTAAATAAAAAAATAAAAGGTGGAATCTTGATCCTTTATATTTTCCAACTACCTGGTCCAACATCAATGTTAATGTTTGTTGTATTTTTTTCTATCACTATATGAAGCAATAGAAAATTGATCATTTTATTTTTACTACAGAAAAAAATTCACATAACTTGTGTCGTCCTAATTACTCAGGAGAGGATGTGTGATAATAAGCAGCATATTTGAACAGTAAAAATAAAATCAAGTGGTTTCATTTCATGCCGAGCAATATTCAAAGAATCAAAAGCTTTAATTTTTTTTTTTTTTTTTTTTTTTTAATAATTCCGACAGTGTTCACAGATTCTAATTCCAGACTGTCACTGTAAAACAATTTGTCACGAAGGAACAATCAATACAATTACGGTAGACTATTTAAATTACAAGCTGAAACTTGCAAATATTCAACCACATCAAAAATCTTGCATAGCAAGTCAGTATTTTTTATTTTAGAAATGAAAAATCTTGAAGTGTTTATTTTTAGTTTTAAATCCCAAGCTATAAATTTATTTTAATTTTTAATATTTCCAATAAGCAAAATACTTTGCCACATTTCAAACTTAATTTATTCATTGGAATCATTTTTTTTATCAATAAAGTCAATAAAATCGTTCATATTGTCGTTTTTTTGTATGTAATTTTTAATTACCATGTAATTAATCATTCCAATATTTTATTGAATTTTACTTTGTCTTTTTACAGTCTTATTTACGAAGGCACTTGTTGAGGAAATATTAGAAAATTGCCAATAAATTTATAAAATTTACTATATTTACTAATCTTATTTTCTGATAATGTAGGGACGCGTGTATTTACAAAAAATGTTTATAGTCATACACACAAACAAAAAAATTCAAAATTCTTTTTAAAATACTGTAATCTTTTATCTGTTAAGTGTTAAAACACATTTAAAATTAAAACTCTTGATTTTAGTAGTCAATAATAAAACCTCAATACAATCTAGTTGACTATATAAGATTTAAATATTTTTTACAGCTTCTCTTGCCTTATTTAAGATTGTATCTCTGAAAATGACATAAAATGCATCTTATATAGAATATAGAACCCCAACCCTTTCATGTAGATTTACTTGGCACATGTGCAATCAAAGTACAACAACAAATGATACAGAAACATGAAGGTTGCAGTAATAAAAGAGTTACTTGTAGATAATACAATAATATATGGTAAGACACTGTAAAAATATTGGATTTTTTAAAGCTATTTGTATTAAAAAAAAAAAAAAAGAAAGCCAATTAACAAAATGACATATAATTTCAAATTGCACAATTTGAAATGTATTTAAATTTTCCAGGTCTATATGACTTCACATTCATGTGACATCCCAAACATTTAAATTTGAAAATAACAGCATGTTCATGTGACATCAAATACATTCAAAAATTAAAAATGACTAACACATATTTTGAATTGGGGTACAATGTTATCACAAGATTCTCACAAAATAGACTTAGATCCTTGACAATGACCGAAGTCAGTTGAAAGATTGAAGTATTAAATCAGCTGATATGAATTGTGGACATTTCTATAGCATTGTACTTTAATTTCTCAGATATGGACATTTATCTGTCAGAAAAAGACAATACTCAGCACAATTTATCTGTTATCTTTTAAAAACTTGTCTAAAATACATACATTATGTACGTGTGTCTTAAAAAAAATAGATTTTAAAACAATCTTTTTCTGAGATTCTATAAATTTTTTAAGACATTTAAAAAAAAATAACATTTGATTTTTGAAAAGATGAAAAATAACTTTAAAAGTCATGTTATGAGCTTCATAACCCATGTTGGCTGTTGAGGCACAACATATACTGCAGCCACAGCAACAATAGTGTTTCTAGGACAAGATACCCTGACACAGTCCATCCCTCTTCATGCTGGTTTTGAATTCATTTATTTAACTCATAGCTGGGGGGAAAAGATGAATTCATACTTTTCCTAAGGGCATTTGTAGCAAAATGAATGTTACAAACTCAGGCAGAATTTGAACTTTTTGCTGATTTCTCTTTTTGAGTTGCTAACAAAAAAATATTATTCTTGGTAGTAAATTACTTAAAAATGATCTTCAGGAAAGTGACTTTTCAAGTTGTCAATAATTAGGTCAGATCATTTCAGTTACATCATATAAGATTGTTAACCCTTTGAGCCTTGCGTTCCTGAACAATTTTAACCCTTCTGCCTGAGCTCCTGAGTCAAAATTCCCAAATAATTGGTATGTAATGTTTCACGGTAGATATAAAAATAGCTACAAGTGTTTACCCAACATTCAACCGGTGGCTGGGCATTAAGTCATTTTTCCCTACCACCGGTCAAGTGGTGGTCAGGGCTTAAAGGGTTAACTCATTAATCAAGTTTTCAATGGATACATTTTTCAGTAACAGTTAAAATCTGCAGTCAATAATTATCTGGTAGAATTTTAAAATTTTTAGTGTATAATTACTGGCTATTTTTTCTTTTTTTTTAAGTAGTAGGTTTGAAAAACTATACTTTACACACTTTAGAACAATTATGTGTAAACTATGGCCTGTGTTTGGCCATTCTGAATGGCATGCTTAATTTCATGATGAAAATAACATTTCTTAAAATTTTGTTTTGTTTCATTCTCACTTGTTTGCTCACGCACACTCTCACGTAACCATGTACATAAACAATGATTAAATACAATGTTTGTTGAATTTTGTAAAACTATCATTTTAGACCATTGGTGACTTTCACTAGTGAAGATCATGTAGTGACATGTGTTAATCATACTACCATCAGTGATAATATTATACCAAGATTTCTATATTTTAATTATTGAAAAATCTTTTTGTCACCCAAAATGAAATAAACTCCTTCATTAAGCTAAGCCTAGTTGAGCCTGGCCAGTACCTAGATGGGTGACCACTTTAGAATACCAGATGCTGTAAGCTTAGATGTGCAGCTAGTGTAATGGATAATGACTTGGAATGAAAAATCGGAGAGTCGAGTTCAAATTCCACTTGAGGTTGTTATATTCACTTACATGCAGATCACTTCTCCTCCCAGCTATGGGATAAATAGTAGGACTTGTATCGGAAAATAATTATCTCCAAAATTTCTTACAATCCCCAAAAAATGTTTCAGCTTTAAATAACCTGAAAAGGTTGATAAGCCGTAAAAAACAAATCAAATCAAATTCTGTAGTGAAAATAGTTGAAGTAACTACTATGAAAAATTACCTTTTTTCTCTCTTTTTTTTTTTTTTTTTTTTTTTTTTTAACAAATCATTTCACTCCAAGCAGAGCAATAAAACCACCAAGGCGCAAGTTACTGAGTGTTAGAAAATATGATAAAAAAACATTAAGGAGAGAGAACAATAAAAGAATAGGAATTAAGAAGACTTAAGATAACAATTGACATTGTATTTAAATTTTTGAAGATCAAAGTTGACTGGAAAGTAAAAAGCCATAAGGAAGTAGGGCAGGCTGAGCTCTCCTTGTTTGGCAACCAATCTAGGAGAAGGACAACTCTGAATTCAGAACTATAGAGAAGGTAACAGCAAATCATTTCACTGTCTTTTTAATGAACAGCTATGACAAAGAATCTATGATTTGATAGGACTCAGGTTCCTATCATAAAATTATTTGTGAAACTCTGCAATAGCTACAATCACTGATCAGGACCAGCCTGGCTCGGCCTACTTTGAGAGAATACCAGGAGGAGGACACCTGGCACAGGGGATAAAGGCGTCAGTTAGATCCAGTGACAGGACCCAAAGAGTGTGAGTTCAATACCCGCTTAAGGCAGTGGATAACTTGGAGAGGGGAATTAACAAGGAGATAACTGATAACTGACATCCATTAAACATGGCATGTGAAACTAGAACAGTCTACTCCAGTGAGCGAAATAAAGGGTTCTGTTCGACATTCCAACCACCTGATGAAGGCCAGAGCATACAATGGCTGAAACAATGTAATAAATATGGCGACAAAGATGAGGACAATAGTCTGAATAATGTAAATAGTGCACATAATACCTCATCTCAGAAATATAGACAGATACTGAAGGGCCTAAACATTGTAATAAATATGGCGACAAAGATGAGGACAATAGTCCGAATAATATAAATAGTGTACATAATACCTTATCTCAGAAATATAGACAGATACCAGGAGAAGGATACAACTATTTCAGTCATAAGTCAAGTTCCATTTGCCTTATATTTTTGTTAAGTATTCTTAATTTAATACCTCAATGTGTACCAAGAAAACAAAATACTGTGAGGTAGTCATTATTTAACTGCTCTATATAATAACCAAATTGAATGCATTATTATAAGATCAATTAAAATCTAGAATGACAAAAAAGGCTTTTTTTTCTTTTCTTTATTTTTTTTTTTAAATGAGTGGGTGCTGAAAAATTGTTGACTCAACCTACTTGTAACATTTTTAGAAGAGCTTTTTTGGTCAGGTTGAAAACTTTTCACCCCCTGCCAAAATTCTGTAATAACAAATACTGAGTAAGACACAAAATTGATTTCTATTCTATTATTGTTTGTTGCATCCTATCTGTCAAAAATGAGAGGCTTTAGTAGGATATTCCTTTACATATGAAATGCATTGTGAAAAGTATTGATAATTGCTTTTGTGGAATTGTATATTTGGCAACATGACAATGTCTGAGCGTTTTTTCTTCTCTTTTGATTTTAAAAAAAAAAAAATGACAAGCTCACTTAGTTCGTTAGCTTGATAACTTGCCAAACTTTATTGTATTATTTTGTCATTATGCATTAAAAAGCCAATTCTTTTACAGGCTAGATAATGGTTCTTAAAGAGTTCATTGTAGGTACCTCTGCCCTCTAGAAATGTGGGGTGGTATCTTATTCTGTCTAACAAAAATAAGAAGGGTTGCAGAATCTTTTTGTCTACCTTTTTATTTTTTATTTTCCATTTGTTTCTTCCTTTCTCTTTCCCCACATTTAATTTTTTTTTAACTTGTGTTTATGCTTTTTCAGTCCATCTTGTTCATGATAAAATTGCAAAAACTTATTTTCATATCTAAATAAGCATTAGCTAGTAAAGTAGGGTCCTTACTATAATGGGGAAATTCTGACAAAAATTTCATATAAAAACATAATGTAAAAGCCAGGGTAATACATGAAACCTGTCCTGCTATACTTTTTAGTTTTCTTTATCCCCACATGTGATGTAATCTCACTTAAATTTATAAGAGTCTATGGGACAGCTCAAATATAAAGGACTGAAAATAACAAAATCTGATATTAACCACAATAGTAAAAATATATTCAGAACATTAAAAGTTTTGTATGAGGTGGTATTGGAAAGTTATCAGACTGTACATTGCTATGATTATACCATTTAATGGAAATGCATACACAGCTAAAACTAATTGGTACCTTACTTGTTGAGTTGTTAACTAGTAATTTTCATGCTCTCTACTTTTTTCAATGACTACATAAGGTTTTGTAATGTACTGGAACAGCTCTGTTATCTTTACAATGGCTGACAAATTTGAGCAATTTGCCTGCATTAATTTTTCTGTCAAAGTTAGCATATCTGTTACTGGAACTCTCAAAATGCTATGTCAGGTTTTTGGCAAACATTTTTTAGGTCAGTTTCTTTCTTTTTTTCTCTTGTGAGGCATACACATTTCAAGGTTGGCTGAGTGTTAATTTCTCATGATGAGCATTCTAGGCAAAATGCCAAAAAATACGGATAAGACTAAATGAGTTCATCAATGGAGAAACCATTATCAAACAATCCATCAATTCTCTCACATAATTGGAATCAATTATAAAGTCTGTTAGGAGATCTTAGTCTGGGAAAATTTCTAATACTATAAGTCACAAAGTTATCAATTTGATCTTTTTACTATAACAACTTCATATGCATTAAAAATATTATTAATAAATGATTTCTATCAACAGGTTTTTGTGATGAGGTGCTATACAAGGCTATGGCATATATATATATATATATTCATGTAATGCCTGATCTTGTGTATCGTGCAACCCCCAAATTTTCACATTCAAGAATGATTTTATCATGTGAGTTCCTTTTTTGAAAGATGTAATTTCAATAGACTAACCTCTTGACCTCTATCTCTTTATCCCATCTTGTTAAATAAGTTAGAGAATGATAAAAGTATCATTAGTAACACTATATTCATTGCGTAAATGCGTACAGCCATAAACAACTGACTGAGAAACGGCTAAAGCATCTTATAAACATAAACAACGGAAAAGATGCATATTCACTATGTTTGTATTTTCTAATACGATATTACTAATATGTGAATGTGACATGCATTTATTATTGGATACAGTTAAGTAAAACATCAGTTTTATCAAAATCTTGTTTATTTTAAATACAGCTGTACTTTTTGACTACAGTAAATGGATATAGAGTTTGGTCAACCACGTAGTCAGGGCCAGCAGCACATATGTTAATTTTATATCTCATGTATAATGTGACCCCCTTAAAACTAGCTTCAAAATTAGTTCTGAAGTCACATGATATGCGAGTATAGACAGTATGCATAAAAAATTAGGAGCTCAACCAATTCCACTACCTTAGTTTCAACCTTTCAGTATCTTCAGGTGATTTCAGACAATTGATTTCCTAAGACATTTTTTTTTTTTTTTTTTTTGAGCATTAACTTGTGTGAGTGTGAGAGAGATAGTGTGTATCGACTAGATCTCCTTTATGAATCCTGGTAGCAACTTTCAAACTGAAACTGTGGGCTTCCAGTTCAGTATTGGATAATTTTATATCGAAAAGATTCTTTATTAGATTTTGTCTTCCAACATATTTTCACCTGCTATTAGTACATCATGTTGAGTTTTTTCTTAGTTCATTAGTTTGGTTGTTACCTATTTGTTTTATCATTTGTTATAAATAAAATTAGCTGATTCTTTGTATCTCAGTTGTTTAGAGCATAACAGATATAAGAGTAACTCCCTCTGTCCAGAGGGAAGCAGGTTCGAATCCTGCCAGAGTGTGTAAATTTTTCTTTAATAAGATTTCTCAAACATTCAGGCTGGTAGTCAAAAATAAATAAATGTACTGTTTAATATATAAACGGAGTGTGAACTCAAATAGGAGTATCTACTAAAAATAGCATTTAAAGTGAGATATGTAATAAATGTGTGTGTCACTGTGTCACACTTTTTCAACTTTACTCCTAGAGGCCATAGCCCAACATATCACACCATTTTGGAATCAGGCCAACTCTGTGAGTAAATTAAAAACATTTCAGGTTGTATCCGGACTCGCAATCCTGAAATTTTTGATTCCCAAGTTTTCATTACTGCAATTGTTTTCGATGATTTTTTTTCTTTTTTCATAAAAAATATATTTTTTAAAAAATTACATTTTTAAAAAAAATCATATTTTTTTTATATTTTTTGAAACAATTTTTTTTTGTGCAATAACAATTTTTATAACTTGGAAATAAATTTGCGAATAATCAAAATTAATTGCGAAATCCAGTGAAAATCACCCATGGAATAAAAATAATTGTTTGTTCAGAATGTAAAGACCTATATACATCAAATTGTCTTTAAATTAAGTAGTGGCAGAAGAATTATCGTTGAACTTTTAAGCTTAAATATTAATGCAATACTTAAATGCAACAATCAATTTGAGTTCCTCTGTAGTTTAATTTTGCTTATCGCATTTACTCCTCCCTACCTATTGTAATGAAAGCTCATTCTAGAGCTCTCTGCAGGAGGTACCTTAAATGTCACCTGAGAGAGTGGTTTTTAAGCTTGTGTGTGTGTGTGTGAATATATATATATATATATATATATATATGTACTGACTTGAGGAGTTGATATTATGTAAGTTGGTATATGATTACAGTAGCGAGTCTGATGTTTAAAAGAATCTTGCTATGTTTTATGAAGAGAAAAAAAAAAAGGCCTACAGATTCTCTTAGAAAATAATTATAGTAGTAGATTTGCTTCATTTATATCTTAGCCCAAACAATGGGAATAAAAAAATTCTTGCCTTTTTACTTGTCAAGTGACTTCTGAGTTGTTGACAACATATCATGTTGCCCTATACCCTTGCACACCCCAGCCTGTAACAATCAGATGTGACTTAATTCTCTTTCTGTATCTCTCTGTTTCTCTCCATCTCTCTCTCTCTGCTTTTGTGAGATTTTCTAGCCTATACACCTCTACAAGTGGCCAGACTACTGGCAGATGGTTGCTTTATCTGAGACACCATCTTTAGATTGGTTGACAAGCAAAGCTAAAAGCTTCTGTTTGCTACTGAGGTGAGGTCTTGTAACTTTCTTTTAGAACAATCATCAATGACATCCGAACAGTTTTTTCTACCCAGTCTTACTCCAAAGTATTTATTCTCTCTCAATAGATTTATTTCTTTTCTCATATTCTCTTGCACTCATTAACCCCTTGCATCTTAGTGGCTTTATTGCTTTACTTGGGGTGAAATGATTAAAAAAAAAAGAAAGTCTTTGGTCAATTCGTACCATCGTTTTTAGGTACTTCATAAAATGCTAGGATCATATACTCAGGCTGATTTTTTTTTTTTTTTTTTTTTTTTGTCAAGAACTAGCAGCTATACCCAGCTGGTGGATCAGAAAAAGCGTTCAATTAGAATGGAGCAAAAACAGCATCATGTTTAGATGTAACAGAATCTATCTTCTTCAATTACTTTAAAGTACTTTCATTAAAGACATTTTGAATTAATGCAGTTACTGATATAACAGAAGTAGTCTGTATTTATTCAATCAAAGCTAGCTGGGGACATGAAGGGGTAAAACAGGCAACATGAAGACCCACTTCAGGCCATAATTATTTTTCGCTATTTATGCAGGTTTTCGTTATATGGTTGGACTCAAATATCATGTTAAATGACAGTTAAACAATAAACTTATAGTTGAGTGAAGTTTGTATTAGATTGATTGAAAATTGAGGGAGTTTTTAGTTTAAAATTTGTGTTGAAATCAATTTTTCGCAGTTTTTTGCTAAATGCAGTGGTGTTGAAATAAAAATGAGGTATTGTTGACCATGTCATGATGTAAATAACCCACATACAGAGTTTGAACGAAATCGGAGGAAAAAAAGTTGAATTTATTGATTTTTGATTGGCTTTATCGATTTTTGATTTTTTTTAAATTATCAGTTTTTCTTTTTTTTTTTTATTTTTCTTTTTTTTTTTCACTAAGAACCTATCTCTTACATTGTACAATGTAATGCCAAGTTTGGTCAAAATCGGTAGGATAGATCTCAAGTGAAAAGGTATCACACAGACAGACACCCTCTATTATATATATATATATATATATTATATGGATATTTAAATAAATAAATGATTATATATATATATATATATATATATATATATATATATATATATATATATAGAGAGAGAGAGAGATAGATCAATCTTTTTTGCAAAGCCACTATGATGAGATTTGAACCTGGGTATTGTGGTCAGAATAATAACAGTCTAACCACTTGGTTGCGTGACCACCATAGATAATCCTTATATTTTGTCCTTTGTTTCTTTATCTGTAATTATAACAACTGGACTATTTGTATCTACATTTTTTTTTTTCTAGAAATGTGTTTTTCTTCTATATTACAATTTTGAGGTATATTTTAGTTCAGGGGTCTTGACAATGAGACTGTCAAGTACTTATTTTCCATTCCAGGTTTGTCAAATGTGTTAATATCTCCCAGGACAATCATTGCTTCCACTGCTTTTGTTACCTTTTACAAATCATTTTGAATCACTGACTGCCTAAGAACCTGGATAAAGGATTTATCAAGATGTCAGGTGTATCCACGTGGTTATAGATAGTGGATTTCAAAGAGAAACCATGTGAAGGATTATTTTAATTTTTTAAAATTCTTTATTTTAAATTTTTGAAAGCCTTTATAAAGCTGTTTAATATTTCTGCTGCTTTTAAAAGCTTTTAATAAAAAAAAACTTTAAGAAACTTGCCTGCTGTTGACATATATATATATATATATACACGTTTTCAAAACACTGTGAAAAGTTGGTCCTTGGCATCTGTGTAATGAAATAACTAGTGCTTAGTAGTGTTTCCAGACCAACGTAGATGTAAAGTAGCATATATTGCACATTGTTTTGTGACGTATTTTATTGTGTGTTGGGAGTGTTCTTTAGCTTCATCTGTACTTCAGAGTGTCTGTTCAAAAGCAAAATGATGGCGCTCACAAGAAATCACTATCAGCATTCTCATAGTCATTTATTTCCAGTAAATGGCAAGTTCCAATTTTCCCAAACTGGGCCAACACAGCTAAGCAACAATATGATAAAAATGCAGAACAGTGTGCATGTCTGCGGGTTTTTTTGTTTTTTTTAGTGTTAAATATTGTCAAAGTATATTATAAAGTCTTACTGGAAAGTTACTTTCTTTGCTTGTTGTCAGTATGTTTTGCCATAAAGTGATCACATCAACAGATTTCACAAACTTTCTTTACAATTGACATAGACAAATGTAACATAGACAAAAGCAGTTTTATAATAAAACTATGAGAAGTACATAAATTTGCACTAGTTTCTAAATACCAAAAAAGAATACACTCACAAGTTCATTATTGATTATTGATTGATTGATTGGTTTTTTATGGTTTATTAACATTTTACAGGTTATTTAAAGCCAGGACCTATTTTTAGATTGTAGGATTTTATTTTATTTATTTATTTATTTTTTTTTTTGAAGTAATGTTTTACTGATTGATACAAGTCCTACTAATTAACCCATAACGTGGAGGAGGAAAGGTTGATAGGGTATTTGCACATAAGTGAATATAACAAACTGAACTGGAATTGGGATTCTGCTCTCTGATTTCCAGCCGTTAGCCATTGCACCACCCACACATCCAAGTTTACAGTACCTAAGTGGTCACCTATCTAGGTACTGACCAGACTTGATGTTGAATAACTTTGGTGAGTGTACAAAAAATAATATTTGAATAAGCCTATCATGCTTTGAAAAATCATGCTGACAATCTTTACTTAGGAATATTGATTCCGTTATAATTCTTGCTTCCAAGTAATTAAAAAAAAAAAGGATTCTATTTTACTTTTAGAAAAATTTGCAAAAACATGAACATAAATAGTGTTGTGGTTGTTAGGTTTCATCATGTGCTTTTTGATCAGGGTAACAATCAAGGAATTTTGAAATGATCTTTTTATTTAATCTACCTCAGGGTACATTGTTCTTGTTCAGGTTACCTGGATCAACAAGCACCTGATGAAGACTGGAGGACACAATGGCCAAACATTGTGATAACAACAACAACAAAGATAAGGACAATAGTCTGCATGAGAATAATGTAAGTAATGGTAATTCCTCACCCCAGAAAT
Organism: Acanthosepion esculentum; assembly: GCA_964036315.1. Taxonomy (NCBI): domain Eukaryota; kingdom Metazoa; phylum Mollusca; class Cephalopoda; order Sepiida; family Sepiidae; genus Acanthosepion; species Acanthosepion esculentum. Next base: position 13,392,895 of record OZ038497.1, read on the forward strand.
TCAGACAGAAATAAATGAATATTTGAGAACTAAAATGAAATCCTGTTCTTAAAATTTTTTTAAAAATTCTGTGGAAAAATATTGTCCACTAATGTACATATAATTTGTGGATTGTTTTCAATCAAGAACTTTTTTTCCAATTTCATTTGCATTATTTATTCCAATTCTTGCCTTTCCCAAAGGCATAGGTGCAAAGTGAATACAGATTATCTCAGTTGCAATTTGAACTCTGCTTACTGATTCTATTTGACCACTGACATTGGTATATTTTTAGAAATGAGTGTTTGCAGAAATGTCTACAGTTTTGCAGTTTAGTTGGAAACAGTTTTGACACAAAACTGAACACTAGTGACCTTAGTCCTCACTTATCTCTTGTTCATCAAGTTAGCCTATAAGGCTAACTTTCAGTGTTCAGGATCCAGCAGTCTGGTTTTTCAAAATTGTATGCAATCAACAGTTTTATAGTAAAATAGATAAATGCATTTATTTTCTATTTTCCTGATGAAAGTATGAACAAAAATAAGTTGCATTTCTGTGTGTACATGTTCTTAAAAGGTAACAGAAGAATGGACTTGTTGGTGAAATATGCTGCCCTTCCATTTGCCTTTTGTGATTGTTGAAAGGTCAAATTCTTTTATCAAGTCAATTGTTTACTGCTTTGTAAAATCTGATTTAAAATTGATTTCTTGAATACCTTCGAAAAGGATATGTTTTTTTTTTTTTTGCTTTCATGTAAGTTTTTCTTGAATTTCTTCAAGTAAAACTTTTTTTAAATGTTTTTCTTGAATGAACTTTGTATGGGAAGAGCTTGATATCTAACACTTGGCTTGGACATACATTCATTGACAATGGAAAGAAACCAGCTAGCTTTGTGTTTATTATGACCATATAGATATTAATGCATTGCAAAAGCCATATTTTTATTTCTTAATCATGTAACTACTCTTGATGCATTGGTTATAGATTGTAATCTGTTATATAAGTTATCAGACGTGGATTTCATTCTCTACAAAGATGAAAAGATTTTATCACGTGTCATACTTGGTCATTGTTATAGAAGAAGTACAGTGGGATTCACAGTTAAGTGTTGGAATCTGGGAGCAGAGTTCGAATTTTGTGCCCATTTCACACTAATACCAATAGGAAAAGCAGGAATCTCTCTTTTCTCACCCTATGTACAAAGCTCTGTAGCCTTGGATAGCAACAAGTCTAGAAAAAGAAAAATTATTTATTTAAAACCATGAAGAAGACAATGAGAAAACATTCCATTATCTGATGACAATTCTAGCAATGCAAAGTTTATAGATATTAAACTTAATCTGTGGGGAGTCATGAACTCTCTGTCCTGAAGGAACATGATACTTGCAGAGGAGGAGGAGGTGTATTTATAAAAGTGTCTGGTCGTAGAGTTTCAGCAATTCGTTTTAAGCATATTCTCATGCACAGTTTCAGTATATACAATGGTAAGCAACAGAAATAAGTCATCTCAAAAATGACTTAAAATCTGTTGTTAACTGGGGCAAGAAATGGCTTGTTAATTTTAACACTTCCAAGGCAAAACTGCTCACTTTTAATAATCTCATAACCTTTTCTTACCTTCCAGTAGCATGGCTGATGCTAACTTCTAAGACCCTTAGTAACATTTTTGCATTGTTTGGGGTGAAATGATTAAAACCAACGCTATAAGTGTTTGACAATGTCCTTTCCGGAGTAGTATCTGTGTTCATTCAGGACTGTAGTGCAAGTTGTTGCTGTTTTTAGATTGACACAGTACGAGGGGAAATATAGATCTTAAAATGGTTTCTAATCCTATAAACCAAGTTTTAGACCAGATAGAATAATGGGACTATTATCAAAATGAAGTTAATTTATTTCTCTTCAAAATTAATAAAACACTCCAATATTAACCCAATTTGTGTCTAGATTAACATTTCAATGAATAAAATATGTATAAGATATTGACTTTTGGGATTTCACAAACATGGTCTTAATGACATACCTATGTGTGTGTGAATGTAAATGAATGAATTTTAAACTATTTTTTTTTTTTTATCAATCATTTCACCCCAAGCAGGGTAGGGGAGCCATTAGTATGCAGGGTTTTACAAGGAATGAAAGTGGAAAGAGAAGACTAAGAATAGGAAGGATTGAGGAGAGGACAAAAGATGAAGGGGATTCAAGAAGACAGAAGATGTTTTAATTGTGGTGGGAAATGGCTCCATCTTGGTGGTAAAAATGCATACTCAGTGGGTGGAAAAAAATACACCAATTGTGATTAATATGGCCGCTTTTCAAAAGTATGCAGGTCGAACCCAAAAGTTCAGACAGTTCTTGAAAATTGTAGTTATTGGGGAAGTAAGTAAAATGAAGTGAGTTCCACAAGTGGGAAGTGCGAGAAAAGAATCTGTTGGAGTAGAATGCTCAGGTTGTTGTAATATTTATTTTATGACTATTAAGTAAGTACTGTTGTGTACCAAATACAAGTGCCAATATGATTAAATTATTTCCTTCAACCCCTACCCCAACCATATGCTATGCTTATCAATTTTCAAATAATTTTCTCTGCAACATGACTCTTTTGTTGTCAGAATTATGCCATATCAGAAAACATACTCTTATTTTTACACTAACCAGCACACTTATTTTATTAGTTGAAAAATTCCCACAGGCATGACTATTCCTGATGGCTCTTGTATTTGGTACAAAAGAATAGTATGGATCAGGAATGATTACTTTCCAATGGTGATTTTTTTCTGTGCATAGCTTAGATGTGGCACAAGGCCAAATTATGGGGTACCCAGCTTGCTAGCCATGAAACCATGTCAAAGTGCCCCAAAAAGTAATTTTCTAAGTGCAGCTTAGATGGGAAACAAAGTCAGAAGTGTGGGTTACCTAGTAAGGATTGATCTAGCAAGACAAGCTTGTTAACCATTACACCATATTGAAATACACAAATTTTCCAATGCAATATGAACCTGTATCCTTTATTACTGGGACCCTGTTTAACTGTGGCAGGGTCCAACAAGTGAGGTTATTGTAATGTGGTATTTATTTCCCTTTCTGGGGAAATCTCTATAAAAGGAAGAGAAGAAGAGATGTATGTAAAGCAGACAGAAAGCTGACATAACAATGGCGACAATACCTGAGTTCCCAAAATTTCAACTGAATGAAAAACCCACCTCTCTCAGTCAAGAATGAATTATGGACTACTAGATTTGAAAATTCATTTGTGGCATTTGATATCAATACAGACAAATGACAAACGGCATTGTTACTACATTATGCACAAGTGAGTGATTATTTATTACACATTGCGAGACACAGAGGAGAATTATGTTGTGGCTGAAACAAGTTGTCTGCATATTTTCAGCCATCAAAAAACATTTTTGAAATGTACAAACAATAGGAGCAAAAGGAGAGTTGATCAATAAATTTGTATCGTGACTTTGACAGGCAGATATGTGTTGTGAATTCCATGACTTAGATAGAGAAATTAAGGAACAGATTGTCTTTAAAGGAAATTCAGATCCACTTTGTCGATTAGCTTTATGAGGTGATCTTAATCTAAATAACCTCTTAAAAGCTGCATGCTCTATTGAAATGTCTTTTCTACAGCCCACTCTCTTTGAAGCTAGTCAAAAGATGGAAACTGTATATAGCGTGAAATTTAAACCAGGTAAATTCAGCCAAAATGCTCAGAGAAAACAATCTTGTCTGTGTTTTAATTGTGGTGGGAAATGGCTCCATCTTGGTGGTAAAAATGCATACTCAGTGGGTGGAAAAAATACACCAATTGTGATTAATATGGCCGCTTTTCAAAAGTATGCAGGTCGAACCCAAAAGTTCAGACAGTTCTTGAAAAGATAGACTCTGAAAAACTCTATTTGCAATATTTAAAAAAATAAAATAAAAACAAATAAACTAATGGTAAACAAAATTGACACCAAAATTCAAGTAAAGAAAATGGAATAAAGTTAATTATGTAGATTGACTCTGGAGCTGATGTAAATATAATAGACTCCCAGGATTATGAAAAAAAAAAATCATTACTTTAAGAAAAACATATGCCAAATTATTCACATATATGGGTAGTCTCACCTGAAAACCTAGGGACCTTTTAACCCTTTCAAGTCTACATTCACTTAATTGATGTATACAGCAAAAAATATTATTGTTCGATTCAGTAGACATATCTAAATGACTTTGACTTAGAAAAATAATATTAATGAATGTATTATTATAAATATAGCAATGGGACACTATGACTGCTTTATCCCATATCAATGCATTTTTGGGACAATTATGTCTTGCAGGATGCGTTGAAAACATCCGTGGGACACATATGTCCCAGGGAGCTCAAAAGGGTTAAAGCAAGCATTGAATCCACACATGTTGCTGATTTTTATGTGGTAGAAAGTAGTAAAGGGTCCTTAATTAGTTCACAAGCAGCAGTAGACATTGGCATTATTTATTTATTATAAAGGTTAGCAACTCACTCGCTTGGATAAATTGCAAAATAAAATACAATTATCTTTTTCTTGGAATAGGCAAAATGAAGGGTGTACACGTCAAACTACACATAGATAACCGGTCTCCCAACTGCATCAGCGTGATCCATTCCCCTAAGAGAAAAAAGTTGAGGCAGAACTTCAATGTCTTGAAGCAGCAGGCATAATTGAGAAAGTAGATGGACCAACTGATTAGGTCTCACCTATTGTTATTATTATTATTTGTAAAAAGGACGGTGATATTAGACTCTATAGATATGGTTCAATCAAATAAAGTTATAAAATGAACAAGACATTTTATTCCTACCCTTGAAAAGGTTTGTCATCAGGTAAATAGATTAAATTGTTTCTCAAAGTTGGAACTAAAGTTATACCCCAATAGTCAAAATATTACTGCTTTCTCTTCTCATGTTGGCCTTCATCAATATTGTAGACTAAAGTTTGGGATGAATTCTGCTGCTGAAATTTTTCACAAAGAATTACGAAAAATAGTTTCAGATATACCAGGTGTGTTTAACATTCGTGATGATATTTTTATTTTTGGGAAGGATGAAAAGCAATGATGATGTAGCACTTGAAAAGGTTTTGAAAGATTACATGCCTCTTATTTTGAATAAGTGGAAATGCGTTTCTAATTCTGATAATATAGATTGTTTTGCTGTCACATTTTCGGTGAATAGTATGAGCCCCGATTCAAACAAAGTAGAGACTCTACAACAGGCTGAACTGCCAAAAAACCTGATGGAATTGCGTTCCTTCCTGGGAATGATAAACTTTAGTGCGGCCTTTATACAGAACTTTTCTTCAAAATCTGCAAAACTTTGCAAACTACTTCATAAGGAGGCAAAATGGATTTGGACTACAGATCATCAAAAAAACATTTGATAAGCTGAAATGTGCCTTAACAAAAGAGATGGTAATGGGATACTACTCTCCATTGGCACATACCGAGGTAATTTGTGATGCTTCTCCTACAGGACTGGGTGCTATGATTGTGCAGAAACAAATTGACAAAACACACAAAGTAATATCATATGCCAGGCGCGATCTTTAACGCCTTCAGAACAAAGGTGCAGGCAACTTGCGCATGAAGCTCTAGGATTGTTGTTTGCATATGTTCATTTCTGGTTGTACCTATTAGAAAAAAAAGGAAAAAAATTTGATTTGATTACCAATCATCAACCTTAAGTTTCCCTGTTTAACAAACCCTAAAAAGCAGCACCTTTTCGAGTAGAAAGGATGCGCTTAAAATTACTTAGATTTCATTTCCATGTTAAACGTCATCCTGGGAAGCACAACCCAACTGACTATATCTCTCTTTATCCATTGCTGCTGTCTAAAGTTTCAAAAGAGTTACAAGTTTATGTTCATAATATTATTTTTACTGATTTACTTACTGCAGTATCTATTGAGGATATTAAGTCAGCTACTGAAAAAAATGAAGCCTTACCTTCCAATATGGAGGGAACTCTCCATTGAATCTGATATTATGTTGCAGGGTGATCGAATCAGTATTCCTGCTGCTTTGCAGAAACAAGTTGTAAATGTGGCACATGAAGGTCACATGGGACTAGTAAAAACTAAGCAATTACTTTGTTCCAGGCTTTGGTTTCCCCAGTTAGACAAGTTAGTAAATGATGCAACCAAGGACTTCCTCTCTTGTCAAGCAACTATGTATCAAAATGTTAGAGAACCATTGCAATCTAACGTATTGCCAAATGGCCCTTGGAAAAATGTGGCAGCAGATTGTTTGGGGGGGGGGGGGGACCTGTACCCAGTGGGGGAATATTTGCTTGTAATTTCTGACGAATGCAAAAAATATCCAGAGGTTGAAATTGTTGCTTCAGTAAAGGATAGAAATTGTTATACCAACACTCGATTAGGTATTCTCAGCCTTTGGTATTCCTAAAAATTTAAAAACGGATAATTGACCTCCTTGGAAGGGTGAGACAATTAAGGGCTTTGCAAAAGTCCTTGGTTTCTATCATCAACCTGTTACACCTGCCTGGCCACAAATCAATTCACAACCTGAAAACTTCAGTTGAATTTGTGTTAACTGATATAGATTGCTAAAATAGAAGGAAAAAGCTGAAAACGGGAATTGTATCGATTTCTATGAAATTATCGTTCAATGCGACACCCGTCTACAGGACACAGTCCTGTTGAGCTTATGTTCCGGAGCTGACAGTTTAGAGGGAAGCTTCCTGAAATTCAATAGAAATATGATGAGCTGGAAATAAGGGAAACAGAAGCTAATGTGAAACAAAACATGAAGAATTATTACAACAAAAACAGAAATACTAAAAACATAAATATATCAATTTGAGACACGGTATTGGTTAAACAACCAAAGCAAAATAAAAGTACACCCCCCCTTTTCAATCCAACACCATATGTCGACTGCGACATCAGTCACCCAGGGTAAAATTACAAGGAATTGTTCACATTTTTGGAAATTGCATAAAAGATACATTAACATGGATTTGGAACCAGTGATAGGTGAAGAGAAAAAGGTACCTGCACCTGTATGCTGCTATCTCCTTCAAGGGAGAAGACTACCTCTAAGATTGGATAAGTAGTAACATTCTCAATAAAAGGGGAGGTGTAATGTGGTACTTATCTCCCCTTCTGGGGAGATTTATATAAAAGGAAGTGAAGAGAGGACATATGTGAAGCAGGCAGATAGCCGACATTTTCCTTGAGTATTTGTTTATGTAACTATTGTATAAACAGATACGAATATTAATACCTAATTAGTTCTATTCTCATGTTTATCAACTGTTTTTGTTGAAGATAGACACATTTGAAACATTCCTCTTTACTTATAAAATACACGCCTGAGATAATTGTAAATTTTTGTGTAGATTAAACAACTGATAGAATATTAGTTACCAATCAATGTTCCCATTTATGCACCACAATATGTGATCTTTTTAAAATGCTGACATTGTACATTGTTATTATTCTGTATTCTATTTGAAAAGAAAGACGTGAAGTTGGATATCTGGATTCCAGGCCTTTATTTACATGTGTATATTTCAGAAAGCAGTCAAGATTATAATTAAGCCTACCAGCACTTTAGCTTATGAAAATCCTGGTAATAGATGAGTTCATTTCACGATACATGCATGAAGTATTGATAACTTTGTGTTTTTAAAGAATTTACCTCCTCCTCAAATCATCCTTAAATGAACATTGATGAATGGTTAAATTCAATAATTATAATGATTTGGGGTCAAATATACATCAAATATGGATCGGAATCCAACAGAATGATAAAATAAAGAACAAATAGGAAATCTGTCTATATTTCTGAGATGAGGTATTATGTACACTATTTACATTGCTCGGACTATCATCTTCATCTTTGTTGCCATATTTATCACAATGTTTCGACCTTTGTACGCTCTGGCCTTCTTCGGGTGGTTGGAATGTCGAATTGAACCCTTTATTTCACTTGCTGGGGTAGACTGTTCTAGTTTCATGTCCTATGTCTAATGGATGTCATTTATCAGTTATCTCCTGTTAATTCCCCTCTGCAAGTTCTCCACCGCCTTAACTATTGTGCCATGTGACACATGGCACAGTGGATAAAGGTGTTAGTTAGATCCAGTGACAGGACCCAAAGAGTGTGAGTTCAATACCTGGTTAAGGCAGTGGAGAACTTGGAAAGGGGAATTAACAGGAGATAACTGATAACTGACATCCATTAGACATGGCATGTGGATCTAGAACAGTCTACCCCAGCAAGCAAAATAAAGGGTTCATTTTGACATTCCAACCACCTGAAGAAGGCTGGAGCATATAACAGCCAAAATGTTGTGATAAATATGGCAACAAAGATGAGGATGATAGTCTGAGCAATGTAAATAGTGCAAATAGGAAATGTTTATCAATTGTTTCACTTTTATTAAAGCTTCACCAGAAAATGAGATATGAAAAAAAGAAGCAAAAAATTTTGATATTTTTATTTTTTGTGTTGGATTTTCATTGGCTAATCATATTTCATATGCAGTCAATTTTTTGAACCAACATTAGTATAATTTGTGGCGTTCCGAATTCAAGGTGATGTGATGTGTCCATGCAAAGTTTCAAGAAATTAACAAATTCCAAACCTACCTTAAAACAAAAGTAATCATAATGTTTTTCAGTTGCAGTACAAGTGAACATCATACAATTGTCATTTGCAACACCAACTAAAGGTTGCAGACAGTAACTATTTGCTCTTGACAGTGATGTTTCCAACTCGGTCAGTTAAGTGCCATACGTGATACATGCGTGAACAATCACGTCTTTCAATTCATGACTGACTAGGCAGAAGATTTGTCCACAGTAGGTTGCTATTTCTTTCTGTGATAAACTGGTTACCAACCAAAGCTCTAGGTCCCAGTCTGTTCTGCTATTCAACCCATAGCTATTTCTTTCTGTGATAAACTGGTTACCAACCAAGGCTATAGGACTCGGTCTGTTCTGCTATTCAACCCATACCTTGTAGGGGAAGAAGAGATGGATTCATGCCTTTCCCAAGGATATTTGCATGTAAAGACAAGACCTAAAACAACCACCTGTCATTATACACACACCATCTGTTATGACTTCTCTGCATTCCAAAAGTGAGTTTTTGTCAGGATTTACTTACCTAATGCTTAGGCTAATGGCCACATGATGTTGAAACACCAGTTCCTGTATGATTACTGAAGTTAAGAAACATCAAGCCTAGATGGGTGACTATTTGAGATATCAGGTGCTGCAAGCTTGGATATGTGGTTGGTGTAATGGATAATGGCTTGTAATTGTTAATCAGTGAGCCAAGTTCCCATTCCAGTTGGGCTTCTTATATTCACTTGCACACAAATACTCTTGGGAAATGTATGAATCCACTTCTTCTCCCCTCCAGTTATGGGTTAATTAGTAAGACTTGTATCATTAAACCATTATGAGATCAAAAAAATTCTTACAATCTAAAAATATTTTCTGCCTTTAAACCTGCAAATGAGTCAATCAATTATCTAATGCTTCTTATAGTACCTGATGTTCCCAACCTATGTAAAATACTAGCCAGGCTTGATGCTGCTTAACTTTGATTGTTAAACAAGTATTGGTACTTTCAGCATGGTTTAATCATAAAACATTAATGCTGACAAAAAAATATATATATTTTTTATTTTATTTTATATATTTGATGATTGAATATATGGAAGTATAGAGTTGAAAAAAATAATTATAAACCTTTTTTTCTTATTTCTTCAGCAATGAAAGCTATTTAAAGAGCAGATAGGCTTGCTTATTGTTTGGTTTATATTCCTCCCTGTTTGTTGTTGTTGTTTTTTTGGTTTTTTTTTGTTTTTTTTTAGCAGAATTACAGGTTTATCCTTTGTTTCCTGTTTAGGATTGGTGTTTCTGGTTCCTTCAACTCTGTACTTCTGACGTCTCCTCCTGAAATTTAAAATTTTATTCAGTAATTATTATTGTTTTTTCATCTCCCAATAGAAGCAGATAGTCTTGCCTGTTGTTCAGTTCACACTCCTCCCCAGTCTTTTGTACAGAAGAGGTTCATTCTTTGTTTCTTGTTTAGGATTGGGGTTTCTGGTTCCTTCAACTCTGTACTTCTGACGTCTCCTCCTGAAATTTAAAATTTTATTCAGTAATTATTATTGTTTTTTCATCTCCCAATAGAAGCAGATAGTCTTGCCTGTTGTTCAGTTCACACTCCTCCCCAGTCTTTTGTACAGAAGAGGTTCATTCTTTGTTTCTTGTTTAGGATTGGGGTTTCTGGTTCCTTCAACTCTGTACTTCTGACGTCTCCTCCTGAAATTTAAAATTTTATTCAGTAATTATTATTGTTTTTTCATCTCCCAATAGAAGCAGATAGTCTTGCCTGTTGTTCAGTTCACACTCCTCCCCAGTCTTTTGTACAGAAGACGTTCATTCTTTGTTTCCTGTTTAGGATTGGGGTTTCTGGTTCCTTCAACTCTGTACTTCTTCATTCTTTGTTTCCTGTTTAGGATTGGGTTACCAGTTCCTTCTGAAGTCTACTTCAACTTTATACTCCTAAATTCGTTTTTTATTTTATGTTTGATGAGTGAATCTAAGTAAAGAATAGATGGAAGAATAAGGTAAACTTTTTCTTTTTTTTTCCAGAAGTTGAAAAAAATAATTATAAAATTGAGCAATCATAGTCTTAATTTTTGTTCTTTTTTTTTTTTGTTCTATTTCTTAATGAAAACTAAAATGAGCACTGTCTATGGATACATCCAAAATAAGCCACTATTTTTGACAGCACAGGTAAACTAGTTACTAAATAATATTCTTCTATGTGACATGTTCCTTCAGGACGTGGGCGATCATGGCTCACCACAATTTTCTGACCTTTGTAGCTCTTAGTAAATTTTGTGTTTTTGCTATCTTTCTTAAACCTTGTTCAGCCAACCATTTACATAAGCTTGTTAGGTAGGGTATGCAATATTTTCCTCTGTCCCTCTTGTTGTCAATATGTTGTGTGTCAAATTCTCCAAGCCTCCTTTCCTCATTATGTACCCTAGAAATTTCATTTGTCTCTTTCTGATTCTAAGTATCATTGTCCTTTTTTTTTATTTCTATTTTCCTTAAAACTTCCTCATTACTCATATGCTTCATTCACAATATTCTCAGAATCCTTCTGTAGAACCACATTTCTGTTGTCTCGAGTCTCTTCTTCATCTGTGAAGAGATTGTCCATCATTCACTGTCACGTATGAGGACTGATATACATAACATTTCAGTACTCTTTTCTTTGTTTTCTAGCAAATTTTTCCTGTTTCTTAATACTTTGCTTAGCTATTGGAAGGCCACTTTCACTACCTCAATGTGCCTTCAGATTTTGGTGTGAAAACTTTATCCTCTGTTAAAAGACTTCCCAGGTATTTAAATTTTTGTACTTGCTTGATTTTGGTATCTTCAGTTTGTAATTCGCTTGTTGGGATGCTCCTTTGCTGACAACCATACAGTCTATCTTCTTATGATTGTTGCTTAGTCCTTTCATCTCTCTTTCCTTCACTATCTTCTGTAGGAGTTTCTGTAGTTTCCTTTCTCCATCTGCTATCATCACTGTGTCATCTGCATATCTTATGTTGTTAAGATTGTGGCCACCAATAATGAATTCTGGTAGTAGTACTTTTAATTCTCTCAGAATTGATTCACTGTTTAGGTTGAATAAGTCTGGTGAGAAGACACATCTTTGTCTTACACACCTTTCTATTTTTGTACATATACTAAATTTGTTTTCTGTCTTTATATAATAGTTTTTTAGTTGTTTTTTTTTTAAATACACTCTGTGTGTGTATGTGTGTTGACACAAACCCATGTATACATACTATTATCTCACAGAAATACTGAAAAGTATGATAATGTCAAGAAAGATGTTGGATGGTTCATAGTAACTTCTCCCTTTTTGTTTCATTGGCTAATATTTAGATAGACATTGTAGCCTATCAGTTCTTGTGTCTGGCTTAACTCCATAATACTGTCCAATTTAATGTGAATAGTGGAAGAGTTGAATATGCTTTCAAGTATGCTAAAATTGTCTTATTAGCAATTAGCTGGTCTGTAAAATCAGTCTTGCTTTAACTGTAAGGTGATAATTAAACAAGTTGTTGATAGAAAACATTTGAAAAGCCCGAATAATTACTGTTGTATTTGGGAACTGAGAAGTCAGAGAAAAGTAAATTGATGAAAAAATATCAAACAGAATGAACAGTTTGGTTAGAGGAAATCTCAGTTTGGATTTTTTTAATACTGAATTCTTCAACAAGGGTGACAATTTTAAATCTTGAAAGATTATTAGAAATATTATAAATTTTAAAATGTTCTCTGCTGATATGAAGTGGAAAAACTATATTGAATCCATTGCAAGGTCAGCTGCTAAGAAAGTCGGTTCACTCTGTTGGGCAAGACAATTTTTCTCTCCAGAATCTATCTTATATATTCTATAAGTCTACTATTCATGCATGCTTAGAATATTGCTGCCATATATGGTTTGGTGACTCTGCTATTTACCTTGAGCTCATTAATAAGCTCCAAAGAAGAATCTACTATATTATTGGTCCTGATCTGGCAGCTCAACTCCAGTCACTTTCTCGCCACCATAAGGTTGCCTCTCTATGTCTTTTCTATAAATGCTTTCATGGTAATTGTTCAAATGAGCTCTTTGCTATGGTACCTAGACTTTATGAATTTAAGTGTAGGACTAGACTGGTGACAAGATTTCATCAATTTACAGTTGAACTGGCTAGATGCAGCTGTAACTTCTATGCTATCTGTTTCTTCTCTCACACTTCTCACTTGTGGAACTCCCTTTTGGCTCCATGCTTTCCAGCCAACTTTAATCTGCAAAAATTTAAATCCAATGCCAATTGCTATTTACTGCCCACCTGATTACTCTCTTCTCTTTCTACTCATCATTAATGTTTCTGTTCCTAATTCTTCCACACCTTGTAACCCCTTGTGTTTTAGTGGCATTACTGCCTTGCTTGGGATGATACTGATTTTAAAAACAAAAAAAATCTCAACTGTATACAACTGCTTTCTAAGATCAATGGTTAAAAATGGATTTGAGCAAGTGAAACATATTTTTTCTTTTATATGCTGCGTATCTTCAGAAAATAAGTTATTACTTTTTCAAGCTCACCTTGTAAGCAGATGCATACACTATCTAATAAAATATCGGACAGACCTGAATGTGACTGACAAATATTGGCTCATTGACTAGTATTTACATAAACATTGTAGGCTATCAGTACTTGTAGCTGGCTTAACACCAAAATACTGTTCAATTTAATGTAAATAATAGAATAGTTGAGTATGCCTTCAAGTATGCTAAACAAATTCTGCTTGTCTTATTAAGAATTATCTGGTATGTAAGATGAGTCTTGCTTTAATTGTCAGGTGATAATTAAGCAAGTCATTGATAGAAAACGTTTGAAAAGCCAGAATAATTATTGTTGTGTTTGGAAACTGAGAAGTCAGAGAAAAGTAAATTGTTGAAAAAATATCAAATAATGAACAGTTTGACTAGAGAAAAGCTCAGTTTGGATCTTTTAGATACTGAATTCTTCAACCAGAGAAACAAGTTTATAAAAATCGGTAAAATTATTAGCTGCATGCAAAGGTTCCGAGCATTTTGTTTTTATAACAAAGAATGTACAAACATTTTTTTTTTTTTTTTGCAATCATTTCCACCCAAGCAAGGTGATAAAGCCACTAAGACAAAGGGTTACTGAGGATGAAAGGCAATAGAATGAAAGAAACTGAGAAAATGTTATTCAAGAGAAAGAGCAATAAAAGAACATGATTCAAGGGGGCAGAAGATGACGATTGACATTACATTCAAATTTTTGTAGATTGTAGTTGACAGGAAAGCAAGACTCTGTAAGAGATTTCTGTAGGCAAGAAGTGTGAGAGAAGAAACTACTAAAATAGTCACATTTAGCAATTTCAACAATAAAATGGTGAGACCTACGTGCCAATCTAGTACTACATTTAAATTCATGAAATCAAGGTACCAAATAAGGACGCTCATCAGAACAATTGCCATGAAAATATTTGCAGAAAAGGTGCAGGAAGCTATGTTATGTCAGTGGGAAAGTGACTGAAGATGAGATTCTAGGTCAAGACTGATAATTATTGTATTAATTAAAATGAACTATAATTAAAAGGTAAATTTTTATGTATAACATTGCAAACATTTGCATGCACGCTTTTTTTTCTTTTTTTTTTATACTTTCAAATTTATTGTTTTTATTATATTCACATAGCATATTTTATTTTCTTGAACTTTTTTTTTTTGTCGTACTTCTAGGTAATCATTTCCTTTCACGCCATATTCAGTTTCTCCCACATCACAGGAAGGATTTTTCTTCCTCTCAATTTTTATTAGGCTAATGACTGATGGTCCACTTGGAGTCCTACCAGTTAATAAATATCAATTTGTTGTTCTTCTTGGGGGGATGACTTTATTTTTTATTTTTGACTAAATGTATGGATTTTTTTTTATGTGTGTATCTAGAGGTATAGGAATGTTTTATTTTCCAAACATGGTCAGCAATTCCTATAACTCTATATACATACTTAAAAAAAATCTGTACATTCCAATAAAAGTAAAAATAAAATCATCCTTGGTAATGACTAAAAGTATAGCTGGAAGTGCTTGTACATACAGAACATTTGGACAATTTCTATCTAGAAAAGAAAAAAATTATAAGAACATTGGAAAAAATTAAATTAAAAAAGTAAAAAGCGTAACCTTGTCAGTCAATTTTTAATGAAACTATATATATATATATATATATATATATATATATGGCATGATGACGTAATGGATAGCAGCTTGGATTGAGGAATCAGAGAACCAAGTTTGAATTCCAGTCAAATCCATTACATTCACTTACATGCTAATATCCTTGGGAAAGGTATTAATCCTCCTCTTCTCTCTCCATCTATGGGTAATAGCAGGACAGACTGGGTTCTATAGCCTTGGATGGCAACTGGCCTGGGAGAAGGACAACTCTGAACTTAATGTTCTTTGTTCACATGTGTAATCACATCAATATCACTTTTAGTCTAATGAAGTCATAAAGAACAAAATGTGTCACCTGGAAATCTTTTTCTTTGTCACTGATTTTCCTAACATTGTCCTGGTATATAAAAATGTACATATCTTTTTCGCACACATATGTATAGTGTGGGAGAAGAGAGTTTTTGTATTCTATCAAATATGGTAGTTGAATTAGTAATAGTTTAGAGAAAGATGAAAAAAAAATAGTCATTGCAAAAGTTACTTAGTTTACTTGTTAGAAAGTATAGTCATTTGTATAAAGCAAGTCTGATGCTGGTTGGTGAAACTACAAAAGCTATTTACTGCAAGCATTAAACTTTTCCTGTTACAGCTTGAGGCTTTCTATTTTTATGAGTTAATTTGAAAGAATTCTAATCAGTATTTTCCTCTAAATATAAAGTTTTCATTCATAAAGTAGTATTTTGGGCACGCTCCTATGTGGGTGAAATAGGGCACAAGGTTATTTTTTAGTGTGTATCCCACCCTCATGGGTGTGATAACAAAAATTACTCAGCTCTTTCTTTTTATGGCTCAGGACCCTCTTTCTCTTAATACAATGGGAAAAGGATTTCTGGTGTTGAACATCTTATAATTGACCTTGACCTCCTGAATGGGTGAAGTGATGGCAGATATGTTGTGTAGTTCTTAAGGTTTTGAGCTTTTTTATTTTTGATGTAGAATTGGAGCAGAAATGAATTTGAAGAATTTTTTTTTTCTGCTAGAGTATTTTCCTGTCAAAAGAATTTTCCTGCCTATAGATCTAAAATTTAACTTGTTTCTACTTAAATCTATGTAAATGTAATTTTTAATGCCATGTTTGTTCAGGATATAGGCAATCATAGCTCTCCACAATTTTTTCTTTTCATATCTGTAAACTGTATATTGTCCTGACTTGTTGGGGAAAAAATGTTTTTAGGAGTACCACGGTATTGAATACAGGAACCACAGCATTTATATATATATATATATATATATATATATATATATATATACCTTCCTATTCTCCTCTCGTCTGTTACCCCTCCCTTTGGCTTTCATTCACTCTAGCATTCGCCCCACACTCTCATACATACACTCTCACTAAATTTTATTTTTTATTCCCAGAGATGTTTTTTCTGTTTTCTTTTTGAATTTGTAGGTCTGATGAATTGGATCGTATTTACGATTCCAGTGGAATAAATTATGACCATGGAATATTAGTGTTTAAGTCTTTTTATAACTTTCTAAGAGGATAGAATCCAGATAGAGCTAAATGTCCAGGACAGAGCAAGAATATAATATAAAAGGCGCAAACACTAATATTCCATGATTATAATTTATTACATTGTAATCGTAATCACGATCAAATTCATCAGACCTACAAATCCAAAAAGAAATTGGAAAATATATCTTTTTGAATTTGTAGGCCTGATGAATTGGATTGTGATTGCGATTCCAGTTAAACAACCTAAACAATGGAGATATACATTTACCTACCACATCTAACAACTTCTTCGACTTCTCAGACCATCGACTTAGAGAAAGAATTTTCTGAATCTTGACCCAGTTGCCACTTGTCAAACAAATATAGTCTACAAAAAGATTGAAATTAAAAATTTATATAAAAACTTAAATATAGACAGTGATATCTTATAACAATCTATCCAGAATGAAGTGACTTGTTAAAAGGAGAATCTGTTAGAAATAGATGTTATAATAGTACAAAAACACTTTAAAAATGCACTATTTCCTTGATTATCCAGACCATAATATTCTGGAGTCCAATTATCTGGATGGGAAATGGAGAGAAGAATTGAAATCATCTGTAAGTTTTTTGATTACTTGAAAAAAACCGATTCTAATATATCACCTCAAAACAAGGTTTTTAAGAATTTAGAAAACCCTACACAATGTTTTGATAAAAACGTTGATAAGCTTAACTCAATTAATTCTTGTTAATTTCATTGTTGTTTTCAGACAAAGGACATACATTTGAATTATCACAGAGAATAGGCTATTGTTGAACTTTTAACTCCATTGGAAAATGTTGAAGAGGAGGAGGAGGATGGTAAGGATATTGCCCATGTTGAATTTCAACAGTTTCAAGGCCTAATTTCAAACACTGAAGCAGTGATTATGTTTAAGTTGGTTGGGCTTTCAATTAGACCATCAATGAATTGTAGATATTTATTACTA
>OZ038497.1:13415168-13472668 GCA_964036315.1 Acanthosepion esculentum
CTTGAAGTGTGTGCTTGTGTCAGGGGCTGCAATTCACTCCCCAAAATCTGACCAAGAGATCAAACATCAGAATTTATTTCAGCATCTCTTCTTGGTCAGGCCAAAGAATTTTCTGCACCCCCTAATAACTGCTTTTTTTTTTTCTTTCAAAAATAAAGAGAATGTTTGAATTTAAAAGTTATTTGTTCTGTTTGTTAATATTATTATGTCCAAAAAGCAATTTGCTATTATTTGCCAACACATGATTCATAGGACAATATGTGTTCTTTCTTTCCTTTTGCTATTCAAACTAAAATTATTTATATAGTTGCTGCATCATCAGTTCTCAATTCTTTGTCATAATTTTTAAGTGTATTTTAGGTATTTTTATTTGTTGACTGAAGAATAGATGTCGGTTTTGATAGCACAGTGTTTAGTACATCAAACTTAAGGCTATAAAATTGAAGTTCAAATTTTCACACAATGTTTGTTCACCAAAATTTGGATTGTAAAAATTTTTAATTTTTTTTTTATTATAATTTTTAAATAATCCAAATAATAATTTACTGTGCACCTTAGACATATATACATTTATGAAAATCTATGACAAATGGGGAAATATTTTTCATATGACTCATTTCATCCTTTAGTATTTCATTGGACTAACATGATGTTTACACTGTAATTACACATGTGCATGAAGGAGAGGGGACACTGACATTTTAAATTTAATTTTTTTATTTCTTTAATTTCAATGAAACACTAAAGGATGAAATGTATCACACAAAAAATTTTTCAACTTTGTCATAGCTTTTCCTAAAATTTTTCTTTTTTTCTGCGGGATGTATTCATTGAACAAAGTAACTAATAATAACAAAACAAAAGTCATTGAAACAAAGCAAGTTCAGTCGACCAATGATGACAATTCCAGAACAATGTAACTATAAAAATTTTTTCTATCCTCTGCCAGCCGCTATGATAGAGAAAGCATTACCTCGAAACGTTGACAGTGAGACACGCTGCAAGAGCCACTTCGTTTCACGAGGCTCGTTCCTTAATCGAGACGCAATCGCGCCAATCCTCCGAAGGAGCGTCATCGAACGAGGGCCAATGACCTAAAATTGTTCTTGATATATTAAAATGTATATATAGTTTTCTTGCACATATACATATAGATATATAATTTGTGGCATTTGCTACCAGTGTATAAATCGGGTCTTTGAGGTAGTTTTCCATAGATTAATTCCACAGTCTACAGTTTTAGATTTTTAAAAATATATTTAAAATGACTGGGGTTTAAAAAAAAAAATCACTTGCTTGTAAATTATGTAACCTTTTCTTGTTTGGAATTGAATTTTTTTCATCAGAAGTTGAAGTTAATAACTATAAAACATGGTTTACACTATTTATGTTCAGACTATTGTCCTTATCCTTGTTGTTGTTATCAGTGTTTCAACCATTGTGCTCTCCATCCTTCTTCAGATGTATATCGATCTGGGTCAGGTTAGCCAGACTGATATACACCTGGGGAAGACTGGAGGGCACATTAGATGAAATGTTGTAATAACAACAAAGATGAGGAAAATAGTCTGAATATAAATAATGTAAATAAAAAGTTCTCATCCCAGAAATTCAGACAAAAATGATAATACATGGACTTTTAAAGATTGATTGTGATCAATATTATTTATTGAATTTTTACCGGTTTTATTTGTGTCAGTAGGTTGACTTGCTGATGTGTCATTTCATAAATCAATTCTTGGGATATGAACAGGTGTGGCTGTTTACTGATTGACTGAAATGGGTAACATATTTGGTTTATTTTGTGCATTAACCTAGCCACCTTAAGCAAACTGATTTTTTTTATTCTTTTTAGATAAATATTTACTTATTTAATTCCAATGCTATCTGTTCCATAGATTGATAAAAAGCAACTAAAGCATTTTTTTAATCATTTCATCCCAAGCAAGGCAGGAATACCACGAGTATGCAGAGGGTTACAAGGAGTGAAAGTGAGAGAAAAGATTAAGTATAAGGAGGACTGAGGAAAGGACAAAAGATGAATGGAATTCAAAAAGATAGATGAATGACATTGCATTTAAATTTTTTAAAATTGTAGTTATCAGGAAGTTCCACAGCTGGGAAGTGCAAGAAGAGAAACTTTTCGAGTAGAAGTGTCGGTTGCATTTAGCTATGTCAACAGGAAATGGATGGGACCTAATTGCCAATCTAGTAGCACACTTAAATTCATGTAGTTGGGTCACCAGGAAAAAAAGCTTGTCAGAGCAGTTGCTATGAAAATATTTGTAGAAAAGACAAGGAAGTCATGTCATGTCTTTGAAAAAGTGACTGAAGTCAAGATTGCTGGGCAGGATTGATTACATTATGGATCCTTCTCTGGATTTTGTTAAGAATCTTGAGATGCACGGCAGGAGCACCAAACCAGATGTGGCAATGGTATACAATGCATGAACGAATGGTCAATTTATGGTCAATGTGCAAGATGGATTCTGATGTGAAAGATTTTCTGTCACAACACAGTGAATCAACTTTCCTTGCAGTAGATGAAACAATTGATTCGATATAGTTGCTGCACTTCATGTCAGTGCAGGCTAAGAAGTCATAGTGTGTTGCTATTCTGGAGTTTAGCATCAGCTATGCTGATGGCTTGGTTTGGTTTGGTTTGTTTTGTTTTAGGGCATATCAACTTCAATGGATTTTTAATGCCAACAACTTTTTTTGTTCCTGGTAATATTTTGTTTTGTCAAAAATCTATTTGTGGTAATATTTTTTTCCTCAGAAATGTATAGCTGGTAATATTATTTAAAAAAAATGTATTGCTGGTAATGTTTTTCAAAAATATATTGCTGGTAATAGTTTTCTTTTCTTCAAAAATTTATTTCTGATAATAATTTTTTACAAAGTATTTCTGGTATTAAAACCTATTTTTACACTTTCATAATGCTTTTTACCTCAGTTTCAGAGTTAACTATTTGCCCATAGCAAATACCTACCTAACAGGTGCTACCACCCAGGGTCAGGATGGACCTGGAAATACCAGCAATTAAGAGGTAGTTAAACACTCTTCAAAACCTCCTGATCAGAGGCCTTGCTTGCTGTTGGACATAGTTTATCATCTTACCCTGGACGGCCATGCTGATGGCAGGCAAAAAAGTTTCTCTGTAGTGATTAAATGAAAGCAGATTTGTTTTGGAGGCGATAAAATTTACAAGCCATTTCTTTGCCCAGAGTTCACCACTGATCCTGTGCAGGACACATGCTTTTGCGTGTCAGCACTTTCCTGTACTAGACAGAGGGCAGCCATGTGACACCGGTGAGAAAGTGACTGAAGTCATGATGCCAATTGATTACATTACAGATCATTATTTGGATTTTGTCAAGAATCTTGAGAGAAATAGCAGAAGCTCAGACCAAATATGGCAGCAGTATTCAATGCACAGGCAAATTTTTCAGTTTTATATATTCATCTCCAATGAGATGCACTGTTATGATAACAGGAGGTATTATAATCAAACACATTTTGTATTACCATAATGTAATATCTCTTTGGTATGTAGGGAAGATCAGGCTGCTAATACATTGCCCTTTATTTTATTTACTGTTTGTTTCCTCTTAGAATTCTTAAGATATTTAGTTGTTTTAATAATAGATTGCATTACACAATACCAATATGAGAACATGTTTTGTGGTACCATGACCATATATCTCATTGGTACGTAGGGTAGATCAGCCTGCTAATACATTGTTTTTTTTCTTTTTTTCCTTTTGTTTTCTGTTAGATTTCTTTGGATGGTTTTACATTTTAATAATTTAGAAAGCATCATTCTTTCTTACATGCAGCAGTAGAATTAATTGTATTGATATATAAAAAAAAAATTCTAGCTCAATTATACAGAAAATATAACTAACCTTTTTTTTTTTTTTTTTTAATGTACTGTGTCCCCTCATTCAAGACGTAAGTGATCATGGCTCTCCACAACTTCCTATCCTTTGTAGATCTTAGTAAGGTTTGTCTTTTTGCCATCCCCCCCCCCAATCTCTGTTCTGTCAACCATTTACACAAGCTTGTTAGGTCATTTGCTGCTTTCTTCTGTCCTTTCTTGCCTTCAATACTTTCTGTTAGTGTCAAATTCTCTAAGCCCTCTTTCCTCATTATGTGCCTTCGAGATTTCAGTTATCTCTTTCTGATTCTAAATATAAGTCTCCTTTTTATTTCTATTTTTCACTAAATTTCTTTGTTACTTACATGCTCCATCCATAGTATTCTCAGTACCATTTCTGGTGCTTCAAACCTCTTTTTCATCTGTGAGGCTGTCCAGAGTATGATGATAAATTACATCTGGCAGCAAAGCTTCTGGTTGGGAGATTGATGGTTTTGAAGAGCACCTTTTAACTGCTGTTGTTCCCAAGTCCCCTGTGACCAGAAGTGTATTACCAGCTATGGGCAAAATAGTGACCCCCCCCCCAAAAAAAAATCAACACTACATCTGTGAGGAGATTGTTCAGTATTTACTGTATAGTAGGACTGATATTACATAACAGTTCAGCACTCTTTTCTTTGTTTTTAACAATTTTCCTCTTTTTTAATACTTAGCTTTTGGAATGTAACTTTCACTATTCCAATGCACTTTCAGATTTCAGTGTCACAGTTTCTGTCACCTATTAAAACACTTCCTAGATAAATTTTTGCTAGATTTTGGTGTCTCCAATTTGTAGTTTGCATACATTATCTAAATAATCTGCTCTGCTCTCAAATTGAACTCGGTCGTTGTTTGTGACACTTTGGAGGTAAAAATTTATTACTGCATCAGCTAAATTATTGCTCAGAATACTTTGGGTCTGAAAATGGACAACTATGACAATATAACCAATTATAAAACATGATGGTGAGATTGTTAACTGCAAACAGGAAGCTGCAAAGTTAATTTTGTCAGTCAGTCATAAAATTGTGTATGGTCAAAAAAAAAACAAAAAAACAAAGCTTTCTTACATTAAATTTGACTCCTCAAAGTGTATAGAAATAAACAAATGATAAAACAAAGCAAAATTTGGTATTTAAGTGATTTTGTTGACATGATGAAATTCAAATTTGGTATATACAATAAAAAAAAAAGATAGTAAATATTAGAAAAATTCACTTAAATAGTTTAAAGAAAGTTGTTGGGAAATAATTTTGTGCATCTTGGGAAGATTTTTTTTTTTTCTAATTTAAGAAACAAGTGAACAATATATCTTGTACTTTTGGGATCTACAAGTACAAGATATATTGTTCACTTGTTCATTTTTAAAATTGTTTTTCTTAAATAATTTGATTTATTTGTTTTCTACTGTGTATCAACATTTTGCAGGTTACTTAAAGCCAGAAAATATTTTTAGATTGTAGGAATTTTTTTTATTTTTATTTATTTATTTTTTCAGACAATAATGATTTAGTGATACAAGTCTTAATAATTAATGGGGGAAGAACAGGTAGGTTCATACCTTTCCCAAGGGTATTTGCATGTAAGTGAATATAATGAACCCAACTGGAATTGGAACTCAGCTCTCTGATTAAAATTACAATTTTTAAATTGTAAGATTTTTTTTTTCTTTTGAAATAATAATGGTTTAGTGATACAAATTTGACTAATTAACCTGTAGCGGGGGGAGAAGAGGTAGATTCATAACCTTTCCAAAGGGTATTTGGAACTTGGCTCTCCAATTAACAATTCTGAGCCATTATCCATTACATCACTGGCACATCCAAGCTTACAGTACCTGGTATTCACAAACTGTGATCCATCTAACCAGGCTTGATGTTGCTTAACTTTGCGGTTTATATGGGAACCAATGTTTCAATGTAGTTGTAAGACTCTCTTTTTCTTAAAGGAATGCAGACGGAAGGCTGTTTGCTGAAAGAAGAAATGTGGAAGAAATTGTTGGAAATTTTAAGTATTAATTTACAAGAAGAACTTAATGTACAAATGAAAAATATATCATCTAAATGACCTTCAAGGGCATAAATATCTTGGAATCGACGCCAACATCCAAACTTGCATTGGACTAGAAAAGAAGCATTCCAAAAGCTAAGTAAGGTACTAAGAAATGGAAAAACAAAATTGTGCTGGATTGCTATGTTATATCCATCCTCTTATATGGTAGTGAATGTTGAACAATTTCCCCATGGATTAGGAAAAAACTAGAATCAACAGAACTGGTTCTACAGAAGTATATTGAAAATTCCATGGGCTAAGTGAGGAAGCAACAAGAAAATGGCAACAAAGAGAATCAGAATTGGGAAGATGATACAATGTGGATGATGCTATTATATTTGTATTATCAACCTTGTCAATTGTTTTTAATGAAACTTCCATAAAAGAGGGATTGCTGCCCAAATATGCATTTATTATCTTTATTTTCTTAATTCATTTCCTCTCTCGTAAACTATGAGTTGAATAATAGGACTTGTTAATGCAATATTCACTTGCAAAAAATAAAATAAAATTCTTACAATCTAAAATGTTTCAGTTTTAAATAACCCACAAAGCTGTAAAAAAAAAAAAAATCAATCAACATATATTTTTTTTTTCATCTGGCTTTGTAAACTTTGTCGGAGATCCTAAAAATTAGTCTTTTCTGCCTTTATTCAGAGCTTGAGATAATGAGTCATTTTGACTGTACTGTAAGCTAATAATCTTAGTTAAGGAAGTACTGGCTCACTAATGTTTGATTTCCACCAGTTTTTGGGGAGTAACTGTGACCTCATTCTTAAATTACCATTTCCTATCAGGATGTACGACAAATTTATGCTTCATTTAAACTCTTTTATTTCAGCTGCTTTTTTTGTTCAACATAGTTCTCTGAAACTGTTTCATTTTTGTCCAAAATAAAATATAGCAGGAATTTGAACATCAAATTTTAATAAAACATAAATGATTGTGTATTTTCAACAAAATCTGATTATTTTAACATATATCTATCTAGCTGATTGTATTTTTTAATTGGCATTTATCTTAAAATATTTCCTTACTGGAATACCCCAGTCTGAGTGAGCAATTGAACAGACCTCAATAAAATCTTTGATTGTTGAATTTCCAAATTTTGATCTCTGTTTATTCTTTGTTAGCATCATTGTTTATCCACTTTGAATTGGATTAGTGTAACTAATTAAAGAAGTACAAACAATGCTTATTATAGATGATTATTATTATTATTTTTTTTTTAACTATTTGAAGTCCCCATAGGTTAAGACTTGGATTGAAGCTGCTTATAATGAAAGTAGAACAAATGTCATGTTGAACTAGGAAGACTCAGAGTGAAGTTAGTCAGAATTGATACGTCTGTGTGTTTAATGTTTATCTATCTATCTATCTATCTATCTATCTATATCTATATATATATATATATATATATATATATATATATATATATATATACACACACACACACATGAAGAAATATAGTCTTAAGGTGTGCTATATTTATGGGATAAAGTGCTCAATATCAGAGATAGAGTGTGTGCAAATATAAAAGTGAACATTGAAGTCAACACTTAGAGGTGACAGTCTGTTTCATGTTAGACGCAATTGTCAGGCTATGAGTGCTGTTACTTTTCTCGGCTAATAGACTTACCTTCAATGTTCACTTATTTGAGGATGCACGGTGGATAGTGGCTCGGATTGAAACGGAAAGTCGAGTTTGAATTCCAGTTGAATCCATTGCATTCACTTATGTGCTAATACCCTTGGAAAAGGTATTAATCCTCCTCTTCTCCCTCCAGCTATGGGTAAATAGCAGGATAGACTGGGTTCTATGGCCTTGGATGGCAACTGGTCTAAGAGAAGCACAACTCTGGATTCAAAACCTGCAAAGGTTTGTTTGGGGACCTTGTGGCAAGTAGTGCACCAGGTCTCTGTATTCAGTCCTTCAAAAAGTGTGGTTGGTTCTGCACAAGCCTTCACCACTATAATCAAATCAGATGTGCTGTTTTCTGGGTTGTCAGTTCCTACGAACTGAGCTGCTTGACCCTCATACATCGACATATATTGCTCATGGTGATATTTGAACCTGGGTCCTATGTACCCATTATATAGTAATCACTTAGCTGATTGATATTACCTTTAGCATCCCGACTCTAAAGTGTTGTGTAGACGTACTCGTTCGTTCACTTGTCAGCGGGTATCAGCCATTGATTGCTTATACATCTTGATTTCTCTTTTTTATATACACTTATTGGTGCAAGTTTTTTGTTGTTGTTGTGTGTGTGTATGTGTATATGCCCATTTGTGCGTTTGAGAACTTTTTTTTTTTTTTTTTAAGGGCTGATCAAAAAGTATTGGCATTGGTGCTATAAAAAGAGAATTACAGCACATATCAGTTCGGCATTTAATCTCCTTTAGTCCCCTTCTGAAACAACACAACTTTATCCAGTGTAGTTTTGATGGAAGCATTCCTGAAACTGCTTTTTG
Organism: Acanthosepion esculentum; assembly: GCA_964036315.1. Taxonomy (NCBI): domain Eukaryota; kingdom Metazoa; phylum Mollusca; class Cephalopoda; order Sepiida; family Sepiidae; genus Acanthosepion; species Acanthosepion esculentum. Next base: position 13,423,616 of record OZ038497.1, read on the forward strand.
GGGATAACAAGCAGCTGTCATGTTGCATTCTCCTGCATTTCCTTTCCTTCGCAATTTTTAGGTAAATGTCACAAGGGGTGGGATCCGAGAAATGTGGTAGTTGTTGGATCTGGGGAATATTATACTTCACCAAAATTACTACACATGCCATAGTCACTGATGGAACTTCTGTGGTGTGGTGAAACAACCACACTCGACACACTTTCCTTCCATGCATTGCTATAAACAATGGAAGTTAGTAAGAACGGTATAACTTAGTGTGCATGCATGACAGAGTTTATGGTCAATCTGTGCCAAATGGCTTCACTCTTTATAACTCTGTTAACATAGAAGCAGTCCTGATATTTTTAATACTTTTATATATATATATATATATATATATATATATATATATATATATATATATATATATATATATATATATATATATATATTACAAAGAGTTAATCATACCTTGAATCAATTAGCAATATTAATGCAATTATTAGCGAAATCCCTTCACTAGTAGACATAATTATAAAAGGGATTTCGCCAATAATTGCATTAATATTGCTAATTGATTCAAGGTATGATTAACTCTTTGTAATATAAAATTATATGCTGCCTATTTTATTATGTTATATATATATATACACACAGGGTGCGATGGATAACTTGTCATCTAAATTAAGAAAAAATAAAAAATAACATTGACATTTCATTTTAACAGATATATTTATCAAAATTATGCAAAAAAATCTTGAAATGCTAAAAAGTAAATTTATTCAATAAAATCACCACTGGGTTGAACCACAGCTGCCAGATGACTTTGGAATCATCTTTAACTCTTCTGGATGGCCCTCTTGTTCAAGTTGGTGAATTCTGACATAATCCTTGCCTTTGGTTAATTTTTGGTGTTACAAGGAGTTTTGCTGGTCTCTTGCTCAACTCACTCCAAACATAATCAAGGGGGTTTCATTCTGGGCAGTTAGGTCATAAGATGTAAGGGGTAATGTAGTCACAGAAATTGTCCGACAGCCATAACTGGGTTGTCTTGTTTGTGTGATATTGTACAGAACCATGTTGCCAGACATAGGGTCTTCCAGCAGTCACCCTCCTGACCCAAGGCAGCACTACCTCCTCAAGACACTTGATGTAGGCTTCTGTTTGGAGTCTGGGGCCTTGTGGGAAGATGAATGGAGGCATAACATTGCCATCAATAGAGATCACTTCAAACACCTTCGTGATCACCATTAGACTCATTCGACTCTTTCTGAATCCTCTGCACTGTCCTAACGTGCTTTTACCGATTTTGCCACAGAGGAGTGTTCGGTTAGCAAGGTCGATTTTAGCAAGGAAGATTGTAGTTTAAGAACAGTAAAATCGACCTTGCTATAAACAGAGTTTTTACTTAAATATTTGTATCTATAAAAAAAGAATGTATAAACATAAAAATGTCTTAAAATAATTGTCGTACTTCGTCCATTTCATAATGTGTGACGCCATTTGTTTACATTTGGATACGCTTTGAGCAGATATGAATGTACGTGGGAGATTCATGGAAGATTGTAGATTAAAAGCAGTATAATCGACCTTGCTAACCGAACGCTCCTCTGTGGCGGAATCAGTAAAAGCACATCAGGCTATTTGACGGTTCCGTATAAGATACAGGTTCAATTCCTGTCGGAGGACATTCAGACTGGAAAATGTTGTTAATACTGTTTATTATAAACGGAGCATTTACTTAAATATTTGTTTATATAAAAAAAAAATGTATAAACATAAAAATGTTTTTAAAAAAATAATTGTCGGACTTTGTCCATTTCATTATATATATATATATATATATATATATATATATATATATATATATATTAAATGTTATTTTAGTAGATACTTGTATTTGAGTAAATGCTCTGTTTATTTATTAAACAATATTGATTTTTGTCTACCAGCTTGAGATTTGAGAAATCTTTTGAGAAATATGTATTATATAATAGTCTGTAAGTATTTACTTTTAATACTGTCTTCAGAGTTAGTCTGATCGGTTTGATATGGTCAAATTGGCAACTAATCATAAAAAATGACCGTGAACAATCTGTTATGATTGTTCTGATGAAGTTTCCTTTATGGTATCTCAACTTTATGATTTTAAACACAGTCGTAGAATGATGGCAAGATCTCACCATTTTACATTTGAAATAGCATAGAACTTACAGTTATATCTAGCCAACAGCTTCTTTTTCTTTCTCACACATGGAACTCTCTTCCAGCTTCTTGCTTTTCATTCAAGTTTGATCTTCAATAATTTAAATTCAATGTCAATAGTTAACTTCTTAATTCCTGTACTTTTATTGTTCCCACTCCTTAATATTTTTTCTTTTTTTTTTTATATTCTTTCACATGCAGTAACCCCTTGCATCTTAGTGGCTTTATTGCCTTGCTTGGGGTGAAAAAAAAAATTTGTATTCTGCGTTTTGCCGACAGAGTAGAATATAAAATTTAACTACATTTGAAATCTCAATGCTGCTAAATGTTGACTTTTCAGTTGTCAAAATTATCGCAGTTTATTTTAAAATATAGCCTAAAATGTTACAGGTAGCAAAACTGAAAATTTATTAATGTTGGTCTTTCAAAAGTAGCCGAATGTGTGAACTCTGGTAAGGTTGAAAGTTTAATCTTGGACCTAATTTTGTATTGTTAAATAATAAAGATAATTATTTCCGTTGTGATTGTATCATAAATGCACCAGTAGTCAGTCATTTAGTAACAATCTAGTCGGTATGTTTTTGAGGAGTGTTGAATACATTCTGAACATTTTAGGTAGATATTTATAAGCTGATTTTCATCCTTAATAGATTAACTTAAAATGTTTTATGACTAACCGGTAAAAGTGGTTGAGTGAACACCCTGGTCCAGAAAAAAAAATTAATTTTCTGATAACTTCATATAGCCTATTTGATGAAAGTCACCTTAGTAGTCAACCTTGGCATGGACTTGTTTTATTTCCTTTTAACATGTTGTCCCATAATTAGAGTATAGGATCACTGCCTATTAGGTGTGAAATTTTACTGTGGGTGATTTAAAAAAAAAAAAAAAAAATGATTTGAAACATTAGCAAAAATATGCATCCATTAAATAACCCTGTATCTCTAAAACCTTCAATATTAAAATGAGGAATATAAAATTATCTTTTTCATTTTTCTTTTTTTTCTTTTTCATTTTTCTTTTTTTTCTTTTTGTTTTTTCTTTTCCTTTTTGTTTTTTCCCTTTTTGTTTTTTTCCTTTTTGTTTTTTTCCTTTTTGTTTTTTTCCTTTTTGTTTTTTTTCTTTTTGTTTTTTTCCTTTCTTTTTTTCTTTTCCTTTTTTCTTTTCCTTTTTCCTTTTTTCTTTTCCTTTTTGTTTTTTTCTTTTCCTTTTTGTTTTTCCTTTTCAATTTTTTCCTTTTCATTTTTAATTTTGTTTTCATCTTTTTCTTTGTCTTTGTCTTTTCTTTATTTTTTACTCTTTTCTTCTCTTGTGATGGTGGCCCACTCACTCAGTAGAGCACCAAGGAGGCTTGACAGTGATTCAGAAAGAGAATTAAATTTAACAATGCCTAGTTTTATGGTTTAAAATTGGTGAAAAATGATGTGAGAGAAGGCTTAGATGCATATAATGATTATATATATATATATATATATATATATATATATATTTTATATGCACAGTACTTAGAGGAAAGTGCTCAATATCAGTTAACATAATAACTGCTAATAAATTGTATGGATATGAGTTTGTGACCCTGGGTTTCATGCTTTTGCAATCATCAAACAATTGTCTAATGATCGCAAAACCGTGAAACCCAGGGTCACAAACTCATATCCATACAATTTGTGTGTGTGTGTGTGTGTGTGTTTATTTTTAATGCTATGTTCCTTCAGGACATAGGTAATCATGACTTGCCACAAGTTCCTTTTCTTTAGCATTTGTGAATTGCTATAACTTTAGAAATTTAGTGCAGTATTTTTTTTTTTGCTTTCTCTGCAGTTTTTAATTGTCCTTTTCCTAGATTAGCTACCACCCAAAACTCTGTCTACTCTGCTATTTAATCCATAGCTGGAGAAAGAAGAGATGGATTCAGTCCTTTCTTAAAAGCCGGTTCTCAACTAGGTATTTATACTAAGGGCACAATTATTTACTCCTGTCTTAATAGTAAGTATAATAGGTCCAACAAAGTAAAACAGGCAGTTTCTCTTGAAAGCAACCTCCAGTCAGTTGTTAAGTGGGGCAGGAAATAGCTTGTTAATTTTAACACCTCCAAAATGAAACTGTTATCATTTAAGCATCATAGAGAACCCTCACCATGGCTAATGCTAACTTCCAGGAGAGCAACTCATTGTGACTTCTTCATTTCACATTTTCTACTGACGTGGAGTGGTTATATTGAATCAATTGTGAGGTCTGCTGCTAAGAATGTCAGTTCACTGTATTGTGCCAGACAATGTTTCTCATCAGAATCTATCTTGCACATTTATAAATGTACCATGTGTTCAGGTATTGAATATTGCTGCCATATCTTGTCTCGTGCTCTGGCTATATATCTAAAAAATCTTGACAAAATCCAAAGAAGGATCTGTAATGTGATCAGCCCTGGCCAGACATCTTGATTCCAGCCGTTTTCCCACCATCGTGATTTGGCTTCCCTCTGTCTTTTCTATAAATATTTTCACAGTAGTTGTTCTAATGAGCTCTTCTCTTTGATATCTCGACCACATGAATTTAGGCATAGTACCAAACTAGCAACTAGATTTTTTTTTTACTGTTGAAATACTTACATGTAACTAAGTTCTATTCTAATAGTGTCTTTGCACACATTTCTCACCTATAAAGGTTTTTTTCCTGTTTTTTTACTACAATCTTCAAAAATTTAAATGCAACGTCAACTGCCATTTTTCTATCTTCTGGAATCCTGTTTCTTTTATTGTTCTTTCTCACTAAAGTCTTCTCATTCTCTTTCATTCACAGTAACTCCTTGTGTCATTATAGGCTTGCTTGAGGTGAAATAATTAAAAAAACAAACAAAAAATACAAACTCGGATGGAATTTGATCTTTGCTCACCAACTCTTATATGACTTGTCCACCCTTTTAATGATAATTATAATTAAATGTAGGAAAAGAATTAATTAAGAAAGTGAATTAGTTTTTAGAAATTAGATTAGCTAAGATATTCTTAAGGAATCAAAATTAAATATTAACTTGGGGGTAGTTCTGTATAACTGGATATGGCTCTGTAACTTACTGCCCCACTACACTTGCCAAGTGAAGCTAAATTGATGACAATAAATTACTTATTTGACTGACAAAAAAAATAAAAAATCATTAAAAACCCTTGATATTAAGTTGTTCATATAAAGACTATGTAGTTTGCTTATGTAAAGACATAGTTACCAGTGGCGTCATAGGAAGAATTATCTGAATTCATCAAATGATTAGCTGGCCGTATGCGTTCCTGAACAAAGGAGAACCATAACAGAACATAAATTAATGGTCAAATCATACCAATACATCATTGGTGACAAGCTGACATGTCGAGTTCCATATGTATATATGCAGATGTGCTGCAAATTTCAGCTTTTCAGACGGTGACCGAGAGGAGACATATAGGAAATGCAGACAAGATATGGAAAAGTAAATCATAGTAGTAAGCTGTGAATGAATAATTTACAAGATTACCACCTCAGCCTTTGAAAAGTGAAGGAAAAAGGAAGCTACATATGACTGTTGTTCTATTATACTCATAGTTTTGAATGAATAATTTTGAGTTGGGGCTCCTGTGTACCATTGATAAGCATTGGAATTGGGGGAGGGGAAAAGGAAGCTGCTAGTTTGAAACCCCTATGTGATCAACACTTTTGCTAAAATCTTGTTAATATAGTCTTATTTTGTCTTTGAAATTGTCCCAATACAATAATCAGTCTCTGGAACTAATCACCTTTAGTTTTATGTGACATTTTGTTAGCTTGGGTTTGCAGACATTTCAACCCTGAGTTTCTTATCTAAACCTATGTGAGTTGAGGAATCTTCTGTTCTGGATGTCATCAAATCAGTGACTGGGAGAACTGGTCATTGGTTTCCAGCTATAGAGGTATATTTTGTGCTGTGAACAAGGGTTCTTGACATGGAAGTTATTGCAAGAAGATACAGTGCACAGTGTTATATTTAGTGACTGGAAGAACAAACCTATCCATATTTATGTTTGCCCCCCTTTCTTTCTTTGTTTTTTTTATTCCTTTTTCTTTTTTGTTCCCTTTTCTTTTTATTTCTCTTTTTTTTTTTCTTTGCCTTATTCTTGTCTTTCCTTTTTCATTTTTTTCTGTTTTCAATCTCTCTCTCTCTTTTTTTCTTTTTTTTCTTTTTCTTTCTTTTTTTTTCTTTTTTTTTTCTTTTTTTTCTTTTTTTTTCTTTCATTTCTGCGTAACTATTCATCAAGAACAGATGTTCTTTTTCTGCCTTTGCGCCTGAGTCATATATTTTGTTAGAAAACATGAGACTACTAAATACTTTCATATCTACAGGATATATTTTTTCTTCAATACAACCCATAAACTATCTGTATGAAATTATTGATTATTTTTCATGTCAGGGAAAGAATATAGAGAATTAAACTCCCATGATTTAATCTATATATTTATTTACAAAGAGTTTGTGTTTGTTCAGTATGCATACTTATTGAAACTAGTTGAAGGTTTTAATATAAAAATGTTTTGTGCTAAAAAAGTGGGGCGTCATCTCCTTTCTGTTATGCAGAAATATAATTTATTGGAACAATTACCATTTGTAATCATCCCGTGTAAGACTTTAATTTCTCAGGCAAAGAATAATATGTGCATTGAAAAACTTCTAAAATATATTTTCTACTTATAATTGTGTATATTTCATTGGAAAATGGCAGACGGAATTTTTTTTTTTTCGCTTTTAGACTACTAATTTCTAATTTTTATCTAAATGACTTTTGGAATTTTAATGGTTCTTCTAAAAATTTTAAACAGTTTTTGTCATTTTCCACCAATCTTCAAATCTTCATTATTCTTGGCATTTGCTGACCTTCCTATTGGTTTTCTAAAGAGATATCCTCACTTGCATATTTTAGAAACCAAATTCTGTTTACTGTCAGCATTATTCCAGAAAGAGAAGTGTTTATCCTTCAATTTCACTTTCACAATACAAATATAAACCCTGAAAATGAGGAAAGGTTTCAGTTCTTACTAAAAATGTTTAAAAAAAAAAAAGAAGATAATGGAGCATAATATAATTTTATTAAATAATCAGCAAAAACTGTACCAGAAATCTTTCTTTAAAGTTGAGCCTGAGAGAATGGCAATGACAGAAAATTCTGTTGTATGCAGTTAAGAGTTTAAGTATGGTATTGTTTGAAAAGAAATGGTAACATTACCAAAGATGAAAGTAGAATCAGAAATGTGTTGAGAAACCTCATAAGATTAGTGCTTCAATTGACCTTTTATTAACATTAACTGTTAATTTCATTTTTAATTTAACTTTAAACATAGCTGAACAAATGAACAAAATATAGACTTGAATATCTTAATAGTACAATTCAAAAGAATCTTGCCTTTTCTATCTTTTTTTGTCTTTTAAATATTGTTACAAATTAAGTATGCAAATATAGAGAAATATACTTATGTAACAGAGAGGTTGACACACACACACACACACACACACACGCACGCACGCAAATATAACGTTTATTGATTGAAAATGGAAAACACGATCTTCCATGAAGTTACAAACTGTGTCAGCACTATTATAGGAAAGAATCTGGAACAATGATATATGAAACCTAAGAAGGCTAATGGATAAAGAGTGAATTTCAAATCAGGTTTGCGAAGATTTGTTTATAAACAAATGCAAAGGGCAGGAGGCGATGTTTAATTTGGGTCATTAAAAAAAAATAGATGAAAATAATGTTTTTGATAAAAACATATTGAAGTAAATTGGACCAGGGAGGTAAAATCAGTGTATGTTTACCGTTAGCGAAATCTAATCTAAACATAAGTTGTATCTGCTGAATTTGGTCATTGTAAAAACAATTGGAATGAACGAATTAATTTTATCCACCAAGAGATTTGAAATAGATCTGAGTAAACAACAGAAACTTTGCAAATACATGTGATTATGGCGACACTCATGTTAAGCATGTGAACAACCTGGCTTATAACCTTCGGTTGCTATATTAACTCGAGATTTTGCTAATAGGACAGTTGGGAGAGAATTCTCGAAGAGACGAAAGAGACTGTCGTCGAGAGAGTAGAGAGACTGTCGTTGCAGTGAATCGGTCCAGTGACGAGTCAGAGATAAGGACTTCAAAAAATATCATCGTTGTTGTAGCAGTCGCATTGAAAAGCCGCTGAAACTAACGTTTGTCATTTACGACAACAAACTGAAAAGCTACACTTCCACATAGGGCTGGAATTATGAGCCACATATCCTCCCAGGTCGATTTGGAACGAGTTAATCACACACGCACCTCTCTCTGTTGGAAAATTGGTAGAGGAGTAGTCCTCTTTTCTTATGTTAATTGCTTTTCTATCCTTTCTGTAATATTTTCAACTGTTGTTGTTTCCTTATATAAAAGACATCAACATTTTACCCATTGTTGTTCGGCTTCTGCAGATATTATTTCCTTTTTTTTTTCCACATTCTAATTTTCCTGCCGCCAACCCTCACAGCCATGCCTACATCCCCAATTGACCGTGAGCATATGGACAATACTCCCTGCCTACTGAATCTAAAATGTAACACAATGTGGCAGCAGGCGTAGCTTGGCCAGTGTCCGGTCGAACAATCTAAGGAGTCTTCAGGGAGTGTGCGGCTAGCTACCCCGAGTTCGTTCAGATGGACAGGAACTTCCTAGTTTTCACTTTCCAGTTTCTATATACTCCAAAAGCATCTACATGGCTTTGTGGGTGACAAAATATTTTCCACCCTACAACCTCTTTACCACAGACGAAATGTTGCAAGCTTTTTACTACTTTATCGCTATTTCCATGGAAAGTGTTCAGATGAACTACATTCCTTAGATCCACAAGTTTTAACCTTTGTGACTAATTGCACATTGTAGCAAACCACCTACATTCCATTTGTAGTCTACTGGTGAGAGATGTAAGTTCCACTCAGTTTCCCACAAACTATTACTTTATGAAACTAATGCCCAAGAACATGCTTTCCCGATCACTGCATTCTTAACCTGTTCAAGTCTAGGCTTAACCATTATCTCCCCACATATCCTAATAAACTGTGCCTCTACATTAAGTGGCTTTTGAGCCTTGTACATGGTAAACAGTATTTAAATTAGTTAATTCAATATCTCTAGCTACAATACATCATTTTGCAGACTTAGAGGTTACAGACAGGCATACAAAATGTGACTTTTAGTATTATATATACATCGCACCACTTTGAGAATTAACATTAATGGCTCCCAATGGTATTAGAATTAAGCATAATAGAATTTTCATCTTGTAAGGTGTGAATGAGCATTGGTAAATGTACAATTCCTGAGAGTCACCTCATGCAGAGTTGCTAACCACAACTGGCAAGTCATAATATACTCTTTTTTACCAAATATAAATGTCATCGGAAACAGTCTTGACAGTTTTCAATTTGTAAAATAAGCATGTTGATTCAAATAAACGTTCTGCCAGGAATTTTTATAGTTTTCATAAACATGGTACAAAATAATTGTGCCGCAGAGAAAATTATTTGAAAGATAATAAGTGTTCTGTACTGAAGAAGAATGGTGTCGGGGGTGGGGGAGTATAATTGTACCGGTACTCGTATTTGGTACACAAGACTACACTTTGATCTTAAGACTAAAGAATTAAATTATGGTCTAGGGAATGAAATAAGATCCTAAGTTGAAAAATGCTTACCCAATATTCAGACGATACCCATTATACCACGATGCACATCCTTATTTCTTTCAATAAAAGTGAAAAGTTTTTTGGTTTTAATTTTTGTTTTTTTATATCTGCTTTATACTGTCACTTCTTTTGATAATTTATCTGCTTGTGAAACATTAAGGCACTTTTTGTAATTATCTATGCCTATTTCGTTTTCTTTTATGAAAAACCAGCCTGTGAGCAAACGGCTGTTGTTACTTCTGTGGTATCACTCTGACTAATCCTTGGATTATATTATTAGTTGGATTATTTTAATGTCATTTATCTGAATTGCTCTATGGTTCTTTTTTTAACTGACATTTAAAATGAAGTGCTAAAAATAAGTGACAGCTACTAAATAACGTGTGGGTCATTCTACGTCAAAACACCAGCAAAATGTTGAAACCGACACCTAATTACTTGAAATTTGGCACAAATGTTCCCCTTCATGAGTTAGGAAAGTGTGACAAATTATTTTGTCCTAGACTTTACCGTTCCAATTTTAAGGGGGGGGAGTATAATTTTCCTATTTTGCCTTTAAATTAAGGCCGCGCAACGTCACCGAATTTCAGTGTTTTTTTTTTTAAATTAAAGAAAAATACTTCCATACCTTCAATATTTCTGAAATTTGGTATGTAGGGCAAATAAGAAGTGTAGAATCCAAATATTTAACTATTTCAAGCCTACACTTGACAGAAAATTTTATTTTACTCACCCAATTACATGACCCCAAAATCAACAACTTTTCACCTATGTAGCTTATAGTCAGTCTATCGAAAATACCTCCTCTTCAATTTTCATAATATTTTTTGCCTAACATCTACAATGTCTGCTCAAGTTCACCGAAAAAATTTTTGTGAGGGTTTTAAGTCTACTTTAGAAGATATGACCCTGCCAAGTTTAGAGTTTTTTCTTACGTATGTGCAGGATTTCCGAGAAAGATTATTATTAAAGACAATCATCCTAATGCTCTATGACCTCTAAAATGTTGATACTGTGCTAAGTAACTTCTTAAACTATTCAATAAGATTGTTTTTATTAATTAAAAAAAATATTATTGAAATATATTTTGCAGATATTACTTTTTGTACAGATAGACTGTCTTTAAAAAGCGGTAAACATTGATAATCAACAGTGCATAGAAAATTTGTAAATGGCACTTAACAAATGAAGTTAAAAGAAATTCTTTCTGTGTTTCTTTTAATTTTATTTTGGTAAATTATTTTCATGAAAAAAAAAAATTTTTTTTCATTGCCATTTTCATCTTATCTGTATGGATGTTTCTCCACCCTCACTGATTTTGCTTGTTGTGTGTATAGTATTTACACATTAACTACCTTTGCTGTAAAATTTTGGATAATAATTTGCTGACTACCTAATGACAGTGTGAAAATGTATGAAACTTATAGTTGTGGCCAGACACTGTACAACACGGTTTTATTTAGAAGTATGCACATAAACACCTGCATATGCACACACAATGAAAAAAGAAAAAAAATCATCAACTTTACACCTATAAAAAGTGCATAAATGATTATTTTTTAATTTAATATAAATATAATGAAAAGAAGAAAATAAGCAGTCAATTCCTGGTACCTCTTGACAAGTGGACAGAGTAATTACTAAAAGGTCTGTCTGTGAAACTCTTGGAGTCTGGTCGCTGAATATAACATCAATCAGCTAAGTGACAAATTTCATATTTGTATTAATCATACACACACACACACACACATACATACATACATATATATATATATATATATATATATATATATATATATATATATATATATATATATATATATATATATATATATATCTTGTTACTATAAATGTTATATTTAGTGGTTACACATGTTTGAGTGTACATACCTGTTTATTTAAATAGTGAAATTAATGTATACTAGTTAAGAGATGAAAAGAAAAAAAAGTCTTAAAGAAAATGTACCTTGCAACAGAAATTGATCCTACATTCCCTTTTTAATTTGGGAAACCACTTTCTAACCAAGCATGCTTTATCATTATGAGTAGCCATTATGGCAAAGTATTTATGTTACTCAAGGATATATATCAAATCTGTTGAGTCAGTTTGCAATTCCGTCATGTCCCCAAGATTTCAGGACCAAGGCAGAATTTTAAAGTTTAACAGCCTTTATCAGCTTTCTCTCTCATAATTGGAATCAATTATGAAGTCTGCCAGGAGATCCAGGTTCAGGAACTTTCTGATATCACCTTGCATAATCTGTTTGTTTTCTTTCTTGCAAACTCATTTTTCTCACTATTTACATTATTCCGTCTATTGTCCTAATCTTTGTCGCCATATTTATTATTACAACGTTTCGACAGTTGTACGCTACAGCCTTCTTCAGGTGGTTGGAATGTCGAACTGAACCCTTTATTTCGCTCACTGGGGTAGACTGTTCTAGTTCCATGAGTAAGACCCCCCCCCCCACAGAGGAGAACATGACTAAAGACTGTGTGTACACCATCCCGTGCAGCTTCGGAAAGGAATATAATGGTAAGGCTTCAAGAACACCAGAAAGCTGTAACACGAGAAGTGGAAAAATCAGGCATGGCTGACCACATATGGAGGGAAAAGGGAGATCACCACCCTCTGTGGGATCAGGTTGAGATCATAGACAAATTGGAAAATTCGTAAACTTAAGGAATCAGCACATATGCTAGGCCACAAAAATCTCCTGAGCCGACCAAGCATAGAAATGAATACAATATAGGAACCAGTAATAAGGAGTGCCAGAGAAAAGCGATCATAACAAAAAATTGCAATATGAGCTCTGGTAAAAACATGCAATGATAACAGCAAAAATTGCAATATGAGCACTAGTAAAAAATGGTAGCTGAAGACATTAGGTTTATAATACCCAGAAATTCATACACAGATGTCTTCAAGGACACATGGCACAGTGGATAAAAGTGTTAGTTAGATCCAGTGACAAGACCCAAAGAGTGTGAGTTCAATACCCAGTTAAGGCAGTGGAGAACTTGCAGAGGGGAATTAACAGGAGATAACTGATAACTGACATCCATTAAACATGGCATGTGGAACTAGAACAGTCTACCCCAGTGAGTTAAATAAAGGGTTCAGTTCAACATTCCACCTGAAGAAGGCCGGAGCGTACAACATTCGAAACATTGTAATAATAAATATGGCGACAAAGATGAGGACAATAGTTCGAATAATGTAAATAATGTACATAATACCTCATCTCAGAAATATAGACAGATCATTTTTCTCATTCGTCATTTTTATTTCAGTTCCTTTAAAGATATTTTGTGCTTGTTATACAGGGAGCGATGAGTAAATTGTCGCCATTTTATATTTTTAATTTTGCACATGCATGTTGTTTGTTTTTAATTTTGTCAACTGCAAAGTATAGTAGGGTCAGTTGGGCAGTCTTTAAGAAAAAGATCATGATAATGCAATTCACCAGAAATTTGGAAACGGCGTCTTGTACTGCTTGGCATTCATACCAGAAGTTCCATTATGAACATTTCAGACTGAGTTTAATGGTGATTACTGGGTATGGCAGCTTAGAAAATTCAATCTTATTGTTCTGATAAGAAAAGAACTCCCGAATTTGTTTGTGAGGGTCTGTTGTATAGCCTCCTCGTTCTGGGGAGGTCTTACGTAACAGTGTTGATTTGATCATAAGTTACATTTTTCTCTCTCGGCTGGTGATTGCTCGTCATTATGGTGCAGAGATAAAAGAGCTTCAATACAGGGAATTTTAACTTAGCTATTTTATTAACGTTGACGTATACGTTTCTACCTCCACTGGGGACATGTTTCCAGACACAAAAACCCCCATTGCTCAACAGTTAAGACTCGACTCCTTGAAAAACCTTTCTATAAATCTATCATTTCCATGCTCATTTGGCCAGGCAAAATCAACTTCCTTATTTTGTCTTGTATCTGACCCCTAAGGTCAACCTGAGGCAGTCAAAGCAGATATACACTTCCCCCTAAAAATAAGTCTGCTATTATTTAACAGGTCTCAGATTCAACACAGAGGCCTACATCAAGTACCTTGAGGAGGTAGTGTTGGCCCGGGTCAAGAGGAGGCTGCTAGAAGACACAAGCAGGAGAACCCAGTCATAGCTGTCAGACAATTTCTGCAACCAGATCACTCCTTACATTTGGCCACCTAACTCCCCAGACTATAACTCCCTTGATTATTATGTGTGGGACGCAGTTGAGTGAGAGACCAACAAAACTCCTTGTAACACCAAAGATGAACTGAAGGCAAAGATTATGGCTGCATGCACTAACTGGAAACTGTCCAGAAGAGTTGCAAGATATGATGAAGCTGTCTCGAGGACGTGGTTGAAGCCAATCGCGATTTTATTAAATAAATTTTCTCTTTAGTATTTCAAGATATTTTTTGTGTAATTTTGGTAAATATATCTGTTAAAATGAGATGTCGGTGTTATCTTCATTTTTGAGTCATTTAGATGACAATTTATCCATCGCACCCTGTATGTCCTGTATATATGTACACAAACACAAAACACATAAGTATGTATCTATGTAAGTACAGTGTAACCCGGATATAAGAGAGATTTTCTCTGGTCCCAAATTAGAGCCTGTGTTAATGTATATATAATAGACCAAACCCGGATATAAGAGAAACCCGGATATAAGATAGATTTTCTCTGGTCCCAAATTAGAGCCTGTGTTAATGTATATATAATAGACCAAACCCGGATATAAGAGATTTTCTCTGGTCCCAAATTAGAGCCTGTGTTAATGTATATATAATAGACCAAACCCGGATATAAGAGACTTCTTCTCCGGTCCTGACAACTCTCTTATATCCGGGTTACACTGTATTGTTAATGTTACAAGTATTGACTATTAATTACTGGTTGACTTTCTGGGGATGTGGAGTTACGATTATTTACACTATTTACATATAGACTATAGTCCCCCTCTTGGCTGTGTTTCCCTCTGGCTTTCTTCAGATGTATATTGATCTGGGTAACCTACAGGGAATTCTGAACTGACCCCTTTATTTAATCTACGAGATTAGACTAGGTACCTCCACTGAATTTTCAATACCATGGTTTAACCCTTTGAGTCCTGACCACTGCTTTACTGTTGGATAAACACTTGTAACTATTTTTATATCTACCATGAAACATTACATACCAATTATATACAATAGTCCACTTGTAAATAGTGTAAATATTGACTGTTTTTAAAATCGGCTTTCAAAATTCTGATCTCCCTGTGCTCAAAAACCAATTGGAGTAACTGGAGAGACAGTGTCATCTCTGTGACCAAACAGCTTCATTTATCTGTGTCCCAGTCCAGAAAATATGTGATTTTTAATCATTTCACCCAAAGCAAGGCAATAAACTCACTAAGATGCAAAGGGTGACAGAGTGTTAGAGAATATGGGGAAAAAAAATTAAGCAGAGAGAACAATAAAAGAACTGGAATTAAGAAGACAGAAGATAATGATTGTGATTGCATTTAAATTTTGAAGATCAAAGTTGACCAGAAAGCAAGATGCTGGAAGAGATTTCCACAGGTGAGAAGTGCAAGAGATGAAGAAATTTAGCATAAAACTTATAGTTAAATCTAGCCATTTCAACTTTAAAATGTTGAGACCTAGTTGCCAATCTCGTACTGCACTTAAATTCATAAAGTCTAGATACCAAAGAGGAAAGCTCGTCATAACAACTAACATGAAAATATTTATAAAGAACAATGAAGCAATGTTATGGCAGTGGGAAAGTGACTGAAATTGAGATGCCAGGTCAGGACCATAAACATTGCAGATTATTCTTTGTATTTTATCAACAATTCTCTAAATATTTTGCAGAAACACCAGACCAGATGTGATATATATTTTTAAGTTAATAACCAATACTGTAGCCTTTTATAAATAAAGATTGAGGCCTTTGATTGGATTTTCAGCCACTAAGATTTCCCTGTGACTGCTTACAAATAGATTGGTATTTACCTTAAGGCTTATAAAAAGCAAAGAAAAAAAACCCTTTTTCTAGGTAACAAAAACATCCAGTGATAAAAAAAAGAATAAAGATACATCTTTGATAGACAGTCAACAAGTGTTTTTTTTTTTTTTGTAACTCCAACCTGTATTGAAATAGTTATGACTAAACATTCCAAAGTTTAAAAAACACGTGAGGGGAAAAAAAACAAAAAAACGTACATTCCAATTTAAAAAATAAAATCTGATCTTCACACAGACAAAAACACTAAACCTTATAATGTGGGTAGGTGGCCATTGTCGTGAGATAATAATTTCTTTTCACTCAGTCTGTTCATTGCTTTTGAGCAAAATTCATTCAGGAAGAGTAGAGGATTGAAAACTGTGAGGTTTATACAAAGTGAAGCTTGTCAACTAGCCACTGTTTTAAGATTAAAAAAAGAAAAAAAAAGAAGTTCTTTATTTCATACCGGAACATTTGTAAACTGCATATAAACTTGGTATAAATAGAGGTATATGGTCGCAACTGTTGTAAGTTTAATCTTCAAGAGGTATACTCCCTTGTACCAGACTTAGCTGAACTTAGTAAATACCTATAAAATTCATTTTTGGGGATGTGTCGATGGTGTAATGGATAGCGTCTCAGAAAGAGAAATCAGAGCTGAGTTCAAATTCCAGTCAAGTTTGTTAAATTCACTTGCACACAAATACCCAGAAGAAAGGTATGAACCCATTTCTCCCCTTCCCATTTATGGGGTAAATATTAGGATTTGTATCTATAAAAAATCATTTATTCCCCCTAAAAAAAAAAAAAAAACTTAATGCAATATTTACATTATCTTTACTATCTTTAGGCTTTAAATAACCCACAAAGGGTTAAGACATAAAAAATGAATTGATCAATCTCATCTCTTTCTTTGCATTATTTATCTCAGGGATGATCCTGAGATTTATTGTCTTACTCTTTGGGTTGGATAACTCAATCATTTGGCAAAAATAATTTAAGCAATGATGATTTAAGAAAATTTGTTAATCTGCTATGATAAAAATACCAACTACATAAATCACTTTTGTTTCTGCTTGTATAAATGGATAGTAGAACATAAACAGATACTAAGGGGAAAAACATTGATTAGTGCTACAAGAGATAGGAAGTTATGGAGAGCCATGATCACCCGCATCCTGAAGAGATATAGCATATAGAATAAGATTGGTAATCACCATAGTAATGTAAGTTACATTTGGTGATTATATTACTTATAAGTAACAGATGGTCATTAAAAAACCATATTGTGTAATTGAATCTCCAGTTGAATATTGTTTTTCTTCTATCATTCCCCTTATCAGATAACAACTGAATTGACCAGCTAAAGTTGACCTGATAAAGTGATTGATCTATAAATAGCAACATTGAGCTGAGTTTGCTTTAAACTGTTAAGTGGGCTTTTGAATCTTTGCATACTTGTACAACCTGCAATACCCACAGGGTAGATTGATAGTGTTCTACAAATCAGTCCCTTTCCTGCTACTGTAGTATTGCTTTCCTCTGTCTTTTCTATAAATATGTTCATGGCAATTTGCATACTTGTACAACCTGCAATACCCACAGGGTAGATTGATAGTGTTCTACAAATCAGTCCCTTTCCTGCCACTGTAGTATTGCTTTCCTCTGTCTTTTCTATAAATATGTTCATGGCAATTGTTCTGGTACTCATCAGCATCTTTTATTTTTGTGGGTGGTTTTATTTTATTTAGTTTCTTGTAAATATGTATTAAAATACATTGTAAATGCACGTTGGGGTTAGATTTTTTTTTTAAATTGTCTTTTTTTTTTCTTTTTAATTCATAAATTTATAAACATTTACTAAATTATAAAAATATGTAAACCAATGAAATCTTTATTTATTTTATAAAGTTTGAATGGATTGGCAATTCACTCATTCCAAAGAAGACAATTCGTTGAAAATTTTGTAGGTTTTTATAAATTTTTGAATAAAGATTTCTTTACAAATTTATTTCTTTATAAAATAATAAATAATCAATCTTTATAAAATGGTAAGTCATTGTGTTTACTTAGGGAAGGTTACTGAATAGAAGAATCACATGAAGGTTGGTAATGAACGATAATACTGAGTATACGAACAACACATATAAGATTCACCAGCTGCACATAGAAGAAGTAGTCAAGTGAAGTCCACAATGAGTCTCCAACTGTAGACCAACATAAAGTATTTACTACTGTATTTATGTGAATGGGGACATACTCATTATCATCTGTAGGTATGCAACAACAGTAATAAATATCACATTTTACTTTGTTCACATATTTTTATAATCTTGTAAATAAACATTGCAGGGGAGGTCTCAGTAGTTTAAAGGAATTAGTGATGTCAACAGAAAAACTACCCTTTCAACAAACCATTTTTTGCAGGTATGAAAGTTAAACATTATCAAAAAACCCTCCATAAAAAAAAATTTGAAGTTGAAATGATTGATTTTATAAATGTCTTACCCTGTTACTTTATAATTGACAATCTTAATAGAAATTAGATGTAATTCTTAAACTTCATTGGAATTTGTGTTGTCTTTTCAATCTCAACAGCTTGTCTTATGTCATGGCGTTGTTTGAGGTAGCTGG
Organism: Acanthosepion esculentum; assembly: GCA_964036315.1. Classification (NCBI taxonomy): domain Eukaryota; kingdom Metazoa; phylum Mollusca; class Cephalopoda; order Sepiida; family Sepiidae; genus Acanthosepion; species Acanthosepion esculentum. The sequence continues at coordinate 13,442,153 of OZ038497.1, forward strand.
CTTCTTGTTGGGTGGTTTGTCCCATGTGTGGGGATTGCTAGCGTAGCTGGCTTCTTGTTAATTGGCTTGTCTCGTGAATGGGGTTGTTAGTGTGTTCTGATCACTTGGGCTGTCAGATTCCGTGGATTCAATTCGCTAGCAACAGATGTTATTTGGAAGTGCCCATCTCCTTTCCAAAGATTTTTGACAAGTTTCATAGTAACAAGGAAGAACTCGGCAGATAATTATAATAGATTTTAAATCTTTTTTTTATTTTTATTTTTTTTATACTAAAGTTCAATCAATACGAGGCTTGAGAGCCATTCAAGGTAGAGAGTTACTGAATGTGGTGTGTGGTATGAATTTAAGAGGAAATGTTAGGAAAAAGTGAAGATTATGAAGATCAGGCGGACAAATAACAATTGACACTTGACCCTTGAAGTGGTGATCTGGTGATCAGTAATTTGTCTATACCTTCACACATTCTATTCTATTCTGTGTTTAACAATACGAATGACAACAATGCACTACACTGTAATGTTGCAGGATTAGCTCAAGTGCTCAATCAGTTCAAGGTTTCATCTGTAATGTCAACATTATGAACTTTGTTTTAAATTGCCTTTTCCTCTAGTAAGTTGTTTTATATTAATGTTATTTATAACACACTATAAAAGCATTCTGCACCCCCACTTGGGCACTGGCAATTATGCCCATCCACTATACTGTGGTTCTCAAATCTACTTGTCGTTAGCACCACATGCCAAACAAAGAGTATGCGTTGCAGGCAAGGGGTGTCTTTTGTCCAGTTGAGATTTCTACCTGCTGCTAAACTCCAGATAAAGTCATCTCGTGTTAATTCATTGGGTATCTGCTGAAATTGATCTCTTGAAGTGCTCTCTATTTTTTTTCAAGAAACTTAAGTAGATTTGTAAACAAATATACATAAAATAAGTAAATTCCTTTTTAAAGGATATATTTTTAATATTTTGAAATCAGAGATTCTGCCCTTAAAAAAAAAAAAAATGAAAAATATTGATGTTCCTGCTTTCTTGTTGGTATTTCTTTTGGCCAGAGAAGAGAAGATAGAACGGTAAAGCTCTCTTGTAGCAAGAAATTATTTGGGCAACTCACTCCAAAATCTCAGCAGCTCCTCTATCAACTACACCCTGTGGATGACATTGATGGATATTATCCCTAAACAGAGAATTTTCTATTAGCATTGCATGTGAACCATGCTTCTAAAGTACACAGGGTCAAACATTTCGGTAAAAATTCAATTAAAGTTAGGATGCTAGATAGGATGTTAAAATAAAATTTCCCAATTTTCACCGAGTCAAGTTTGTAATTCATTTTTTTTTTTAATCATTTCACCCCATGCAAGGCAGTATAGCCACTGTTACTGAGTGTGAAAGAATAAAAAAAAAAGAGAAACATTATTAAGAAGCATGAATAGATAGAAGACTGGAAATCAAAAAACTGGAAGAGAGTTCCACAAGCAAGAAATGTGAGAAAAAAAAATGTTAGCATATGGTTACACCGAGCCAATTCAACTGTGAATTTTTGAGACCTTTCCGGCAATCTAGTACTACGCTTAATTCTGCATTTTACAGCCAGATATTTTATACTAGGGAAATAAAAACATGAATGTCTAAACAAACATGTGGACCCACTAAATATAATGTTTAAAGTAATGAGAAATACTGTTAGATTATGAATAAAATTCCATTAATTCCTTAGAAAATACTTTGTTTGCATTCTGGATGCGAAAATAAAGTCGACATAAGTCTTTGAGAGATCTGAAAGAGAGATGTGCATTTCTGAAATAGGGTAATTAAACTTTGCTTGACTGTGAAAGTCTTCTGTGGCTGAGCAGTCTAAAAGCAGGCCTGGCCATATGGTGGTTTTCCCTACAAGGGGAATATAGGTTTGAACCTCACCAGAAGGTATGTTTTCTTGATTAAGTCTTTCAAATGCACAGGCCAGTTGGCATAGACTTACAATATTTTAAAAGACTGGGATGTCTAGTCAAACACATGTATCTACTAAATATAATGCTTAAAGTTATAAGAAAAATTATATAGATGTTGTAGATTTTACAAGTAGATAGCAGTTGTTGTAAACAGTCATTTATTCTAGTTTAGAAAGCTTTCTTTTTTGGAAATAATTTACAAGTCTTGCCACCCAGGCAATCAGAAAGGAATGTAAGGTTTTTCAAGTTTTAGTCTCTTACTCTACCATTGAGCAATTTTTTCTATTTTGTATTAGCATGTAAATAGCAATCTTTGTTGCTTTTTGATATTATTTATCATTTTGTTAAGATCAAGTCTAGTTTTGTCTGCCTCCAGGGTGAGTTTGTGTGTGTGATTTTTTTTTTTTTTTTTTTTTTTTTTTTTTAAGATCAATATTGGAGAACCTTTCAGCCAAGCATAAGAAGCAATTGAAAAAGAGTGAAAAAAGAGTCATTGGCTGTTAATATTATCAAGTGAAATGAAAACGGTGCACTACAAGATGATTTTTTCAGGTGAAATATTATATCTGATAGTAAACTGTCATAATATATATATATATATATATATATATATATATATATATATATATATATATATATATATATGTTTTCAGATAAGACATTTAGCCATCTTGACACCATTTGTCGTAAGAATCACTGAAGAACCCTTTCAGTTATTCAGCTAGAAAGAGAACAGGTTAAAATTGTTTTCTGTCAGCCTCACTATGTCTTCCCAACTGAGCAATGGTAAGATGAAAAAACTTGTTCAGGCCTTCAGTAATGGTACCAACATTCATACTGTGGCTACCATCTTCAAAGTCCATTCAAGATCTATCAAGTGAATGGTGACTAAGTTTAAAAAATGAGTGAACAGTAGAGAGGAAATCTGGATCAGGAGGTCACAACAGCAAGAGGGATCATCATTTCACCTTAGAGCTAAATACATTCTTATTGTTCAAAGTAGAGTCCAACAGTGTTATAAAAATCTGAGAATTCTGGTAAGATATCTTTAATCATTTCTTCAATACAATGGTTCAAAGCTTAATCTAACAATTGGATAATTTTACTGTTACACCCAGTATATATGTGTATATATATATATATATATATATATATATATATATATATATATATATATATATATGTGTGTGTGTGTGTGCATAGAGTTATGCCTCAGCTGCTGATGGTGGTGCAGCCTCTGTTATGGCTGTGCAGGCCCACATGGGAGTGACCCTCTCTCCCTCCTGATGTTGCCTTGTTGTTTTCCTTCTGTTGGGCATGTTTTTCCCCAGTGGCAAGCCTTTGTTTCTCCTCTCCTTCTTCCAGCCCTCCATGTAAATTATGTCTCTAGCATGAGCAATCATTGGTGATGTCTTTCCACAAGTCAATGTTCAATATATATATATATAACAAAACAGATGTCATTATGTAGCCTTTAGGACCCTTTTGGCCAACACTTTTTCAAAAGGTAATCATTGGCGAAGCAAAAAGACAATTGAACATGCATTAATAATAACGAATGAGGTGGGAAAGTTGGAATGCGATTAAAATAAATTTGAATTTTAATTCATTATTTATTATTAATGCATCTTCAAAATTTGCCATTTGCTTCAACCTACCCTGATGATGACTTAAGACTCAAGTTGAAAGCTTGGACCATATTTCTTCTGAAATGAACTTTGGATAATTTCTGCTGAAATTTCCTCCTTATCTGAGAAGGATTATTCATAATTTTGAAAAGTCGATCAATAATATAAATTGACATAAAATGTCTGTTGTCTTTAATAGCATTTGCCTTTATATATATATATATATTTGTGTATTTAGGCAGCAATCCTTCTTTCAAGCACATTTCATTAAAAACAACTGACAAGGTGCTTTTATTTAGTTTTTTATATAATTTCTCGTGCGATCTAATAAAGTTTTTCTTTTCAGAGGATAAATTATATAAAAATTGTCCGAATGTTCTTTTTTTCCGAGCGCTTTCGGCTATACATTCAGCCATTATCAAGGATTATATTTCAACTGTTAGAATTTTTATATAATTTATCCTCTGAAAAGAAAAACTTTATTAGATCGCACGAGAAATTATATAAAAAACTAAATAAAAGCACCTTGTCAGTCGTTTTTAATGATATATATATATATATATATATATATATATGTGTGTGTGTGTGTGAATATAAACCAAATAATTAGATATTAGCAACTGTATATATGTGCATTAGCATGCATACACAGGTAAGCAAATAAATATTTACTTAATATAAGGTGTAAACAAAACAGTGCTCAATGTGGTTAGACAGAGCTAAGAAGTATATATTAATAAATATACATGTACCTACATTTGAAGTATAAATTATTGTTTTGTGGTTTGACCAACTCATGAGGCATGAACTATGACAGTTGATTTTTTTTAATTTTTATTTTTTTTAATTTTTATTTTTTTTAATTTTTATTTTTTTTATTGACAGTCAATATCTATGTATGCTACTTATATAAATAGTGATGACCAAAATATTCTTTGTTTTTTTTTTTTATGTCGTTGACAAGTGGGAGCATAATTAAGGTTTTTGGAAATTATAAAATTTTCAGCTCCATATGTACCTTTCCTCAGTGCTTGTTATTGATTAATTTTTTTTTTGTTTTAACTAGGCTATATACAAATGTTGGGTATCATTCATATATATATATATATATATATATATATATATATATTGGGGTGCAAAATTAGGTATATAGTGGATGGAAAACAAAACATGCCCAAAATATATTCTATTGATTACACAAACCTATCAATAATAGACATGTCAATCCCTCAAATGTTGAAACTGTTTTTCTCAATCATTCACACATTCCTGTTTATCTACAATAAATTGATATATTATTTATTAAAAAATAAAAATAATAAATGTATTATAATAAAAACGATTTTAATGAATCTTAGAATCACTATTATAATATTGGTATAATACTTTCTGTATACCTACTTTTGCAGTCCATGATATATATATATATATATATAATATCCTTTATTTTAGGATATTACATGGAAAACATGTCAAAATCACTACACAATTGCAGTTGTGTTTAGATGCACATACAATGCATCTCAACTGGTGAGTGAATGATCGTTCACTTACCAGTAATTTACAGTTGCTTAATGAGATGCGTTGTATGCACATCTAAACACAACTGCAATTGTGTAGTGATTTTGACATGTTTTTGATGTAATATCCTAAAATAAAGAATATTGCTCTACTTTGTATTGGGCCCTCTTTTATATTAACTGTTACAAACGTTGGAATTGTACTTTATTCATTCTCATTTTACCTACATATACATACATATATATATATATATATATATATATATATATATATATATATATATATATATATATATATATATATATATATATATATATATAAGCGAGGAAATTGTCTTCTTCAGCCTCAGATGATTTTTTTTTAAGTGACATATAGGGACAAAGTCTCTGTTGATTTTTTAAAAAAAATGCCTCAAATTTAAAATTTCTTTAAATTAAAAAGAACTGACTCATTTTATGTAAAACTTGTTAATAAATCTACTAGTTGAGTATCTTGAAGAATTCTTCCCAAAAACTTTTGATTAATGTAAAACACTGACAGGAAATTCTATTTGTAGATTAGGTTGGAAGTTGATTTAATCTCAGAACTGGATAAAAGAATGACAAAAAGTGAAATGGTTCAGTGCTTAGAAGCTATTCCAATTTTTCTCATCTATCTGTTTTCAAAGATTGAGGGAGGTGTTTGCCTAAAGAATATTTGTAAGATGGCTTCTTAAACAACAAAAACAAAATACATTTTCACTTTGGTCTGTAAGATTAAATATTTGCTCTTGCAAAATGTCTGTTTAACTTTTTTTTTTCTCCGTACAAAATACTTACAAAAATGTACATACAAGGTCTGTCTGAAAAGTAACCATCCTTATCTGTTCTTTGATATGAGAGGCATCGTCGACAGTGAGTTCTTGCCACAGGGCCAGACGATCAATCAGCAAGTCCATAAAGAGATCCTGTGGTGTTTGCTTCACTCAGAGTGTGAGAAGAGACGAGTTGTAGCAAGACAAATTATGGCTGCTTCACCATGGCAATGCACCTGCTCATAACTCTCTGTGTGTCTGGCATTTCCTAGCTGAGAAGAACATTGCCATAATGGAACAATTTCCCTATTCACCTTATCTTGGTCTGTACGACTTGTTTTCTTTTCCCCAAGCACAAGGGCATCATGAAGGGGACCTGTTTTGAAGATGTGAAGGCCATCAAGGGGGCAATAACGACGGAGCTGAGGGGTATCCAAGAAGAATCCTTCCGGCAGTGCATAGAAATGTGACAGAGAAGGACGGAAAAGTGCATTAAACTCAAGGGGGGATTACGTTGAAGTGGAAACCATGTAGTTTGTTGTTTGTAATTCAGTTAAATTGTTTGTTACACCACTCCCATTACTTTTAAGGCAGGCCTCATATGTAGCCGGTGTAACAGCAAAATTGTCTAATTGTTAGATTAAGCTTTGAAACATATCTTAGAAATAATTAAAGATATTTTACTGAAATTATCCAAGGTTTTTATCACACTATTGGACTCTGCTTTGAGTAATAAGAATGTGTAATTACTCTCTATAAACTTAACAGAAGAATCATGATCAAATCAATCATAAACAAAAATGACATGTTCATCATTAATTAATCATAGCTAAGGATTGAAAGCAAGTTCTAATATATATATAAGGATCATTTTCCAACTTGTTCAAGATGATCTTCGGCCTCTCTTACCTTCTTTCTGTCCTGGATTAACAAGGTACCTAACAGGTTTCACATAAGATTGCATTTTCAAGTCTTTTTTTCACTGCTCTTTGGACTGTCATAGGTGAAACTCCTCTCACGTGTCAAACGTCTTATGGATTGAGTTCTTTTCTAATTGATCTCTTTAGCTCTAAGTTGGAATGATGATCCATCTTCCTGTTGTGACCTCCTGATCCAATTTTCCTCTCTACTGTTTCCTCTTTTTTAAACTGTTTTCTTGATGGTTCTTGAATGAACTTTGAAGATAGAAGCCAGACTATGCATGTTGATACCATTACTGAAGGCCGGAATGATTTTTTTCCTCTCACCATTGCTAAGTTGAGAAGATAGTGAGGCTGACACATAATGATTTTAACCTGTTCTCTTTCTTGCTGAATAACTCAGTTTTTCAGTGATTCTTATAATAAAAGGTGTCAAGATGGCTAAATTTCTTTAAAAAATAAAAAAAATAGAAAAATGAAACTGAGTTAGTTTAGTGTGTGTTTTTTTTTTTTTTTTTTTTTTTTTTTTTTTTTTTTTTTTAGATATTAAGCATTTTGTGAGATGGGCAATTATGCTGTTACATGATTTGGACAATTTTGCTGTTACACGTGGTATATTTGCATTTATACAAACAACTTTTTCAAATGTGTGTGCAAAATATATAATCAAAATTTTAGAAGCCATCATTATATCAAAGAAACAATTTTGACATTAAACAAAATATTGTTCCCCAGAGGAGACCGTATACTGAAATGAGCCTAAAATATTTAATGCAAATACAAAACAACACTTATAAATATTTGATCTAGGCTTTTCTGTTTGTTACATATGTCACTTTGAACTGATTCCAATTCCGGCACTTCAAAAATGCCAGGATGTAGCCAACAGAATCTTGTCTACTGCATTAGCAACCCCTACTTCTTGATAATGACTAAAAGTGAACAAGAGTACATGAACAAAACAGGACAAAATAGAAACTCTGGACAATTTATTCAAAATTTTGATCTTAATGTACATCTTATTTGAAAATTGCACAAATACAGTAAAAAAAAAAAAAAAATAAAACAGCCGGACCTTGTCTGTTGAATTTAACAAAACTTGTTTGGATGAATTCTTGGTGCCTAAATACAACATATATATGGTAATGTGGAATCAAAAAGGACACTTATACTTAGAATCAGAAAGAGACAGGTGAAAATTCTAGGGCACATAATGAGGACAAAGAGCTTGGAAAATTTAACACACAGAACATGTTGAAGGCAAGAGTGTGCGTGGCCTGATGATTGTGTTTAGCATGAAGAAGTTTGTTGTCTCTGAGTGTTGACTTTAATGTTCACTTTTATATTTACATGCACTCTATCTCTGATATTGAGCACTTTGTAAATATAGCATACCTTAAAACTATATTTCTTCATATACACACATACCCACACACACATATATATATATATATATAGTGTGTGTTTTTTTTTGTGGGGGGGAGGTGGTAAGCATTTCACTCCAAGCAAGGTGGGAGAGCTGCTAGCACACAAGGAGTCACAGAGATTGGGAGCAAGAGTAGTATTGGGGTGCACTCACCTTCACAACCACAATAGACTGATCCTATTATTGTAAATAGAACAGTAGTTCTAGAGCAGTATAGTGCAGTGCCGAGTGAGAATTCTGTAGTGATCTGTTACACTTCCGTTTCTCGACCGGAAGATACCGTTGGACTTTATTACTATTACTTATTGTTACTACTAACCTACGTTCGTTCTACTACTAATCTCTCTGATGTAAATACCTCTCTGAATATACTAGTATTTTTCCCTACGACTGTGTTTGTTCGTTATTACCATATACTCACGTGGAAACGCTCAACATCTTAACAAGTAGAGACGTGATTGAGGAAAGGATAGTGAGAAAAACGGGTAATTAGATCAAGGCATCAGAAGATATCGATTGACATTACATTTGAATATTTGAAGACTATAACTGTCAGGGAAGCAAGTAAGAGGAAGGGAGTTGCACAGATGGGAAGTGCAAGACATGAAGCTATTGGAGTTGAAAAGACGGCTACATTTAACCTTTTTGACAGTAAAAAAAAAAGGGGGGACTGAGATGCCAACATAGTAACACGCTTAAATTCATGCAGTTTGGGAACCAGCAAAAATAGCTCGTTGGAGCAGTTGCTGTGAAAGGACTTGTAGAGAAGACAGAGGGAAGCAATGGCACATCTGAGAAAGTGACTGTAGGCAGGATGCCAGGATAGGACCAACCATATTGTATATCTGTCTCTGGATTTTGTCAAGGACCTTGACGAACAGTGTGGGCTCCAGACCATTTATGACGGCAGTGTTTCATGCAAGGGCGAATGGTTGATTTATAGATTTGAAGGATGGACTCTGGCAAGAAAAACTTTCTGCTGCGACACAGAGAACCAATTTTCCTTGTGGTAGATGAAGCTATTGATTCAATGTAGTTGTTCCATCGCAGGTCAGCAGATAGTGTGAGACCAAGGAAGGGGCTCTCGTGGAGTTGGGCATCAGACATTCTCTGTTTGCATTTTCTCTAAATATTTTCATGGTAATTATTCTAAGAGCTATCCTTTTTGTTATCTTGACATTATGAATTTAAGTGCAATACTAAATTGGCAACTAAATCTCAACATTTTACTGCTGAAATTGCTAGACGTAACCATGCTCTATGCTAATAGTTTCTTCTCTCGCACTTCTCGCTTGTGGAACTCTCTTAAAGCTTCTTGCTTTTCAGCCAACTTTGATTAAAAAAAATTGTCAGTTATCTTTTGTTGTCTTAATTCTTGTTCTTTTATTGTTCTCTCTCCTTAATAATGTTTTTTCTTATATTCTCTAACAATCATTAACCCCTTGCATCTTAGTCACTTTTTTGTTTTGCCTGGGGCGAAATGATTCAAATATACGGTTTGGTGACTAAACCAACTCACCTACCAGGCTTATCTAGTGAGAAAGCACTTTGTCAGATAAAAACAGACTGTCAAAGAGTGGATGAATCCTCTTGTATGATTTAGCACACAAGTTTCCTGATCCAACTGAGGTGGGTAAATCTAGGGTAGATAACCCTAAACAAATCGATGCTGCATCTGGTCATCTTGGACTTTACATACCACTTGAATTCAAATGATTCAGGCCCAAATATAATGCTGCTGGGGGTCTGCACATTCTCCCACATATCAGCACTCTAATCTCATTTTCTACATAGGTGTCTCTATTTCCTTTTCCTTTGACCAGAGAGGCATGATGATCTCCATCTCCAGGAGAGACAGCATTCTGTGCCCAACTTGTGGAAAATGCTGTGCCTTGGAGTTTGAGCTGAAGAGACATTAGTAACAGAAAGTTTGGCAAGTGCAAACGTTCCAATACCAAAATTCAAACCAACGATTAGGAAATGGAGACATTACCCTAAATTAAAATGAACTAATATATATATATATATATATATATATATATATATATATATATATACACACACACACATTTCTATTTTACACTAATAGATGAAATTCTTTTTTCTTTTTTTTTCTTTTCTTTCTTTTCTGGTCTGCTACACTGTGAACTCAGATAATTTTTCTGTTCTTAGTTAAAAAAAAAAAATATTAATGCACTGATTTATCAAAACTTCCTATTACAAACTCACATGAATCAATTTTTGTCTGGGTTTAAAGTGTCATGTCTTCATGACTTTCATCTTTATTTCAACCCACTGAACTTATTTGCAATTGTCTATAAATAAATTGCTTGATTTTAAACCTTTATTGAATGGTACAATTTGTTATTTTTTATAGAAAAAAATAGGCTGTTGTTTTTTTTTTTGGTGGGAGGGTGCTTAAGATCCTTAATGTACCTAACATTTATAACTGTGGTTGATTTAAATTTTTGCAAAGATTTTAAAATAAGGTTCTTTGAGCAAATACAGGACAGGACAATGAAGTGGATAGAGTATTTCCTTTGGGCATGTTGTCAAGTTGTTAGAACATTAGTATTCGGGCCATGAGACCCGTTTTCCAAATCTCACCATGGTCAATTAGTCAAGGAGGTGATTTTTTGATAATCTCAGTCTTGGGAGACTATCCCAGCATTTGGCATTGTTGTGAAATGCCTAAAAACCATACCATAGGTTGACTTAAGTTTTGTAAGTGAAATTTGGGAGACAAAACTGTTTGGAAGACATTAATAGCTGTTGTAGCATAAAGCCACAAGTCACCATGATCGAGGATTTGAGCTCACTGGTTTTGTTTAACCACTGATCCATATTTATAAAACCACATTTATCTGATGTCGCATTTTATATAACATTTGCATGAACATACATTGTCAGATAACTGGTTTTATATGCATTTTATTTTTCAGGAGACACACACACACACACACTATGAACTTTATATATGAAATAAACTGCTTATGTAATCTATAAATTTGTGTAGGATTGATCATACTTATATTGTGACACAGGAAATTCTAGTCATGGGATGCAATGAAATGAGTCCTAATAATATTTAATACCAACTGGATATAAATGTCAGGCAAATGTGGTTTTATAAACGTGTATTAAGAGAAAAGGGGGTGTAAGACGGAAACAATGCATCACATAGCTTGAATAAATGGTTGGTGGAACAAGGTTTAGGAAAAATAACAAAAAGACAAATTTTATTAAGATCTACAAAGGACAGGAAATTGTGGAGAGCCATGATGACTGATACCCTGAAAGGACATGGCACATAAAGAAGATTATATGTTGTCCAACTTAAGTTTTGCTTCATGATAATAAGCAATTTGAAAATTCAACTTTAAGGATCATATTTTTAAAATTAACTGATTTCTTATTCATTTCCAATCCAGTCTTTTATCGGCCCTGAAAATGGTAACTGCCTTAGTATTTTGATCGCAGCCTAATAGCAACGAGAAGTAAATTTTATGTCTTTTTGATTGTAATAATTGTAATTTTAATAATATTTTTTGATAATCTAATAAATCTTATAAATTATAATATTGTAACAGTCTACATATATAAATAAACGACAAAATTATATAATCCTGTTAAACTGCTTTAATTATAATAATTTTGCTAATGCTGTTTTATGTCATTGATGTGCTATACAGGTGTTTATTTGAGAGATAGGCAAAGAAAAAGGATTCAGCCTACACAATGCCACTTACCATTTGTAGTCTATCAAATAAAAGACCTAATCTACTTAAGTGCCTGCAAACACAGTATCTTCAATAATTGAAGTAGATAAACGTGTCAGTTTTTCATTACTGACAAGAGAAAATATGAAACAAATAGAAGCTGATTAAGTGATCCCAACAAAACCCATATTGTCTTGAGCAGCATGTGATAATTAGACTCAGTATTTGGCTGCTTGTATCCAAAATTCTTACAATCTAAAAATATTTTCTGGCTTTAAATAACCTGTAAAGGGTTGATAAGGTGTAGAAAAAAGATACCCCCCCCCCTCTGAAATGGTGACATCTTCTGGTCAGAAGTTTGAACACTTTGGAATTTCCATGTTTCTAGCTAGTTTATTCTTAATGTTTTATTATACAAGAGAGTGCTGAAAAGTTCTTGGTCTGACCAAGATGCACTACCCTCCGACCTAAAAACATAAAAAAAAACTGATGATTGATCATTTGATAAGATTGGTGGTTGGAGCTAAGAACTTTTTAGTATCCATTCTTAAGCTGGTTTACCTTGTTATTATTATTATTATTATTATTGATATTTTTGTTGAAAATATATATATAGGAAGAGTTCCATGAAAAGGTATGCAGATTTCTATAAAAAAAAATATATAGGAAGAGTTCCATGAAAAGGTATGCAGATTTCTATAAAAAAAAATATATAGGAAAAGTTCCATGAAAAGGTATGCAGATTTCTATAAAAAAAAATATATAGGAAGAGTTCCATGAAAAGGTATGCAGATTTCTATAAAAAAAAATATATAGGAAGAGTTCCATGAAAAGGTATGCAGATTTCTAGTAAAAAAGAAAAGTTTATCTGTAGTCAAACTGATTGAGTGATTCACGTCCAAAAATCAAAAAATATGTAGGCATTTAGTTTTTATGGCTCATTGGTTCCTAGTTTCATACATCTGCTGTTCATTGTTCTGATATATCCTTGTCTCATTTTGATCCTACAAATTCACAAAGATGGCAAAAATATGAAAATGTTAATTAATTCAAACTATTTGGCAAAATTATGAATGTTGGCAGGGTAATTTCACATGAATAGTCTTTCCAGATTTAGTTTTATCTAAAAAAAAAAAAAAAATCCACACAAAACATGTAACGTTTTGTAAGTTTTAAGTGTTATATATATGAGGTGCATTCCAGAAGTTTTGAAACTTTTTTCGGGAGAGACATCTATTAATATCAAAGAAGTACAGAACTCAAATCTCAAAGTAGGATCCTCTGACTTCAATGCACCTGTTGTAATTCTCCAGTCATGAAGGCCCGAAAGTCATCCAAAGCGAAGCATCCACGACCCTTGTCATAGTCTCCTTAATCTTGTTAATAAATACCCCCGAGGTTCAGTTTCAACTTGGGGAACAACCAAAAGTCACTGAGAGCACGGTCTGGACTGTAGAGAGGGTGACGGACAGTTTTGATGCCTATCTCTGTCGACACAAAACTTTACTGCACAGTACGCTTCTAAATTGTTTTCACATCCTGACTGCATTTCACAAACTGGTCATTTGTAATAAGCAGTATTTAGTAGGGTGTGCTCGAAGAACTGACTGGTTTCTTAATCTTGTCGGAGTTAGCTCCTCCTCAGTTTCCTTAATCCTTCAACAGGGGTCTCTCTCCCACGAGTCTAAATACTAGCTGACCCTTCTCTCTCTCTCTCTCTCTCTTTTTCGACTTAGGCCTTGGGCCGCTACCTCACACAGAGACGAGGTAAAATCGTTCTTTTTCCACTTACACCAATATGTGACCTCTCACAGATACAGCGTTTCCCAAGTGCTGAGAACAATACACGTACGTACGAACACTTACAACAACACACACATAATTTCTCCATACAAACAATATGTAACTTTTCATGTCTTTGTGTAACTCGTTATTAATATATATCTGTTTACCCATGTATATCGGTCTTGTTTGTTTTCTTTGGACTTAATGTCCGACATTCTCATGTAGCTGGACCGGCCAGCAGGAAAGTTTAACCTTCTGATATCTCTTCACATCACCTCACCCTGCACGGTCCGCTACAATCTCTTCATTGCTTTTTATCACACTTATTTTTAGCTGATCATACAAAAAAAGAATAAACTCATCTAACACTTTTTTTAAAATGTGGAATTGAAGAAAATTTTGGTAAAATGTAGACGCAGCTAAGATATTAAGATTATTATTTTTATCGTTGCAAACTTAACACAAGCAGTTATAATCTCTACAGTAATACAAGGCTGATTATCACCAACTGAAATAATAGACTATTTGTTACTAGTTAAATTCTTATGGTATTTTTGCCATTGCTATATGATTTCTGTACAGCTTGTCTTTCTATCTAAATATCTATAGACTGTACATTCCCATGACATTTTTTGGGGAAAGTCGCCCTTGCATGGAGTATTGCTGCCATATATGGTCTGGAGCCCCTGCTGTTTGCCTCAGGGTTCTTGATAAGATCCAGAGATGGATATGCAATGTAATTGGCCCTGATCTGTCATCTCGTCTGCAGTCGCTCTCTCACAGACGCACCGTTGCCTCGCTCTGTCTTTTTTACAAATACTTTCACGGTAATTGCTCCGATGAGCTGCTTTTGCTGGTTCCCAGGCCTCATGAATTTAAACGTCCTACGAGGCTGGCATCCCGTTCCCACCCCTTCACCGTTGAAACTGTTAGATGTAGACGTCTCTTCTACTCCAATAGCTTCATGTCTCGCACATCGCGCCTGTGGAACTCCCTTCCTTATTCCTGTTTCCCTGACAAATATAATCTCCAACTATTTAAGTGTAATGTCAATCGACATCTCCAGTTGCCTTGATCTATCCACTTCCCTTCTCCACATCCTTTCACCTTTCATTCCTATCTGCTCTCGCTCCAAATCTTCTGTAACCCTCTTGCCTTGATTGATCCACTATCTTTCTCCACATCCTCTCCTTTACCACTCCTATCTGCTCTTCCTCCAAACCTTCTGTAACCCCTTGCGTGCTAGTGGCTTCCAGCCTTGCTTGGGGTGATAAGCTTTAAAAAAAAAAGATAAGGGAGCATGTTCCTATTGTCCTCCTCCTCCTCCTAGACTTTCCTACCAAGTCTAGAAAGCCCCATTCACTCTGCTATTTTACTTCACTCTGGAACAACAATGGTACGTCATTTTATTAGATGTATAGCAATGATATACTAAAATTACAATAATCTAGGACACTTATAAATGCCTCTCCTGAATAAATTCTGGAATGCATCTTTATACAGTGTGTATCAAAAATACTTTTACAAACTTTGGGGACAGGTTTCTCATACCAAAACAAGGTAAAATGTCCGTATAAGTATATGTCCAAAAGCCATCATTGTACCTCAACGCAGAAACTGAAAACAAATAATTAATTATTTTATTTATTTATTTTTTTTTTTAAGCATTTCACCCCCAAGCAAGGTGGGAAGCCGCTAGCATGCAAGGGGTTACAGAGGATTTGGAGCAAGAGCAGATAGGAGTGATAGAGGAAAGGATGAGGCGAAGGATAATGAATAGATCAAGGCAACTGGATATGTCGATTGACATTACATTTGAATAGTTGGAGATTATAGCTATCAGCGAAAGAGGAAAAGGGAAGAGAGTTCCACAGGAGAGAAGTGCGAGATATGAAGCTATTGGAGTAGAAGAGACAGCTACATTTAACAGTTTCAACAGTGAAAGGGTGAGAGCGAGATGCCAGCCTCGTAGGACGCTTGAATTCATGAAGTCTGGGAACCAGCGAATGTTCAAAATATCCTTTTTGCTTCTACACACATATGCAGCCATCAGATCACTGACAGGCAGATGCTTTCAAATACTCCCACACAATGTCAAATGGTTTCACAGGCCCCGATGTGACATTGATAGAGCGTCTTTGCATTATTAATATCTACTGAATAAACCAATTGTTTTAGGTGACTCTATGGATAAAAATCCAAAGGATTGAGGTTGGGGGAATTTGCAGGCCAAGGAAACGGTCCTCCCCTACCTATCCATCTTTCTTTGTAGATGTCAACCAGTGCAATGCGAACAGTGTGGCTAAAATGTAATGGAGTCCCATCATGTACAAATCACATGCATCTTTGTATTAGCAGGTGTACATCCTATAGCAGGTCTGGAAGTGTATTCGACATAAAGTCTCCTGCAAGATGTGCTGGGAGAACATATGGACCTACTAGACAGTCACCTAGAATTCCAATCTACACATTAATTGTAAACTGGTGTCTAGCCTGTATTGTTTGCAATGCACTGGTTGACATTACCTTCTGTGCAGCTGTATGTAAAAATCATATCTGTCTGTTCACAATATGAATATCCTGCCATTGTTAAATAGAATACTTCTCAGTTAATTCACTACTACATTGAAATCTGACTGGCCACAAATGTACATGAATGGCAAATGTAACCTAGTCTACATGGCAACACAGTGCCATCTACCATAAACTTTTTTTAAACTTAACTCAAAAATGAAGGATTTGCAGACATGTTTATATGGATTTTTGCCCTTGTTTTGGTGTGAAGAACTCGACCTCAAAATTTATCAAAGTATTTTTGATACGCCCTGTATAAGTCTTATCAAATTCAACTTACAAAGTTTTTCTGTTCAAGTTTTTTATTGTATTTTTCCAATTTATGAATACAATGTATATCAGGTTTGAAATTGTGGATAAACTGTTTGAATTTTATGTTTGTTCTGTTGTTTTTGTCCAAGTCATTATCAAGAACCATAATGATGGTTATGCATAATATTCAATGTGGTTTCTGTGACGATAAATATTCGCACTTACTGGAGTCAAAGCGCCCAAGATGTTTTGCTTGTCGGGCTGCTGTTTTGTAAAAGAAAAGTACATTCGCCGACATTTGTTATTTTATGCTGCTTGGCACGATTTGTCTAGTGGCGGTCTGCATGCTGATTGGACGAGCTGGGGACTCTGATTGAGAGCGAGGCCAACGGCAATGATTGGTGCGTTGGCCGTGTTTTCGGTCAATAAAAACTGTCTGGGACATTGGCTGGCAGTGCGGTCGGGACCGTGGTGACGTGCACTATTATAGAGGTTCGTATTAAGTTACGACTCTGTTTATTTTTATCTGGAAGCTGGACGCTCGCTTTTACCTACCGATAGAGTGAGCTGTATATTTATCGGTGTCTACCGAAATGTGGGACGAACACACATTTTAGCTAGCGAGAAGTGAAGATTGGACGTGTGACCCCAGTTTTGTCGTTTCTACTACAACTAACAGTTTCACTTCCTTTAACTGTTACACATGATGTCACTGTGGACTGTTTCAAACTTGCAGCTCTCTATAAGATACCAGCATGTAACCAATGAAATCTTGCCTCCCACACTGACACCACATGGTTCTTGATAATGACTTAGATGAATGAAAATACTTGAACAAAACAAGAGAACAGAAATGAATTATGGACAGGTTGTTCACAATTTTGATCCTGATATTCAACATCTTATTGAAAAATCAAAAAAATACAATAAAGGGATTAAACAGACAGTTGAATTTATTAAAACTTGTTTAGATGAATACTTGCTGTTAAAATATACCATATATAAATTTAATCAACTGAATAGAATAATCTTACGAAAGTTGGTAATGAACAATAATACTTAAGACAAGAACAACAAATATAAGATTCACCAGTGGCACATAGAAGAAGTAGTCAACTGCTAGAAGTGAGTCAAGTGAATTCCACAATGTATCTCCAACTGCAGAATATCTACCAACCACTCCATGTGGTCAGATGTAGCACAAGGCTGAATTTAATGTGGGGTATCCAAGCCTGTAGGCTTGGCCATAATTTCCCTGTAGACCCCGCATAAAACAGGGTTGGGCAGCTGCCCCTCGAGACGGGACCCCACCCTTCAACACATCTCCGTCTGAGGATCCTCTTTGTCCCAAGGTAGTTTGACTAGTACAGCTTCTACAAACTGCCTCTTTCACTATTTTCTATAACGTTGTTGTAGGAGTCGGTGCCGAAAAGATCTTGGCCGGGTCTACTTCCCAAAATCTGACCAAAACGTCAGATTTTTTTTTTTCTAGAAGTACTTGATCAAGCCAAAAACTTTTCAGCAATTTCTATTTCATGATGTTCATCACATTTTTAACAAATTTGAATTTATTCTGGTAGATTTTCACTGTCATCTCCAACCAGTTCATTGCTATCCTTGCCTAAAGCGACCATATAATTCTAATATTATACTCTTTAAAATAAATTATCTTTGCAAATCAGATTTGTTTTGCCCCAGTTATTGAACCAAACTCTTAAGTTCCAACACTGTTAATATGCCATTGAATTATACTCATGGACATTGTTATGTTGTCTTCCATTACAAATGAGTCAGTGTAAGATATCATCTCAGTTGTGACTTTGGTTTATTTGACTTCCTTGTGTTTGTTTATACATTCTATACAATGTATTATTATTCTTGTATAATTGTTTTTTTTAAAGTATTAACATGTCTTGTTTAAATGAAATGCATTTATAGAAATCAGTTTTGCATAATTGGTGGAACAAGAATGTTTGGTATATCAACATCTATTAGGTTGGTGCAAAAATAATGTTGTTTTTTTCACATGAAGTTGAACGTCAAAAAACAACATTATTTTTGCACCAACCTAATATTTAATGCTGAAAACTGATTTTTTTTTTTTTTTTTTTGTACATATTTTTATTTATTTATTTTTAGCTGGTTTAGTGATACAAGTCTTATTAATTAATCCATAACTGGGGGGAGAAGAGGTGGATTCATACATTTCCCAACAGTATTTACACGCAAATGAATATAATGAAATGACAAAACAAACTGGAATTGAATCTCGGCTCTCCAATTAACAATTCTAAGCCATTATCCCTTACACCATCAACATACCCAATCTTACAGCACCTGGTATTCCCAAGTGGTGTGTGTGTGTGTGTGTGTGTGTGTGTGCACATATATATATATATATATATATATATATATATATATATATATATATATATATATATATATATATATATAAACAATAGATTTCCAAATTTTTATCCATTTTTTGTCCCTTCCCTTTTTCTTTTTATTTCATTCAATAATATGTTTTACCCTAACTACAGTCCGTCTTCCTGAAATTGACAACCTTGTCAAACAATTTTTGGCTACAACTGGATACACGCAAGATGTCTCTCCCCCTCCTCCTCCACAACCTCTTCAGCTATATTTACAATCTTACTCCCCACACTCCCCCTACTAATAATAATGGACTGGCCTAATGCTTCTACACCGATCAAAATTTTAAACTTAAGTTTATTTTCATAAAAAGTTTTGCACAGTGAGGAATCAGACAGAGATCTGGTTTTTGCTAATAATATGATTTCCACCAGGAAATACACCATCTATGAAAACATCTGTTGGTGAATAATTTCCATTTTTCTGTTTATTTCTTGCTCTGTTGATGAAGGACACAGGCGTGTCCAAAAATTCCGGACTTAAAACCTTTCTGTCATCTGGTTAATAATTTAATAAATGTTTTTTGTACTGATTATATTGGTACCCTTTCGTTTGTCCTTGTTTTATTAACTAACCTATCTATTTTACATACTATAAGAAGCACATGTGGACCCTTTCTTCTAATTATATATATATATATATATATATATATATATATATATATAATATAGGGGTTGAGCAAAATAATTGGAACAGGTACAAATTCCACTCCTATATTTCAAAGACCTATTATATTAAGAACTTTAACTAAAACTTTGTAATTGCAGGTTATATCTATTGTAAATACATTTATTTATCTAATTTACTCTCTTTGTCTTATTCAATTTTAGAATTTAGTAAAATTTAAGCTAAATGCGTGACCTCTCCGAGTTCGAAAACGGGCAAATTGTTTGAGCTCGCATGGCAGGAGCCTCAATCACTAAGGTTGCTGAACTGTTTGATTTTTCAAGAGCTACCATATCAAGAACTATGACGCAATTCTAGAAACAGGGCAAAACCTCTAGCAACCGTAGCAATTCAGGCCGGACTTGCAAACATACTGACAGGGACCAACGTGTATTGAAACGCAATGTGGCAAAAAATCATTGGACTACTGCAGCCAAAGTAACTGCTGAGTTGAATAACCATCTGAATAGTC
This sequence comes from Acanthosepion esculentum, assembly GCA_964036315.1. Classification (NCBI taxonomy): domain Eukaryota; kingdom Metazoa; phylum Mollusca; class Cephalopoda; order Sepiida; family Sepiidae; genus Acanthosepion; species Acanthosepion esculentum. The sequence continues at coordinate 13,462,293 of OZ038497.1, forward strand.
CAGTTTTTACTAAAACTGTCTGTCATGAGCGCCATAAGGCTGGATATCATGGAAGAGCCACTGTAAGGAAACCTCTTCTCTCCACTTGCAACATTCAGAAGAGGTTGAAGTGGTGCAGAGATCACAATGCCTGGTCTGCAGACCAATGGAAGCAAGTCATTCTCAGACGCATCCAGATTTTCTCTTTTCCCAACTTCAGGGCGAGTTAATGTGTGGAGGCACCCCAAAGAATTTTACAACCCTGATTGCCTTCTTCCAACAGTGAAGCATGGAGGTGGATCAGTGATAGTTTGGGCTGCCATATCATGGAAATGTCTCGGTCCAATAGTTGCTCTGCATGGTAGACTCAACAGCAAAGATTACCTGAACATTTTTGAAAATCATATTCATCCAATGGCCTAGACTTTATTCCCTGATGGTGACTGCATCTTCCAAGACGATAATGCTCCAATACATACTGCTCGAGTGGTTAAGAATTGGTATGAAGAGCATGAAAGTGAGCTAGAACACATGGAGTGGCCTCCCCAATCTCCAGATATCAATATTATTAAACATTTGTGGAGCGACAAGTTAGGAGCTGCTATCCTCCATCGTCGTGTCTTAAAGAGCTGGAGCAGGTATTAATGGAAGAATGGCTGAAAATTCCTCTGGATGAAGTCAGGAAGCTGTATGATTCCATTTCTAGACGTATTAAAGCTGTATGTGAGGCTAAAAGAGGACCAACTCCATATTAAATAAATTTTCTTCAATTTAACAAGTTTCAATTATTTTGTCCAACCTCTGTATGTATATATATATATATATATACATACATACATACATACATACATACATACATATATATATATATATATATATATATATATATATATATATATATATATATAAATTAATAGAAATAGAATTTGTCACTTATCTGATTGATGTTATATTCAGCACCTAGTCTCTAGAGTTTCTTAGACAAACCATTGTGTCATTGCTCAGTCCACTCATCAGAAGGAAATCAGCAATTGAATGGTGTTTTTCTGTTTTTGTTATCTTTATACTAAGTTTTTTGTAAATAATTAATTTATATAGATCTCCCAATGTACATTAGCATAAACAAATGAATTAGCAGGTTGTTGCACTTACTTTACACTAATGCCCTTTGGAAAGGCATGACTCCATTTCTCCTCATCAGTTATAAGTTAGATAGCAACGTAGACTGAGCACTTTTATCTTGGTGGAAGATAATTCTGAATTCAAAACCATGGAGAATAGAAAATAAGACATGATTACACTATATTTCCTAAGAGCAGTCATGACATGTCAAAGATATAAAAGAAGAAAGAAGGTTGTGGAGAGCCATGGTCACCTACATCCTAACAGTATTTTAAAAAAAATCTTAATCAGTTTGTGTTCATAGTACTTTCTCATCTAATTGACTCTTTTTGTGCAAGAACAAAGTCAGGTGAGGTTGAAAATTCTGCTGTTGAATTTTTTTGCCTCTGGTAGGTGGGTCACATGTCCAGAATATATTCGATGCAACTTCCACATATCATCCTGTTTGGAGAACTTGCAAAAGTCTACATGGAGACCAAAACAAGGATTGTTGAAGACATCCCTGACACAAACCAGCATTAACACTAAGACCCAGGAAACTTGCTGAAAATTGGCCTTTCTGGCCTAGGACCATCGGGGGGGGGGTATATTTAAAGACGATGATAGTAGTATTGAAAGTGAGTATCAGAGTTTTGATAACGAAGATGACAAATTTTATGGATGAATAAGATGAATAAAATTTTAATGGTAACTGTACTGTTTTGCTCAATTGTAATAATTGCTTGGTTTTTATTTTGTTTTCTTAACTTTAGATATAATAGTTTTTATAGGCTTGTGTTCTTTTTTTCCTGTTATTTTTTGTTTAATTGTAATCATGGCTTGTTTAACCAAAATAATACCTCATAAATATAGCCTAATAATTTTACTAATTACTAATTTTTTCTTCATTTGTCCTGCTGATATTGGGGTGCGTCTTATACACTTGTGTGTCTCATATGCCGTCAAATACAGTAGTCTAATAATTGGGTAAGAGAAGTTGAATTGTTTAACTTGTAATATCTTTTAAATGCTTAGTGTAAACTAAGTTACAAATCATCTATTTTGAATGAAATAAGTGAAGCTATTGTAAGTAATTGACAAGCTAGAATGTACTGCAGAAAACTTCTATTTATGCAACACCACATCTAAATATTTTTTCTAATATAGTTGCTTTGACAAAGAGGTTTTGGTTTGCAGAGGAAAAATGTTAGTGTACAATGTTTGTGTTTTTTTTTTGTTTTTTTTGCTAATTTTAATTAAATTTAAGAGTAGCTGAAGAACTAATTCATGGAGAACTGAGTTCCAATTCCAGTTGGATTCATAAATTCCCTTACATGCAAATATCCTTAGGAAAAAAATATGAATTCATATCTTCTCCCCCCAGCTATGGGTTAATTAGTAAGACTTGTATCACTAAATCATTAATTCCCCAAAATATTCTTACAATCTAAAAAGAAATATTTTCTGGCTTTTAAGCCATAGAAAATGAATGCATGAAGAACTAATTCATATTTTTATGAATTAGTTATTCATGCATTCATTTTCTATGTGAAAGAATTAGTAACTAAATAATTTTGCCAATTACTTATCAGGTTTTTAAGTGTATTTCATTTGGAACAGTATGTGTTATATACCAGGCTGTTGGGATGAACATAAACAAATGAAAATAAGACAAGTGTATTTTAACACATAATAAAACAACCTTTATTCATTCATTGTCTGAAAACAGCAAGAATTGCCTGAATTGAAACAATGAATTCCACATGTGTGTCAGCTTGTCACCATGTTCAATTCAGAAGTAGTGCGCTCCCCTTTAAAGGCAAGGGATGTAACTCAATTTCATTTTCAGTTATTGTCCCTTATAGGAGAAGGAAATTAGCTTCCCCTAACTGTATGATTATATGCTAAATGCCATGTTGGGTGATGCTGCACTGAAAGATATCTTAAATACCATAGTACTTTAAAAGAAATTTTCTGATACCACTCGTCTGTCTGGAAATTTTAGTATTTTCATTCACCTGTACTAAAATATTTAGTGATACATAACCAGTATTTTTAATTGGTTATCCTTCCAAAAGCTGAACAAAATATTAAGAAACAGCAGAATTTTTTTAGAAACAAAAAAGACATTGCTAAACTACAACGTAATAATATTAACTCTCCAATATGACAGTGAATGCTAGACAGTTTCTTTACAGATGAAAAGAAAACTTGAGGCAAGAGATATGTTTTTACAGAAAGCTGCTGAGAATACCATGGAGGGAGCATGTGAACAATGAGAAAGTTTAAGAAAAATGGAAACCAAACAGACACATGTACTTAAAAAACAGTTGAAATTTCTGGGACGCATAATGAGGAAAGTGGGCTTGGAGAATTTAACACTGGCATGACATTAAAAGTAATAGATGCAGAAGGAACAGTTAGTAACCTGCCTAACAAGCTTGTGTAAATGGTTGGCAGAAAAGGGACTTGGAAGGATAGTAAGGGGATAAATATTATTTAGAGTTGGGAAGGATAAGATGTTATGGAGAGCTATAGTTACCCACATTGTGAGAGGGGAAACACAGCACATAAAAGAAGATTCACCTGTCCAATGTTTGTGTTTTATGGGGATGAATTGTGCAGCTGGTCTATTTAGGACTGTCCTCTAAGCAAATGCACTCTTACTGAAGGTGGGTCTCAAGAAAGGTCGTGGACCCGTAGTCAGTTGGTGGTGTCAGTTTAGTTCTGAAAATTTCAGTAAATATCTAGGTACTATAACATTGGTACCAAATTGTGTTTCACCTATTTTGACTAATACGTGTGTACCAATTTCCTAGTACCCACTTAAAATGTAATATTTTAATCCTATTCTTGGCTTAAGGGAATCACTTGAAAAGTACCTAGCATGATGCTAGAGTGTTAGGTCCGTTTTTACCATTTTAAAAAAAATTATTTTTGTTTTTCATCTTTTTACAATAGTAGAGAGGCTACATTCATCCAAGTTATTTTCTGTGCTTTTTGTATGAAGCAGAAAAAAATCTATTTCAAAAAGATCAGTTTCATGTGATTTTCAATATTTTTTTTAATAATTTGGACGTAGAAACTTACAACATTTGAGAGTAAACATGAACTTTGGTCATAGAACCTGGAAACTTTTGGTATTTTACCAGACATGTTCACAAAATAGTTTTAAAATTTTATTAAATGCCACCACAGTACTAAGTCTCACAACATCTTGGATTTTGAATATCCCCTCCCACTCTGCAGCCTTGTTATGGCCAGGGTAAGAAAAGTCGAGCTGTTACCAAAGGTGACGTAGAAGAAGAAAAAATTACTTGTCAGTTTATTTTATTCTTAAACATGGTTTTCCACATTTATTAGTTAGAAATATTGGCATCATATACCACACCCACCACACTGATTTGTTACCTTTTTTTTTTTTTGTGTGTGTGTGTGTGCGTGTTAGGAAGGCATCATGTGATTAGAAACTAGCAGTGACTCACTAAATCATTCATATGCAGTTGTTGAGTGCACAAAGCTTTTTTTATTCATTCAAATTATGTCGTGTCATGTGCTTCATGTCTCCGAATAGATTCAAGTTGAAGTGATAGGAGTAAAGAAATGAAAAAGAAAAAATTATTTAGGAACATTAAATGTAACATGTGAATAGCATTTTTTTTTCTTTGTCTATAACACTGAAATCTCTGAAAAGCTTCCTGATAATTTTTCTCTCAAGAATAATTAATACATTTTGGAAAAAAAAAAAAAATATATATATATACAAAAAACAAAAAAAAATCATATGGTTTATTTCTTTTAGATATTTTTCTATTTAGGACTTAAAAGTTATATATGTGAAACTGAAATAGAGTTGGGCTTACAGCCATATCACATTGAAACACTGGTTCCAGTATGATAACCAAACTTAAGCAACATTGAGCTTGGTCAGTACCTAGATGGGTGACCGCTTGGATGTACGGGTGGTGTAATGGATGATGGTTCGGAATTGTTAATCAGAAAGCCAGTTTGAGTCGTTATATCCGCCTGCATTCAAATGCCCTCTCCCACCCCAATTATGGGTTAATTAGTAATACTTGGGTCACTAAATCATTATCTCCCCCCTCCCCCCAAAAAAGAAAATTCTCAAAATCTAGAAATATTTTCTGGCTTTAAATAACCTGCAAAGGGTCAAGCTGTTGAAAATGAATGAATCAATCAAATGTGTTAAGATTCAAATATTCCTCTATTTATTTATTTAACAAAGTATTTGAAGCTCCAGATCCTTTCTGGCTCTCTCCGAAATGAGCTATGTATATGAAATGCAGTGTATATCTATCTTGGGTGATATACTAGCACTGCCTCCATTTGTTGTTGTACTGCTCCTAGTTGGACTAAAAAGCAGTGGCAAACAGAATTTAAAGAATGTAAATGAGCACTTGTTATTACTTGTAGAAGAGAAAGGAAATAGAATAAATTTCAACAAGGTAATATTTTCATGTGTCCATGTTTTAAATACTTCTGCCACATCTGGTCTGATCTTGTGCTTCTTCTATATATTTAGAGAATCTAGGTAAACCACAAAGAAGAATCTGCAATGTTAGTGGTGCTGACCTGGCATCTCTACTTGTCTCTTTCCCACTAATAAAACACATCTTCCCTGTGCCCTTTCTATAAATTCTTTCATGATAATTTGAAAGATTCTGATGAATTTTCCTCTATGGTACCTTCCCTTTGAGTTTAAGAGCAGTACTAGATTGGCAGCAAGATCTCATCATTTTACAGTTAAAATGGCTAGATGGAACTAAGTTTTGTGCTAACAGTTTCTTTTCTTGCACTTCTTGCTTGTGGAACTCTCTTGCTGCTTCTTGCTCCTCACTCAACTTTGATTTTCAAAAATTTAAATACAATATCAATTATTATCATCTGTCTTAATTCTTGTTTTTTTTTTATTTCCTCATATTCTCTCACACTCAGTAACCCCTTAAATCTTAGTAACTTTATTGACTTGCTTGGGGTGAAAAAAAAAACACAAAGAAAATATACTAGTATGCATGTAAAAGGAAAAAACAGTAAAATTTAGGAATTATGAAGTGTGTGTGCCTGTGTGTGTTAGTGGGGGAGGAAGGAAGGTGAGGTTCAGTTCAGAAAGATATCCCCATCCCTAGGACAAGATCCTGTGCTGGTGTTATCTTTGCCATGTGCTAAAGAGAAAGGAAACAAGGAGTGTTTATAGCTGTTCAACAGCGCCATCTAACAACATCTTTGCAAGGCCAAGTGGAGATAACCCACACATCTTTTATAAGCACCTACCTCTGTAACATTCTCAGTGTTCTGGAACAACCTCATTACAAACACAAGTCCTCACAAGTGCCAAAGCTTTCAGCTTTGAAACATTGTTACAAATTAATAATAATAATGATAATAATAACAGCAGGGCTAGGCTGGTCATGTATCAAAGAAGAAAGGCCATTGATTTCCAAAGACTCCACTGTTCAGAGAACTGACTTTTAGTTTAGCACAATAGAAGATCATCTTGAAAGAGATACATAATTTTTCTAAAAAAAAGACTCTTGTCTTCTGTGGTACTAACCACCTCAAATGGATAATGGAGACTGTTGACAGACCTTCTTAACTCCACAAAATTTTCCAGATGACTACTCTTACTGAGTGAATTTATAAACTCAGTAGAGAAGAGGAAGGCAACATTGTAAACTTGGTATCGCTTCCAGCCACCAATCATGTTCTTGTATTCACTTTCAAAAAACATGTCTAGTTTGTGTGTGTCACAGCTGAGCCTGTACAAGACGTGGAGCCTTCTTCCTGAATCAGTTTTACAAAGCAAAGCCAAACTGATTGGACATACCAAGAAATCCTCTCAAAAAAAAAAAAAATGAAAAATTGTTTGGACAGTGATTTGAGACATGAACTTTTCAGTACCCCATTGTATATCTATTTTGTGTGTGTAACACTTTTTATAGTGTGAAGATACTACACACTGATCTTAAGTAGAAGTGGGTATTTTGCGGTGTACCCTGTCACAACAAAGTGAGACACAAGGTCAGAGCTTGATTTCTGGAAAGCTAAACAAAAATTGCTCAAGCTCCTTCAGCACTTCCCTTTTTGGGGCCATCTCTGGTGCCCAGTAATGATCTCATCCCCCTCCTGAAGGTGAGGTATTCCATAGTGGGGTAGATTCCCTGAGGCTTGTGTTGATATTAATTTCAACTTCTACCTCTTCTTTCCCAGCTATTGATTAAAATAAATCAGCAAATCATTATAATCTACAAAGAATTCTTACATCTAAAAATAATTTCTGCCTTTAAATAACCTGCATAAGGTTGATAAGCTATAAAAAAAAAAAACAACATATAAATCCACCTTTTTTATAGATAGAATTTTTTTTTTCCACTGTAATTTAATTGCTATATTAGATATGAATCTGATTTAATTTACAATAAAAGCTATTTTTGCACATGTAATACTTGTAGCCTGGTGTTAGAAAGATTTAATTTAAAAAAAAAAAATTTTTGCTTTTTAAACTTTTTTTGACTTTCTGCTTTGACCCTTAATTCAGGAAAACTGCTGAGTCAACTTTTTAAAAATCTTTGTTTTTGCATTCATAGAAAGGAAAACAAAAAGCCCTCAGTGCATTCTCTTTTTGTTAATGGACGTACAGCCACATCATTTGAATTACAGGTTTTTGTATAATCACTGAAATTAAGCAATGTTGAGCCTGGTCAATACCGCTTGGGAATACCAGGTGCTGTAAGCTTGAATGTGTGGGCAGAATAATAGATAATGGCTCCTAATTGTGAATTGGAGAGCAGAGTTCCAATTCCAGTTGGGTTTGTTGTATTCACTTTTGGGAAAGGTATGAATCCACCTGTTCTTACCCCAGCGATGCATTAATTAGTAAGAATTGTATCATTAAATCATTATTCCCCCCCCCAAAAAAAAAATTTGTGCAATCTAAAAAATATTTTCTAGCAAAAAACGAATCAATCAATCAATCGACTTTTTTTTTAATGCCTACAAAAGACTACCAGGCAAACATTAATATAAGGGAAGTAACTCTTTACTTCCAACAAGCTAATTTCGAAATTATTTTCATTAATCCCATTTGATTAATGTGCTGTATATCACAGATTGCAAATTATATTGATTTTGTTTTTTGCTAAAAGTTCACCCAATACTCAAGACTCAATAGTCACTCAAGATAGAGGATTACCCAGTGAGGTTATAGCATAGACAGAAGAGGAAGAAATAATTGCAGATTATGAGGATATGTAGGATAGATAATAGTTGACTCTAGATCTGAAGTGGTTAAGATTGTAGCGAACAAAGAAGCATCCTCTCAGGTGTCTGTTCTACAACATAAATGTTCTTGAGAAGAAGCTGTCTGAGGGAACTCTCTTCTTACCAATGAAATATGAAGGGAATGCAGATGATTTGATTCTGTGGATGTGGCATGGCAAGTTCTAGTTTTAAAGAACTGAACTGATGGAACTAAGGAATGTAGTTTGAACATTTTCTGTGGAAATAGTGGAAGAGCAGTGATAGGCTTGTGATGTTTTGTTTGTGGGAAAGGGGCTGTAGGGTTGAAAACAATTCATCACCCACAAGGCTGTGGAAATGTAGACCGATCTGGTTTACATCAAGTCACTTTGTGAGTGCTACTGGTACCATGTAATCCAGTACTACATGCCACATAGTTGGGTTATTGCTGAGGGATGTGGCTAGAAACCCAGCAGTCTTAAAAACAAGACCCGTCAAAGGGGAAATTAATTTTCTTGCAGGGTCAACAGCTATCCAGCACCATGGGCTGGATTAGGTTTCATAACTATGTATGGAGCCAATGTGGTGATGACATTGCTGGACTGTGTGTGTGTGTGTGTGTATGTATATGTATATATATTATATATATATAATGTGTGTGTGTATGTATATATATATATATATGTGTGTGTGTGTGTATGTATATATATTATATATATATAATATGTGTGTGTGTATGTATATATATTATATATATATATAATATGTGTGTGTGTATGTATATATATTATATATATATATAATATGTGTGTGTATGTATATATATTATATATATATATAATATGTGTGTGTATGTATATATATTATATATATATATAATATGTGTGTGTATGTATATATATTATATATATATATAATATGTGTGTGTATGTATATATATTATATATATATATAATATGTGTGTGTATGTATATATATTATATATATATATAATATGTGTGTGTATGTATATATATTATATATATATATAATATGTGTGTGTATGTATATATATTATATATATATATAATATGTGTGTGTATGTATATATATTATATATATATATAATATGTGTGTGTATGTATATATATTATATATATATATAATATGTGTGTGTATGTATATATATTATATATATATATAATATGTGTGTGTATGTATATATATTATATATATATATAATATGTGTGTGTATGTATATATATTATATATATATATAATATGTGTGTGTATGTATATATATTATATATATATATAATATGTGTGTGTATGTATATATATTATATATATATATAATATGTGTGTGTATGTATATATATTATATATATATATAATATGTGTGTGTATGTATATATATTATATATATATATAATATGTGTGTGTATGTATATATATTATATATATATATAATATGTGTGTGTATGTATATATATTATATATATATATAATATGTGTGTGTATGTATATATATTATATATATATATAATATGTGTGTGTATGTATATATATTATATATATATATAATATGTGTGTGTATGTATATATATTATATATATATATAATATGTGTGTGTATGTATATATATTATATATATATATAATATGTGTGTGTATGTATATATATTATATATATATATAATATGTGTGTGTATGTATATATATTATATATATATATAATATGTGTGTGTATGTATATATATTATATATATATATAATATGTGTGTGTATGTATATATATTATATATATATATAATATGTGTGTGTATGTATATATATTATATATATATATAATATGTGTGTGTATGTATATATATTATATATATATATAATATGTGTGTGTATGTATATATATTATATATATATATAATATGTGTGTGTATGTATATATATTATATATATATATAATATGTGTGTGTATGTATATATATTATATATATATATAATATGTGTGTGTATGTATATATATTATATATATATATAATATGTGTGTGTATGTATATA
>OZ038497.1:13480168-13540168 GCA_964036315.1 Acanthosepion esculentum
TATATATATATATATATATATATATATATATATATATATATATATATATATATATAATGTGGGTGTGTGTGTGTGTGTGCCTGTGTGTAATAAAGTCTTTGTACACGTACTCCTCATGAAACAAACTTATTTAAGTGAGATTTTGTATTGAATTATTTTTCTTGGGTTAATTTTTTTCCATAAAGTGTATATGAAACTATCTCTGCTCTAGCAAAGTAAGTGACGTCGTCTGTTACAATACTTCTCCATCGAACCTAATTTAATTTTTTTCTTCCATTTTTAGATTTTAATTCGCTTGACGTAATTTCCTTTCTCTTTGGGAAGTTAGATAACTCGTACGGATTTGATACGAAAGTTGTGCCCCTTGTTACTTTTCTACTCCGCTAAGCTTCATCTCAGTTTGAATTCCTGTCGAGTTCATTATATTCATTTACGTGCTAATACCCATGCGAAAGGTATGAATATAGTTCCCCCACCTAGCTTTGGGTAAACAATAGGACAGATTGGGTCCTATAGGCTTGGTTGGCAATCAATCTAGTAGAAGGAGAACTCTGAATTCAAACCAGCCTGTTGAGGGTTGGACTCTGTCATGCTGTCTTGTCCATGAAACCCCACCACTGCTATGGGTACATTATATGTGGTACCCCAACGACCCTAAGAAGTTATGAGATTCTTGTTGGTGAGTCTTGACCTAAACAATTACAACTTCTATCCTACTTCTACACCACCACCACCATAACAACAATAACAATAATTTTTAAGCCCATTTTTCTTAGTTTCTAACGTCCTGTTTGTTTTTATTGATTTTGTTTTAAAATGTGAATTTGAAAATCCAATAATTCAAAGTTCTAATAGATGTCAAATATGACATAATTCTCCACCCCACGATTTTTCTCACCTCTTTACTTAGGTACATGTTGTTTTGCTTAAAATGGTTCAATAGAAAAAGAAACCAGAATACTTACCATTTTAAATTTAAATCCTGAAGTAAGAATATACATTTTTTATCCAGTTCAAGTTGTGTAAAATATTTTTCTTCCCAGACTTTTTTTCTCTGCTTCTTTTTCAACAAAACATTGTAAAATATTTCTGAAAAAGTGTAAAATTAAAATAAAAAAAAATTTTGTAATTGTTTTTTTTTTCATTGTTTTCATTGTTGAAACTTCTTGCATATTTTATTTTTTTCTACCCTATGGTAAGACGTTTTTTACCCTATAGTATGGTTATTTTTCCCAACCTTACAGTAATATTATTTTTTTCTACCCTATATTAATGTTATTTTTTTCTACCCTATATTAATGTTATTTTTTTCTACCCTATATTAATGTTATTTTTTTCTACCCTATATTAATGTTATTTTTTTCTACTCTATATTAATGTTATTTTTTTCTACTCTATATTAATGTTATTTTTTTCTACCCTATATTCATGTTATTTTTTTCTACCCTATATTCATGTTATTTTTTTCTACCATATATTAATGTTATTTTTTTTCTACCCTATATTAATGTTATTTTTTTTCTACCCTATATGAATGTTATTTTTTTCTACCCTATATGAATGTTATTTTTTTTCTACCCTATATTAATGTTATTTTTTTTCTACCCTATATTAATGTTATTTTTTTTCTACCCTATATTAATGTTATTTTTTTTCTACCCTATATTAATGTTATTTTTTTTCTACCCTATATTAATGTTTTTTTGAGATGTAAAATATTATGACACAAGAAATGAGTCATTTTTTTTATTCGTGCCAGAAACATTATCTTAGAATATTTTTTGCTTATTTCTGTGTATTAGAATTTCTTATTAGAAATTGTGAGAAAATTATATCTTATTAATTTTGATATGTTTCTTTGTTTATATTGATTTCTTTTTCTTACAATGCACATTCACTATATTCTGTGACTGTTATGTAAACAGCATGCATTGCAAACAAGATGCCCCTGATAAGATTTGAAACTCTATCTCATGGGCCATTTTTTTTATTTCCAATACATGTTGTTTTTTACTTAATGATCATAGAATGTAAAACAGAAACAGCCTGAACTTTGCAGTGAAAAGTGATAATGACAATGCTTTATTTCTGAAGTTCTCAGCAAACTATGGCTTATTTCACATCTTATTCCTACTAAATGTAAACAAGTAACAAAATAAGATGAATTATAAACTCGTCAAAAATGAATAATGAAAATATTTCATAGAAACAATTCAGACAATATAAATTCTAGCAATGCAAGTGAGATCTTTTGATAGCCACTTTGCCAGCATTTGGTTTTGTTGGCAAAATTATAGACTTATATTGGTGTATTTTATATTAGAGAGTGTTGTGGAAGTCTTCAACCATAAATGGTTGAGAATTGGAAAAAAGTCTTCACATAATACAATCAACCAGACATAAATGTGAACCCCTATAAGAAATAATCAAGTGGAATATTTGCTTAAAAGTAATTTAATTATTGGTGTAATTAAATTAAATTTAATATTAAAACTTGTTTCCATTATGAACCATTTATGGGTCCAGTTTTTGACACCACCTTGTTTGTGTGTGCGTGTATATATATATATATATATATATATATATATATATAATATATATAGAGAGAGAGAGACAAAAGGAAAACTTATTTGCCAACGTGTGTCATCCTCTGACAGACTTTATCAAGGATGATTGCATTGGTAAAAAAGTTTTCATATTGTCTATTCACAGATATATTTTATTTATATCTGAATTTTTACACACACACACGATAATATATAAATTTTTATATATCAAGAACAGGTTTAAAAGATGTATGACAAATTCGAAAAAAAACTTTTTCCAATATATATATATATATATAACAATGAATCATTCATACAAAAAGTAGATTAGTAAAGTTAATGATATAAAATGGCAAAATCCTTTTGCAAACAAAATTTTAAAGTTGCATTAACCTATTAATCATTTGATGAATGTTATGATCCTTGTTTTTAATAACTACAAGCTGTATAAGGTCTTTTTGTAATCTGCAAGTACTTTCAACTGTACATTTAGTCATCCTCATGCATGGAAATTATTTTTTTTTAGTAAAATCCAGGTATCATCAGAGATGAAAAAATTAAATGTGTTATTGTTAACGGATACAAACTTTTGGAGTGTGCAGTTGCAGATTACAAAAAGACCTTATACAGCTTGTAGTCATTAAAAACAAGGATCATAACATTCATCGAGTGATTTGTAGATTAATGCAACTTTAAAATTTTGTTTGCAAAAGGATTTCGCCATTTTATATCATTAACTTTACTAATCCACTTTTTGTCTGAATGATTCATTGTAATATAAATTGAACTGCATCACATATTTGATTTTTTATATATATATATATATATATATATAGTTGATTGTTGTAGTTACATACAACTTATAAATAATATTTATTGAGTATATGCATTCAAATGTTTTTTGTTTTGTTTTTCAGGTAAGTGAAGCAGTTATGATTTTGGAGGAAGATGCCAGAGTAAGGACATTTACTTTCGTAAACCCCCCCCCCCAATCCCAGAACATTTTCTTTTCTTATATTTCTCTGTGCAGAGTCAATGTTTCAGTATGAATGACCAATACTCGGATTAATTAGAAGAAAATCCTAAATTTATATCTTGCTACAATAAATTCAAATAATGGACATTTTTGTCTTAGGTTACACTTAGAATTTGTAAAAATAAACATCACTTGTTTAATTTTCATAAAAAAATATTCAGATATATTTTTTATGATAGGCTAATAACAAATTTAAATATGCATGTAGAGGACCGTGTGGGTTAAGTGTTGTTGAATTAGGAACACGTGCGTTTTATTCCTGCTAGTGAACAATTAAGGAGGAGGTAACTCCGACATGCATTTTTTAAAATTGATATTTTTGTTTCCTTTTCTTTTCTGTTTTTTTACTTCAGAATCTTTCTCTCGTAAGCATGATGATTTAATGATAGTTTTAAAAACAAGAAAATTAAGACTTTTGTACAGTCACCCCCTCCGAACCAAGATGATTCTTAATCAAATTGTTGGATTATTTATTTTTATTTATCCTTTGAAAAAAAGAAAAACATATTTTTTTACATTGTTTTTTCTCTGTTTGATTTCTCATTATTTATATGTCAATACAAAAAAAAGTGATAAATGTTTCACTATTGGATTTGGGAATAATGAATGAATTGTGAGGAAATTTTATTGATTTTTAAGAGAATTTTACTTTTAGATGAACATAGAGATATTTTTTGTTGTGTTAAGGAATGAAAAATATTCTTTAAAAAATGATTTAGAAAGTTCATTCCCCATGTTTATGTCCAGTAGAATCATATATTAAACTGTTCTACCAAAATGGTGACATTTTAAATACAACAAATTACACAGCACTTTTTTTGATTAACTGGATTACTTAGAATGATTACTTCACTACTTATTTAAATGTGAGAGATTGCAATAAAAAGGTATTGTAGATTATTTAGGATTGTCTCAATAATTTACTGACTACTGTTTGTGTCATAGCAATAATTGTAAGTAAAATGATACACTAAAATAAGTAACGACTATCAGTGCCTTGCATAATTTTAAAAGTTAATATGTATTTGCAAAACGCTATATATTACGCAGTACTTATTTTATTTAACTGTGTTACTTAGAATGATTACATTGCTTTTTATGTAAATGTAATAACAGTCTTAGTTGAGAATAATGTAAGTGACAGATGGCTATAAAAAGGCACTGTTAATTTGTTTAAATAGTGTACTGAATTGTTTATTATATAGCAATAAATGTAAGTAAATATGCACTAAAATAATTAACCAAATAATCGTTTTAAGTTCTCTGAATTACCTATTATAAATCCTTGTACTAATGAAGATTTGCATGTAAATCTTCATGTATATTTTCCAGTTATTACAGTTTATCCATATTTATGTCCATACATCAAGACCTTTCATTTCTTTTTTTTGTATTTGTTCTTTTTTCTATATTTGACAAATAATCTATCATTGTCATAACAAAGACTGCCACCTGGTGGCATTAGTTTGAGGGAGATAACTCTAGTTATTTCCCTTGAACTGTTTACACTAAAAGTTACAGACAGAAAATATGCAAGTACATGCAACCTGTTAATGATAATAATATTACACGTGATATAATGATTAGCAAACTTGTCTTGCTAGATCAATTATGACTGAGGAGTGAGTTTGACCCTCACTGAGTGCTCCATACTTGCGGCCTTGTGCCACATCTAAGATCAGTCAGTTAGGTGACATGCATGATACACGCTTAGGCAATCATGTATCTTTTGATACATGACTGATTAAGCAGATTTTTTTTCTGCAGTAGGTTGCCATTTCTTTCTGCAGTAGACCAGTTGCCATCCAAGGCTATAGAACCCGATATGTCCTGCTATTTACCCATAGCTGGGGGTGGAAGAAGAAGAGGATTCATACCTTTCCCAAGGGTATTAGCACGTAAGTGAATACAAATGATTCGACTGGTATTTGAACTCGGCTCTCCGATTCCTCAATCCAAGCTGTTATCCATTACTCCACCGTACGCTTAGTAAATTGCCATAGAAAATAATAATAATAATAATTTACCTCACCTCCCCCTAATTCGGGATGTGACAGAACGGCATTTTATATTTTATGTGGGATGACCATAAGCATACATTTGGGCCAAGGACCAAAAATTGCCCAATCCCCGTAACTGTTGTCATTTTGGGGCAGGTCGATTTTGGAACTGCGGTATCACACTCAATTTGAAAGTTGGGGTTTGACATGAAAAATAATGATACGAAATATTTTTTCCAAATCGTTTTTTGAGGAAATGAGTTTAAAAGATTATGTTCAAAATTGTAGCATTGCAATTTCATTCCAGTGATCAATGAAAGCCTTATAGCACAGCCTTATAAAAATTTATAATTTACTGAAGCTTTACAAATTTCATATGGACAAGAAGCAAGGCACATGCATATTATTACTAAATCATTGCGCTATCAAATAAGACCCTTATTTACTTCAAAGGGAAGTTATACTGAACAATTTAGACATATTATGATGCAATGTATTATACAGTGCAGTATTTTTAGTGTCAGTTTCAATGAACAATGTGAATTTGAAACATTGTCTTATAATTTGTGCCCAGTTATATACACTTTTATGTAGTTTTGGTTCTATTAATTATGATCTAATAAATCTTATTCATTCAGTAGCCTGTTGCTAATCTTTACAATTTTTTTTTACACAGTTTTTACTCATCGAATACAGTAAAAAAAATTGCATATTTTGTTTGTGGTGATTTTTTTTTTTGTTGTTTATTTGTTGAGATATTTAAAACTAAATGCTCACAAAGCTGATAAAAGCTGTGAACCTAATTTTTGGTGTCTGTACTTATCACATCAAACCCTGGCTTTCATGTTGAGTGCAATGTTGATTTCCTAAAATAAGCGAAAAATCAACCTGCCCTATTGTCATGTCGACATCACTATTACACCGACCTCACCTCTCTTAGTACAATGAGGATGGTACTGCCACAGGGTTGGAATCACTGGGACCAGGCATCTTCTTCCATCTCAACTGAGGAGAGAAGAGATACTACACTTTGATCATGGCCAAAAACACAGATTTTTTTTTTTTAAATTAAATAAATTTTAAATTTCTTCTCTGTATCACAATTTTCATAAGGCTCATTATATTTTCCAATACTGTTATCCAACATTTCAATTAATCAGTCAGCAGAAACAAAACTTATACTTATATCTTCAAAATAACATTTGTAGAAGTAGGAAATAAATATATATATATATATATATATATATATATATATATATATTTTATAGTAATTCGTCGAGCTTAGAATCCTCAACAGAATGCAGAAAGCACTGGACGGCCATTTCGTCCTATCTGGGACTCATCAGCAGTGCGCATCCACTACCGAGAATCGAACCCGGATCACTTCGATATAGCGCGAACGTCATACCAACTGTACCACGAGACTTGGTGATGAAGAAGACATAAACTAGTCTCAATATAGCACTGCTACTCACTCAGTTCCATTCACCGATACCCATCCAAGTATACAGAGTTATCCAGAGTCCCCGAATAACCTTGGAACCTGTGCCCCAAGAGCCACGACTACTATTTTGACCCTTATCAGCTCTATCACAGAGCTTAGCCGGATCTACAAGATATACAAGTAATTGATTTGGGGATTTAGGCTAATTTTAATTTTCTGACTGTTGCCTTTGTGTGTGTGTGTGTGTAATTTTTTATGTATAATTTATCTACTGAAAAGAAAAAAAATTTATAAGATCATATGAGAAATTATATCAAAAACTTAAACAAAGCACCTTGTCTGTCATGTTTAATTTAATGAAGCTTGCATGAAAGAAGGATTGCTGCCTAAATACATACACATATATATATATATATATATATATATATATATATACATACACACACACACTTTACAATTGGAATTAAGATACCTTTTAATGAATGACCATTTTCACTTATGAATTTTAATTTTAAAATTTGCAGGATTTTTCAAACTGTTTATGGTATCAGTTTAGGACAAAAATTTTAAAATTAAAATTTGTAGGTGAAAATGGGCATTTACTGAAGGTATCTTAATTCCAATTGTAAAGAAAATTTGCTCTGTTTAATGAAAATAAACATTGAGTGCTCTTTTGTGAGTCAGTTTTAACATATATCAAATTCTATGTTGTGTTAATAGGACTCACCTGGATTATACCAATGGATTACTCTCTCTGTCTCTCTCTCTCACTATATATATATATATATATATCACATATAGGTAGGAATCTGACAACTAATCTCACTAACTTTTACACACTTTAGCATCTGGAATGTTTTTCACACATATTTGAATATTATCTGTTACCTTTACATGTGACACGTATCTAACCAATAAGAAATAACCAAACACATCATACCATTAATCTGTGTCTTTTCGCTTTTTATCATTTCTATCTTGATCTCTGACAAAGCTTTAATAAAGTGAAACATGTTAGATTAAGATCTGTTTCCTACTTGTTCTTTATCATAACATAAAGATAAAACAACTATGTTGTTATGAACAACAAATAACTTTCCAAGAAACCTAACCGCTTAAACAAGAAAAATTTGTTTTTGAATGTTACGTTTTGGATGTGATATTTGTCCATGTCTGAAAAACAAAAATATATATATATATATATATATATATATATATATATATATTCAACACCATCACTTGATAAGACACCAGAAGTGTTGAAACAAAATGGCTAATTTTGTAGTGATTTTTAACATATTTGTTATAATTTTTGAATAAATAATTACATTTGCTCTACTCTGTATTGAGCATTCTTTTAAGAATAGTATTTGTTGGTTATTGGAATTTATGCTATATACACCAATCCTATACTTAGAGAGATATATATATATATATATATATATATATATATATATGCCTACACCGAAGAAGGGGTTAAAGTTCTTTTTATTTTCTTTAAACTATTTTGAAATCTTCATTTGAGTCACAATGACTAGTTTGAGAATTACTGCCATAGCCTATATAATTAAAAGATTTATACAGTCATATTGCTTTGACAGATTAGACTCATGGCCCATTTACAATTGATAACTGAACAATAATATCCTATCAAATATAGAACAACTCATGATAAGAAAAAGTTCTCCATTTTCATCTCAGGAAAATGTTGAGATATAAAACAGAAACGAGTTTTACCTTAATCTCTACAGCTTATAGAGAATTAGACAGGTATGCTTAAAATGCATGTGAACAAAACAAAATACATGTCACTTTTCTATATCTGTCCTTGTTAGGGTTTGTTCATCACAAAAATAAAATATTCAGAAAATGGTGGCCATTTAAGGAAATAAAAGGAAAAATTACACACTTGAGTAGATGCTCCATTTATTTATTAAACAGTATATTTATTTCTTTTTGTCTACCAGTTTAAATATTTGAGAAATCTTAAATAGGTGTTCTCATATGCAGGATTTGAACTGGCACACCCCTAGAGGAAACTGTCATTAAATCTGATGTACTTTGACTTCTCGGCTACAGAGCACATCGATAACTGGAGATAAATATTTTCTGGCTTTAAATAATCTGCAATGAGTTGATAAGCCGTAGAAAATGAAGGAATCAATCAAAAACAATCAAGTGAACCAGCTGAAATTTTCTTTATGAGACTAAGAAGAAAATATAAGGGAGACAACTCTCATGTCTTGGGTAGTCTATGATTTAGACAAGCTTCCATACATATTGGATTTCTACCCCAACACTTAACATAATAATGTAGTCAACGAAATATTCTCAGTTATAGTACAGTGTGAGGTAAAAGTCATGCACCATAGGAGTTAATTAATTATTCATGTTTTAAATGTCTAATTTATTTTGATTGGTCCTGTTGAGTGACCACTGAAGTCACCAGATCTCTCACCCTTGGCTTTTTTTTTTCTGTGGGGCCATTTGAAATCGGTTGTTTATCAGATGCTTCCAAGAAATATTGAGGAACTTAAAGAAAGAATTAAATATGAATGCAGTAAAATGACAGAGGAATCTCTCTAATGTGTTAATGAATAATGCAGGTATAGAATTGAAATGGGTTTTGAAAAACGAAGAGGACATTTTGAACAGCACATATAACAATTAAAGAACTAGTAAATAAAATTTTCATGTGTAATTAAACTTTTAATAAATTATCCCCTATGTTCCTCATTCTGCAGTAAATGTAAAAGTGTAAGAAACCAGAGGTCAACAAATATCTTAATGAAAGAGAAACATTTAAAAGAATTTATGACGGCAGTTTAGGGAACAAATAATCCTTTATAATCTTGATTTTTACATTTATTTTTCATGCTTAGTATTATTTATATATCTTTATGGAAAAAAAAAATCCTATATTTAACAAAAGCATAACAAACAAGAGAAAAGTATAACAAATGAATGAATGCTTATCTTGTTTGGTAGAGATTGAAGAAACTTGAGACAACCGAGATGTGGTTCTACAGAAGGAGGCTGAGCATCTACTCAAATATGGGTATCCACTGAAAATAACATTTAAAGTAATATATATGTACAAAGACAGTATGAATAAAGACAAAAAAACCTTTTCTTTACTGACATGTATCGTCTCCTGAGAAACTTTATCAAGGTAAATGTAAGGATTTTTTTTGCATGTATTTATAAACAAAGTAAAAATATTAGGTTTTCAAATTTTTTTAAATGTAAGAACACCCAGAAATATACTTCAGGCTTAACTGTGAAAGTCAGTGTAAACTATGGAAGCTGCTAAGTGATGTAAGCTTTTGATTTAACCATTTTTTTAACACCTCTGTAAGGAAAGGTTTTCCTTTTGTCTTTATATTGTCTCTATCTATCTATCTCTCTCTATATCTCTCTCTCTCTCTCTATATATATATATATATATATTATATACACACACACATTACAATTTTCAAGTAAAAAATTACTTTGAAGTAATAAATATGTTATTCTGTTTTCACAATTGAATACAAGGTAGGTGATACTCAGCTTTTCTGTATATGCATGTTTTTGCAGTAATAATTACAAGAGGCAGTTACATGTGTGTTTTATGTTGAAGTTTTAATATATTTTTATTACATCCAAGCTCCCATGAAAATTAAATTTCGGCATTAAATGACTCATGAAGGTCTTGATATGCCATTAAACAAATCAATCAATCATGCGTGTATGAAGAACAAAACCTTTGAAATAAGTACTTGTCTTATACTCAAGGCTTCTTAATCAAAGGGTTGCAGATGTGGGTATGGATATTAGTCACATCAGGAGTTAGGTTTATTATTTTACATCTAAGAAGACTATGGCAAAAAGACAATTCAAGTCCAAAATTCATACATTTCAAATGATCTTCAAACTCAGCTGCCAATTTCAATTAAAAAAAAAAAAAAAAAAAAAAATGCCCTCTCGCCTCTCTAAAAGCAGAAGTGTATATAACTGGTCAAACAGAATTTGCATGAGGTGCCAAGCTTATGCCCACATCACATTGAAACAATGGTTCCTGTACAATCACCAAAGTTAAGCAACATTGAGCCAGGTCAGTACTTAGATGGGTAACATCTTGGGAATACAAGGTGCTGTGTGGGTGGGGTAATGGATAATGGATCAGAATTTTTAATCAGAGAGCAGTTGGGTGTTTTTATATTCACTTACGTGCAAATACCATTGGAGAAAGGTATGAATCCACCTCTTTTTCCCCTCAGCTCTGGGTTAATTATAATTAGTAAGATTTGTATCACTAAACCATTATTATCAACAAAAAAACAAAATTCTAAAAATCTAAATTCTAAAAATATTTTTTGTCTATAAATAAGCCACAAAGGATTGATAAACCATAAAAAAGATCAATCTATCCTGGGTAAGAGGATAAGCTACATCAACAGCAAGGCCTCTGATCAGGAGTTTTTGAGGAGCGTGGAACCACCTCTTAATTGCTGGTGTTCCCAGGTTCACCCTGACCCGGGGTGGTAGCACCTGTTGGGGCCAAAACACTATGAAAATGTAAAAATATGTTTTACTACTAGCAATACATTTTTGTAAAAGCTTATTACCAGCAATTAATTTTTGAAGAAAAAAATTATTACCAGCAATACATTTTTTGAAAAAAAATATTCCCATTAATAAAAATCTTGTCGACATTAAATAACCCATTGAGGTTTTGATATGCCATAAAACAAATCAAACCAAAAGATCAAAGAGCATGAGGAGCCAGGTACTTTGTGGAAGAGAGCTAAAAAGAATTTAGATTTGCCTTCAGTTTCTAAAAAGTAAATTTCACTGTGGTTCAGCAAATATGTGGGTGTTTTTTTTTTGTTTTTGTTTTTTCAATGATATAATCCATTTTCTTTGCTATAAAACCTGCACTGGTGGCAATTCCCCCCATCCCAATACATCTTCTGTTAATCTGTTTATATGAACGTGTGATATGGGTCGGATTTATTAAACAAATTGTCATTCAGTCTAATGGTTACATGACACAGCCGATTTGATGATAAAGAAAAAATATTACAGTCATAATTGTATTTTAGGATGAGCTGCATTTCAGCCAGTGGGTTGGGCCAATAACTTTTCAGCACTCCTTTGTATGATAAACAAAGTTATATTTTAATAAATCAAAATTGTTGTCATTTAAAATTAATATTTCTCAAAATGATTGTATTAGAATCACAATAAATTATTTCAGAAATTAAATTAAACGCCAGTGGGTAGTGATTTTTAGCCCCCCCCCCAAACAAACAAACAAACCTTTGCTTATGTACACCAAGATCTAACCAAAAATCAAATATTTATTAATGTTTTCTTGGTCAGGCCGAGAATCTTTCAACACCCAACAGAAAGGGTAATGGGTTAATTTCAAAATATATAAGCACCAATCAAAAAGTAATGTCTGTTCTTCTTTCATAAAAATAGTATTAATAGTAGAAATTCACAAAGTCTACTAAAATGAACACAAAAGTCAGAGAATTCTAAATCTAGACTTCAACATAGTTTCTTTCCTTCTCAATTGTGGTACGAGGGTCATTCAAAAAGTAATGCCTGTTTCTTCTTCTTCATTTGAAAGCACACAAAACAAAATGAACACAAAAATCTCAGGATTTCAAATCTGGTATGAAACATTGTCTCCTTTCTTCTCAATCATAACATTCCACTTCTAAATGAGTGCATGTCCACTTTATGGGAGCTGCTTTTTTTTAGCCATGGGGAGTGGGGTCTCTTTCACTCTGTCATCATTGAAGAACTTCTTTTTTCTAAGTACCTCTTTAATGAACCCAAATAGATGGGTGTCTGATGGTATTCGGTCAGGTTGCTTTTATGGAGTCTGCCAGCATTTTGGGTCTCCAGTTTGCACAGAGTAGGCTATAGGCAGTACCATGGTTCATCTGAAGGTTTTCACAAAATTTTGCAATAGTGATTCTTCTATCAATTTTAATTGGCTTATTTGGCCTTATCCTCTTGAACAAGAACAGCTGACATATCACAAAGTATTTATTTCAAAAGTTTTTCACATATGCATGATTCAGTGATTTGTTGGTTTAACGGCATATCAAGACCTTCAAGGGTCATTTAATACCGAAATTTAATTTTCTTGGGAGCTTTGAAGTAATAAAAATATGATAAAGCTACAACATAAAACACATAACACCACCTCTATTAATTATGTCCACACAAACATGTATATACAGTAAAGCTGAGTATCATCTACCATGTATTCAATTGTGAAAGCAGAATAACATATTATATTTATTACTTCAAAGCTCCCAAGAAAATTAAATTTCGGTATTAAATGACCCATAAGGAGTTGATATGCCATTAAATAAACAAATCGAATCAATCCTAATATAAGAAAATGAAAGGCATAACATGCTGTAAATGTATTACATGCAGATCAAGGCATGTTAGTCATCCAAAATAGCAATGCCAGGAGTAAGGTTATTTACCTCACCATTCCGTGAGGCAGGATGTGGCACAAGGCCTTTTTTAATGCGGGGTAAAACCAAGCCCGTAGGCTCAGGAAAAAATTCCCCGTATACCCTGTAAAAAAGAAAAAAACAGGGTCAGGTAGCTGTCTACCACCCCAGACGAGACTCTGCCCTTCAGCATAGCCTCGTCTGGGTTCCTGTCCACCCGAAGGCAGAGATTTCACTGTGGTGAATCTTAGTTAAACATTGTAGTATCATGCCAGAATACGCTTGGCACTCATTCACGCTAGACTTTCAAAGGAAGCCAGGTGCAAAGTTGATCTGTCTATATTTCTGAGATGAGGTATTATGTAAACTATTTACATTATTCAAACTATTGTCCTCATCTTTGTCATCATATTTATTACAACGTTTCAGCCTTTCAGTATCTGTCTATATTTCTGAGATGAGGTATTATGTACATTATTTACATTATTCGGACTAGTGTCTCATCTTTGTTAAATCCAGTGACAGGACCCAAAGAGTGTGAGTTCAATACCCGGTTAAGGCAGTGGAGAACTTGGAGAGGCGAATTAACAGAAGATAACTGACAACTGACATCCATTAAGCATGACACGTGGAACTAGAACAGTCTACCCCAGTGAGTGAAATAAAGGGTTCACTTCGACATTCCAACTACCTGAAGAAGGCCGGAGCATACAACGACCGAAACGTAATAAATATGGCAACAAAGATGAGGAAAATAGTCCGAATAATGTAAATAGTGAATTCTGTCATTGCTAATAAATATGAGTTTTTTTTTTTTTTTTTTTTGTAACACCTGAAGAAGGACGAACTGTACAAGGACTGAAATGTTATATTTATGATGATAGTAAGCAAGATGGGCACATGAATTTAAACAAATTTGTGAGTTTTTGAA
Source organism: Acanthosepion esculentum (assembly GCA_964036315.1). Classification (NCBI taxonomy): domain Eukaryota; kingdom Metazoa; phylum Mollusca; class Cephalopoda; order Sepiida; family Sepiidae; genus Acanthosepion; species Acanthosepion esculentum. Next base: position 13,494,593 of record OZ038497.1, read on the forward strand.
TATGGTTATTCTCAAGACTGTTATTAACTGTTTAAAACCCACAGTACTCATTTGTTACTATTTGTTAAATTTCAGTCGCCCCTCGTAACAAAAGCTTTTAAATGTTGAACGTATTCTCTGAATTTACAAAGTTTAAAGCATGAATTAAAACAAGATAATTAAGTTTTATGGTTTCAAAAATGATATGTAAAAATGTAATTACTATTGCCAGTTCATTTTGCTAGGTTTCTTTTGGAAAAGTCAAAACGAATTAATTATTTATTTTTGTCAAATTTTTCTTGTGTATTTTCTCAAAACTGTTCCTTCTTATCTTTATTATTAGAGTGTTCTCTTTCAGTGCATTTAATCCTGGATGGGGTTAGAGAATTTATATCTGTTATTTTCACTTGGAATATTTGGCAAATTCACTAAGTTAGATGTTTAATGGGAAGTGAAAAACCAATACAGTCAGCTTTTTACAGCAACTCTGCATATTAGCATGCTTGATTATTTTATATTTTTAGTTTTTAGCTAGTGCAATGATCTATTCAGTTTATTTTAGGCTTGCCCCCTTCAAAGGAAATAAGCAGTTGTTACCCTCTAAGAAGGGATAAAGATTCTTTTGCTTTATGATGAAGGTTATAACTCCAGGGCACTGAAGAGTGAGTTTACTGTTTTAAAACTTTGGTAATTTATTTTTTGTCGTTTTTTTTTTTTTTCTCTGTTTCTTTTGTCGCTCACTTTTTCATCTGTTTTTCTTTGTTTTGTTTTTTGCTTATCCTTTTTTGTTTCCTATTTTTCTCTTTCTTTTTTTCCTTTTGATTATTCTTTTCTTTTTCTTTTTCTTTGCTTTTTCCCTTGCATTATTCTTCTCTTTTCTTTCCTTTTCATTATTCTTTTCTTTCCTTTTTCCTTTTCCTTATTCTTTTCTTTCCTTTTTCCTTTTCTCCCATTTCTTTTCTTTCCTTTTTCCTTTTCTCCCATTTCTTTTCTTTCTCCTTTTCTCCCATTTCTTTTCTTTCTCCCTTTCTCCCGTTTCTTTTCTTTCTCCCTTTCTCCCGTTTCTTTTCTTTCTCCCTTTCTCCCGTTTCTTTTCTTTCTCCCTTTCTCCCGTTTCTTTTCTTTCTCCCTTTCTCCCGTTTCTTTTCTTTCTCCCGTTTCTTTTCTTTCTCCTTTTCTCCCGTTTCTTTTCTTTCTCCCTTTCTCCCGTTTCTTTTCTTTCTCCCTTTCTCCCGTTTCTTTTCTTTCTCCCTTTCTCCCGTTTCTTTTCTTTCTCCTTTTCTCCCGTTTCTTTTCTTTCTCCTTTTCTTTTGTAACAACTATTGTAATACAGAAGAAACATTGCCCATATTTTTTTAATAACAATTTCTCAAGTAAAAAACACTGCAGGCAATGTGTGACCAACTTATTGGAGATGTATCAGCCTATAAATCAATATTAGAATAAATGTTTACACAGCATAGCTTAGTATGGCACAAGAATAAGTGGAGAGGATGTGGATGGAATGAGAAAGATTGTATTACACCCATTTTTCAAGTCAGAATGGCCTGATTGTCTTGACAATCAGCATTTAAAATTCTGGTTCTTATTTGAATTGGAATAACCTCTTCCTTATTTTTTTTTTCTTTTTAAAAGCCGTGTCTTTTCAAGATATAGACATTCATAATTCTCCACGATTTTCTTTTCTTTATTTACTGTGAAATAGCATGACATTTTGGGGAAAGATAATGGAGTGGTTTTTTTCTTGCCCTCTCTATGGCTTGGAGTGCAGTAGTTTTTTCCTAGACTAGCAGGCATTCAAGGCTAGAGTTTTATTGCTTGATTTGTTTTTTTACAGCTTATCAACCCTTTGTGGGTAATTTAAATACAAAACATATTTGGGAGTGTAAGAATAATTTTTTTTTTTTTTTTTTTTTAAGTGATATATTGCATTAACAAGTTTTTGGAGAATAACAATGATTTTTCCAGATACAAGTCTTACATAACTTGGAGGAAGAGATGGATTCATGCCTTTCTCAATGCCTCATCATTGTGTATTGGCTAACAAGCTGGATTGCCTGGAAAGTTTAAAAAAATATTAAACTCAAGCCATCCTCCCAGGTAGCCCCCCCCCCCTTTTGTGTCATTACCTGTTACCCGAGATGTTCCCAGAAGGGGAAGTCCTGAGGGGGCTTGAGCAATTTTTTCACAATATTGCTGTTAAACCCACTTTACACTAGCCTTATGTCACATTCTGTTGTAATGTGGGTACACTGAAAAACACACATAAGTAGTGTGTTTGATTCTCATTAGGTGTTAAAATTAAGATATACTTAGTAAATAACAGTTTTGTCAACATTCATAGTTACAGTAGTTACATGTATGTGAATTTAATGAACCCAACTGGAATTCAAACTCTGCTCTCCGAATTCTCATTCCAAGTCTCTATCTATTAGACCACATTTTCCCAAGGGTATTTTCGCTTAAGTTTAAGCTCCAAGAGCCCAGTTTGCTCTACTATTTAACCCATAGCTAAGAAGGAAGAAATAGATTCTTGCCTTGGGGGGGGGGAGCATTTCTGCTAAAGTGAATGCAACAGATGAGACCACAACTTGAACAACTTTTCACTTTCTGCACTAAAATTATTATTATTGTAAAATTGAATATGTGTTTTTTTTTGTTTTTTTTTTAATAGTTTTCAAATTGAGGTGAACATACAAACTGCTATTCAAAACCTTTGAAAGAAATCCAAAGTATAAAATGGCTGCCTCAAAGAAAAAGAAAAAAAAAACTGTAATTCCTTACTTCTTGGTGGAGTGATTTTGATAGATATGCAAAATACTGAATAACTTGACAACTAAACAATTTAATCAAGCTGTTGGATGACACGTTTGATATATTGCATAATCATTCTAGCAGTGTCTTTTGCTGAGTACAAATTAGGGGTTTCACTTGATCACATTTATCTTTTTATTGGGGTCAGTTGAAAAGAGAACAAATGCTTGTAGATATTATTTTGTGTTAATAAACATATCTTTTATATTTTATCTATAATTTAAGAACAGGATCTTTTGGATACACTCTGCCTGTTAATCTTAGATTGTTTAGTTTGGCAAATGCTTTTATCTTTCAACTGGTCGGCAAACGTCATATAGTACATTATCTTATATCATCCAATGCCTTGCTTTTAAGAATTCAGGCTTAACTGATAATTTTCAACAAAGTAATACTTGGAATTACAGTGTTCCTATTGTAGATGATGGTTGTGGTCAGGTCTGTAGTTGAGTGGGGAAGGGTCTGAAAATCACACCCTGTACCCTGTAAGTGTGCACTGTAAGTAAACACCTACACTCGAAAATGTGTTTGGGCTTTAAATAACCCATAAAGGGTTCATAGACTGTAAAAAAAAAAAACAAATCAATCAAACAGTTATTAGGTAGGTTTTGGCTCACTTGAAGTGGTGAACAACAGGGCTTCAAAGTTTTGGGTTTTTATTCACATAGCTGCTTAAATTTATTGTTACAAACTAATCTTGAAAAATGGAATATTTATTTCAAACGCTGATACAGAGCCCCTCCCCCATACGGTGAATTTAATACTTCTAAAATCAATCATCCAGCTTTTCTCCATGGAAACAATCAATTGTTCAGCCATAATTCATTTATTGGAAGATTTTTTTCATTTTTTTCTTTCTTTCTTTTTTTTTAAAATTGTACAACGCTCAAGATCCACTCAAAGTAGAGTCATTGATTGAGACTGCCATGAGGAAGAGGTGCATATTACAAGTAAATTTAAGTTAGATATCAGTTGATCCCAAAATTTGAAGTGGGTAACATTCTAGAGGTTGGAAAAGTATTCACATTGGTGCTATTTTTGTGGGCTAGAAGAGAGATTGTAAAGGGGATTGGTTTGGAAGAAGTGGATACTATTCTGTGTTTAGGTTATGATTGGTTATCAAAAATGTCATCAGTAATTAGAGTTCTTATATTTTTGTTATTAAATATTTGTTATCCATATTTTCAAATACTTTTCTTTAAATTTTGGAATAAGGAGTTATTGCTATACAAAGTCGATACATGCACTGATTTATTCGACTAGTATCCTCCTATTGGTTGTTATTTTTACAAGATTTTTATTTTTACAATACCTGAAGAAGGACAAAGGGTACAAGGACTGAAATGTTGTGTTTATGATGATAGTAAGCCACGTGGGGACATGAATTTAAACAATATTTACATTATTCAGACTATTGTCCTCATCTTTGTCGCTATATTTATGTTTTGGCTGTTGTACGCTCAGGCCTTCTTCAGGTGGTTGGAATGTCAAACTGAAGCACCTGAAGAAGGCCGGAGCACACAATGGCCGAAACGTTGTAATAAATATGGCAGATTCAGTTCGACATTCCAACCATCTGAAGAAGGCCGGAGCATACAATGGGGACATGAATTTAAACAATATTTATATTATTCGGACTATTGTCCTCATCTTTGTCGCCATATATATTACAACATTTCGGCTGTTGTACGCTCCGGCCTTTAGGTGGTTGGAATGTTGAACTGAACCACCTGAAGAAGGCTTGAGCATACAACAGCCGAAATGTAATAAATATGGCGGGTTCAGTTTGACATTCCAACCACCTGAAGAAGGCTGGAGTGTCCAACAGCCGAAATGTTGTAATAAATATGACGACAAAGATGAGGACAATAGTCCGAATAATGTAAATAGTGTACATATACCTCATCTCAGAAATATAGAGAGATACTGAATTTAAACAAATTTGTGTGTAAGATTTTCTTTGAGTATGGTTATTCTCAAGAAGACTGTAACTGTATAAAAACCCACAGTCTTCATTTGTTAAAAATCACCTGCCCTCCACCAGAACCACAATTCATATCATATTAAGAAAAAGTACACGTGACTGCGTTTCAGTGTAGATGTCTGTATGGCGGACTTCCACCACATTTATTTAATTTTGTTTAGGAAACCAAATTGATGTGAAGAAAGGGACAAGGCAAAGGTATCAATATTTATAAAAATTGTATTCAACAATGCATTCAATAAAGAATGTGTACGAAAAAGCATGCAATGAGTAAGACGAGAGTTGTCTCTCTTTGACTATCAAAGTCTATTAAATTTTTCAGAAAGTAAAGAAAGAGTTATTAGACTGTTATAAATGTTTTTAAACAGTTCTGCCATGAAAGAGGAAAAATTATGTAAGTGTGAAAGAATATGCAGTTTGTGAGTTGAGTGAGAAAATGGGCACATATCTTCAACTGTCGTGGATTTCAGTGGCAGCTCAATCTCACTGGTGCGTCTCCTCTTTTGTTTTGCTTTTATAGGTGGTCATTGGATCAGGAGTGCTGCACGGGAAGAATCATTCTCCACATGCAGAGAATCTGATTGGTCGATACTGACCAATCAGTGCATGAGCTTTGGGGAGACTTCTGGGAGCTGATTCCCCCAAAAGTGCACAAAATCTACTATATGAAAATATAGCGATTTCAAAATTGTCGTATAAGATAGCAGTGTTGCTTCCTGTCCAATGAATGAATGCTGTTGAAGATTTTAATTTGTAAGGGTGTATGTGTGTGTGATGAAGATTGCCATATCCCGACCCTCTACTAGAGAACACTTTTCAAATTGCATGGAAAGTATATTTATTACTGTACAAATACAATAATTGCGGCACAAGGTCAAAAGGGGGAGTGGGGTGAGGCTGGTCATAATTAACTATCCAATACCTAGCTAATCTGATTCACGACCCATTCATTCATTACAAGTAACACATATACCAAAAGAAGACTTCCATCACCTTTTACTCCTACAAATACCACAATACCCCATACACAAAAATTGAACATACAAAAAAAGCACCCTGTGATTTAAAAATTTCTTGTGTACAAATGTTCATGAAAATAACTATATAAGAATTTAACAATATGAAATGAGGAGGGAGGGTATGAATCCCCAATTACAAACCAAAATATAACAAAATATCAAACAGAAAATAACAGATGAAATTGCATGGAAAGGGTGAGAGGGATAATGCCAGAGGAGTTACAAAAGAGAAATGCTGAGAGACTGGTCAATTTGTTCACAGGGGTGTGCGCCCATGAAACCAAATATTTGCCCTTGTGCAAAATGGCAGACAAATAAATAAATAAATTATTTTTTTTATAAAAGCCTCGATCATCTGGCGTTATTGAAAGCATTTTGCAAATTATATATATATATATATATATATATATATATATATATATATATTTATTTATTCTTTAAGTGAAAAATAGAAACTTTGGTCCAGCCAAATTTTTGGAATCTTCTAAAAAAAATAAAAAATAGAAGGAAAGAAAAAAAAAACAAAAACAATAGCAGTAGTCGCAATATGAGTTTGGCAGAAGAAAAAAAAATTTCTTTTCATATTCTTCTTTTTTTTTTTTTTAAAGTCTTTATTGGTCAGGCTGTAAATTTAAATTACTGCCCTTAGCTCTTTCTCAGTGTGTAGCTTTCGTCACATGCTGGTGTTGATCTTGTAGTGTTGTTACTTACTTAGCCACGTCAGCTGCAGTACATTTCTCTGCTTTTTCCTCTCTTTTGACACGAACTTGTTCGTCTGTGTCTTTTATCGACACAATAACAAACTAAAAGCCTTGGCCAGTTCTTGGTGGGACTTGAACTTCTACTTGCTGTTCAGCTATCCGTCTTTGTCGTCCGTCTACTACACTCCATTCAATCACTCTATCCATCCATTGCATTGCATTTATTTTAGTCTCTGTACAGTACACACTTACGAATTTGAAGTGGAAAAACAAAACAAAACCGTCATTAATATCTGGAAATATTCACAACATCACGGATATTATCCGGCTGGTGGAATTTTTCGGCCTGTAAGTTATTTATTTAAAAGGTCTTAGAATTACAGATAATTATTTACTTCATTTTATTTTTCTATAGTTCGATAGAAAAAGTTTTAGGCACTCGAGAAAGAAAAAAAAACTGATTTTCTTTATTTTACTTCCTAATTAAATTCTGGTTTATTATTATTATTATTATTATTATTAACTAGAAACAAGTATAAGGTTTTTATTGCGTCTTAAAAACACACACAACGAAAAAGAAACTTTTAAACCGGTTCGTGTAACGTCAACGAGGAAAGGGTCTCTTTCCTATCTTTAGCCTAGCTGTTGTTAAAGCCTTGTTTAATTATTACCTACTTTTAATGATTATTATTACCTTTCGACTGGTGCTAGTGGAAAAATATTCCCGTTTGAAGTCTTAACTAGGTTATTATTCGAGAACCCAATTTTTCTAAGTGACTGTCATTCTTTCTTTTTAGTTCTCCCGTCATTTAACTTGTGGTCGCACCTGTAGTGTATTGTAATTTGACATCTGGTCCTACGCTTTAATTGTAAACTAAAGTGAAAGAATTTTAAATGTCAAATTCGCCAAGTTTAAGTTAAAATACGACAAATAAATTTTTTTTTTTATTCTTTTAACTATTTTTCATCACGCATTTTTTTTTTTTTTTTTTTCATATTTTTGTAAGTTTTCTCCCGTGTAATAAGTAATCTTAATTTAAAAAGAAAAAAAAAAGTCTCAAATCTTACTAAGTTGATTCTGGTTAGTTGAGCTTCTCGTGTATTTATTCACCACCCCCACTTCCCACACGTTTGTTGTAAAATATCGGAGCCCTGGATCCCCCTCCCCTCCTTCTGACCACACACAACGCCAAAACGTTGGGCATCGTGGAACATACCCCGCAAAATTCACTACCGCAACGGACGGAAGAAAAAGACATTGTTATTAAGCCTGCAGACGTGGCGGATAACATAGGTTTGTCGGTTGAAAAACTTGCTGCAATGGCAGCAGAAGGAGGGACAGGAGACAAAGTAAAAATTTTGACTGAAAAGAAAAATGCCACACCGTTGGAAGATTACGAAACGTTGGATGGACAAGCGGAACTACCCCCTTATAATGTCTTCCAAGATGATATGGCCTTTTCCCGGATTATCCGAGATGTAGAAGCTGCTTTGGAATGTGGAGTTTACCCGGAGCTTAGTTCGAAAGGGAGCAGTGGTTGTTACTTTATGCGAAATTTACAAGGCGTAAGTATTTTTTTTTTTTTTTTTTTTTTTTAAGTACAGTATATAAAATAAATCTTTTTGAACCGGTACGTAACGTATAGTGAACGGAGTTTTTCTTGGATCCCTAGATAAGTTTTATGCTTTTTTTTTCTTTTTTTTTTTTTTTTTTTGCTGGTTGTACGATACTTTTTTTTTTATTCATTGTTCGTTTCCGGATTGTCGTATGTTTTTGTTTTTTTATTATTTTCTATAAATAAATACTTTGATATTTTTCTTTTCGTTTTAAAACCTCACAATTCACTTTTTGTGACATTTTTGTTAGTTTTTTTTTTTTTTTTTTCTTTTTCTACTTGTTTTCGTTTGTTTGTTTTTTTTTTTTGTAGATAGTGTTTTGAGCTGATGACTAAGACCAAAAGTTGTTTGTTGTTTTTTTACCGGTTGACACTTGTTCATGATGACACTCACGTAGGAAAAAAAACAATTGAATTTTTAAAAATTCAGTTAAAAAAAAATAGTTTGTTTAAAAATCAAAAAGAAAATCTCGTAATCAAAGTGTGTAGCTAAAAGTAAAACATTAAATTTGGATAAAACGGTTTCCTTAGTATGAAAATCATTTTCTTTTTTAAAAGAAAAGCATGAAGTAATAAATAAAAACGTTTGTTGCAAGCGTGATACTAACAAACTTAAAAAAAACCTTTGTGCCAGCAACATATTATCCTCACTTAATTTTTGTTTAGGCAGCTATCCAAGAATAGTTTTTTATATGAAGTGGTTGTAAAAATCTGTTGTAGTACACACTCGATTTCTCACCCACCTTCATTCTTCTTCACCATTTGGGGAATCAATGGTTGCAACTTAAAGCCAGAGAAACTTAAAAGTACAATACATTGTGTTGTCAAAAGTCGATTTTGAAAAACCTTCGGGTTTAGTGGTAACCAACCACTAACCATTGTTTATTGCTCTTTTTTGTTGTTTTCCTCTCCCCTCATTCTTTTTTTTTTTTTTATTTTTTATTTTTTTTTTTTAAAGCTAGCTTTTCAGAAGCTTAAGAGGATTTGGAAAATAATTTAAAAAAATAATTGCAAGGTAAATACAATTTCTGAGACGTGATTTACATTATTACACTTCCTTTTGTGCTGCATGTTCTTTCAAATTTATTAAAGAAATTTGATAGTCATTTGACCTTCTGGACTTTGCGTGTCTTGAAGCCCCCCCCCCCATTTTAATTTATGTGAAAGTAAGTAAAATGATCAATGTTTGTGTTACTGTTCACAGGGCATAACAAATATCACACTTTGATCCTCAGCAGATTTTCATCACTCTGCTGATTCTAGACAGTTTGATTGATACTTTGGTAAAAGTTCAATATTTATGGCCATAGGAGTTGTGTAGCCTGATTATTCGTTTGTTTACTCAAATTATAGGCTACAGAAAGCAGTAAATAAACAAATTCTTTAATTTATGTATTGATATCTTTATTTACACTTTTTTTTTTTTTTTTTTTTTTTTAAAGTTCATGTTACTGGGGAGGGCACTGACTTTGGATGGCATGAAAATTATATCAATTTGTCCACCTTCAAAAGTTGATGGGCTTTCTCAGTTACTTCCTTGTCTTATCAGATGTTTATTTTTATAGCGTTCATGATTTACTATTGTAAAAATACAATAATTGTGGCACAAGGCCAAAAAGGGGGAAATGGAGTGAGGCTGGTCATTATTAACTATCCTTACATAGCTAATCTGATTCACAAATCATTCATTCGTTACAATTAACTCCTTCACCACGAGTAGTCATCCATCACCATTCACTAGTATACCACAATACCTTCATATTGACAAGGAACCTACAAAAACTCCCATGACATAAAAAGTTCATATATAATGAAATGAGGGGTGGGGATGAACCCCCAAAACAAACTAAAATATAACCAAACACACAAATTAAAAATAATTGATGTTAGTAGGACTTGTCCACCCCTTAAAAATAAGAGTGGCTGTTGTATTCTGTCATCAGGCAAAATTAAGAGGCCCTCTTGTTAAGGAAGGGGGAAGGATAAAATCGGGCATGGGAAAAATCCTTTCAAACAAAAAAACTAGAGTTCTATTTTTTGTCTGCTTGGTTGGCTGACCAGTTTATACATTTGAGTATCTTTTTGTGTTTGGCTATCTTATAATTTTCTATGTCAGCAAATCTACAAAACTCAAATGTAAACAGGGAAGAATGAATGTTTGAACATTTGGTTTCTTTTTTGGGGGTGAGGAGAGGGCAGGTTTCCAACAGTCTGTGGGTGTAAAGCACCAGAATTAGGAACAAGTATTTTCAAATAAAATTTTTCTTGTTACAGCCACACCATTTTTTTTTTTTTTTTTTTTTTTTCATCTTTTTAATCTAGACTCCCCTCCTTTATTTTTATATGTAATAGTCTTGTTCTATCCCAAGATCAGGCATTGAAATTCATGTACTCTGATTCAACTGCACAAAAGTAACGCCGAGAAAGAAATTGGAGAAATTGATTGGATGAATATTTGGCCTTGTAAAAAAAAAAAAAAAAAAAAAAAAAAAAAAATATATATATATATATATATATATTTTATTTTTTTTTTTTTTATATATATATATATATATATATATATATATTTTTATTTTTTTTAATATATATATATATATATATATATATATACACTTTTTCATTTTTTTTTTTTTTTTTTTTTTTTTTTTTTTTTTTTTTTTGTAAGACTGTAACAGCTCCTCTTTCTACTTTGACACTGACTTTTACTTAGACTGGCTGTTTGACTTTTTTTTTTTTTTTTTAATGAAATTGATTAATAAAATGTTCTAATGTGCCTATTATAATTTGAATCTGATTTGTTCATTTTACCAAATCATTTTTTTATTTTTTTTTATTTATTTATTTTTTTCATGAACCTTAGAAATTTTATCTCAAAACTATATCTATAATCATTGTATTTGCATTAATTGCTATGCAATATCACCCTGCATCGGAAGTAGAAGAACTAGCTCCTGTAAGTTAAATACTCTGATTTGAAAGCTGAATATGTTGTGATATTGATGACAATGCCAGTTGTCAAATTCAAAAGATAAGGCCTGTCCTTTCCAAACTTTTTCATCTTTTAAAACACGAGTATAAGATAAAACCTTAAAATTCTGAGTGAAAGCAAATCCCCAAAACTGTTTAATTCTCTTCAGTGGGTTTACAGCCCTGATATGTCAACCAATGGTTACTTCTCCCATTGTTAATCCCCACCCCCTCAAACATGAAAGTACCTGAAATCATAAAAATTGAGGTAAAAACCCCAAAAACAAATGCTTTCTGGAGTTGATACATGTGAATGTAGCTGTGAATACTAATTTTACAAGTACATAGGAATATTTATTGGGTTGCTTGTTCACTCCAGAGCTCACGTGGAACTTCTTGTATATATGATACTTTGTGCTAAAGATGGTGGGAAAATTTTTTGGCTCATTCTATCACTCCAAGAAGTACCAAACTCCTAGGCTTTCTTTGCAAAAGTCAGAGAGAAAAAAAAAGAGTATTGCTGCCATATCTGAACTGGAGTTGCCCGATCTTCACTTTCCAGTATTTATAGAGCTCAGGATAAGTTAACGTAGTCTTATGATGGGAGGGAATTATTTTCGATTCTGTAACGTCCCTCCACACACAAATGCAACACCCGTCACTACTCTGTCAATATTTCTGTGTTGAATGTTCAGATGAGTTCCATTCTTTACTTCCACCAGTTCAGATCTTTTACTGCTAGGACACCCTCTGTTGCTACTGAGGAGTTGAATGAATGAATAAATCTCTCTCGCTCTCGCACAGAATATTTCTGGAAGATTTTAAAAAGCAAACCATTTTGTAATTATAGTACTCTCTATAGAGGCAGACCATTGACAGCAATTTTACAATAGTCTCTTGATAAGTAGATGTATTTTCTTTAAAACATCACGCACAGCTTAGACACTTTGTGGTGGTGTATGGTTAGCAAACTCATTTTAGAAATCAATTACTGAGTTATAGGTTCAATCCTCATGAGGTGCTCTATACTTAGTCTTGTGCCAAATGTAAACTTGTTAGTTTATTGATTCAGAGCCACTAAACTTAGATACCTTTTTTTTTTTTTTTTTTTTTTTTTTTTTTTTCTCTGTCTGTATCTAAATAATATGCTGGTAAGAACATTTTCTTGTGAAGAGATTCACTCCTTGTTACAAAAAGTGACAATGTTAAACAAAAAAAATTTAATGCACTTTATAAAGTGGTCACTTCTTGACTCATGTCTTCATGTTTCAAATTTCTATTTAGATATAGAGGAATATATTGCCTTATTTCACAAGGCATAAAAAAGCTCAACTTATTGCATATTTACTCATTCAAAAGCTTGCTAGATATTTATCATCTAAGCTTCCTGGAGATTATTTCTAAGTGAATAACTATTACAACTGACATATTTAATTCCCTTCCTCTACATATGTCCCCTCATTTAGTGTAAAGTTCTTAAAGGATGAAATGTGTCTCAGAGGACCTTCCATTTTATACAATTACCTACAACACCTACAACTATACTACATTGTTAATACAATGTTTCCCCCCCCTCTTGTAAAATCATTAAAATAAATGAAGTTGTTCCAGATATTGCCTTTTATCAAGATTAATAAAGTGTTTTTGATACCATGTTTTCTAAGCCAAATATCTTGCTACAGACGAAATGCTGCAAGCCTTTTGCTACTGTTATTTCCATGGCAAATGTTCAGATATATTTGTTACTTTTACCAGTTCAGACCTTTACGGCTCGAGTATGCCATGTTCAGAGGTTTGAAGTCCCTTTTCTCTTCATAATCTATTGGTAAGAAGAAACGTTCCCTCTGGCAGCTTTTTTCCAAGAACTGCTACTTTGTGGAATAAACTCCCAAGACGATGCTTCCTTGATCACTATAATCTTAAACTAAAGTTTCCTCATAATCTGCACTTCTAACGACCATATAACAACCTCTCATTAACATTATACATGGAGTGGCTCTTGGGGCTTGTATTAGGTGAACATTTAGTTAGAAAAACTAATTTGCTTTCCGTTTATTAGGTCAGATATCAAAATCTACCTCCTGTTAGCCAATTTGCTATTTGTTTACAGCTGTCTGTGTAGTAAACATTGAATCCATCTGTAACAAATGGATGATTCACTTTGGCTCGATAATCTATAAACCCAGTTTTTATTTTAACATCTGAAAATTCCTTTGTCTATACTGCTATACTGCTTTATCGAATTGATTGGACTTTGTTAGCATGTAAGGATATTGCAATTGTATTGGTTGATTTTTATAAAAGGCAAAGAAATTTTTTCTTTTTTTTTTTTTTTTTCTTTCCTCTCACTTGTTTGATAGTGTATGAAATAATGATTAATATAAAAAAAATATTTCTCATCTTTTGTGTGAAAATGGAAAAAAGATTAGTTCTTCTAAAGAAGAATTTAAATGTGATTTTGTTTTAGGTGACGTATTGTAACTTGTTGCATTTCATTCAGAAAGGTGGGGGGGTATTTTTTTTTTTTTTTTTTTAATTCTTTAGGGTTTTTTTTGGGGGGGGGTTCCTTTTTTCTTTTTATTATAAAATAACTTTGAATGTCATTAGGAATCTTGAACCTTCTAAAAAATACTATACTTTGAAGAACACCAATGTGTTTGATAGCTTTATTTATTTTTAAGGGGAGATAATTTGTCCAAATGAAACTTTCTCTAATTTGAGCTGTATCAGTATTCACACAATATGCAAATAGCCACCCTGACCCTTAGGTTGGACCCTATCCATTGTTGGAAGTGGAGTAAAAAAAACGTTATAACTTTATTGTTACTTCAATCTGTTATTCCATTCAATGGCTTTACTCAAAATAAGTGTATTTTCTGTTTGCTATACAAGCCAATAAGTCAAAATTGATAGTTCTTCTGTGTCGATCATTAAAAGTTGCCTCTTTTTTTTAAATAATTAATTTATGGATTCTGTCCCGAATTGATAGAACAATATCCCCCACTCCCGCCAAAAAAAAAAAAAAAAATTTTAAATTGAAAAAATTTCACTTAAATGTGAACATAAATTTAAATCTCTTTAATTTATTTTTTTGGTGGTGGTGGTTCTTTAAATGCAGAAACCAGTTATGACCATCCATACTGGAGTGGGTAAATAAAAATGGTTGATAATTTTTGAAGTCACCCAAGAAAGAGTTTATTAGGACCTTCCACACAGCAGTTTTGATATTAAACTCCTTAAGTTTCTGCCAAAGTCATTAGTAGTTTGTACCACCTGGAGAGAAGAAAAAAAAATTCTATTTCTTCAGCTTCTTTGAAAGGTTGTTTTTATTTTATCAAACATTGTAAGACAGACAACAGCTTGTCTTTAACTTCCAATGGACACTTTGCAATTGTTCCTCTTTCAGATCAGTAGTATATTTTATTTTTACTTAACTGAAATAATTTATCTTCCAGGATTAATGTAATCATTATATATAGTTTCACACATACATTATACTTTGCTCCTTTTATAGTGTAGATGATTGAAACAGTTTATACAAAAATATGATGGATAGTCTGCTATTCTGATAGAAAGTTATTTTATGTAGGTATTTATTGAAATGGTATCCATTTCAATAATAAACATAAAATTTGAACTTTTATTGGTACAGTAGAATCTCTGTTTCTGTGAATGGTGACTTTTATATATCTGGTATCTGTAGATGATATTATTTTTTTATTACTAATATGTTGTAAGTTTTTGATGGCTGTAACCTGCTGCCCCACTAAAAAAAACAAAACAAATATAGTCGATTTGACAAACCAATTGAAAAATTGAATCAAAAACATTTCAATGGTCAACTGAGCAACCTTTTTTCTTCACCTTCATCTCTCAGGTTTCCCTTTAGGATTTAATGATTAGTATTGATGGATTTGAGGACAATGGATTAATTTTATATCTTCAGAATATCATTAAAACATTTTAGCACTCCGTAGGTGACTATTTTTGCCAAGCAAAATGTTAGTCCTGCCAATGCAAGTTGAATTTCAATTTCTTGCTTGCTTAGTCAGGCTCTTGTGTAACAACACCTAAAACAATCTTGACCGAAATTGAGAACCAGGTTACTACAATTTCAAATATATAGAACTAATATATAAAACCCTGTATTTTGAGGGAATCTATATACAGTAAAAGGGGAAGTAATAAAGGGTGTTCCAATAACTTGGACCAATTTTAAATGTGAATTAAATTTAAGTATCTAATTTTTTTTTTTTTTCTTTTTCTTTCAGATTTAACAACTTAAATCTTTGGTAATTTCAAACATGGAAAGATTAGCAGCCAAACAATGAGTTTGTTTCAAGAGTGCAATTGGAAAAATTGTAAATTCAAACCAACTGGGTTGGTGGCAGATGTGAAAACACCATTCCATGCTCGTTTACGCTTTTCAGCTGAAAACATTGCTGCTGTGCATGAGAATGTCGCCAAAAAATCCAGACACCTATTTGTCATCGTGCACAGGAATTGAACCTCTCCACAACAATGTTACATCATTTCCAATTACACTCTCGGTTGGTCGATTAAGTTATGACCCAAAAAATTGAAGTGCATGAAATGCATTTGTTTGAACGTCCATTTTCATAATTGAAACGAACTCCTTGTTTGATTGTTAATCTTTCCATGGTTGAAATTGCCAAAGACGTAAGTTGTTAAATCTGAAAGAAAAAGAAAAAAAATCATTAGACGCTTAAACTTAATTCACATTTAAAATTGGTCCAAGTTATTGTAACATCCTTTATTTATAAAATAATGCAGAGTGCTAAATGTTAAAGACCTTTTCTGATTTAGGATTGGGTTTCTGGTTCTTCTCTAAACTCTTATTCTCCTTCACTACGAGGAGCCTCTTATCTATTAGTAGTGTTGTTACCTTGCTTTTATTTTCTTTTGAAATAAATTTTCCAAAGTAGTTACAAACATCAATACTATTATTCTGAGATTAATACTGAGCACAAGATTTTAAAAAATCTACTTTAATTTTGAACATTGTTTTTTAAATACACTATTTACATTATTTGGACTATTGTCCTCATCTTTGTGGCCATATTTATTACGTTTCACCTGTTGTACGCTCCGGTGGTTGGAATGTCGAACTGAACCCTTTATTTCACTCACTGGGATAGACTGTTCTAGTTCCATGTGCCACGTCTAATGGATGTCAGTTATCGCCTGTTAATTCCCCCTCTCCAAGTACCATGCGTCCTCAAGGACACATGGCACAGTGGATAAAGGCGTTAGTTAGATCCAGTGACAGGACCCAAAGAGTGAGTTCAATACCTGGTTAAGGGTATATAATATATAATTAATTAGTCTAGAAACAGAATACAGAAAGCACTGGACGGCCGTTTCGTCCTATATTTGGGATTCATCAGCAGTGCACATCCACTACCGAGAATTGAAACCCGGACAGTTATGTTGCCAGGCAAATGCCATGCCAACTGTTCCAATGGGCCTCGGTGACGAAGAGGTAGCAAATCAGACTTGATATAGTGCCGCTCAATCCCGTATTCCGTGGTGGAACTCAACTGAGTTTCCGTTTTTACCCATAGGACTGTGCCCCCCTCGACCCATGACTACTATCTCAAATCCTCTTAATTACTTGTATATCCTAAGTTTGAACCAGCTTCTAATGCTCCAGTTGGAGCAGCTTGGTAACTGGATGGTTTCAATTCTCAGTAGTGGATGTGCACTGCTGATGAAACCCAAATATAGGACAAAACGGCCATCCAGTGCTTTCTGTATTCTGTTGAGGTTTCTAGACTTGATGAATATATAATATATATATATATATAGTCATCCACAGACAGACTGTTTCGCTGTATCACTGCTCATCAGTGTGGCTAGACGTCCGGTTGCCTCTAGCTAGGATCGAAACCCGACTGAATTGGCGTCAGTCGGAAATTCTACCACTAAGCCATCGGCGCACGGCAGGGATGAAGGTGAATTTTAGTGTATTTATTTTTAGATTTAGATAAACATAAATAAATAAATTTTAAAATAAAAAAAAAAATGAAACAAAACAGACTGAGAATCTAATGGATTCTTCTAAGATTTCCTCTGAAGAACTTTCTATCATAAGTGTATTGAAAGCTTATACACACGTTTTAAATATGTTACTAGATCCATGAATGGTAAGAGTTATCTTTACACAGTATCCTCAGTGTGTAGAAAGCATCACACCTATTGGAAGTAAACAGGTACAAACCTGAAAATGATTTTGTAAGATTCCATTTGCTGACAAGATAACAAAATTGTTTAATTTATTTTAGCATTAGCATGTGTTGTCTATAACAGAGACAAATGCCTAAGTTGCTCCCTTTATCAAATTTCAGTTTGCTTCTCTATTAAAAGATATCAATAATTCAAGTTCGACACCAAAGACATTGGTGAGGATTTGTTTCTTATCTAGGCAAAGAAAAGGTTTTTATTGAATGATGATTTTGAAATGAACAAAATCCTTTCAAATGTTAAATTAAGATGGTTGGGTCAGGAAGGACCCTGTATTATTGTAAAGCTTTCGTCTCTGTAGGTGGGTGTGAGAGGGGAACTTAATGATATAAACAGTAATTTTCTAACTTTGGAAAACTGATCGCCAAAGCCTTTAATCCAAATATTGTTACTCTTATGACTAATAATAGAATTAAATTACTATAAAACTATAGAATTAATCACTACAATAATTCTATTATTACCCAATTTTTATAATTTGCTTCTATCTTAAAAAAAACATTTGTTCCTGAACTTTTACAAAACCTATTGTATTTGCACAATGATGTATTAGGAATTTCCAGCTGTTCAGAGATCAGTCCTTTTTTATTTATTTATTTTTATTTTTTTTTAAGTCTCGTGTATTACTCATATCTGTATAAAACCAATAAATATGTATGTTCATGTGATTAGCTGTATAATACATTTAAAAAGCTTATATTTTCCAAGGAAGGATCATTACTAATTTGTTTAGGTCTTATAGTTTGGAAAATACTAAGTATATATTAAGTTTTGTGTAGAGTAGATAAAAAGATTTTTTTTTTTTTGTATGGTAACAATTTTTATAACTTTAAGTAAATTTGGGAATAATTGGAATGTAAATCCAGCAACAGTCACCCATGAAATAAAATAAAAATAAAAAAAGTTCTTTATACAGAAAGTAAGGACCTGCATACATAAAATTGTCTTTAAATTAAGTGTCAGCAGAAGAATTATAGAACTTTTAAAAGGCAAACTTAAATATTAATGCAAAACCTAAATGCAGTTATCAACTTTGAGTTGTTCTTTAGCTTATTTTTGCCCATCACATCTACTCCTCCCAACCTATTGTGATGAAGGCCCCAGGAGCTCGCTTAAATGTTGCCTGATAGGGTGGCTTTTAAGCTACTTTCAAATAATTCTGTGCCATATAAATTTAATGTTTCAATACAAATTGAACTAATAAATTGGAAACAAATGTTAATAAGATCGTTCTGTGATGTCTAGAAACACATGCTACTTGACTTTTCTAATGATATGTCTGTAGAGGGAGCCATAAACGAAATTACTAAGTGTGTAGGAGTTTGTGAATGGGTGCATGGCAGTGGTTAGAACATTAGCATTTCAGCCATGAGACCAGTTTTAATCTGACAATGGCCAGTTTGTGATTGAGGTGACTTATTGATAATATCGGCCAAGAGAGACCGTTCCAATATTTAGCATAGTTGGAAGTGCCTGAAAAACTAGTTCTTGCGAGTAAAATTGGGTAAATAAACCTGTTTGGAAGCTACCACTGGTTGTTACCACGAAAGTCATAGTGATTGAGGGTTCAGGTCTACTGGCTTTTTTTCAACTACTTAATCATGCCAACTGTAACTAAGGCCAACTCAATATACACCAGGGATTGGTTTTGTGAATGTTAGAAAGACACTTTGTGCCTGGACAAGTGTCTGCAACAGGGATTAGCAAGCCACCTTACTAGACAAGCATATTTGGAAATGAGGTACCAGCTATTAATTTATTGAGCTTGCAATTCATATGGTGACTTGATATTTTGGCTCTGTGCTAGACTATATTAAATATTTATATCTGGAATTTACAAGGTGTGATAGATATGTTGTCATCTAAATTACACAAAGCTGAAAATAAAACTGACATCTCCTTTTAAGATAGATTTACCAAAATTACACAAAAATATCTTGAAATACAGTGTAACCCGGATATAAGAGACCCTGATATAAGAGATTTTATCTGGTCGCAAATTAGTCTGTTAATGTATATATAATAGACCAAACCCGGATATAAGAGACTGTTTCCGGTCCCGACAACTCTCTTCTATCCGGGTTACACTGTACTAAAGACCAGATTTGTTCAATAAAATTGCCATTGACTTTAACCACAGCCTCCAGACTACTTCAGAATCTCCTGCAACTCTTCTAGACGGTCTCCTTGTTTAAGTTGGTGAATGATGCCATAATCTTGACTTCAGTTCATGATCTTTATTCATGTTGAGTCTGAGGCCCTGTCAGAAGTTGAATGTAGGCATAACAACGTGATCACTCCAAACACTATGATGTTGACTGGATATATCATCCAACTCTTCCCAAATCCTTCTGCACTGTCCTCAGATTGACACCCAATCCACTCTGAAATGTTTGTGTTGGTGCTTCCAACATGAATGCCAACCAGTACAGAATGCCGTTTCAAAATTTCTGGCAGAGTAAATTGTGTCATGGTGCTCTTTTTCTCACAGATGGTGCCCAACTGACCCTACCCTACTGTGCAGTTGGCAAAATCTAAGATAAACAACATGCATGTGTGAAATTAAAAATATAGCGACAATTTACCTATCGCACCCTATATATTCATTCATAGTGAGAATTTACTTAAAAAATATTTTGTTAGTTGGAATTGAGGTGCTGATGATTTACATTAATAAACATAAATTTCATACAAAAATATAAATAATTTCTGAGATGACTTTTTTTTCCTAAACAACTGATTAACATTTGAAAGCAATAAAAATTTGTGCTTAAATAACAGAAGTAATAACTTCAGTTAAAAATGCTGTTCAGTTTTTATAAAATGAAACCATAAGACTTTCTTTTTGATAAGACTACTTACTGAAATGATTTAAGGCAGTAAAACTACTCTTTTTGAATACAGAAACAAAATTTATCAAAACTCTTTTAATCGCAAAAGTGATAATTTTGTGATGAGAGTACAAAAATAAAAATTAGCCACACTTTTATGTCTGATTTAGACAAATGTCTTAATGTTTCAGCTATTTTTGAGAATGATTTACTGTAGTGCATCGTCAGTTACATTTCAGTCATTGTACCTTCCCGCTGTCTTAGTAGTCGTCAATTTCCAGGTTACCAACTGACTATGAAACCTACTTAAAGGTAGACTACGATGGTCAAACAGAATGAAGAAATATTTGAACATCATAGACTTTTTTCTTTTATATAAATCACAAAGCCACAACTTCAGCTTTCTACTTTAAAAATGAACCCTCTCCAGTACTGAAGGTATTTAAAAAAAAAATTAAATTTTAAAAAAAGTTTAATTATTTTTGTGTACATGCACCTAACCTTTTATATGTTGCAAAGTGACATTTTTATATATTTTTATTTAAAGTGATGCATAATAAAAGTAAAACTAGCATTGCTTACATCCTGAAAGATGACTCTTATTTCAAGCCAGTCTTAACTGGCTGTCAGCCGTTATTCATTGACACTGTCCATAGTAGCAAAAATCAATGTGGTGGTGATGGTCTGTATATATATAAAAAAAAAAAAAAATATGATTGTTCTAGATTATATAAACAAAACAGCTGGGAGATTAAACTAATCTTGGATAACCACTGACCAGACAGAACCTGTCTGCATTAGATACATAATTATAGATTAATGTATATTGATTATAACCTGTTATAAAAACCTAAGAAGTTTGTGTGTAGGCGAAAGATGGTGTTGAAGTCATTCGACTGATAGCTGAAAAGTGATGATGTTTATGGCAGTGTAGTCATGAGTGCAGCAATATAAATTAAGAAGATCGGCATAAAGCTTCAGCGATGACAGCAATGATGATAGATTAGTGCTTATAAAGTTCAAGGTGACAAGTGCAAAGGAAATAAAACCTTGTTCTCAGATATTTAAAAAAAAAAATTTTATTTTTAGCCTCTTGCATATTAAAGCTGTAGGTTAAAAAATGAATAGAAATAAAACAAGTTGTAACGTTCTGAAAAAGATCATGAAAATAGAAGATAATTGAAAAAAAGTCTAGAAATTAAATTAAGACAGGTGACGACATTATAGACTGAAAAATTAAATAAAAATGTTCAATCTAACAATGTATAATACCAGCAATGATGTGTGGGGTATGGAAATAGAAAAACAAAACAAAACATTGAAATGCACAAAAGTTAGAGAGCGATGTTTGGGAAAACATGAATAAAAAAACAAATCGTATCTGTGATTAAATGATGAAAAATGGATGCGATATATATAACATTGAAGGTAACATATGTAGCTAAAGGTTGCTGAGAGCCCAATGGATACTAAATACAGTAGGTAAATACCACAGAAAGTGGCGAGATGTTACACGGATTTATTGGTAATACATGGGGAATAACATAATCACGGTTATGAAAAGATTTTGGGGAATGCCTTAGTCCAGCAGTGGAGTCGTGATTTTGGGGAATGCCTTAGTCCAGCAGTGGAGTCGTGATGTATTCTGTTAGAGATTTAATAAATTTGAAAGGAAAATTATTTGATTTTAAAACAGCTTTTAAAACTTAAAAAAAAAAACTCAACCTTATTAGTAGGTATCCCATACAATGTCACTTGTCAAAATAGTGAAATTTCCTTCCATTTCAACTGCTGACAGCTTGTTTATTTTCGAGGCTGTTTTGATGAAATTAGTATGTAAACAGTTTAATTTTTTTCTTTTTTTTTTGTTTTCTAAAGATACAATTCTTTTTCATGTTTTAACTTTTGGATTCTGTGTAGGTCTGGGGGGGGGGATTCAAGGAAACCTTGTTGGCCACCTTCCTTGACTCCTTGTTCAAGGAATTTTTGATTCTGGGATTTGCAGTTTCCAGATTGTCAGGGAATGTTTTCTTGTTTCCTTTTCACCTTTCAGTAGTTTTCTCTTTGGTTTTCTCATCAAGGGTCTGACAGTTCTAATGAAGTCTACTTAATATTTTCATTGGCCATTTACTTTAATTTTAGAGTTCTGTAGCCTGTCTCCAGTTGTGTTTCTTGATTGATTCTTATGACTTGCATGTTGGGGTAATTTAAAGAACTAAGACAGCAGTGAAATATGACATTTATCAGATTCTCTTTTGATACATTGACCTGGGAATTAGGATGAGAGGATGTCTTCTGTGAAGGAATAAAAGGTGGAACTTTGGTTCAATCCCTATTGGAAAAGGATAAGAAAACTTGAAATCAAGACCTGACTAGAAATTCTTCTTTGAATCCTGTTATTTTTTTATAGGATGATAGCAAAAGCTGGTGTACATTAATTTGAGGGTAGGAAAAGGATGAGCAAGCAATCCATTTTTTAAAAAAAATTTTTTTTTTTTATTATTATTATTATTAACCATGGCTGTAATATTGGTCTGTCATGATTATTTGAAGCCTGGAGGGTGTAAGAGTTCTCAATCTGTTTCACTTTACAAAACTGGGAATTTCAAGAATCAGACCTCCATTTTTATTTACATTATTCGGACTATTCTCTTCTTCTTTATTGCCATATTTATTATGTTTCGGCCATTATACGCTCTGGCCTTCTTCAGGTGGTTGGAATGTCGAACTGAACCCTTTATTTCACTCACTGGGGTAGACTGTTCTAGTTCCGTGTGCCATGTTTAATGGATGTCAGTTATCAGTTAAACATGGAACTAGAACAGTCTACCCCAGTGAGTGAAATAAAGGGTTCAGTTTGACATTCCAACCACCTGAAGAAGGCTGGAGCATACAGCGGCCGAAACGTAATAAATATGGCGACAAAGATGGGGACAATAGTCTGAATTATGTAAATAATGTACATAATACCTCATCTCAGAAATATAGACAGATAATACGAGTAAATATGACAAAAAAAGAAACAAAAATCAGAAACAAAAAATGGGTAATTACAAAAAAAAAAAATTGCGAGAAAAGGAAAGATTACGTGTAAGAATTTTTTTTTTTTTTTAAACAAAACAAATCGAAAGGCCAGTAAAACGTTGAATGTGCAACTGAATGCAACTTGAATAAATTGTTTCTCTGAAGCTTCTCGCCATCTATATATACAATTTTAACATACACATATACAAATCTATATACACTTTTAAGTTTTAACTGTATTTAGTGGTGGTATTTACAACGTATGTTCATCTTTACTGAGAACGTTCGTCTTTTTAGTCAGCCTTTTTCATTAGCCCTATTTATCCACAACCACCTGGTGGCCTTTCGATGAACTCTAGGATCATTCGAATTGCTCGCCTTCTTTTCTGTTTAGTTATCCCTAGGCTAGTAAGGGCTCATATCATTGACTGTCCGGCAAACCCCCTACAGTCGATCTCAACCGGGGGAAACAATGAATGCGCCATCCTTTAGTTCTGCATTTTTCTAAGAGTCCTTGATTTACTGTACTTTCTCTCAAATGCCTCTTGCATATGCTCCTCCGATGGGACCGTTAACTCCAGCAAAATAATCTTTCATGGCATCCGAATAAATGGTTATGTCTGAACGGAGTTTGGAGGACTGGATATGTGTAGGGAATTTCAATTGTTTCCTGAGATCGACTCGCATCTGCCAATCCAACGCGGACGATAACAGTGAATGGGATCCTGCAACCTTCTTACTAGGCTTTGAACCTGCTTTAACGAATTGGATAGCTCTTCTTTATGGGAGGAGTTTATTGCTTTGCAAAGCTTCAGCAATAATGAGCACTGTCGCCTCTAAAACCTTGTCATGACACCACCGATAGCGCCCGTCTATCAGAGCAGTTCTGCACCCGCTCAATATGTGTTGCAGTGGTCCCCTCCCTGAGCACAAGGGGCACTTTGGTGAATCTATTTTCCCCCATAAGTGTAGGTTGGTCATGCTTGGTAATACATCGTACACTATCTGAACCAGGAATCTAGATCGGCTGAAGTCAGTATTCCAACGATCTGACCACGACACTTTTCGCCGATCTACACCGTCCCACCTGGTCTACACACCCTGCTGGCTACAACCTGCCATTTCTGTCATCCACTTTTCCTCCATCTCTGCTCTTACTTCGTCCTGTATCGGGTGTTGACGCTCCTTCACGGTAATTTTTCCGAATCTGTAGGAAGGAATCAGTCCCAGGCCTGCTCTTCCCTGCACAACTGAACCCACTATTGCTTTTATCCTCAGGTTCCCTTCTGCGATAGCCAGTTCCTTAGTTTCACTCCATCTTCTGCCCGTCTTGACCTCAATTCCTGCGCCTGATACTTTGGGATCTCTGGAGTTTCTATACTGGTAGGTTTCTATTGTCCGTGAAACTATGGACTCCTCGACCAGTCCTCAGGATGGCATTGGATGATCCATATAAGGCTGTGCTGCTTAAGCTCCGAGGTAATCCTAACCATCTACGGAGGAAACTGCTAGCTCTCCTCTCCAATGTCTCCACAGTCAAGATGGAAACGCTATATGTCTGGAGTGGCCACAATGCTCGTGGGAGCACGTAGTGATAGTATAGTCAGGCTTTGAAATGCCCTGGCAATCCAGATTTATCTATTTTCGCCAGCCATGAGTGAAAATCAGTGCATATTTTCTTGAAATTTCAAGAAATTCTCATTGTAGTTCTTAATGTTTATATTAGTCTTTGGACAAGTTAAATCATTAAATGTTTTTTCAGTCAGGTAGGACCCTCAGTTACAGAAAATCTGCTCTGAATTGTAAAATGAGAATGAGACATTTGTTAAAGCTTTTGTTTTATGTATAAAATATATTATGGATACTATTATCTTAAGAAAAAAAAAATTTCTTAGTAATGACTAACTAATGAAGTTTTATAATTTTTTTTTTTTTTTTTTTCTTATTCTTATTCTGTATTAATTTGTATTGATCAAGTGATATTAAATTAAGACTGTATTAACTAATCATAAATAAAAACATTCACTACAATTCAACAACCCCAAATATTTCATAAATAATTTTGAATTTGTGTAAAAACCATGTCTTTCTGTAAATATGAAATTTTGGACATGGAAACAGATTTATCAATATGGGCAATTTTAGCATTTTTACTGTTAACTCATTTCAATCCTTTTAAATTCTATTTGAAATACAGCAAAGTATTTTCTTTGGAAATATTAAATTTAACCTATTAGCTTGAAATTTAAACTAAACTTTTTAAACGTTAGGTATGATTTTTTTTTGTCTGTGTATAATATATATATATATATATATATATATATAATATTATAAAAACAGTACCTTCTCCTGAAGGTTAGGGACTTGCCATAATATTGTTTTATATACAACATTCTTAGTCTTCATTTTTCAGTGAAGATGTTGGTGCTTGCAAAAATCTTCAAAGTAAATACAAGGGGAGAAAGTTCTTAAATCTAGGTAAATGAGTTTGTTTTTTTTGTTAGTTGTAGAAGTTGTTCTATTTGTGTTAGCCAAAATGGAAGTGTGCGTGAGATGAGTTGGAATAAAATACCTTCACTAAAACGATAAATGTGTAGAGTGGCATAGATTTCATATGAAAGGTCACTTTAGCATATATTAAAATATATATCAAACATAAATGAAAATGCATTAAATAATTATGAATCCGATTAGAAAACGTTTGCACTAATCTGAAGGAAGATGAACAGTTGAACTTCTTTCTTTTTTGTAATTTTTGTTTATTTCCTCCACAAATAGATTACTTCTTTCTGATATTATTAAAGAGAAAGATATTAGTTGCGTGTTTCGTATTAAACTTCATGAAGTATAATTTTGAATAATGCAAAAATTGTTTTTCACTTCATTTTAAATAGCTAATTGAAAAATTTATTTTCGTTTCATTGTGGGGAATTTTTTTTTTTTTTTTTTTTTGCATTTGCCTTGTTAACCACAAGCCCAAGATTATAAAATAAATTAGATATCAATTTTGAGCAAGTCTTTCATTTCCACAGCCAGGATTTTAAATTGTTTTGTTCTTAAAGAATAGAAGAAATGACATTTCTGTTCTAAATACTTCTAAAATATAAACTTTTTGTTATAAAAAAAAAACAGCAAGTCATTGTAAGACTTTTTGTTGAAATAAAACTAAATAAAGCAAGGTTTACAATCAGATAATGCATGACTAAGTCAGCAATTTTCTGCATTTTTTTAATTCTTAGATAAAACTTAGATTAATGACTTGACAGTCAAACTAATGATTTGTAAATGTAAAAAATTGATTTCTATCAAACTTCAACAAAATTGTAATACATCACTTTTTAGCATTGCTATAACTATTGTTCATATAATTTTCTCAATTAGAAAAAAAAATTTGTTATGTAAAGCATAACTTTTTTTTCTTTTCTGTTTACATATACAGTAATAAAATTGAATTTGTTATAAATTGATTTCTTGGAAGCTATCTACTCATCTCTTCCTTTTTACTCATGATATACAATCAATCTTGATTTATGAATAACCAGAATGGATTGAAATATTAATTATTAATATTTAAATAATTTCAGAAGGAGCCTCCATTTCATAACACTGTTGAAATTTAGAACTTTGTATAATCCCTGTATCAAGTGACCGCCTCCAAATAAATGGAAAGTAGTCAAGTGATTTAAAAAAAAAATACTTTTATGAAATCTCAGATTGTATTTCTGCATTCATAATGCTTGAATTTGATTGGAATGTTTGTATTTGAAGAAAGGTGATTATAAAATTTAGACTTTAAATAATTTTTCTTCATTTACTAAAATTGCAAAGATTAAAAGTAAAATAATAATAATGTTCTATTGGAGGCATGGTGGAGTAATGGATAACTGCTCAAACTGAGGAATCTGAGCCGAGTTTGAATTCGTCGAATACATTACATTTGCTTATGTACTTATACC
Source organism: Acanthosepion esculentum (assembly GCA_964036315.1). Lineage (NCBI taxonomy): Eukaryota > Metazoa > Mollusca > Cephalopoda > Sepiida > Sepiidae > Acanthosepion > Acanthosepion esculentum. The sequence goes on from OZ038497.1 coordinate 13,521,748, forward strand.
CTTGGGAAAGGTATGAATCCCCTTCTCCCCCAGCTATGGGTAAATAGTAAGACAGGACTGAGTTTTATAGCCTTGAATGGCAACTGGTCTACTGCAGAAAGAAATGGTAACCTACTGCGGGGATGGGGGGGGGTGGCTGGAAAAAAAATCTGCCTCGTCAGTCATGTATCAAAAAGATACATGACCACCTAAGCATGTATCATGCATGGCACATAACTGACTGACATGTACTTATTGAGATAATGGACATGTATGTTGATAATTCTTTTATTTGAAAAAAAATCAAGTTAATATGAACCTACTGATAACTAAATATCAAAACTATTGGACATTGGATTGTTGGGGGAGCCTATCCAGGACAGGGGCATAATGGCTATGGGCATTGGTTAAGTGTTGCTGTCATCAGCAAGGCCATCACCTCCCACGTCCATGGCTTTGTTCCACACCCTCAGGACCATCAAGTGGGTGTACTAGTTTAATCTTGTCTGATGAGGTGCTCCAACATTGGACTGGACAGCTGAACATCCTTCTCTGTGTCATGGTTGCTGGCTCGGTCATGTCCTGCATACCAGTCATTTACCAGTTCAACCGTCCATCCGCAAACTGATAACTACCTTGTGTCAGACCACATAGCTGCTGAAAGAGCTAATACTGGCAGCAGTCATCTTGTTGCCATGAATTTTACTACCTGGATCAGGTAGTGAAATCTATGCCACAGTTCTACAGGAACAAACCAGAAAACATTATCACAGGGGGCAAAATAATGCAAAAGCAAAGTACAAGAAGCCCTTTATTGCCACCCCTCCCCCACAAAAAAATGGACACCTGAAGATAGCCTGAGGTTACTGGATGAAATATTATCTGTAATAACTGTAAGAGTTGAAGATGAGAATAATTCACATTTGATCTCTGGTTATGCCATATGAAATTGCCAATTTTATGATACTTAATATTTTAACTATTTTTTTTTTTTTTTTTTTTTTTTTTTTTACTGATATTTTAAATATTTGAATTTTCGTATGAAAAAAAAATGCTATCCCGTTTTCAGCTTTGTACTGACGGGGGAGTAATGGATAGCAGCTCAGATTGAGGAATCGGAGAGTCGAGTTCAAATTCCAGTTGAATACATTACATTCATTTACGTGTTAATACCCTTGGGAAAGGTATGAATCCTCATCTTCTCCCTCCAGCTATGGGTAAATAGCAGGACAGACTAGGTTCTATAACCTTGGATGGCAACTGGTCTACTGCAGAAAGAAATGGCCATCTACTGTGGGGGGAAAAAAAATCTGCCTCATCAGTCACCTATCGAAAGATACATGATCGCCTAAGCAATCCTGATATGACATTTCAAGTGTTGTCCTTGTTGATTTTACTATCTCTAATTTGTAATTTGCATGTTGGGCTGTTCCTTTTTACTAACAGCTATGCATTCAGTCTTCTTGCAATTGATGCTTAGTCCTTTCTTCTTGCTTTCCTTTACTATTTTCTGTAGGAGTTCTTGTAGCTTCCTTTCTGTGTCTGCTATCAACACTGTGTCATTTGCATATCTTTAGATTGTAGTTGCCAATAATGAACCCTCATAGGATTTCTAATCCTCTCAGAATCTCCTCACTGCATAGGTTGAAGTCCAGTGATAAAACACATCTTTGTCTTACTCCATTTTTCTATATTTACTGAACTCCAATCCTGTCCATATGTGGGTAGTTTCCTGCCAGTATAGGTGAACTTTTAATCATTAAACAGGCCAGCTTATCAGTACTGGTGTTATAGTCAACCTTGAACTCTCTTACCTGACACACACTCATTTGTATATAATATATGTAGGCATGCATGCATGCATAAACAAACATCTCTTGACAGGCTGGATGCACATGAGGTTTATTTAACCAATGAAAAATGAGCAAAATAAAAAATACCAGAATTTTCTCTTGTACATTTCATTTTCTGATAAAGCTTTAATGAAAAAAAAAACAGAATATGCTAAATTTATTAATGTTTCCTATTTGTTTCTTATCCTATCATTCTGTCAAATACCAATCCAAAGAGATCTATATTTGACCCCCCCCCTCCCCTCCACGAAAATAACAAAGCCCTTAATTCTTCTATTCATTAAGGACATTCAGGGAAGTTAATTAAGACTAAACAAGGTTGAGTGTTTTTTTTTCTATTGATATTTTTGTTTACATTACCAGTATGTTGTTTTTTGCTTCTCTCCCCACTTTATATTTTGTTATCTAAAGTTTGACTATGAAAAAGAAGTCTTGGAAATTGTGATTTTGTAGCTCTTTCAGAGTAGTTATCTTATTTCTGTTTTATTCCCGAAAGGAACTGGCAGAAGTTCATGACTTTTTTTTCTTTTTCAAATGCTTTTCAAATTTCTTGTACTTTTCAGTAGTAACTTGTATATGATTGGTAATGTTATGTCTGCCAAAATTAGTCAAGATTTAAATGAAATAGAAGGCCTTAACAAGTTCTTCAAAAGAGGTTTGTATCTCTGCTCTCAACTTGAAAAGCAGAACATTATTAAAAGGAACCAATAATTTATTCCTGCACAAAACAAAAAATAAACCTCTAATAGTGGTTCGTTCTTTTTGAATGAACAAACTGGGATATCACTCTACCATTGCTTCACTACTTGTAACAACAATAGCAGAGATTTATGGCAAAGTTCTTATGACATTGAGAAAGGGGAACTTCTGCAATAATTTCATATTTGTTTTTATTAGGTTTCTTTTGTGAGAGCATTATTGGAAGACTTACAATGATCTCTCCACCGTGCTGACTGTTTGTTTATGAGGCAGGAATGAGTTTAATATTGCAGCTATTTTTCTTATCCTTGCATTTATAAGGTTAAAGGTCTCTTTGTGAGCATGATGCAATTTATCCTGTGTCTGATAGATTGCCAAGACTATTTGGTCAAAACAGCTTTTACTTCCAAGAACATCTAGTTGATTCTAACTCCAATGTGAACTCTGCTGGTCTTAAATTTTACGTAATGAATGAAAACTTTAGTCAGAGACTCTACTGCAATTTATCGGACTGCAATCTTAATGAGATATGCAGATGACACTGTTGATGGCAGACACAGGTCCTACTAGACAAGGAAAGAAAGGAATAATATGGAAGTTTAAAATCTAATGTGTTTTAAGAGGTTGGAAAATGTGACACCAAAATCTGGGCCCAGATTGGAATAGCAAGATGGATTAAAAATATAGACAAATGTTACTATAAGAGCAACAATGGATAGGAAGTTGTGGAGGACCCTGATGTCCCTCATCTTGAATTGACATATAGAAGATGCAAATCTAAATTTAAAAAAGTTGAAATGTGACACATTTGGTGATCATTAACCAAGGGAAGTTATTCAGATTTTTGACTAATCATAACAGGTTCATGCAAGAGTGTTCTGAACATTTTTTAACCTGATCAAGAAGCTCTTAATCATTTGGTCGGAGTCAGTATGCCCTTTTATATGATAGTTTGGAAAAAATCAGTTTCTTTGTAAAAATTCATTTTCAAAACTCTTTTCTAGTATTATCACTGAAACTAGAATTTTTATTTCCCTATGGCACCACCCACAATGTTAGGCTTGACAAAATGTCATTACATGCAGGTAGTGATTTAAAAAAAAAAAAAAAAAAAAAAAAAAAATCCATTTTTGGGATACATCCAAAAGGAAAAAAAATAAATAAAAAGTTACTAAGTTTAACTTAGTAAAAGTCGATGTTCATTAGAAATTCAACAAAGAACTAAAAATGGCAGAGACCTTACTTTTTTGAAAGAACTTTAAAAAACAAAACAAAAAAAGTCTTGGGTTTTATTTCCAGTTAAGCTATTTCAAAGAATCTACATTCAGATAACTTCTTTCTTCTGCAACCCACAGAACTTTTTGGCCATGCAATGTTTAACTGACCTTCTAGTATATTAAGAGTGAGAGGAGGTAATAGGGGAGTCTGTCCTTAGAACTGTGGGTGGATGGCCAGTAGGCCAACTTGGTCTGGTGTTCCTGCTATTCATCTCGAGGTTCTAAACAAAATCCAAAGGATCTGCAATGTAATCAATGCTGACTTGGCATCTCAACTTCTGTCACTTTCTCACCAATGTGAGGTGATGTCTCTGTCTATTTTACAAATATTTTCATGGCAACTGCTCTGATGAGTTCCCCCCCCCCTGGTGCCCCATCCATTTTACTTATTTCCCTGATAACTACAGTCTTAAAAATTTTAAATGCAACCTCAATCACCATCTTCTGTTTTCCTGAATCCCTTTCGTCTTTTATCCTTTCCTCAATCCCTCCTATACCCAGTTTTTCTCTCACTTTATGTAACCTCCCTGCATACTGGTGGTATTCCTGCCTTGCTTGGGGGTAAAATGATTAAAAACATCCAGGATTGGTTTGTGTATAATGGAGGGGAAGACTGCTGAGAAAGCTCTTTTTGAAATTGGACTTTAGTCAATTTGTGTTTCTTATCTAAAAAGTAGTCGAGAAGCAGTAAACAGATGACTATACGATTTATAACGGATTGGTGAATTTGACAGTTCATGGATAAAGATCTATTTTGCTTATGTTATCCTGCCTAAACATTTCAGTGTGTGTGTGTGTGTGTGTGTGTGTGTGTATATATATATATATATATCCCGTTCCCACCCCTTCACTGTTGAAACTGTTAGATGTAGACGTCTCTTCTACTCCAATAGCTACATGTCTCGCACATCTCGCCTGTAGAACTCCCTTCCTTATTCCTGTTTCCCTGACGAATACAATCTTCAACTATTTAAGTGTAACGTCAATCGACATCTCCAGTTGCCTTGATCTATCCACTTCCCTTCTCCCCATCCTTTCCCCTTTCATTCCTATCTGCTCTCGCTCCAAATCTTCTGTAACCCCCTTGCCTTGATCGAGCCACTATCTTTCTCCACATTCTCTCCTTGACCACTCTTATCTGCTCTTCCTCCAAACCTTCTGTAACCCCTTGCATGCTAGTGGCTTCCAGCCTTGCTTGGGATGATAAGCTTAAAAAAAATAAATAAATATATATATATATATATATATCCTGTCCATAGCATAACTTGAGTTTCATGCAATCTTCAGGTGCAAAATACCCACTGACCATTAGTGTTATTAAATTCATGTTCTCGTGGTGTTTAAAATGTCGATCTGCCAGTAATCTGCGGGTTACCTGGAACTAAAATAAATGCTGAACTCTAACCAATATGACAAAGCATTTCTCTAAATGTTTCCATCATTTGTGCTTATTCAGTGTTTTTAGCATTGAGTTTTACATTATAAATGTCTATGAAAAATTAACTTGCCAAAGAAAAAAATTAAGTCCTCCTTTCAGACCACAATTAATGACTATATCCAAAGGAAATGTTTTTCTTTGCATCAAGACCAATTACATTATACATCATGTTCTATAGATATGCTTTACATTTTAGTCAGCTACAAGACTAGAAACTGCTAACAGTATCTGGTGTTCTTAGGAAGCCACCTACACAAGTACTGATTTGGTTTGACACTATTAAGCTTTGAAGTCTCATGCAAGATTAAACAAGCTGCTTACTGTACCTGGTGTATAAAATAAAAAACAAACAAAAAAACTCACCCATATTAGCACTGACAGGATTTGATGTTAATGAATTTTGATAATTGGAATCACTTTTCAATGTTATTAGCCATAAGATTAAAGAATTTGTTTCTCTTCTAAATATGATGCAGCAAATATCAAGCATGACTTTTTATCAAAGACAAAATGCACTATTATTTCTCCTAAGCATCTTAGAGAAAAAAAAAACAACTTTTTAGACCGAAAAATCAACTGCTGCTCTGACCATCAGATATGATTTTTGCCTAGTTTCTCACCTTCATACTGAACTGTTAAACACCCAGTCTTATTTTTAGCACCTGGGTGTGGAGATCTGGTTAGTTGCAGATAGATCAGATTTTGATTCTGGAAATGAGTTACATACAACTTGTTTGTGTATTTGTAAAAGATTTAAAAAAAATTTTTTTTTTTTTTTTAACTCTTGATGATCTCACCTGAGCAAAACATCATACCTGTTTTAATATTAATGCAATTGTCTACTACTTTGGTAATTTTGCTTTTCAATAGTTTCTATCCAATGTTTAATTGATTAGAGCAGATTCCATAACCTGGTTTATTGTCAGGGCACCTTCAATAAATTGATAACCTTGTTGAGTGTTCATTAGCGATGTTTAATGATCCAGCTATTCCTTTTTGTTGGTAGGGGACAATTTTATAATCTAAGGTTCTTATTTGTTAACTTTATATGTTAAACATGCCCACACAAAACTGTTGTATACTTAAAGAGGTTACAGACAAATGTGGTACTTGAGTGGAAGGAACAGCAATACGGGTAAATATGGAAGAAAGAGAGGTTAATTGTGAAAGAGAATACACTACTGAAAGACAGGGAACCGACTAGCACTTTCTGAAGCCAATCTCAGGTATGTCCTGTGCACACTACATATATTTACTGATATAGTCAGTCCACAATAGGTAATAGGGAGATTGGAACATTCCATAACAAAAACTCAGTAAAAGTTTAAAGTAAATGTTTAACTTCTCTTTGTGCTTTTTTTATTAAAAGATTTTATGAGCTTTATTTTTAAATATCTGTTGCTTCCACACCTTGCCTCAGTGACCTAGAATGATGCAAAGAAAGGGGTGCCCAAAGTTTTGATAACTATGAACTGTCAGGGCAATAGGCTGCTCTAGTTTTAAGATGCAGACTATTGTCCTAATTTTTGTTTCCACCACTGTGGATACCCCAAGTCCTTCATCGTATGCTGATCTGGGTAACCTACAGGGAATTTTGAACTGAATGCTTTAATTTATGATGAGGAGGGGAATAGATTGTTCTTGTTCCATTGCCCATGTCTTGATGTATCTTGCCGAGTTGTTATTTTAGTGTTGCTTAGTTATTGCTTGCCCTTTTTCCAGTGTCCAAATACACACTACCTGACCTAGGGATTGAACTTATAACCACTGTCATCTAATTGAAAATACTGAATATCAGTTGATTTTTAAATGGATAGTGTGTATGTGTGTGGACAGTAGAAATATTCAGTGTTAAAACTGTACATTTTTGGAAATATTTCCTGATAGTGTTGCAATTGCCTTGATGTTTATTACTCTTCCTATTATGAAGATCACTCAGATTCTGGTTTTAAAATGGTTTTGTTTTTTTATATGGATTGTAAAATTCATAACCTTTTTAGTACAATTTTCTCATCCCTCCTGAGTTACTAGTTAGCAACCAACTGGTTTATTTGAAGTTAAACTTCACTTATTAGGAAATCTCACCTGCTGTATAAATAGAAAGGTTTAAAGAGATTAAGCGGTCGTTGATCCAGTGTTGACTTAATCTGTCTGAAAATCTCTAACCTTTTTAATTGGTATTGTTTAATCTGGCTGCAACCCCTCCCCCCACTTTAATTCTCTCATCTGTTCAAGGCCACTAGCTAATATTGGGATATTCGCAGGAAAGCCAGATGACGTTTATATGAGTCAGGCAGATATGCAGGTATTTTTTTTTGTTTATGGCAAAGAAACTGAATAAATTTAAGACCTGGGAAATTTATCTAAAATAAATGGATTGTTGTGTTACAAATTGTTCTGTGTTTTAATAAATTTTTTTTATTTTATTTTTTACTTTTTTTATGTGTGTGTGTGTTATGGGAACCAATGTAACTTTGGTCTTCCTCAATTTTGTCCCATCACTAATTGTTTTGTTCGGTATATTAACAACCATTTTTCATCAATTCTTCTTTGAAAGAAGAGGGATTTTTTTTCTCTTCTTCCTGAAAGAGGTTTGGATTTTTGTGGGATAAGAGGGGTTTTTTTGTCCTGGAAGAGGGTTGAATGACTCCATTGAATGTTAACCAGAAGTATATAAAAAGGTTCAGTTGTTTGAGTAATATTGGATATGATAATGACTCTTTTCAAAGTTATTGACAAACAAACAAGATGTGCTGTGTGAAATTGAGGCTCCAACTGATTCATTGTCAACACAGCTGCACAGATGAGTCAAGCCTGTTAAACTTGCCTGTCCGTAAGGAATATTGGAATTTTGGCACATCTTTGACTTTGTATCACTCTGTTCCCAAGCGGACTTTAAAAAAAAATATGGGAATGTTAATATTTGCTAATTCTTATTATGGAATATATATATATATATATATACAGACACACACATACATGATTAAACATTTCCCGACTTTTGTAAGGTACTGATGTGGGGTAATGGTTAGCAAGCTTGTCTTGCTAGATCAATTAGAACTGAAAAGTGAGTTTAATCCTCACTGTTGCCCCCATATTTTCAACCTTATGCCAGATCTAAGCTATGCTTATAAAATCACCTTTTCACTTTCTTTTTTTTTTCTTTTCTAAATGGCAGATTAAAGCAATCTCTTTGCAATCTACAAAGAGGGATCATAAAGGAGAAAGGAAGCAGTGGAGGGTCATGATCGCATCTTGAAAACATTGAATCATACTCTTAAATATGAACTCTGTTAATTTGTTTAGTGAAAGAGGTTGACATTTTTAAAATGCCTCATTTGTCAGTTCGTCTGATTGTGGTAATGTGAACAAGATTCGTTATAAATACACACGACGCATCTCTGTAAAATAAGAGTAAAAGCTTAAGCATGTTGGGATTGAAAATGCTGTGTGCATCATTGTTGATGTAAGCTTTGAAGTGTGGTTGAATTACTTTCAGATTTTGCTTTAAAAAAAAAACAGATGAATAGTACTTAACATTTTTTTTTTTTTTTTTTTTGTACAAGTAGAATTGGGTGAATTCTCAAAAATGGTTTGTGTTGAAAATTTAGCTTTTTTGGAAGAATATTTACTTTTTATTAATTATATAATTTTTTTTTTTTTTTCCACTGAGAATGAAAGCCAATTAAATGAATTAAAAAAAAAAAAAAAAAAAAATTATATACTGGATGATTGAAAAGGAACTTCCCATCTTAAAATAATTATTAACTATAATTTTTACAAGAAATGGATTAGCATGTTTCATTTAAAATTTGATATGGCCACCAGGTTTTGCTACCAGCTTCTCAAGCCGCCCAGGAATTGCGTCAACTGATTTCGCCAGAAAGTCTTGTGCTATGGAAGACATAACTTGTATTCATCCTTCAAGTTCTCCCAAAGTCTTGGTTTGGTATATTACATTTTTTTCTTTAACCCACTCCAAAGGAAAAAGAAAAAAAAAAAAAAACAAACCCAACAGGATGTTAAGTTAGGACTCATGGCTGGCTACTCATACAGAGTTACTTTTCAGTGTGTGTGTGTGTGTATATATATATATATATATATATATATATATATATATTTATATATATATATAAAAACAAGAAAAAATTTTTTTTTCTTTGTTTTGTTTTCCACTAGAGAAACATGCAGTATCTATGAACACAAAAGTTCAGAAGAAAAATTCTCGAGAGTGCCACTATCAAATCTTATTAAAATATAAATCTGCACCCCGGTTTCTTTCCTATCTCCCCTTTCCTGAAAGAATTACTACTTTCCCAAGTCACCATACACAACCACAAAATGTTTAAAAACCAAAAGAAAACTTAAATCCATTACCTCATGTTTTTGAAGATGTAACACACATACCTCCATTCCAAACCATAACAATTTGATCTCAATCTAAACAATATTCATTTATTAAAAACAATTTCTTTTTATGCTTACTTTTGTCTTATCATACTTTGAATTAGGGCCCTTTGTGTTATCCACATGTTTTGATTGACCTTTCAACCACCTGATGAATACTCATGAATGTTCCCAAATTTAAAATCCTTGATAAACCAATCACATCCTTGCTCTTGTATCTAAACAGATGCAACAAAATACTTAGATTTGCTTGATAAAGCTCCTCAGAGGACAAAACATGTTGACTAAATAGTTTTCCTCTTGTCTTCTTGTGAGACAGTGATTTTCAAGGTACATGAAAATTTGGAAATAAAAAAATTCATATATATATATATATATATATATATCATTCACAGACAGTACTGTTTTGCTGTATCACAGCTCCTCAGTGCGACTAGACTTCCGAATGCCTCAAGCCAGGATTGAAACACACCTAATTTTGTGTCAGCCAGAGCTATTTTCACTTGGTAGAGTTACACAACTAAATCTAGCGTATTGTTTTTACAAATGTAAGCAAATGCCAATCAGCCAAAGTGCTCCATTCATTTTACTGAAGAGCTTTGCATTAGTGCAGGTGGCTGTTGTTTATAGAATTAGCTTATCACTCAACAGTGCTCAATTGAAATATTTTTCCTGCTTTGTAAAACTGGAAAATTCCAACTGAATTTTATTAGAATCTAACAGAAACAGAGGTTGGGTAATGGAATGTTGAAATGTCTTTAAAACAAGACTTTTCTTTCCCCAAATACATAAATAGCTCCTTTTTACTCTTGTATCAGTAAGTTCCTGAAAATTAGAATGTTTCCCCAAGTGTTGTAAGCATGGCATATTTAAAGTGGCTGTTTATTTAATAGCGAATTATAACTGAAGAACATATACTGCAGTATACAGCTCTCATTTGCTTTCCACTAAATCTGATAAGAATTTTTTTTCTTTTATAAACTAATATCAAGTCACTTAACCATGAAAACATGACAGTGATATTTCAATAATTTTTAAACTTGCATTCAGAGAAACTCTTCCATGACAAAAGAGGGCAATAAGCAGAAATATCTAAGGAAAAGAAACATTAAGTCTGAAGTGAAATCAGCTCAAGCCAAATTGAACAAAGCAGCAAGAACAGCTGGAATTGTAATAGATACGGGAAGTTTTAGATGATTTTGGTATTGACAAAATTTCAAACATTTAAAAGTTTGGATCATTTTTTTTTTTTTTTTTTTTTTTTTTTTTTTCATCATGGTATGCTAATTTTCTATCAAATCTGGAGGTACCTATTAAATTTATTACTTTTTAGTTCCTCCCTCCCTCCCTCATAGCTCATCTGCCAGAATTTGCTATTTATTGTGTCATGAGGTATGTAATCATTAATGTGAATGACATAACAGATTCTCTGAACAGCTAGTTTCAAAATAATATCCAAAAGTATGAATTGTTCTACTTACCCATGTAAAATAAAAGGAGTGGCTTTATAGACAAACAAATAACTATATAGTATACTGTGTTTATATCTGGTTATTTTGCTTTTCTGTCAAGGGTCAATGTAATATCTGACTGATACCTGGCTGTTTTGAGCTGGGACTAGGTACATATTTTATGATAATTCTCTCCCCACTTCATGTTTCTTTGAGGAAGTTATATAAAGACTGGTAGGATGGATAAATATATATATATATATATATATATATATATATATATATATATACACACACGATTAAATATAGATTGGTATATATATGCCAATAAGATTAAAAAACAAATAGGAAACGTTTATCAATCTAATGTTTTGCTTTTATTAAGTCTTCATCAGAGACTGAGATATGGAGAAAAAAAAATGTTAGATTGATAAACATTTCCTATTTGTTGTTTATCATTTTGTGTGTAACCTGATCACAGGAGCATGAACCTTAAGTAGCTCTGAGATGACACACTGAAGGGTTTTTCCTTTTTTTGATAACTGAGGTATAGAACACTGTTGGCTACTGTTTAGGGAGGGTGTCTGTCTCCTTTGGTTGTTTTTTTATTTATCTTAGCATTGTTTCACCCCTCCCCAATTTTCTGGTTTGTTTTGTTTTGTTTTTTTTTATTTGTTTTTTTTTTTCCGCTTCCATTCGTTATATTAATTTAATTTATTTTACACGCCTATATATTTTTTATATGCCAGAAAATAAACTTAAGTCTGGGACGAAACCAGTTGTTCTTTTTAGCTTTTTTAAAAATGCCATATAAATTTTGCTTTTTCCTAGCTATCATATATATATATATTTCACACACCAGAAAAGGGGTTATTAACAAATCCAGTGGGCATTAGAACTCGGCTCTCCAATTCAGAAGTTATCCATTACACCTCCTACACATACACACCTATAGTACCTAGTATTCACAAGGGGTCACCATCAAGGCTACTGACCAGGCACAACATTAACTTTGATCATATGCCTGTGAGATATATATATATATATATATATATATATATATATATTTTGTCATCCACAGACAGTTTCGCTGTTTCACAGCTCATCAGTGTGGCTAGACGTCCGGTTGCCTCTAGCTAGGATCGAAACCCGACTGAATTAGCGTCAATCGGAACCTCTACCACTAAGCCGTCGGCTCACGGTAGGGATGAAGGTGAATTTTAGCGTGTTTATTTTTAGATTTAGATGAACACACAGTGACTGACAGTGACTCAATTCTGCCGAAGAGTCGTGCAATATTAGCTTAAATAGTCACTGTTTACAAACCCACACCTCAAACCAAAGAGCTCAACCGAAATTAATTTTTTCAGGAGCCAATATTTTTGTCATCCACAGACTGTTTTGCTGTTTCACAGCTCATCAGTGTGACTAGACGTCCGTGTGTGTAAGATAATGAATTAGTATTTGACATGAGCACATTATTCATGGGTAGTGTCAAAATTTTTATATTGACAAATAAAACTTGACTGTGCAGATTTGGTCACATTGTTTTGGTGGCCAGATCATTTGGCTGGTTCTGAGTTGTACTCCTCTTAAAATTCTTCCCAACCAAGGCTATAGAGCCCAGTCTGCCCTGCAATTAAACTTATAGCTAGAGAAGAGGAGATGGATTCATACCTTTCCTCAAGTGTATTTGTACAAAAGTGAACACAACCACACAAGCCATTATTTATCCCATTACCCACACATACAAGTTCACAACTCCTGGTATTCCCAAGCGGTCACTCATCTAGTTACTGATCAAGCTTGACATTGCTTAACTTAAGTGATTGTATGGGAACCAGTGTTTGAATGTGATGTGACCATAAGCCCTACAATTATTAGCCAACTTACAAAATCTTGTCCGTATTGGTTTTTGAACATTATAATTGATGATAATGTTAAGTGTATATGTGGCTGTCAGTCTGAACTAAAGTTAGTAAATATCTATGATATACATTGTGATAAACATGCAGATGAGTGAATAAAAAAAAATGTGTGTGTGTGTGTATGTGTATATATATATATATATATATATATATAATATATATATATATATATATAATATATATATATATATATATATATATTTATTTTTAATAAAGTTACAGAGCATGCTGTACTATAAGGCGTGTTAATGGTTAACAGTAAATGGAATTGGTAAGAAGTTAAAATTTTTGAAACGATCAGTGTGTCTTTAGGAATAGTATGAATTCATCTCTTCAGGTTCTAGGTTAAAGAGCTAAGTATACTGGGTGCTTAAGCTTTTGATTGACAGCAAATCTAGAACAACTCTGAATTCAAAACCATATTATAGGCAATAGGAAACCACTCTGTTAAGAACAATCATAGCTGTGTTCCTGAAGGGATGTCATTTAAAGTGGGTGATGACTCCAGAATCTCAAGTTTCTGGAGCGAGACAAAAAGGGGAGATGAAAGATTCTGTGCCTCCTTCCTAATGGTGAAGGATTGTCTGCTTTGAAAAACAGCATTTGATTTTTCTGCAAGTTCTGAATTTTTATTTTTATTTTTTTTCTTAACCCGGTTTCAACTGTAAAATGGGTCCATATGTGAATTATTTTTGTAACACCTTTTTGTCCTTTAGGACTTCATTGGACTAAAGTGATGTTTACATTGAAGTGATTGCACATGAAAAAGATACAATACTGAAATATAGGGTGGGGGGGCGAATAATTAAAAAAAAAATTGTTTTCCTAAATAAAATAAAAAATCAATATTAAATAAAAATAGTTCAATTCTCACTGTGTGCCCCCCTACTTTGGGCTTGTGTGACATCTAAGCTATGCTTGAAAAAGAAAAAAAAAAATATATATATATATATATATATATATACACAGTGCCCATAAAGTTTGTGTGCACTTTTAAAAAAATTTATAACTTTATTTGTATTTGCGATAGAAATAATCTGTAAAAAATGTTATAAAGTTTAATGTACCTAGTTTTAAGTATAGCTAAAATAACTAATGTGATTTCAGGCATTACTGTAAATCAGTTGGCAAATGTTTTCCGTGAACTGCAAAATCGTATTACCCTTTGTATTGCTAATGATGGAGGACATGTAGAAACTTAAATAAAATTTTCAATAAAACCGTAAATATAGATTTACTTCTAATTCCATTTTACAAATTATTTCCATCGCAAATACAAATAAAGTTATAAATTTTTTAAAGTGCACACGAACTTTATGGACACCCTGTAATAAATTTTTTTCTTTTTCTTTTAATAAAGAATCTTAGCAATTTGACAGATTTATTACAGATTTTATATTTGTTTTTGTCATAAGGAGATTGAAGTGCTATACAACGAAACATTTTCTCTGATCATAAACAATGAAACTTTCATGACATGTTGAAAAACCTGAACCATGGACATACTGAATTGTTGTTTGACTCTGGTATTGCCCTTGAACAACCTGTTTGCTGGAATGGTTAATTCTAATTTGTAGAACAACTGAAATGGATGTTCCATTGTCTATGACTCTTTTTCTTGAATAGGTGTAATCAATTTGATTGCTTTAAGACAGACATGTGATAAGCTTACTGTTAAGATAATGCACATCCAATCACTTAAGTAGTCACATCAATAGTCCAAATCCTAACAAAATATTTTCATTTTCTCATTGACAGCCTCTTTTCATTAGTTTCAAATTACATTCAATATTAATTGTGCCTACTTTAAAAAAAAAAAAAAAAAAAATGGTAGCCCATGTATTATTCGATGACTTAAACTTTGTCCAGTTTCATTCTTTACCAAATCACACAAAAGTAAAAAGAAAAAAAATACCATAATTTCTTTTTCTATACGTCTCATTCTCTGATGAAGCTTTAATAAAAGTGAAACATGTTAGATTTATAAATATTTCCTATTTGTTTATCTTCTGTCAGATTACAATCCATACACACACACACACATATATATATATATATATATATATATATATATAAATAAAACCAACTGACATTTCTACCTCTTCACTTGATAATGTAGTTGCGTAGTTACAAACTTTCACAGCATAACTTTGGTAGGAATTAAGGAATGTTAGGGAAAACCTTTGATAAAAAAAACTTGCATTTTATCCTCATTTTTACCAGTGTCTATAAAATCCAAGATGTATATAATATTTTTCTCCCCGGAATCGATCCTCCAAATCTATAAATCAACCATTCGCCCTTGCATGGAGTATTGCTGCCATATATGGTCTGGAGCCCCTGCTGTTTGCCTCAGGGTTCTTGATAAGATCCAGAGACGGATATGCAACGTAATTGGCCATGATCTGTCATCTCGTCTGCAGTTGCTCTCTCACAGACGCGCCGTTGCCTCGCCCTGTCTTTTTTACAAATACTTTCACGGTAATTGCTCCGATGTGCTGCTTTCGCTGGTTCCCAGGCCTCATGAATTTAAGCGTCCTACGAGGCTGGCATCCTGTTCCCACCCCTTCACCGTTGAAACTGTTAGAAGTCGACATCTCTTCTACTCCAGTAGCTTCATGTCTCACACCTCTCGCCTGTAGAACTCCCTTCCTTATTCCTGTTTCTCTGACAAATATAATCTCCAGCTATTTAAGTGTAACGTCAATCGACATCTCCAGTTGCCTTGATCTATCCACTTCCCTTCTCCACATCCTTTCCCCTTTCATTCCTATCTGCTCTCGCTCCAAATCTTCTGTAACCGCCTTGCCTTGATCGATCCACTATCTTTCTCCACATCCTCTCCTTTACCACTCCTATCTGTTCTTCCAACAAACCTTCTGTAATCCCTTGTGTGCTAGTGGCTTCCAGCCTTGCTTGGGGTGAAAAGCTTTAAAAAATAAAAAAAATATATATATGGTACACTTGATCTGGTTCTAATGGGGGATGAAAAATAAATTGGATTCTTGTGGACAATAATTTTTTTTTTTTTTTTTCATTAAGTATTTTCAAACAACTTATCACCTGCAATTTTCAAACTATTTCCTAATTTTCTTTATTTTAGTTCCTTGACTGTTTTCTCTCTTTCTGTCAATATGGAGAATGCAAAAGATCTGTTACCAACTTGTGTATAGTAATTGATCTTAAAACCCACTGACCATTTATAGACTTCCTTTGAATGGCAGGGGGTAATGTCAGAATAGAAACTAAGACTTTTCATTTAACACTGTTGTGTGAGATATATGGGGTGCGATGGGTAAATTGTCTCCATTTTATGTTTTTAACTTCATGCATATGCATCGATTGTTTTTGGATTTTGTTGACTGTACAATATAGTAAGGTTAGTTAGGCACTGTCTGTGAGAGAAAAAAAGTATCTTGACGCAATTCACTCTGTCAAAAATTTGGAAACGACATGTTGCACTGCTTGGCATTCACAACAGAAGCTCCGATAGGAACATTTCCGTGCTTGGGTGTCCGATCCGAGAACCGTGCAGAGGATTCAGAAAGAGTCGGATTCTATATCCAGTCAACATCATTGTTTGGGGTGATCACTAGTGATGTTATACCTCCATTCATCTTCCCGCAGGGACTCGGACTCAACATGGAAATCTACATTAAGTGCCTTGAGAATGTAGTGTTGCCCTGGGTTAAGAGGGTGACAGCTGGAAGACTGGCAACAGGACTCTGCACCATACCACACAAGCAAGAGAACCCAGTCATGACTGTCAGACAATTTTTGTGACCACATCACCTTTTACATCTGATACCTAACTCCTCAGAGTGCAACCCCCTTGATTATTATGTGTGGGGTACAGTTGAATGAGAGACCAACAACTCCTTGTAACACCAAAGATGAACTGAAGGCAAGGATTATGGCAGCATTCACCAACTTAAACAAGGAGACTCTCCAGAAGAGTTGCAGGAAATTTTGCTGTCACCTGGTGGCCTTGGTTGAAGCCAATGGCATTTTTTTTTTTAAAAAAATAACACCATCTTATTTTATTTTCATTTTTGCATAATTTAGACTACAGTTTATCCATCGCACCCTCAGTGTGTGTGTGTATATATATGTATATATATATATATATATATAGTGCAAAAATATCTTGTGGGAATTGTCTGGTGTCTATTTTGTTAGAGGCTGCAAAGTACCTTGTTTTCATTAGTCTTGCAGTCCAAACTCAAGGGATTCAGGCTTTCAATTCAATGAACACATCTTGATTGACTGCCCAGATTATCTCCATGGCTTACACATAGGCGGTTTCGATTTTCAATATGTCTTAAAAATGTTTATTATCTGACTTGTTGTTTTCTTTCAGCCAAAATAAAATTTAGATCTGATATCCAGTTTCTGGCCATTACTTTTACTTTTTGCCTTTGTTCAAAAATTTTGATGGTCATAAATTCTTTTGGATTTGTCACTGATATTCTATTATTTACACAACGGCATGCTGTAAATGTAGTGTAGTTTGTAATGTTATCTTTGGTGTGTGGTTAATATCAGAAGCTTAATGTTTGTTCCTGTACACTTCTAAGAAAACCTGCCAATTTTCTTTTGGCATGATACTTACATTTCATGAAAGATTGTCAGAATCTATAAAATAGGGTGGAAAAAAATTTGCTTATCTGATCATTTTGGCGCAAAAAAAAAAATCTTGGAGTTGACAAATGTTGCAAGACGAGAGATTTCCAGTAAAGATATGAATTTTTAACACCTCAAAAGTTTTTCTTAGATTTAAGCATTGTCATTTTTAATTCTTAATTAGTATTTTTGTTTTTATCACAACTTTAGGGTTGTTGTATAATCATTAGGTAGCATAATTGGAAAAAATAAGGCTTCAGCCAATTAACTTTTGTCTATCACCTGAGTCCGTTTTGCTATGACGGTCTCTTGCTAATAAAGCCACAAAAGCTTCACAAGCAAGCATTGTTCAAGTAAACCATATAGCTGTATGCTTCTGATTTCCAATATTCTGTTATGGTTTGTTACTTCAGCATTCCATCTAAAACTTCCATACGTTAACCATGGTTATTACTATTGTGTGACTGTTATTTTGACATTGTATTTTTCTTGCTTCTTTATACTTCATAGTAATGTGATAGACTGATATTTTTTAAATTTCTTAGATGGAGCATTATCCTTAATTTTTGACTCTTTTATCTTGTTTATACCTAGTAGTAATAAGATGTAATAACCTGAAGTCTCTTCTTTCTAGATGAAGTATCATTAATTTTTACCTTATTTCCTCTTTTCTTTTTTTTTTTTCCTGTGACTTTCATGTTATAAAAAGTACCATTATTTTTGCTCCAAATCCTATTTCTAAAAAGACTGTACGCTTAGCATTCTA
>OZ038497.1:13542668-13550168 GCA_964036315.1 Acanthosepion esculentum
CTTGTGATTTTTTTTTTTCGTCTATTAGATGCAGGTAATATTTTATGCTTTTTTTTTTTTTTTTGTTTTCATTATTTACACTATTTATGTTTGGACGATTGTCCTCTGTTACAACATTTCGGCCGTTGTGCCCTCTGACCTTCTTCAGGTATATATCAGTCTGGGTAGCTTACAGAGAATTCTGAACTGAATCCTTTATTTAATCTTGAAGTTAGACTGTTCTCTTTCCACTACTCGTGTCTAGGGAGGTTTAGTTATTTTATTTAGTACTGTTCAATTATTGCTTGCCTGTTTCTACTGAGTGCAAGTACACACTGCCTAACCTGGGGATTAAACTCATCCATTGTCACCAAATTCACAAACTAATGCTTTTATCCAATAGACCATTGTCCTATAGTTCCGAATTCCCTTTAGGTTACCCAGATCGATATATACACCTGAGGAAGGCTGGAGGGCATAACGGCTGAAACCTGGTAACAACAAAAACAGATGTACAATAGTCTGGATATAGTGTAAATAACTCCTCCCCAAAATTCTGACTAAATTTTTTTGTTATTCTTATCTAGAGAATTATATACACACACATATAAACATTATATCTGCCAATAACTATTTAAAAATGTTTTTGTAATATGTGATAAATATAGCCAGTTTAATGTAAAAATACCTTATGTATAGTAATTTAAATATGAAGACTTCTAAGATTGTGTATTATAAATTATACAATAGTTAAAAATGTTCAATAATGACACATACATGATAAAAATATAGTTTAAAGGTATGGTATATTTATGGCTTAAAGTGCCCAATATCAGGTGTAAATGTAAAATTGAACAGTGAATGTTGACACCCAGTAGTGCTTGGGTACACAAGGATGGAGTTTGCTAACTGAACACTCCTCTGTGGCCAAATCAGTTAAAGGCATGTCAGGCTATATGACGGTTCTGTATAGGATACAGGTTCGATTCCTATCAGAGGACGAATATTTTCTACGAAAATTTCTGACATTCAGGCCGGGAAATGTTTAATACTGTTTCTTATAAACAGAGCATTTACTTAAATATTTGTATCTATAAAAAGAATGTATAAACATAAAAATGTCTTAAAAATAATTGTCGGACTTTGTCAATTTCATTATACATATATATATATATATATATATATATAAACAGAAAAAACTATTATCACAGTGAATTAATTCCAAGATTAAATACTAGACAAAAAGTCCTAATCATTTGCTTTGCCCAAACCCTTCTATTCATTGTGAAAGGAAGCACCCCAAAATACTCCTCATCTACCAAATACAATAAGCTACCATTTTATTTTTAATAAAGAATGCAGTGTCATCAAAATGAAGTAGCACTGGGTAAATTCAATAAAAGAAATAAAAAAAAAAAAAAAAAAAATAGATATTCAGATTGATTAATCAAACTTAAAAGAAAAATAAATGTAGTTATAAACAATCTTTATGAAATATCTATGATGATAAAATAAATAAAATATACTTTTAGTATAAGTTTTCTCCCGCTTCACTTAAAAAAAAAAAAAAAAAAAAATAATAATTTGGTTTTCTTGATCTTACCTACATTTTTTTTGTTTCTTAAGTGCTTTACTATATGAAATCTATAAACTCAATAAACATTTTTTTTTTTTAACCTGGTATATCCAAAATCCACACACACACACACACACACATATATATATATGGCTTACAACCACATCATGTTGAAACACCAGTTCAATACGATCACTGAAATTAAGCAACACTGTGCCTGGTCAGTACCCAGATGGGTGACTGCTTGTGAATACCAGGTGCTGTAAGTTTGGATATGTAGGAGGTATAACGTATAACGGCTTGGAATTGTTAATCGGATAGCAGATTTTCAATTTCTGTTGGGTTAATTATATTCACTTATGTGCAAATACCCTTGGGGAAAAGGTATGAC
Organism: Acanthosepion esculentum; assembly: GCA_964036315.1. Lineage (NCBI taxonomy): Eukaryota > Metazoa > Mollusca > Cephalopoda > Sepiida > Sepiidae > Acanthosepion > Acanthosepion esculentum. Next base: position 13,544,615 of record OZ038497.1, read on the forward strand.
TTCACCTCTTCTTCCCACTTGCTATGGATTAATTAGTAAGACTTGTATCACTAAACCATTATCTCAACAAATATTTCTTACAATCTAAACCTATTTTCTGGCTTTAAATAACCTGAAAAAGTCATAAAAAAATAAATCAATCAAATATATAACCATTTGCCCATGCTTAGAATATTGCTGCTACGTATGGCTTGGTGCTCCTGCTGTATATTTACAGATTCTTGGTAAAATCCAAAGAAAAGTAAAAATCTGGCATCTTGGCTTCACTTTCTCACTGCCATAATGTAGTTTCCCTGTGTCTCATAAGTACAGGTAATAAATCCATTGGTATATAATCCAAGTGGATCCTAATAATATAAAATATTATAAAACTGATTTACAAAAAGACCTCAATGTATCTATTATAACAGCATATATATATATATTTCATAACAGGGGAATCAAAAGTACCTCATGGGAATAGACTATTTCAGCCAATGTCGTATTTTGGGTTGAATAAATAATCTGAAATGAAGTAATCTGTTCCCATGAGGTAATTTTGATTCCACTGTTGTGTTTTTTAAAAATATATATAATCACTGCAACACTGGAATTCCTATGTTTCAAAACTGAAACTTCAATTCAAATTAAATCATAAAAATTAAAATACAAAGTTCCGTTCCATTATCAAGTGATGCTACGACACGCATACTTCCATGGTAATTGTTTGGGTGAACTCTTCACCATGATACATATCTCATCAATTTACAGTTGAATTGGTTGTATGTCAGTGTAAGTTCTATGCTAAGTTTTTCTCGATTCTCACTTGTGGAACTTTCTTCTGGCTCCATCCTTTGCAGCTAATTTTGATCTTCAAAAATTTAAATTCAATGTCAATTGCTATCTACTGTTTTTTGATTGCTCGTCTATTGTTCTTGCTCCTTAGTAATGTTTTCTTTTTAATTTTCTTTTCCTTTTTGTTATTCCTTCGCACTTTGTAAACCCCTGTCTTTGTGGTTTTACTTCTTGGCTTGGGGTGAAATGATTAAAAGAAAAAAAAATGACTTTTGATTATCAACCTTGCATGCAAGAAACGTCAAGACTTGTTAGAAATATAATGAAGTTACTTTGTATCATTGGAGTTTCTATATTTGCTTGTTAACAACAAAATATCACCATAGTGACAGTACAGGCATTTTTTTTTTTTTTTTTTCTCTAAATGAAACCTTATGGACAAATTTGGAAAGGAAGTGTCTTGCATCTTCAGCCTGATGGTGCCATTAAATTCTATTTTTGTAACCAAATTCCTGTCATGAGTTGTCCAATAAGCAAAAATACCATGTCATTGTGTCCTTCCTCAATGTTGAGCAGCACTGTCACAGGGTTATGGCTAGTCTTGACAAATAACTGGAGCACTACCATTTTTAGTAGGTATGTCCAATTTTGACCTTTTTAGCGTTTTTTTTTTAGTTGTTTTTTTGTCAGTTGAAAGACACATTAATTTCGAAATTCTTGTAAAAATTAACTACTTGTTGGATTTTAATGAAAACTTCAGAACTTATTCAGAAATGAATGAACTTATTTTAGAAATGTTTGTCTCTTTGAAAGTCATGGTATAAATATTTTTTTTTTTATATCTGTTACCCCCCTCGAACTTAATTTTATGAAAACACAAAAAAAAATTTATTTGCAACCTGAATTTTTTTTTTTAATTAAATGCACAAAACTCTGAAAAATCTAAATCATCGATTTTTTTTTTTTTTTTTTTTTTTTTTTTGTTAAAAAAATGTCCGAAATTGTCCAAACTTTTACCTCAATTGTAAAAATACAAAACCCAATAAAACTAAGACAATATTTAATTAAGAAAGTTTTTAATGGCTTTTCTGAATAATATATACAAAGGTAATTATTATCTGAAAGAAAAAATTTTTTTTGATGAACAATGAATTTTTACATTAATTTTCTTTTTTTTTTTTTCAATTTTAAGTACACAATATGACAAAAGGTTGTTATATATTTATACATTAAGTTCTTTCTGCAACCTTATGGAAATGATATTATGTTCTCTACTTTTTAAAGATCATAAATTTGAAAGCTTATTAAAATCTGACAACCATAATTATTTTAAAAATAATTTTTAATATTCCAAAATTGTATTTAAAATCGTCTACAACGAAAGTACGGATGCACATTGTTGAAATGTCACATGAGTAGTTTCCTTTGATAGAAGCAAGGTTTTTTTTTTTACTTCAGAAATGGCTTTGATTCGTTCAGTAACAAGAAAACAACGCTTGTCAAGTTTTCTGAATATCGTCGTATTATTTTCAATTTTTTTCTTTTTCTATTCAAATATAATCGAATAGTGGGATAAAAGAAAATATCGACTATTTACAATTACAAAAAAAAAATAAAACGCCCTTGGAAGTCCACCCAAATTTTCAAGTTTGAAATCGAATGTATAAATTCATTGTACATTACTTTGGAATTATTAACCACACGACAAATTATCAATTAAAACGATTTTTGGAGTTTAAATTTTCTGGAGTTAGCTCGCTACTACTCAAACTAAAAAATACTTGTTGAGTCAAAACAAAACCAACATAGCATGTTAATTTTATTAATAAATAAAATAAAACTCATATTAAAATTACTGCCATATAATTATTAAATAGAAAAAAATCTGCCTTAATAAAAAAGAAATAAAATCTCATTCAATTAAGTTAACTCGTTTCAATTAATGGTGTTTCATGTAATTTTTATATTCTCAGAAAAATATTTCATGACTGAAATAATAAACCTCAATTTAAAAAAATGAATTTTTTTTACTGTTTTATTTTTACTTGTAAAATTTGATTTTCTTTCATAATTTAAATGTTATTTTCAGTGCAGAATTCTTCCTCAAACGTAAGGTAAAAAAAAAAAAAATTTGAAAGGTGAATTTTTTTTAAAAAAATCTACTAACCAGATTCACTTAAAATTAGAATGAATTATATCACTTCTGTGCTACCATCCAATAAATTTCCGTGCAGTAAGTTGTGAATATATTGACGTACATCAATTAACACCTGTCAATTGCTTATAAAAGGAACAACTACGGTTGGAAATATCTCTCTTAAAAAATTTTCTGCTAAAAATGTAAGTAATGTTTCTTTCAAATTACATTAAGTATACTTTAATCATTCTAAATTTCCTAAGATAACAAAAGAAAAAGGTGTAATTGATTTTTCATGTTTTTTTTAACTAACAAACTATGATCTTTCCGACAGAAATGTCGATAAGTTCAATTTTACGAAATTTTTTTTGACTCGAAAAAAAAACAAGATTTTTTAATAAAATTTTTAACATTTATAGGAAGGATTAAAAAATCTGAAAAAATATTCAGAAAATACTTTGGTCTTTCCTCTTTAATAACAACATAAATATTTAAACGTTAAAAATCGTCTTATCAATTTGGGGACCTTTTGTCGTCAAGGTATACCACTTTTTAGCGAAATATTGGACATACCTAATTTTTAGCATATGCTTATAGACATGATAGCTAAGTTTTATTCACTTATCTTTTTTGATAGGCATTTTAATTTGTTTTTTTTTGGGGGGGGGTCTCATGGCATACAAAAGTCAGCCCCTCTCACGTAATACAAGAGAATTATGTAGTGAGGGTGGGTACAAGTCGTATCTGGATAGTTTTAAGTTCAAACTAAAAGAGAAAAGTGTAAAATTTATTATTTTATTGACGGGGGGGGGGGTACATATGCCATAAGATGCTGTCTGTGAATCATTCATACAAAAATGTAGATTAGTAAAGTTAAATGATATAAGATGGAGAAATCCCTCCGCTAAGAAAATTTTAATGAATCATTAAGTATCGGACCAGATGTAGCAGCAACATTGAAAGATATACAATAGATTCCTGCCAAAAAAATAAAAACAAGTGTATGTAAAATGTAATAAACAGATATACTTTATGCAGTCAAAATAGCTTGGGTCATTTTGTGTTGAAACACCTGAGCAATTCATCTTGATGACATGCCGTTTATATGGAAATCTATTAAGTTGAGAATTCTGAAGCATTTCTGCTTATCATAGTGATAAACATTTAGCTCAAGTGAATGACTATTCAGCTTGCGCACTCAATCCCTTCAAAATATGATCATTCATGGTCCTCCACAACTTCCTTTCTTTTATCTTGACCAACAACCATTCTTTGTCTTTGTGCTACTTGTTTCTTCATTCATCTACCCAAAACTTGACATTGATTCTCTGCGACTTTTCTCTACGACTTTTCTCTACTTGTCTTCAAAGTGCTCTGCGTGTTAACTTCTCAAAGCCTTCTCTCCTTACTTACATTATTTACACTGTTATCCTCATCTTCATTGCCATATTCACAACATTCCGGCTGCTGTTCGCTCCAGCCTTTTTCAGGTGATTGGAATTTTGAACAAAAACCTTTATTTCATTCACTGGGGTAAATTGTTCTAGTTCCACATGCTGTGCCTCTTCTGGATGTCAGTTATTTCCATTTAACTCATCTCTCCAAGTTTTTTTCTTTACCACTTCTGTAGCTTGGTATTGAACTCACAACTCTTTGGGTCTAGTCACTGGATCTAACCAATGCGTTTATCCACTGTGCCATGTTTTTGAGGATGCATGGCCTTCTCTCTTTTATGGATTGTCAAAATATGATCTTTCTCTTTTTGCTTGTTATCAAGTTTCTTATTTCGGCCCTTATGACTTCATATGTCAAATGCACTGTCCATGATATTTCCAACATTCATCAGTAGAATCACATCTGTTTCAAGTCTTTTCTTTCTGTTAGTGGTGATAGTTTTCTAGCATCTTACTACCATAAAGGAATCTAGATAAGGTATAGCAGTTTAGCATTCTTTTCTGTTTCTCGTGTGTGTGTGTTACATAAATATTTAGGCAGATGCTTTCCTCCACCTTCCTCATTTTTATATTCATCATAGATTCAAACATTACTCTAAATGAGTGATGAATAAGTTTATCTGGGAACTTTGGAAAATGACTAAAATTATGGTCCTGTCATTTTAATGACTTCATACAAGAGGGTGCTGAATATTTCTCAGCCCAAAACACTTCATTTTTATTTTCAAGAGGCTGTTGAGCTGAGGACTTTCCAATATCTCCTTGTAATGACATTTAAAGATATATTACAATTTCTTAATTTTATCAAATTAACTTATCTTATTTTATTTTAAATAAAATAACAAATGATATATTGTAGTTTGTAGTAAAGTATGGCTTTATAAATGTTAACTATATTTGAACACACACACACACACACACACACACACACACACACACACACAGTGTGGTGGATAAATTGTTGCCTAAATTATGCAAAAATGAAAATAACACTGACATCTTATTTTAACAGCTATATTTACCAATACTACACTAAAATATCTTCAAATACTAAAGAGTAAATTTATTCAATAAAATCGCCATTGGCTTCCAGATGACTTTGAAATCTGCATCTTTTCTGGATTGTCTCTTTAAGTTAGCCTTCAGTTCATCTTTGGTGTTATAAGTTTTGTTGGTCTCTCACTCAACT
>OZ038497.1:13552668-13651403 GCA_964036315.1 Acanthosepion esculentum
ATGTTGTCTCAAGACGTCAGTTTGTTAATATCGGTGGCTTTCAATGTTCAGGTTTCACAGCGCCATCCAGTGCCACTAGTCATGAGGATCTTCAGGAGCTTTAACCTGATGTTTCTGTGAGGAGCATAGTCCTTTCCACACAGTGTTAACATATCTAAATATCCAGCTGAATTCTCACTGTTGCTAACAGAAAATAAGATATTGTTGCTATTTCTGTTGCAAATGTTCAGATGAGCTCCATTCTCTAGTTCCACCAGTTCAGACCTTTACAGCTAGAAAACGCCATGCTACTTTCTATGGGCTCAAATCATCTTTATTTCCTTAGTATTCCAAATGTAAGAACATTCCACTAACAGCTTCCCCCCCCCAAGAACTGCCACTTTGTTGAATGGGACTCCTGTGTGAGTATGTTCTTGAACAATCTTTCAAGAAAAAGTTCAAGCATTATCTATCCTCTTTATCCTCACTTTCTATCTTCTCTTTCTTTCACCTCACACACCTCATTTAACCTTACCATTCTAACAGCAACACTCTCCCTTGAGTTGCTCTCAAGCCTTGTATTGGGTGAATTTCAGCATTTAATTTAAAAAAAAAAAATGATCGTATCCAAAATGGAGAAGTTGTTGTATTTACATGAGAATGAACAAAATTTTGTATAAAGAGGGACTGTTGGTACATGACTAGTTTGAGCAAGTGATGCTTCACCCCGGAAACTGCCTCACCCCAGTGTCATAATCTGAATTTTTTTTTCTTTCTTGCGGAGGTGCTGCAGTTTTCTTGTTTCCTTTTCTAAGTAGCAGTTGTATGAACTTATTCACTTACGAACAAGAAAAAGAAAATAAAGTACTGTCAAAAATATCCAACAGTATGAGTCTTGTTGGAGACATATTTATTTCCAATCCACACTACTTTCTGAAGATCACAAAATAGAGATCCGAGTTGCATTGAAAAGCAATTGAAATTCAGATGAAAGAAACCAATCAATAATGGACAGGAGTTTGCTGCTTATAGAACAAATTTGTCTGTGGTTCCAGAAATAAAACTTGGTAATGTTCAAATTAAGTTGTCTTGCTGTTCTTTAATCTGATAACCAGAAAATTGTTCTTCCTTCTGGAAGTCTACTTGTTTTTTTTTTCTGTTTTGCAATAGACTTCTTGGACATTTTGTAGCTAATATTACCATATATACTATTTCTATAGTTTGTCAAGATTTTGTGTTTGTGTTAACCATAGCAAATTTGATTTTGTAACTTAAATCTTAGCATTTTTTTTTTTTTTTTTTTGCCAAACAGGCTTTAAGTGTCATCATTGATATTTTCTTCTCACTTCATGAACAGTTCTCTACTGCCAAGACAAATTTATCAAATTTACGAATGGAATTCTTTGAGCTAGTTAAAGCGTGCTTATTTGCCCAAAGGTTAGAGCTTTATTTGTAGGTTTTAGTTTGTGAATGATCATTAGGATGACATTTTTTCTATTATAAATGTGATTATATTTGAAGTACTTAATCTTTCAAAAGATTATCTTTTTATTCGGCTCATGAATTAGGGAAAGATGATCAAGCAACCCTGTTAAAATTAGCTTAATTCTTTTTGCTATTGATTTACTTAAAAAAAAAAAAAAATTTTTCTTGTGCATTCTTCAACTCTCACGTTCAACTCTTCACTTTATTTCCTTGTCTCTTGTGATATTTTACAGGATTTGGTAATGAGATTGGCCAAAATATTGGGGTAACAAAATATAGATGTGATGTAGAGAGAAATTGTGTTAGGCCACACTTCTCACTAGAAATGCCATACACACCCAAATATATATATATATAATGATGATTAATACAAATAAAATTTATCACTTAGATTAATGTTATATTCAGCACTTCTACTCCAGTTTTATCAACAAGCCTTTGTATAATATTTTCGTCCACTCATCAGGAGATATCAGCAATTCTGATTTTTCTCATTTTCATTTTTTTTTTTTTCTTTCTTTGTGTATATGTATGTCTGAACATGTGTGTGCGTACGATCTTGTGATTATTTTCTCTTCATCATTTTCTTGTCTCTTTCATTATTCCTCTTTCATTTCTCTCTCTTTTGGCTCTGAATGTCAAAAGATAATGTAACAAGGTTATTTCTTATATCAGACAGGGCTCGTATTTTTCTTGGATATTCTGGGGTTTTCTATAGCCTTTTGAAAATATAGGCGTATTCCATTTTTTTCTCTATTTACCTTTTATTTAATTACTTTTTAAATGGCAAAGTAAATATTATAGAAAAATGAACTTTAGATAGGCTATCTAAGCTTTGATTCTTTCATATCATTCTGGCCAAAAAATTGCGTTTCATAAGCACAACAGTGTATAATGGTTGTGAAGAATCTTTCTTTTTTTTTCTCCTAATTAAGATTTTTTTCATTTAAAAACTAGATTCGCCATGATGTAAAATACTAGCACACCAATTTAAATTTCATGTCCTTTGAGATGTGGGTGATCATGGCTCTTTTGGTTCTTTTTCTTTCTTTGTGAATTGCCATGACTTAAAAAAAAATATTTAAATAAATCTCTTAAATATGAAATTGACATTTTGGAATTCAGTATTGTCTGCTTTCTAAACTGGCTACCACTCAAGGATAGAGAGTCCAGTCTACTCTACTATTTAATCCATATATTCACATCCTTTCTTAAGGGCATTTATATGAAAGTGAACACCACTAGTGTGCTCAATTTGCCAATTCCACTTTTGGTACTGATAACCATGACACTACCTACATATTCACCAATTTCAAATAATGGATTTGTTATTTTGATGAAATTTTGTAAGACAAGAATGTAATAGTAGCTCTTGCCAATCGTTAGGATTTTAATTGATAATCAATATGATCGTTTTGGATCTTTCAGTGGATAAGCAATTGAGTATAAAACTTGTAAATTTGATTTAATGTGTACAATAAATAATTTATTGCATTCTAAATACACATTCCAGTTCTGACAATCATTAGTGAATATCAAATTTCAAGCATTTGGTTACTTAAGCTTTTATCTAATCCTTTCTGCATGCATTTGTAAAATGAATAAAACCTTTATATCATACTTTATTAAAAAAAAAAAAAAAAAAAAAAAAAAAGCATTGTAGGGTTTTTCTGTTTGATTTGAGCTGCTTGAAAATATGGGGATTCTGATCATGACAAGTGAAGACTTATTCTTATATAGAATTGCTCATAGGTGGTTTCAGAAAACTTGGGATTTGGTACCTGATTAAAATACAATGTTTATTTTTAAATGCTATGTCTTTCAAGATGACAGTTGTCCTCTCCCCAGATTCCTTTTCTTTTATCTGTGAATTGCTATGCATTCTTGAGAAAAAGTCGTTTTTCCTGTTGCCTTCTCCTTAGTTTAGAATTCAGCTCTTCTCTTGCTGCCAATCAAGGCTAGAGAGACTAGTCTATCCAGCTATTATACCTATAGTGGGGGGGGGATTTTCCAAAAGCGAATGCAGTAGATTATACTGGAATTTGAATTCTGTTGATTCTATTTATTAGTCCTGCACAACACATAAATGGTATAGTAATTGAAAACAAACAAAATCGGTGAACTGATTGTTAAAACTAAGCTTATAATTGTAGCTTTTGATTAAAACAAAAATATTACTCCAAAGCATGTGCTGCCAAAATTAGTTGCAACTCTACCTTGTGTGCGCGTACGCGTGTGCATCAAAGATACTACAGTGTAACCCGGATATGAGAGATTTTCTCTGGTCCCAAATTAGAGCCTGTGTTAATGTATATATAATAGACCAAACCCTGATATAAGAGACTTCTTCTCCGGTCCTGACAACTCTCTTATATCCGGGTTACACTGTATTATAAACTTTGTGGGCAGGTTCCTCATACCAAAACAAGAACAAAAGTCCATACAAATATGTCTGCAAATCCTCCAGTTTTGAGTTAAGTTTAAAAAAGTTAACGGCAGATGATACTGTGTTGCCATGTAGACTAGGTTACATTTGCCATTTGTATAGATTTGTCTTCAATGTTTAACATGTGTAATAGTGAGTTAACTGATAAGTGTTCTGTTTAACAATGGCGGGATATTCATAATGTGAGCAGGCAGATGTGGTCTTTTTATATATACGGCTGCTCAAATGGTACTGGATGCAATACTGCAAGGCTGGTTCATATTCTGGTTCCAGATTGAACGCAGCCGAGTCATTCAACCATTGCTGCTGTTTATAGTCACATTGCTGATTCAGTATCCGTGGCACCAAAAAACTATCGATCAAGGAAGACCAAGATCCACTCGTATGCCTGACCATGAAGAACACATTCTACACATCAGTCGGAGATTATCCATGTATTGGCATACATCAAGTGGCTCTAACATGTTCTACATCTCATCGTACTGAATGGAATGTAATTCAAGAGCAGGTCCTGTATCTGTATCATTTGCAATGTGTGCAGGACCTTTCACCTTTTTGATCATTTACCATGAGGAAAACTTTTGCCAATAGTTTCTTGCACAAACTGCCAATCTGTTGTTTGTCTCTTCAGTCTTGTTTACAGATGAGACAACATTTTAGAAGAGATGGAATAATAAATTTATACAATCAACATTTGTGAGCGGATCAGAAACCTCATGGTACAATACAGGCTAGACACCAGCATTAATTTATGATTAATGTGTAGGTTGGAATTATAGGTGACTGTCTGGTAGGTTCATACGTTCTCTTAGCACATCTTAGAGGTGATGTTTACAGGGATTTTTTTTTTTTTTTTTTTTTTTCCCCAAACACACTTCCAGACCTGTTAGAGGATGTATCCCTGCTAATATGAAGATGCATGTGCTTCCTGCATGATGGGGCTCCAGAACATTTTAGTCATATTGTTTGCAATGCACTGGCTGACATCTGTCATGAAAGATAGGTAGCGGAGGACCACTTCCATAGCCTGCATGTTTCCTCTACCTCAATCCTTTGGATTTTTACCTGTGGGGCCACCTAAAACAATTGGTTTATGCAGCAGACAATAATAATGCAGAGATGCTTCCTGTCATGATGTCCTGCAAAATCATTTGACACCATGTGGGAGCATTTGAAAGGGTCTGCCAGTCAATGATTCTACAGGTGCATGTATGTGTAAAAGCAAGAAGACATTTGTTATGAGTTGCTGTGTTGAGGTACAATGATGGCCTCTTGGACATGTTTATAATGGATATTTTACCTTGTCTTGGCCTCAGGAACCTGCCCCCAAAGTTTGTCAAAGTATTTTTGATACACTCTGTATATATGCAATTCTTGACATATGGAACCCATCAACCAATATCTGCTGACCGTGCAAAACAGGCCTGAAACAAAATCGGTTGATAGTAAGTGTCAGAATCGGGCAGTACACCACCATCCAGTTCCTAGCAGTTTGCTAATGTGGAAACTGAAGGTGATTGCAGGTTACTGGTGCTATTTGTTTTATTGAAGATCTACAAACGTCAGTTGACTCAAACATTTGACTTGGACAATGGGAATGTGAAATTCAACCTATAATTGCATTTGATGTGATCTTGTGCAGAAACGTCGGGGTGGTGCGAGATGATCCTTCTGCATTTTCTTTGCTGATGAACATTATGAATAGAACCAGCCACCTTGGGGAAAATTGAAAAGCATCTGAATAGTATGGCACTTGATTTATTGTACATTGGTGGATAATTTGATGCCATATTCTGTAGGTAGATTATCTGGTTTGGAATTGCAACAGGATCATATAATTGGCACCTTTTTAAACTGAATATTACTGTTGGACTTTTTTTTCTCCCCCAATTGCCATTGAAAACTTATGGCATAATTGGTTGAAACTGAAGATTTAACTTTTGAAGTGAAGAATTATCATTAATAATGAAACCTAGCATAGGCATGAATACCATATAGGAATCTTGATGTAAAAAATAAAAATAAAAAAACTTAGGTTTAATTTTCTGAAATGACACCATTGGATTGTCCATGAGATATGTGCCAGAATGAATTTATGTATTAAAGTATATCTAGCTTCCTGGTATTAGGAGTTCAATCTCTGGGACTAGAATTCTAGAAAAGTCATCTACTCTGGTTTAATAGAAGAAACATAAGTGACCCAAGAGTATACTAATACAAGATATCCTCTTGTCATAGAATAAAATGGTCATTTTAGTCAAATTTATAAGTTATAGGACAGACACGTTAATATATGGCCTCGGGTATGACAGTGGCTGAAATTTAATATAACAAACTGGATGAGTATACTAGTTTGAATAGAATGACATACAAAACAAAAAACTGTTTGTTTTCCTCTCTCTCCCCTCATTCTTTTTTAAATTGAAATAATTGTTTTATTTTTTATATTTTATTTTTCTGATTGTGTTTTTTTTTTTTTTTTTTTTTTTTTTTTTTTTAGTTGTGATATGTTGTTTCACTTTTTGCTTCCTGATTTAGTAAACAACTTCAAACAATCTGCAGTTGTCATAACAAATATGCTACCGTTGGATAGCATCAGAGGTGAGAACTCTGGGGCAGAAGGAGGGAGGGCATTAAAAAAAAACTCTTTTTTTCCCTCTCTTTGTTACATGATCAGTTGCATGCATGCCAGCCCGATTAATCCCCACCCTGTACAATTGTCCAGTTTGGGTTTGTCTTCAGTATGATAATTATTGTATCGGTGGAAATGCTATCAAAAATATAAATTTGATGACTTGTGGAAACTGAAGAGGGGTGGGGAATGTTTCTGACATGACTCGCTCCCACTTCAGCACCTGATACAAATGAAGACCCTGTTATTGCATAGCAATGAGGACAATAATCCTTGGTCTATAGTTGCTTTTGCTACTTGATAATCCATTATGCAGAAATCTGATAGTCATTGAAATCAAATTCTTTAATCTGTTTCCGAGTTGAGACAAATCAGCCTTTTCACCCGTCATTAATTATATCATTGTCATGATCACTGGTTTAGCTCAAATAATTATTCAGAGCAGACCTCACTAAACTTTGAGTCAAAGGAATTGAGCCCATCATTAATGATCATTTCTGTCTTCAACATGCTTGAAGAGGGGAAAAAAAAAATACTGAATTTTAGATGATTTTCAGAACAGGTTATTAAAGCTGTTTTTTTTTTTGTTTTTTTTTTTTTCTAACCAGTTTTTTTATTGGAAGAGAATAATTTCTGTTATAGGAAAAGTCATTTTATTAAATTTTTTACATTCCTGGTTTAGATTCAACCTGTTGAATATCCAGCCAACAAAATGAAATTAAACAATAAGGAATTTATTTTTTCCAAACTTTTTAACCTAACCTCTGCAGGTTAACTTAATTTTGTGATGGAACTTTGCCAACCATAAAAATTTTTCATTGATTGAAGGCTTGAGAAGTTGCACCTCTGTGCCCAATTTAATTCTCTTAGGTCAAATGCCATTTACACTTGAAACAAATTTTATGAATTTTCATTGTAGTTGTTACCTTTTTGCTCATGTTTTTGTGCTGTAGATAATGTTGTTTAATGAACGTTCCACACTTGAATACGGTTTAACTTTGGCTCTTTTGAAAAAGTCAAATTAATTTGTTCTCATGGTACTGATCAGGTTTTTTATATATATAGATAAAATAACTGAAAAAAAATTGGTGTTTTTTTTTTTTTTTTTTTTTTTTTTTGCGAAAGTATGCTATATATATATATATATATACACACACACAAGATTGGTGTATACAGAATAAATTCCAATAACCAACAAATACTATTCTTAAGAGTGCTCAATACAGGGTAGAGCAAATATAATTATTTATTTGAAAATTATAACATAAATGTTATAAAATCACTACAAAAATAGCCATTTTATTTCAGTACTTCTGGTGTCTTATCAAGTGATGGTGTTGAATGATGGGGGGAATGTCCCTTTGAGACACACACACACACACACACACATAGATTTATTTATTCCAACATTGCCATATCTTTTTTATTTCCATTTTTCTTAAAGCGTCTTTATTTCTTCTGCATTCTACCCATTGTATTCTCAGCATCTTTGTTGAACCGAACTTCTCTTGCCTTCAATCTTCATCTGTGAGGCTATTGTCCAACATTGATATTACATAGTAGTTCAGCCCTCTTCCCGTTTCTTGGTACTTTATTTTCATTTCAGAATGCATCTTTTGCTATTCCAATGTGTCTTTGGATTTTGGTGTCATATTTTTCATCCTCTGTTAAAGTAAAGCATAGTACATATAACTTTTTGCCCTTTGAAAATTCATTTTTTCCAGTTGAGAGCAAACACTGACTCCAGAATAGCATCATATCCTATAAGCAGGTTTGAAATCTGCTGAAGAGGGCATATTTTTTTTTTTTTTTTTTTTTTTAAGTCTCTCAAATGCACAGCCCACTAGATGTAATTCACTGTTTAAAAGATGGGTCATCTTGAACATACTGCTCCAAACATTTTTAGATAGGTAAGATATATATATATATGTGTGTGTGTGTGTGTCTAGGAGGTTTCTCAGACATCCACAGTGACCCAGGTAACTGTAAACAGGTAGATGATCCCAGTGGCTGAAGCCATGCTGTTCAATGTGTCATGAAGTGAAAAAAGTGAAAGCAAACAGTTGAAGGTCAGAATACCAAGCAGGATGCAATGTCACAACTGCAGAAGACACAGGCATGCAAGGGTCTGACTGTAAAGCCACTCCAGATGCTGCCTACAAAAGGACTGAATTTCAGCCAGACAGGATGCTAACATTATAAATGGAAGCCTACTAATACACACACTTGTCTTCAACCTTAAAAAGAAAATTGTCAAAATATTTTGTGGGCTTAAGGCCACATCATGTTGAAACACCAGTTCCTGTATGATCACTTTAAGTTAAGCAAAGTCTGGTTATTAATCTAGATGAGTGACCGCTTGGGAATATCAGGTGCTGTAAGCTTGGATGTGCAGGTAGTGTATTGGGTAATTGTTAATCTGAGAGCAGTTGGGTTTTCTATACTCACTTATGCACAAATACCCTTGGGGCAGGGGGGAATGATACTAAAATATTCACAAATTAAATTTAATACAGAAACCATGATGCCCAATTGAATCTGATTTAGTATGAAATGACTTAACGAGGGTTGATATGCCCTTTTAAACCCAACAATCAACCCTTGGATATCAATATCAATGTGTTAGTTAATGCCAACAAATTTTTTTTTTTTTTTTTTTTTTTTTTTTTTCTCCCCTACAAAGATTTATTGCTGGTAATAATTTTTTACAAAGTATTTCTGGTATTAAAACCTATTTTTACACTTTCATAGTGTTTTTACCACAGTTTTGGGGTTAACTATTTGCCCATAGCTGGGACCCTAACAGATGCTACCACCCTGAGTCAGGGTGGACCTGGGAACACCAGCAATTAAGAGGTGGTTCCACACTCCTCAAAACTTCCTGACCCTAGGCCTTGCTGTTGGATGTAGTTTATCGTCATACCCAGAACGGGGGAAAAGGTACGAATGCACCTCTTCTCTCAGCTATGGGTTAATAAGGCTTGTATCACTAAACCATTCTCAAACAAACAAAAAAAAAAAATTAAAATCTAAGCTGTAGAAAACAAATTAATGAATCAAAATATTTTCTAAAAATGTCACTTTAAAAATCGGAAATTAAACTTGTTTATATTTAGAAGGTAAAATATGGTAACTTAAATTTTGACTTTTTAAGATGTTCTATGCGCCTTTGACTCCTACTTTCAGAAATTCAAGCTTCTCACTTTTTTGTAAGATGAGTGTACGTAATGGAGCAACAATATGTAAATTGAGATTTGTCTTTAAATATAACCTTATACAAGGTTAGCTTATGAAAGTTATTAAAAAATATACATATTTAGGCAGCATATCTTCATTCACGTATGTTTTTAATTGAATAATATAGACATGTTTTTTTTCTTCCTAGTTATCTGATTAGGTTAACAAAAAATACTCAACATCAAGAAACTAAGTTCTTTCGATCATCTCTGAGATTCATCTTATGGTGAACTGCGAAGACCAGCTTAATGCGTGTGTGTGTGTGTGTATATATATATATATATATATATAGTGAAAAAATCCTTTGGTGCCTCTCACATCAACCATTGCCAATGGTCAATCCTAGCTGAGAACCGTGATGCCTGGTGTCTCACTACCAACCATGCTGTCTCCTTCCTTGAAAATACCTGCAGGGCTGCTCTCGGGGACAAGAGGCAGAGGAGGAAGTACTGTAACCGTGTATGCCTGTCCTGCATTGGACTTATCAGTCACAAATGTGCCTGCAATTGACATGAACAGACTCCCTCTTGATCTTTGTTTTGCAAATCCAAGCAATGATAATGTGTGCACCTATTTGTTTCTGAGCTTACCCATCTGCCAAGCCAGCTAACAAATCATTATTACAGATGCCTGCTCAACCTACATTCCACCTGTAGTTTATACTGCAGCAAAACTGAGCTGATCTTAGTTACTGTTTCTGGGAGAGCACAAAATTTGGCCTGATGAAACTGTTTTTTTTTTTTTTAAACAAGGTCATGATTTATTTCATGCTAGCATTTCATGGCCAGAAAACAAACATTCTAACCACTCATCTATGCACCATTTTTTAAATTACGTGAGTATATATTAATTTTGTAACTGGATGCTAAATAGCCTGATCAATGGTGTGATTAAAATGTTCAGGACTTAAATATGGACACTGTTCAAAATTTATAAAATCAGTTTGATATTTGTAGAAATTAGTCTTTACTTGGGAATATATTAACTGTTAAAATTATGAATACAAGTGAAAATAAAGATGTAAAGGTAGATGCCTTTTCTATAGTTGTCTGTGTGTCTTCCAAATGCCATTTACCATTCATTATAAACATTCATTCAAATCTTAGGTATTTGAACCTTTACATGATGCCATAGGTTTTTAATAGTTACCAATAGAAATTACTATATAATTTATATTACCTTAGAAAAACCTTTTGCCTCCAGGAGAATAACTCCTTGCACCTTCTTCGTCTAAGGTTTCTGCTAATATGAATTGAAATTATTAAAGTCACTTGTTAAGTCTACTGCTAATAAAGTTGAGACACTGTTGTGTCATACAATGTGTCTCTCCTGAACCCATCTTGCACCTTTATAAGTCTACCATTTCTCCATGCATTTAATATTGTTGTCTGGTCTGGTACTTCAATGTATCTTGAGATTCTGGACAAAATCCAAAGAATCTTTAATATTATTGGTCCTGACCTGGTATCTGTTTCAATCTCTTCCCCATTGTTGTCAAATTACAATCTGCAAATATTTAAATGAAATATGAATTGTTTTCTCTTTGAATTCTATTTTTATTGTCCATTCTCCTCTATAACATTTTCTCGGTTTCCCTCACCCTATTGTCTTTCATCCTCAGTAAACCCTTGTATCTTAGTGGCTTTATCACCTTGTTGGAATGAAGTGATATATAAACTATTTTGGTAAATTAACATGTTCACTATTAACCTTGGTTATTTGAACCTTTTGTTTTTATTAATTACTATTAGAAATTGTTGCATAAATATAATACTAATGAGTGTCCATGCCACTTATAGTGCCATGTGGTGCAATCTCTTGCAGTGTGTGTGGTTAAAAAGAAAAAACAATTAATGAGAAAATAAGCCAATTTTATGAAAATTGGACATATTTGCATCAGAGCCAATATCATTGAGTGCTGAAAAGTTTTTGACCAAAAATCAAGAATTTCTGGGAAGGGCTCAATTGCACTGATAAATTTTCAGCACCTTATGTACAATATATCACAAGTTAAATCTTGCTGTAAAAGAAAAGAAAATTACTGCATGAAGCAATTTAGTCAAACAATAGTTCTAAATAGATGACCCATACAAATGACATGCTCTAAATCTTTTTTTGCTTTCAGCCACACCTGGCCAAATTATGCTCTTGATGTACCTGACCTGTTTTTTGTTGAGCTCTTAATCTGTTGATTTAATCCTATTGATTTCATCTCGGCAGCAACAGCATTTGATGACAAATGTCTTGCTTCTCTACTTGGATTTCTAATGTCTCCTTTTTTTTTTTTCTTTCTCTCCTCCGTACTCTCTCACTCCTTGGTGAAAGCTTGCATCTTCTGCATCCTTGCCCTGGCAACCACTGACAAATATCACGTAAACTAATTCCTGTCATCTCTGCATGTTGTTGTTCATTTGTTTTTCTTTTTGTGTGTGAGAGTGTGTGTTTTTTTGTTGTTGTTTTTTTTTTTTTTTTTTCTTTTCTGGTAGCCAAGAAAGAGGTCAGCTGTTTTTTCTCTTACTTGGCTGCTTGGAGAAACATGGTGGTCTTTAAAGTTTGTTCACTCTTAAAGTTTCATATCATGAATCTTGTCGTCCATTAGTTTTGTAGTGGTACCATATGCGCTGCAGCAACAGTGGGTGTATCACAGACAAAATAGACTGGCAGTATTTATCTCTTTTGAAGCTTATTTTGAATCTGGATTTCCTTCTCCTAGACTATTAGCCATCAAAGGATAGAGTATTCAGTCTATTCTCTTTCCATCATAGATTGCGGAAATATAAAAGGATTCGTGTCTTTCCCAAAGGCATTTGTACAAAAGTGAATGCAGTAGACTAGCATGGAACTTGAACTTTGCTTGCTGGAATCACTTACTATTCTGATAACAATTACACTACCTCTACATCCAAGCAAAGAGTTTTATATATATATATATATATATATATATATATATTGTTTGTATGTTTTGGAAATTAATTTTATAGAACTTTCATGAAACCAGCCCTTTCATGATTGCTCTCTGCGTTCAAATTGACTCTCCTGTGTGAACAATGCTTTTAAGCAAAATCCATCTCACAGATTCCTCAATTATATCTGCACAGTTTCATATCCAAATGTAAACAGTTATTTTTAATGTCTACTCTTATTTTAGTAGATGCTCAGTTTAGTAATTAAGTGATAAAATCATCAATTAAAAGTGGGCCATGAATAGAAAAAGGTTGAGAACCATTGTTTTAGAGCATTAATGAATTGAATAGTTGATAATGTTCAAAAATCATACTTGATGTTTCCATCAGCTTGCACCTTTCTGCAAAGACATTACACTTGTAAAAGAATATGGCTGCTTCTCTTTTCTTTTCTGCTAATCTTTTCACCCCAAGCAAGGCAATAAACCCACTAAGTCACAAGGGGTTACTGAGTGTTAGAATATGAGGAAAAAAAAAAAACAATAATTAAAGACAAGATAATGATTGACATTGCATTTAAATTTTTGAAGATCAAAGTTGACTGGAAAGCGAAGAGTGAGAGAAAAGAAACTTAATATGTAACTTGTGGTTACATCCGAGCTATTTCACCTGTAAAATGAGACCTTGCCACCAATCTAGTACTGCATCTAAATTCATAAAGTCTAGGTACCATAGAGGAAATTTCATCAGAACCATTACCTAAAACACCCAAAGCAAGATGGATTATTTTTTTATTTTTTTATTTCTCTTTTAACTGAAAATTGTCAGTTCTTGATATTAAAAAAAAAAAAAAAAAAATTTGAATCTTTTTAGAATTTTACATGTGATTTTAAGAGGACATTTTATTCAAGAATTAATTTCTATTTTGATTTCTTTACCTGAAGTTCGTTGCCATTTTCAGCTTTTATGGCAGATTGTAAATTGGTTTATGTAAATATATACTTGCATTACCAAATGCAAATTTTTTTTTTTTTTTGCTTTTAAATTTAATTACAGTTAAAATTAATTTTAATATGCAATCCTATGAGAAACATTGTGGACAAGGCTGTTCTGTATACAATTATACCCTTAAAAAAAACAAATCCATCTCTTCTTCATCCCCTCCTCCCCCTGTTATGGATATTAAAAAAAAAAACACACACACAGTAGATTTGACCCTCTAGTTTTGACAAGCTATCAGTTGTCCTCCAAACTATGGAGAAGGCAACAGAAAACTATTCCATTATCTTTCCATAGAACAATCATATCAATTTCACAAATTTGTTTCTAAAGAACTGTATCAATTCACAAATATTAAATTGGAAAGCTAGGGTCACCCAATATCCTGAAGGTACATTTTTTTTTTTTTTTTTTTTAAAGAAACCTGTAAGAAAATGGAGTCTTCCACATTACTAAATTGGCTGTATCTTATTATAGTCTTCATATAGCCATAAAAAAGATATTCAAACCTTTTTGAAGAACTGAAAGGATGAAAAAAAATTGTTATAAAAATAAGGTTCTTTCTATCTCATGGAATGATTTAGATATATCAAATATCTCTGGAGAGGATATAAATTGATAGAAATGATTGGTCAGTCTGTTCAAATTCTCCAAACTTCTGGTTTATATGTCATTTAGTCAGTTTTATTTACTATTGAATAACTTGTTTACATTCAGATTTAGGATTAAAACAATTTGTTTTTTGTCAATCCATAATAACCTATAAGTTATTCATAACTCAAAGTAGTTATAGGAGTGACAAGGCATTTAATACATATGAAAATAGTTTAAGAATTTCTTGGAAGGATTAATTTGTTTTTCATTTTGGCTGCGTCTTTTTGCATAAAAAGCCACAGATAAAACTTAAAAAAACAAATTAATGATGCTTCATCTAAAGAATTTAAACAATTTAAGACTATCTGTCTATATTTTTGAGATGAGGTTATTCTAACTATTTATACTATTTACATTGTTCAGACTGTTGTTTCCATCTTTATTGTCTTATTCACAATCTACAATAGTCAGAATGTTGTAATTATGACATTAAATTTGAGGGCAACAGTTCGAACAATGTAAATAGTATAAACTTAAGACTATTATCTAATTGTTCCTAAGTTTAAAATAGAATGAAAGAATTTCGATTTTTGTATTTTCTATCTTAAACCTAATAATTTAATATTTTCATTGATATAACATCAGCATAAAATAACATTTGTACTCAAACTTAAAAGGGAACACAAGTTTAGATCTCCATATTTGCCCTCAGTACAAATTAGGTTTTAAATTAGCAATTCCATAAGTGAAGATTTTGTTTAATGCCTGAAGGTGAAGCTCTTGCTGCTTGAAGTTATTCTTGTCTTATTGAGTTGATCACAAACACTCAATAGTTACATGAAGATATTTGCTTTATTGTAGTTTGTGTTACAGTCAATGATTACAATAAAAAGGTGATGTTTGCCTCAAACGTTGTTAGGGATGAATGAGGTGTATTTCTCACTAGTATGTTTGTTTCCATTGTCTAAAATTGGCATGGAGGTAAGCAGCGGTCGTTGGTTGGTCGATTCATTTTCTACACCTTAACCCTTTTGTAAGTTGTTTAAAGTTTGAAAATATTTCTAGAGTGTAAGAATTTGAGATTCTAATTAATCTATAGCTAGGGGAGAAGAGGTGGATTCATACCTTTCTCAAGTATATTTGTGTAAAAGTGAATATAACAAACCCAATTGGAACTCTCCACTCTGATTAACAATTTTTAGTCATTATCCAAGCTTACAGTACCTCCTGGTATACCCGTGTAAAATAGAGGAAACTATAATATTTTTTTTTTTTTTTTTTTTTTAACTGATTCACTTATAGTATGGTACATAAATGAAACTAATGTACAGGTGGAATAAATCAATTAATTTTTAAACATCTGAGCTTTGATCTAATCAAACACAAGAAGAATAATAATTTCTAACAAGTAGCATAGGGTTTCAAAAAGACCTATGAATCTTTTATAATCTAGCTGGTATTGTCTAATAATTATTTAAAAAAAAAACAAAAAAAAAAAAAAACTTTTTTTCCCTCCTTGTAATCCCCATATGTAACTGTAGTTGTACATGTATGTCAAATTTTTTTCTTTTTCTTTTTTTTTTTTTTCTCCATTTCTTTTCCAATAACATTGTAAAACTAACCTGGTTATTGTTGAATTCGTTAGTATATGGTAATTATAATCAGTGCAGTCATGCAATTTACAAACAATTCCTTTTGTAAATTAATCGCCTCCCACTCGCCTAAAAGAACCGTTTTCTTAAACCAATTTCAAATGATTGATCAGCTATGGAAATTAAGGCTACTGCTCATAATGATTACCTCCAATAATTAAACAATACATATGGACACTGACACACTTTCTCTCCGTTTAGGTTATTCATTGGTGGCAGTATTTTTCTTCCAGATATTGACACTTGAAAGTGTTCATATTTATGAGAATTTCCAAGGTAGTAGTCTATCTAAACAAACAATATATAGTTGTATTAAGTAAACACTGTTAGGTAGTGACCTCTACAAAAACGTGACACCTAAGGTTTAAAATAAATTTTTAAATGAAAATCTTTCTTGCTTTTATTTTAGTTTCTATTTCAAGTTGATGAATAAACTTAATATTTCCAATAAGCAAAATACTTTGCTCTGTTTCAAAAACTAATTTAAATTGACTTGAAAGATTTTTTTTTTTTTTTGATTTTTTTTTTTTGCTAAAATAAATGATTAGCAGTTGTTTTTAGTTGTTTTTCATTGCAATGTAATTTTTCCTTTAACAAAAAATCTTCCAAAAATAAAATACAATTTTCTGAAACTTTTAGAAATATTAGCTCATTTAAAGTATAATTTATCTGATTTGAAACAAATATTATTTAAGTTTAAAATATCACAGAAATGCATTTTTTTTTTTTTTTTAACACAACAGTAGCTGTTTTGACATGTTGACAGTCTGATGACAGGTCTGATTTTTTTTTTACAGACTTCATCTGTAAAACATAATTGAAGATGATGATACAAGCACCTTTTTTATATGATCTTTAAGTACTCGGTAATCTTGAAAATTTAGGAAAATATACTCCATTAGGAATGATGACTTTAAATCTGCTATAGTTATTTCTCTTATTTTCTGAGAATGTTGTGTATGGTTATACATATTTACAAAATTTGACACATTTATGCACATTAAAAAACATTAGAAATTCTTTTTAAAAATATTGGTGTTTGATGATTTGTATTAAGCTTTTCCATTTATGATTAGTAAATATAGTTTTCACTTAATATCATTCAGTTTAACTGAAGTTCAATTAAAATACTGAAGTTGACATCAAGCAGCAACAGTATGTTTCAGTGTCCATTTTTATATTTACATACACTCTGATATTGAGCACTTTTACTTATAAATATAACATGCCTTAAAAACTATTTTGATCATATATCTCACAATGTGATATATAATCTATTGGTTAAGCAATCTGGTATTTAAGTGGACAGATTATCAGGCTGCTATTTGTATTTTCAAAATTTATCTTTTGACTATTTTCACAAAAAAGGTACATTTTCTTTTTTACATGCATCAATAGAATTGTGTTGATAAAAACCATAGATTATTCACACAAACATTACAACCAAATCAATTACATTTATAGCAATTATTTAATTATTGTTTATTTTTTTAATTTTTTTTCATTCAGAATTTTTATTGAATTTCTGACGTTCAAGTACTAAATATTTAAGGAATAAATGCAAAAACAGTAAACCTGTTATGTAAAAAAAAAAAAAAGAAAAAAAAAAAAATGTCACTGACCTAATAATTTTGGTACTCGTTTAAGTGAATTTGCTCTTTTCAGTTTCTGTATGATAAACCAACAGGAGGTTTATTTTTGTAATGTTTACCTTGAAAAGCAGGTTTTAAATATTACTGAGCTCCAGACAAGGGTCATGTTAGATCCTTAAGTAGATGCTCTGAAAGTAACGCTTTCTGTTCATTTTTCTCTGAAATGACAATAGATTTCAGGGAGCACAAGAACTGAGGGTACAATTTTTCAGCTATAAAATATTCTTTTCATATTTCCTGCCATTGGCTGTTCATTTTTGCCAGCATTGTTGAATAGCCTGCATGTCACACTCCTAAAAATCTGCACTAACAGTGGCAAACCAGCTTTTTCCATACACATTGTTGACACCACTGCTAAGTCAAATTAACTCCCACCTAACTGTGTATACACACACAAACACGCACACTTTGGTCTCTGTAACTATTCACCATCAATAGCTGCATTTTTCTTTTTCCCCACATGGGCAAATCCAATGTCATGAATCTTTCATACACTTTCATGTCAGATGACATTTTGGCAGACTGCCACTCAGCTGCTATCAGTAACGAGCTTGTGAAAAATAAAATATTGGCATGCAAGTTCAATTTCTGCAATACTGCCAACATTCACCTCTGACATCACGGTCTTACATAATAGACATTACTTTTGGAGTGACCTCGCATAAAATGTTTGCGTATGGATAATTGAGTGATACTGGAAAGGAAGGCAATTTTTCTAATGCCTCTAAGTTACAAGAAGAAACGTTTGTCTATTGAATCTAGTGTTTGGATTTGGTTTAGTTGGGTGCCGTAAAGCAAATTGTTTTGAATTTTAAATATTCAGCTCATTGTGGTAAGTTGACAAGTTATGCAGCAATGTTTTAGTTTTTTTTTGTTTTTTCTTAATTCTTCTCACAGACTTTAATATTTTATAAATTGACAGAGATTTGTATGAAGGCCAGATACTAATACACTGACCAGATATTGATCCTAAAGAAAAATATCAAATATCTGATAGTATTATTTTCCTATTCTGTACTTTACTATTTTTCCTAAAGTTCAAGTTTGTCAATATATTTAATTTAGATTTCCTTTATGGAGCTCTTTTGTGTAAATAAATGTGTAAAGGTATTTTAGCCATAATGCAATTACAGCTCCACTGTTCTGGCTTTCATGGTTCCAAAGACATGCAGGAATTATGCCAGACAGCAAAACAGCCAAAGATAGGAGCAACAAATTGGAGATATCAGTATCAAGAAAGTCCTTATCATGAATCCCCTGACCCAACAGGGTTGTAGGGTGGGGCACCACATGCACTGCAGCCGATATAAAAATGCTGTTTCTTGGGCAAGATAGCTTGATGGAGCCCAACCTGTTCCAGGCTGGTTTTGAATTCAGTTTTCCTTCTCCTAGACCGGTTGTCATGCAAGGCTATAGAACCCAGTTTGTCTTGCTATTTACCCATAGCTGGTGGGGAGAAGAGGATTCATACCCTTTTCCCAAGGGTATTAGCATGTAAGTGAATGTAATGGATCTGACTGGAATTCGAACTCTGCTCTCTGATTCCTCAACCCGAGCTGCTATCCACTGTTCCTCATGTGCCTCAAGAAAGTACAAAAGTTTAAATATATGGGACATGTTTTATAGAAAAGTAAGCAAAGAACATTTATACTTATCAAATAGAGACAGCTGAAACTTCTAGAGCACAAAATTAGGAAAGGGGGCTTGGAAAATTTGACACTCACGGGACATATAGACACCACGAAGGACAGAAGAAAATTGTGTAACTTACCTAACAAGCTTGTGTAAATGGATGGCAGAACACGGCTTAAGGGAAATAGCAAAAAGATAAATTTTATGAAGTGCTACAAAGGACAGGAAATTGTGATGGGCCAGGATTGCCAATGTCCTTAAGGGAGACTGCATATAAATTGTTTTAACAGATGACAAAATGGGATATAAAAATTTAAAGGTGCATAGGAACACCAAAAGATTTTTTCTTTTTCTTTTTTTATAAAGGAAGCTAAACAGAGTATTAATAGAATTAGAAATGGCAGAATACAAAACTGTAAAATCAACCCTCATATTTTGCAGTGAATGCTGAACAATTTTCTCACAGATGAGACTTTATGAAACAAAAGTAGTTCTACAGAAGGATGCTGAGAATACCTTGAGCAGAGAATATGAATAAAGGAGTTTTAAGGAAAATGGAAACAAATGGATTCTTGTATTTAAAATCAGAAAGACACTTGAAATTTCTAGGACACATGAGGTAAGAAGACTTAGAGAACTAGATACTCACAGAATATATTGAATGCAAGAGCAATAGATAAACAGTGTAGCCTACTTAACAAGCTTGTGTAAATGGATAAAACAGAGTGGGATTGCATAGTAGATAAACATTGCCAAGAGGCATAAAGTCTGGGAATTTGTGGAGAGCCATGATAGGCTTTGTCCTGAACATACACAGCATGTATATTGTACTTTTACCATTCTTTTTGGAATAAATGCCTACATAGACGTTCAATATTTGCTTTCTTTTATCTACTATTAACAGTTAATAAAACAATGGCCACTATTCTGCATCATTTAAATAGAAGGTCCAGTTTACACAACAGTTAATTTCTCTTGGGACTATAAACTGGTTGTATGCATAACCCCATCATAAATCTTACATTTTAATCCTCAAAATGATTTATGAAAGTATCCTCTGTTTTTTCTACAAATATTAATCATGGTTCTCATATTTTCTAATGAGCTCTCTTCCTTGGCTCTTTGCATGAATTTATACATAACTAGCAGCATGGCCTGGCGTTGCCCGTGCTTGATTCAAAAAATCATACGACTCGTACAGCAATCGCTATCACTTAAAACATTTTTGCCCTTCCTTGCCTTTAAAGGAGTGCCCTTTACCATGCTGATGTTGCTACATGCCTTACTTCTTGCCTATCTCACACTGCAAATTTTTTCTAAGCTCTATACTAAACATTAAATCTGTTACGAAAAAAGAACTAAACAAAATAAACACAAAACGATCAGCTTCAAAAAAGGACTCGTAACTGGAAAAACTGAATGAAAAAAGAATGTTAACAACAAATACTTTTTCACACCCAACCCAGTTCTGCGGAATCGGAATCAACGTTGAGTTTAAGCAAGCGAATGAGCCAATTGGAGTAAAGTGCCATGCAGATTAAAATTTTTTCCACTTGTGACAAATGCAGCTAGCGATTTTTTTTTTTTTTTTTTTTTTTTTTTTTTTTTATGCTAGTTAACATTCGTGTCAGTCAGCTGTTGGCTCTCATGCTGGCCAATAGAATCTTTCTGCCTATTTGTGGCAGCCAGCTATAGGCTCTCACTCTGGCCAGTAGAAAATGGCCACAAACTACATTAAAACTGCTGTAGAAGCATGAAAAAATCGATTATTTCCACTATCGATGGGAGTTGGGAAATGCAAAGTCGGTCTTGGCCTTGCCTCTAACTTGGAGCATGTGCATGTAAATTTTGGTGCAAATCCATTGAAAATTGCGGCCGTGCATTCGTTACACACACACACACACACACACACACACACACACACACATCCTGCCTTTTATAGATAGAGATACTAGATTTTATAAACAGAGCTGTTTATACTGTTGGAATAGGTCAATGTAACCAGAAGTTCTATTCTGACAGTTTCTTTTCTCGCCTGTGGAACTCTTTCCAGTTTCTTGCTTCCCTGCCACCTATGATCTTCAAAAATTTAAATGCAACATCCATCATCATCATCTCTCTTTCTGGATCCTGTTGTTTTATTGTCCTTTCTCCTCACTTAAGTCTTTTCATTTTCTTTCACTCTCTGTAACCCCTGGTATCTTCGTAACATTGCCTTGCCTAGGTAAAATGGTAAATTTTGGTTTTAACACCCGTACTAAATATCCCTTAAAATTTTCCAAATTCGTCATAATTCCGTGTAAATGTACATGCTGAACTCAAATTAACAATTACATTATGAAGAAACCTACCGTTGGCGTTAACGACAAGAAAAAAATCGGACTTCTTGTTCGTAATTCATCCCCCATTACCGCCATCTCGATATCTGATTCAATGCCGAATATTTCTGGTGTCGAAATAAAAATTTTGGCCTATTTTCTTCTTTTACAGACTTTCGTTGCAGAAAATCACTACGCACTACCGTAAAGAAATGTAAAAAAAAAAAAATTTAATGATACAATAAACTGGATTAACTTTAGAGTTAGGGGAGGGGTTTTCTTTCTGTGTTTGTATTATTATTATTATTAAATGTTTTTTGTTTTTTTTTTGTATTTTAATTTGTCACCTTTTCTACACAGAAAGAAGCTAAACCCTCCTCTAACCGTAACACCTAACCCAAAAGTTAATCCGGTTTATTGTATTGTTAAATTTTTTTTTTTTAATTTATCCCCTTTTCTACACAGAAGCCAAACACAACCCCTAACCCTAAAAATAAAAATGACATTTCTTTACAGTAGTGCATAATGATTTTCTGCAATGAAAGTCTGTAAAAGAAGAAAATAGGCCAAAATTTTTATTTCGACACCAGAAATACTCTGCATTGAATCAGATATCGAGATGGCGGTAATGGGAGATGAATTACCAACAAAAAGTCCGATTTTTTTTTTTTTTTTTTTTTTTTTCCTTTCTTGTCGCTAACTCCAAAGCGGTAGGTTTCTTCATGTCATTGTTAATTTGAGTTCAGCGTGTACTTTTACACATGAAATTATGACGGCTTTGGAAAATTTTAAAGGATATTTAGTGCGGGTGTTAAAACTAAAATTTACCAGTAAAATGATTTTTAAAAAAATAAAATTAAATAAAATTAAATAAAAAAAAAAAATAAATAAAAAACAATTAAAACAAAAAAAAAAAAATTTCTAACTGGTGTTAAGCAGTATCAGTTTTTCACCGTGTGTGTGCACGCGCATCTCCCTCTCTGTCCGTCCTTTCAGAACCTGGCCATTCCTGACTCTCCATAATTTTCTTGCTTTTGTGGTCTTGGCAGCATTTTATCCTTTATGGTCCTTCTGTCTCTGACCTTCATCCTTCAATCTATTTGTACAAACTAGTCAAATAGGTTACACTATTTTCCTCTACTTATCTTGCTATTGATGTCCTGTGACTGTTAAATTCTTCAAACCTTTTTCCTCGTATTTCAAATAGATTTCAATTATTTTGCTTTCAATCAAGTTTCTATTCTTTTTAGAACTTCTGCATTTGTAACCTATTCATGGTATTCTAAATGTTCATTGATAGAACCATGTTTTCTCAAGTCTTTTTCCATTTGTGATGAAGTTACCCAGATTTTGCTGCTATAGAGAAGGATAGATACTATATGGCAGTCCAGTACTCTTTTCTTTCCTTCTATTTTTAGATTCATTAGTATCGTGTCCTATTTCTGAAAGCAATCATTCACTATTGCACTGTGCTATTGAATTTCTTTCACACTTTTCATTCTGTTATTGTGCTGCCCAAATACTTGAATGCCTGTACTCATTTAATTTTGTTGTTCCCAATGTGTAACTCACATTTTGGGCTGCCCCTTTTGCTTACAACTATACAGTCTTATTACAGTAAATAAGTCCATTCTTGGCATTTCGTCTGGCATTTATATAATCTTTACTGTCTTCTAATAAGTTTGTCAGGAGTAAAAGGAATACCAAATCAACATTTGCAGAATATTGGTTTTGTGTTACCTTTTCTAATGCAATTGTTAAAATGATTAAAACATTTTTGTAATGTCATAACTCTAGAAACAACTTATTTTATTTTCACATTCATTTAATTTGACATTTATTTCAAGTTATGCATGTTAATTCTATTCTAGCTTAATTTGGGTATTTTTCCATTATGAATTTTGAACTTAATATTTAATTTACTCTTTTTACCTTGGAATGAAAGAACCGACTCTACGTTCAACTTCAAAAGACAAGACTTCAGTTTTTCATAGGTGAATGGTAAAGAGAAAAGGAATTTGTATGGAGCAATAAAGGCTGAACTGGGAAGATCTTTTCTCCCTTGGATTTCTCTTAATAAACAAAACAACACTTTTCTTAAAATTGCGTTTGAGACATGTTATGTGAAGGTCTTGACTTTTGGTTGGGGAAAGCTTATATGTCGGTGGACAAGATTGGGATCGGAAAGACATTTGCAATTTCTGTGACAATGAAGAAAGAGGACTTAGAATTTGACATTCACTGGGAATATTGAGGAACTGGGAAATAGCGAGTAATTTACCTAATGAGCTTGCGTAAATAGATGGCAGAACATGAACTGGAAGGGATAGTAAGAAGTTAAACATTACTAAGAAACGAAGGAAGTTGTGGAGAGCCATGATTATCTACATCTTGAAAAAGACCTGGCACATAAAAGAATGCACTGTCAGCTAAACATAATTAAGAAGCAAGTGATTAACAATGAATTTTTTAAAATATTTTAACAGCAGTAATTTATTTTTTTATAAGATGCAACATTATAATGATTTGGATTCTTATTTGCTTTATATTATTTTTGTATGAATGCTTTTTATTTTGGTTTGATTTGGGACATTAATCTCCAGAAATGAGTAGACAACAGCAATCAAATAACTGATAAGTTCTCGGTTAAATCTGAAGTTGGCTTTCTTTTGCTTCAGAAGCCCTGTGTGCACTTACCTTTTTAAGCTACGAGACTTTGGTCACTGAAGACCAATTCTATTTTGAAATGCATCACTTTATACTATGATCTTTTTTTCTTCTTAACACTAGTGTCAATAGCAGATGAAATAGTTAACCATTATTTTGCCTGATTACTTCCATGTGAATTTTTTATTTGCATTTTCTCCCAATTTGAGTCAGGCTGTCAATTCTGACCGTTCAATCTATTTGCACATGCTAGTGATAGCATAGAAATGAGGATAAATCTTTTGAGATTTGAAATCTTGTCCCAGGAAAGCCGGGGTCAAATGGCCAACTTTAACTTATGCCATATTTATTAACCATAGTTTTTTTTTTTTTTTTTTATAAAGATTTTTTTCAATTCTGACCAAAAAAGAATCTAAAGGCAATTTTTTATTTTTTCATCTGTTCACTACAAGCAAAGTGTTAATGCAACTAAGATGTAAGTGGATATTGGGAGTGAAAGAGAATGAAGGCTTTACAAGGAACCTGAAACCCAATCCTAAACAGGAATAAATAGAAACAAGGAATAAAGCGCCAGTCTTGCTCAAAAGACTGGGAAGGAGTGTGAACTGGGTGATAGGCCAACCAATCCACTCCTAAGATGACACTATTTTGTTTTAATTTTTATAGGATTTTGAAAATATTTCACTATCTTATTTATAGTTTGTGTGTTTGTTTTCTGTGTGTGTGTGTTTGTTTTCTGTGTGTGTTTGTTTTCTGTGTGTGTTTGTTTTCTGTGTGTGTTTGTTTTCTGTGTGTGTTTGTTTTCTGTGTGTGTTTGTTTTCTGTGTGTGTTTGTTTTCTGTGTGTGTTTGTTTTCTGTGTGTGTGTGTGTTTGTTTTCTGTGTGTGTGTGTTTGTTTTCTGTGTGTGTGTGTTTGTTTTCTGTGTGTGTGTGTGTGTGTTTTCTGTGTGTGTGTGTGTGTGTTTTCTGTGTGTGTGTGTGTGTGTTTTCTGTGTGTGTGTGTGTGTGTGTGTTTTCTCTGTGTGTGTGTGTGTGTTTTCTCTGTGTGTGTGTGTTTGTTTTCTCTGTGTGTGTGTGTGTTTGTTTTCTCTGTGTGTGTGTTTGTTTTCTCTGTGTGTGTGTTTGTTTTCTCTGTGTGTGTGTTTGTTTTCTCTGTGTGTGTGTGTGTTTGTTTTCTCTGTGTGTGTGTTTGTTTTCTCTGTGTGTGTGTGTGTGTTTGTTTTCTCTGTGTGTGTTTGTTTTCTCTGTGTGTGTGTGTTTGTTTTCTCTGTGTGTGTGTGTGTTTGTTTTCTCTGTGTGTGTGTGTTTGTTTTCTCTGTGTGTGTGTTTGTTTTCTCTGTGTGTGTGTGTTTGTTTTCTCTGTGTGTGTGTGTTTTTGTTTTCTCTGTGTGTGTGTGTTTTTGTTTTCTCTGTGTGTGTGTGTTTTTGTTTTCTCTGTGTGTGTGTGTTTTTGTTTTCTCTGTGTGTGTGTGTTTTTGTTTTCTCTGTGTGTGTGTGTTTTTGTTTTCTCTGTGTGTGTGTGTTTGTTTTCTCTGTGTGTGTGTTTGTTTTCTCTGTTTGTTTTCTCTGTGTGTGTGTTTGTTTTCTCTGTGTGTGTGTGTTTGTTTTCTCTGTGTGTGTTTGTTTTCTCTGTGTGTGTGTGTTTGTTTTCTCTGTGTGTGTGTTTGTTTTCTCTGTGTGTGTGTTTGTTTTCTGTGTGTGTTTTTGTTTTGTGTGTGTGTGTTTGTTTTCTGTGTGTGTGCACGCGTTTGTTTTTGTGATTGTGTGTGTTGTGTTTCAAAGGTTTTATTACCTGTTAATGTGATACTATGAACAGCCACATAGAAAGTGGTGGGTAGTTCCATCTCAATCGCAAGTGTTTCTACCCAATGGACCAGCAGATAGTTCCCTTTTAATGTTTGGTCCTCCAAGTGGCATTCATCCTAACTGAGGTAGAATGAGTAGTAAAGGGAATTTTGGGGATCAAGTGGCAACAAAATCAGAAATGACCTATACTCAGCTACTGGTCCATTATCAGCAGACATGTCTGGGGAGAGCACCAGTTTGCCCCTGACAGGAGATGAAGCATAAAAACGCAATCAAATGTCTTCTCAAATACTATGGCAAGCAATTTGTATTAGTTTTCTTCTGTCGGTTATGAAGAACTTAATGACATAAAATGCTTTCCTAGCAACGAATGTCGTGTATAAATTTGCAGTCTTCACAAGCATTTTTGTAGGTTTCAGTGCGCCTACCTTTCATATGCATCGGGGAAAATGTCAGTGCACAATATTCATTGCATAACCTTCTTTTGGAAATGTACAGATATTGTTTCTCCACTTGGGCACAAATGTCATCTCTCTTCTGTGGAAGAAGATGACAATTTATTTAACCGACCAGAAGTAATAAGGGAAATTTGATTGCTTTTTATAGTTCTGACTTGTATGATAATAGTATTGACAGTGGTAAAATTCAGCTTTTATGGGGAAACTTTATTTCAAGAGTGTCTGTGTGTCCTTTTTTTTTTTTTTTTTTTTTTTTTTTTATGTGATTTGTTATAGGTTGTCTTGGCCAAAGATTTTCCAGCTGACCTTTGTTCTTTTGCTCATCACTATTCTTGTTCTTTGTCAGATAGCCAGTTACACTCTACTGAATATTGCATCATAGTAATCTTTGCATTCAGTTTTTCCTTCCTGATTTACTCTTGTGATCCTGTAACCTGTACATCTAACCTGTATAACAGGCAACAAAAGGATAAATGTATTTCTTCTGTTTGCCACTATACAATGTAACTGTGACAATAGGAACACTTGTGTAAAGTTGGTGTGTTTGAATTTGGCAAAAAGTCACAAAGTCTCCTAATAGGATACAACAAGCATGTAATATGTAAGATTATTTTGCTTATCAACCATTTTGGATTTGGCTACAGACATTGTGGCATTTACAAGATTTTTGAGATTTGAATGCCATGCAAAAAAAAACTTGAGTGCAACATCTTCTGTTTGTATCACACGCAATGTGGTTAAAAGTTCAGGATTTGTTTCCATTTTGGTTTTTCTGATAATTAGAAATAATCTGATTTGTCACTCATCCATGTCCAAACGGCAAAAGTAGCCTTCATATCAGTTGATTGCACAAAGCCAGCAAGCTGCATATGACACACACACACACACACACACACACCTTTGCTTTATCTTTTCTGACCTTTCTTTGGGAGAACTTTCCCTGTACAAGTTATTTATACTAAGGTGTTGAATAAACTTTTTTTGTGTGTGTACACACACACACACAGTGTCCCAAAATAATGTATACACTCTTGTGGGAACTTATATGGATGAAAATATTAAAAACAGATTAATTGGAAGAAGAGGGACTGTTGAATACCCACCTAGATCACCAGATTTGACACCCTTGAATTTCTTTTTGTGGGGGTTTCTAAAAGACAAAGTTTACAACAGGAAACCTGAAACATTTGCTGAAATGAGAGTAGCAATTGAAGAAGAATGTGCTCAAATACCAGAAGAAATGATACTGGACGTTTGTAGGCCTATTTCTTCAAGATATGAAAAGTGTATTGAACAGAACAGCAACCAGTTTGAGCACTTGATGTGAACTCATCATTATATGAACACCCTGCCATTGCCCCAAGTAGCTTTTATCTTATTAAAGTTAACTTTCTATGTTTTTTGTATATTTTACTCTCAAATTGTTTAAATGTGTATTCTTTCTCTTGTATTAATCTTATTTACAAGTCAAAATACATATATTGAATAAGTTATAACGATTCAAAGAGTGTATACATTATTTTGGGACACCATATATATATATATATATATATATATATATATATATAATATATATCGCTCTCCCGTCGAACTCGACGTATGAGGGTCAGACAGATCAGTTCCCAGAAACTGAAAGCCCAACAGCCACACAGGATTTGATTATAGTGGTGAAGGCTTTGTGCAGGGCCATCCACACTTTTTGGAGGGACGAATACAGGGACCTGGTGCAACGAATACCACAAGGTCCCCAAACGACCCTCCGCAGGTTTTGAATTCAGAGTTGTCCTTCTCCTAGACCAGTTGCCATCCAAGGCTATAGAACCCAGTCTATCCTGCTATTTACCCATAGTCGGAGGGAGAAGAGGATTCACACCTTTCCCAAGGGTATTAGCACGTAAGTGAATGTAATGGAATCGACTGGAATTCGAACTCAGCTCTCCGATTCCTCAATCCAAGCCGTTATCCATTACTCCACCGTGCATGCACACACACACACACACACACACACACACACACATATTTATATATATATATATATGTGTGTGTGTGTGTGTGAAAACAGTTTTCTTGTTCTTTCATTTTCTGTTTACTTTCCTCCCAGTTTTCTTTGCTTCTTTTTACTCTCTCCCCACATCCCATACCTGATTATGTTTCAGTTCCATGTTTTTGGAGGCAACAAATAGATAAGGATTTGCTATCATGCCTTCCTTTCTCTTGTATAAATTTTGTATCATGATTGTTCTTTTGAAAAGGTAGAAGATAGTGGAATGATTTCTCATTGACCTTCTCTTAGATGGGTTGCTAGCCAAGGCCAGAGAACTGTTTAATCAATATTTGGGGGAAATGATCACCTTTTAGCCAGAGATAGTTTCCTAGATGAAGAGTGCATGTCTGATTATACTGCCATAGAGGTACATTTTCTTTAATAAAGACTTTTGCTGATCTAGGCCAGTAAATGCTAATTTCACTGTTTTAATAATTAAAAAAAACAAAAAAACCTGTCTATCCAAACGTATTCCACAAAATGTTTATAGCAATAAGAAATAATGTAAGATTAAACAAAAAATAGCAATCTATTAATTGATCATTCATATATATATATATATAATCCACATACAAGCCTGTTTCATCTTTGGTGTTACAAGATTTATTGGCCTCTTGCTCAACTGAACCCTACACAACAATATTCAAGGGAGTTGCAGTCTGGGGAGTTAGGTGACCAGATGTAAAGGGTGATGTGGTCGCAGAAATTGTCTGACAGACATGACTGGGTTTTCCTGCTTGTGTGTCATGGTGCACAGTCCTGTTGCCAGACATAGGGTCTTCCAGCAGCCATCCCCTTGATCTACCCAACAAATTCAGGAGTTCTTTGATCAGAATGATCAGTGAGTTTTCTGAGCGGCCATACCTTCATAATCACCATTACTCCTGGAACTCTTTCCAAATCCTCTACACTGTCTTCAGATTGACACCGACAATTCTGAAATGTTTGTATTGGAGCTTCTGGCACCAAGCAGTACAGCATGCTGTTTCAACATTTCTGGCAGTGAATTATGATATGGTGCTCTATTTCTCGGACAGTACCCAACTAACCCTACTAATTGTGCCGTCAACAAAAGCAAAAAGAAACCATGCATTAAATTAAAAATATAAAATAGTGACAATTTCCCATTGCACTTTGTGTGATTTATATATATATATATATATATATATATATATATATATATATATATATATATATGGGTGTGTGTGTGGTATTTTAACATTTGATTTACTTTTGCATGCAAGTGAAATTTATGCCGTCCATATTTTGAAAGCCAATGTTTCACTGTGGATTGTGAGTTTGAAATCTATTTTTTTCTTTCTTATATTAAAAATGGAGTGTATTTTCATCTGATCTTTTAGTTCCCAAAAAGAATGCTGCCTAAACAGGTAACAAAAAAAATAGTGTAATCTTTGCTCTGAGCAATGTTCAAGAGTGGAAATTTGATCTAGAAGACCAAGAATGTTCTACCATATCCAGTCATTGATGACCAAATCAAAACCCTGATTAACCTTTACCACACTAATTTCTTTCTAGAACTGTTCACCCTGTCACAGCATTTTTTTAGGGTGCAAAAACATGAACACCTACAGTTTTAATATTGTTATAACTAACTTTGTAGTGTACATATAGATTTTAATTTTTGTACACTTTGACCACTTCACTGTCAATATCCACTTGTGTAAAGCCTTCAAAATCATCATTGGAGTCCTTATCAAAGAAAAATTCCTGAATAAAGGCTTTCTTAGATTTTGATGCATCCATTTTTGTTTACAAAAAATATCAAATTAATGTGGGTTTAATCAGTTTTACACCTTTATAGTCTAGAAGAATTCAAAATGGCATTGGAAAACATAAGTTTAGCCTTGTTCCAAAGCAGTAGTAGACGATTTCCAGCTTAAAATACCGAAAATAACAGTTGACAAGTGTTTATTTATAGCAACTGTCTCAAGGTGACAGAATGCACTTAGAGAAGCAAAGGGAGAGAATACTACGGCGATAATTTTCACTTGCAGCATGGTAAATGCTAAAATTCTTCCAGTTTGCACAACACTGAACATCACACAGATAACTCCAAGTATCTTGTGAGTGTTGAATTCTCCTGGATATGTGAATCACTACAAATTTTGGGTACATTTTTGATTTAATAAAAAGCATTTAATGGACCACATTTAAATTTTAACCTATTTTTTGAAAAGATCAATCTCATAGTGAAAAATGTCCTTGGAAAAAAGGAAATGAGCTACTATTAACCACTCGAATCTGATCTGATCTACATCTGACGGGGATGCTGTGTATCTGGTGAGAATTGAAAGGCATTGTGTATTAAGGGTTCCTTTCTGAATTTCAGACTCTGAATTCAGACAATTACTATTCTCAATTTAACCAGTTAGCAATTGATAAAAAATTGGCGAATCAGAAGAATGTTGTTTTCTTTCAGGACAACCCCAAACCTTGTCTCTCTTTACAGACTTGGTAAAAATTGGTACATCTTTTCTGGGATACCCTATTGCACCCACTGCACTTACACTTTCAGATTATCACTTATTTCATTCCCTAAAAAATTCTCTTTATGGAAAGGACTTCAAATCTCTAGAAGATTGTAAAAAGAAAAAAAAACAGTTCATCACCCAAAAAGATGCAAATTTGGGACTATGGCATCATGAGCTGCCTCAAAGATAATATAAAACAGAATAAAATGGCACATGTGGCTAAATAAATCTAATTCACTTTTAAAAAAAAAAAAAATACATGTTCTGATCCAATTTATTTTGGATGGTATAAATTCCAAAATTTGGCAGAAGTTTGATAACTTATCAATTACTCGATTTGTGATTACACCAGGAAATTTGAACTTTTGAAAAGATGTTTGTTGCATGCAAGGACTTTATACTAACCTTCCACTAATTCTCGGTTGTATTCTATCAATAATGGCCAACATGTCTGCTGCATTCTTGTCCCTAGTGTATGTATAATTGAATGCTATTTGTAGAATCTACTTTTGAAAATTTTGGAAGCCATCCTAAATAAAAGAAATGGATTATACTAATACCCTTTGCACCAATTCATTGATTAAATTAATGAGGAACTTGTGTGTAGTTGTATAAAATATTTCCACTCCTGATTTTGCTTTCACCTTTTCAGTGTATCTTTGAGAAAAGTATAATGTTGGCTGTGCACTATTGTCTTTAGCCATGAGT
This sequence comes from Acanthosepion esculentum, assembly GCA_964036315.1. NCBI lineage: Eukaryota > Metazoa > Mollusca > Cephalopoda > Sepiida > Sepiidae > Acanthosepion > Acanthosepion esculentum. The sequence goes on from OZ038497.1 coordinate 13,584,373, forward strand.
TTCTGACATTATTCCCTGCACTTTGGTACACACATAGACAGTATGTCTATCACAGTTCTTCCAAAACTGATGTTGTGAAACTTTAATAGAATTGTTGTTCAATGACTAATCTTTTCTTCTTTTTTTTATTTTTTTATTTTATATACATTTTGAGGTAATAATGTATTGCAAAACGTTTTTTAAATACAGTGTAACCCAGATATAAGAGTTGTTGGGACTGGATAAAATCTCTCTTATATCCGGGTTTCTCTTATATCCTGGTCTCTTATATCCGGTTTATACTGTATGTCATCAGTCTCTTTTTCCATCAAGGGACAATTTTTTTTTTTTTTTTTTTTTTTTAAGTACAAGAAAAACTGTTAGCATAGAATTTATGGTTACATCTGGCCAGCTCAACTGTAAATTGATAAGATCTCTATGCCAGTCTAGTACTGCGCTTAAATTCAAAAAGTCTAGGTACCATAGTGAAGAGCTCATCCAAACAATTATCATGAAAGTATTTGTAGAAATGACACAGAGGCAACCTTGTAGAGGTGGGAAAGTAACTGAAGCTGATCTGCCAGATTAGGACTAGTAATATTGCTGATTCTTTTGATTTATTTTTTTATTTATTTTTTTTGTTAATCATCAAGGAGCTCAAGGTAAATAGCAGGGGCACCAGACCATATAAGGCAGAAATATTCTAAGCATAAACAAATGGTGGACATATGTAAGATAGATTCTGGAGAAAAAAAAAATGTCTTGCGTGACACAGTGAACCAAGTTTCTTAGCAACTGACCTAGCAATGGATTTGATATAGACTTTCCATTTCATGTCGGCTGTGAACGTTAGCCTGAGAAGGCACAATGTGCTGCTTTCCTGGAGGTTAGCATCAGCCATGCTAATGGAAGGCAAAGCAGGGTTTTGCAGATGATTAATAGAGAATTATGATTTTTATTATTATTATTATTATATAAATTGTGTAAATAGGAAGTGACTTAATAATTAAAAAAGGATACAAAAGGTATCATTAAGAATGTATTAATGTTTCTGAGAATAAACTTATAAAATACTCTGTAAAATAAAAAATAAGAATAAATTCTTTTTATAAAAGCTAACAATTGAAATCAATGCTTTTACTGCCTAAATCCTTAATGTTCAGTGCTAACAACCATATGTCGCTTGGTAACATGCACACTCAATTGCTTCAACATACGCACTGACAATGTTGCTTTTTCAGGTCTTGTTTTGTGATCGATTTATAAAAATTATTTGGCTATCTTATTTTATTTTTTTTATTTATTGGATGATCGCTCTCCTATTGATGTAAATTTTCAAGCTGAGGCTGAAGTGTTGCATTGTTCGATTGATTGCTGTCTCTTTTCTGAGAGTGGCTGATGTGGTGGTGTCTAATGGAAATTAGAAAAAAAGTTTACAAAATCTATTTTTCTAAAGAATTGCATGGAATTTCATTCTTGGTGACATGTTTGCTGGCCAATGTGTCTTAAAAGAAAGTGACATTTTGTAATATTGCAACGGAGATATGGCTTAATATGAAAAGTACAGCATTTTCTCACTCTCTCATGTGCACTAATTGCCAGGAATAGGATTTTATTGATAGATGCATACATGTATGTTAATGTATGAAGTCTATATTGTAAAAAGCAACTCTAGAGGAAAACATGGTTTGAAGGAACCTCAATTAAGTACAGGTTTTAGATTTAAAATCTGGCAGCAAATATTAGCCAAATCATAAAATTCTGGGAAACGGTGTGAAAAATAGATATTTTAATTTATATAATATAAATTAAATTGTTGGCATCTGCTTTTTTTTCATTGGTTATAATTAAAAAAATAATTTGTAATATTCAGGAAAAATAATGACTGAATCTATAATTTCAGGCTAAAATAAGAATTTACCAAATTTAATTAAATTTGATTTTAAATCGGTTTTCACAAAGAGGTCAGTAATTTCTAAAGGACTAATTTTTTTTATTTATTAATCAGACAAATTTTATCACTTTAAACATTGTTTTTAGTGGATATTCCTATTGGAGTAGACACTCTGTTTATTTATTAAACAGTATATTTATTTTTGTATCTAATGACAATTCCTCTGCCCAGGAGGATGCAGATTTGAATCCTGCCAGAGAGCACATATTTTTTCTTAAGATTTCTTAAATATTCAGGCTGGGAGACAAAAATAATATATACTGTTTAATAAATGGAGCATCTACTCAAATATGAGTTCAGCTAAAAATAACATTTAAAGTGATGAAATGTTGGCGCATAAACCTGTAGATTAAGGTTCAAACGAGGATAAAGTGCATTTCCTTTTTATTTATGAATAAATGGCTCGCTATACTTAACATCCATGTCCTGTCATAATTTACATCACTAAGCACATATCCATTGGAAGAAATTTGGTACCATTCAATAGTAAGACCTGTGGTCAAACTGACCATAGATTGTTAGGTTGTGTTGCTTTTTTTCTTTTCTTTTTTCTATCTCCTCTATAACCCTTCTTTACAATTTTTGTAATCGGAAAAGAAATTTTCTGAGAAATGCCTTCTGCCAAGTGAAGAGACCAGAGGCTGGGACAGTTGGTAATGAGACAAATGTTGCTTAGTTACAAAGGACAAGAAGCTGTTGAGAGCCATGATCACCCACATCCTAAATGGACATGACACATGAAAGATGATTTCTATTGCAAAACAAATTGCAATAATATTTGATATAAATAGCTTCATTTTTTTTCTGCCCCCTTTCTTTCAAATAACTTAAATACCTTTATTGAAATAGGATTTTTAAGTTTGAATGATTTTTAGATGCAACACTCGGTTTCAATTTTTATTTTGTATAAAACTAGGATTCATTGGCTGATTGATACATTTTCTTGACCAATAGGAACACTTTTAGCAAATGCTAGAATTTTAATAAAAACATAAGGGCATTGGTTTTAGAAATACAAGTGGATCTAAAAGTTTGCAACATTGGAATAACATTGTTTTCCATCCAATACAAATTTGCAAATATTGATTAATATTTATTAATCCATTTCAAATAGCAACTAACAAATTACCCTCAATTTCTGTACTTCTCTGAGGTCATGGATTTTTATGCTTTTAATATTGGTTTGTTTTTAGGGGTTATATGCTAATCATAAAATTATTACTCCCTTTTGCATCTTCTACTGTCAAATCTGTGTTGTGTCTCCCCCCCCATTTCCTATCCTTTGTAGCTCTAAGTAATGTTTGTCCCCTTACTATCCCTCCCAGTCCCTGCTCTGCTATCCATTTTACACCAGTTTATTAGGTGGGCTACTCAAGGTTTTTCTCCTATCAGTCTTCAAAATGTCCTTTCAGTATCAAATTCCCCAGGCTCTTTCCTCATTAAGCATCTTGAAAATTTCAACTTTGTCTCTTCATCCTAATCATGTTTCCTTTTTCCATTCTCATTTTCCTTAAAACTTCTTGTTGCTCACATGTTCCATCCGTTGTATTCTCAGAATTCTTCTGCAAAGTCACATTTGTTACCTCAAGTCTTGTCTTCATCTGTGAGAAAATGGTCCAGCATTCACTGCCATATGGTAGGATTGATATTACATAGCAGTTCATCTCTCTTTTCTTTGTTTCTAATGAAATCTTCCTGTTTAATACTTTTGGTGAGTGTCTTTTTCTATTTCAGTGTGCCTTTTGGATTTAAGTAACATATTTTCTATTGTCTTTCATAACACTTCTAGTGTCAAAAGTAGTGTTCAGAAATGGATATTTACCCCGCCCCTATTTTAAAGACTTATCATGCAAAATTTAATGCCAAAATATCTGGTATAATCCCCTAGTCTAGAAAGGACAGTTTTGGTTACCTTAAAAAGAAATAGCATGTGACCCCACCTTCAAATATGAATATAAATCTATTTATAAAATCTGATTCACACACATAATTTATGCAATTCTATCACAGTAAGTTGATGATAATGTGGCTACTTGCTGTCTATCATTTAAAAATGGTTTGCATTTCACAGCCAATGTGCTATGGAACTGTTTCTTTTCTATCTGGTCAAATTATCAGCTGTTACTTTTGTATATTCAGTTCTTTTTCTTTACTTATGTGACATGTGGTAATTTAATCTGGGTAAATGGATTCATCTGGCTGCTGTTGGTCATAAAAATTGTTTTAAAAATTTGATACCTATTGAGAGAATATTTACATAAACTTGGACATCTAGATTTAACCAGCTTGGCATAAGCGAGTTGTTAATTTTCTACTGGGTGACTCATAAATATGGTCTTGTACCAAACTTGACTTTCAAGGAAATCTTATTTAATATAATTGTATTGTGAGAAATATTAAATAAATTATAAGTTCTCTCCATTTTTAACTTTTTTTTAACTTTAGGGTTGATGGCTTAACCTATCTCAATGAATACTAACATAAGTCATTGATTGTCTATTTACTCTTACTTTTCTGTAAGTATATCAGTATGTAGAAAATTTTTTAACATAATCTCATTCCTTGTCAATGCACTTAAACTAAGACTTGAACATTGATGATATTGAACATTTTTCAATCAAATTTTGGCTAATATCTGTCAGGCCATAAATTTATTGATCTACCTTCATAAATGAAAGCTCTTCTGAGATGAGTTAGTAACGTCACTATTTAGTAAACTGATACTTGGGATTGAACCTGAGGCATTTCAAGCACAGTGTCTATTACTATAAATATAAAGACATGTATATGCTTCTTGTAGCTCTTTATAGCAAATATTAATGAGCAGACCCACTCATTAGCTAAAATAATAGCTGCATATATTCCATTGATGAGCATTTTGAACACTGACTTATTTTAGAAGCAGACATTCCTCACTTAAGACTAGTACAAGCCACTCTTCCCTTATTGCCTTATTGTAAATGTATCAATATTTACTAAACCAGATTACTATGTCCAGATTAGCATTATTCTAAGCCTCAGTGATGCCAATGATCAAAACCATTCTTTTTAAATATATTTAAATATTTATATTTCTCGGGTTGATTACCCCCCCCCCCCCTTTAAAGTTTGTCTCATTCTATCTTTACAAAAACATACTTTGTTGGTAGATATACTTCTGGATTTTTTCCTATTGCATTCACCTTCACACATGTTCTTGGAAAAGGCATGAACCCATCACTTTGTGCTAAACTGAGCTAGATAGCCTTTGGTAGCAACCACTCTAAGAGAAGGAACCTTCTGTAGAAGACTGTCAGAAGCTATTCTTTCATAAGAAATTGATAATTCAGATATTAAGAGAAAGCAATCTGTGGAAAGCAGAGATTGCCTATATCCTGAAGAGATGTGATTGAAATACGAGTTGGGATCGAATATGGATCGGGATCTGACTATTTGATAAACAAATAGTCATTTTATCAGATTGATTTCCTGTCACATTCATGTAACAAATTCCTCAGCTCTTTGACAAGTTAGGGGATTTCTTTACACTTTTCAGATTTAAAAAAAAAAAAAAAAAGCTTGGATGTGGGGTTGGTGTAATGGATAATGGCATGGAATTGTTAATCAGAGAGCAGAGTTCTATTTCTAGTTGGGTTTGGTATATTCACTTGTGTGCAAATATCCTTGGTGGAAGGTATGAATCCACTTCTCCAGCATCCAAGCTATGGGTTAATTAGTATTATTAAATCATTGACTAAAAAAAAAAGAAAAATTCTTCTGACTGGCAAAGAGTGTCCTGGGTACGACGATAAACTACGTCCAACAGCAAGGCCTCTGTTCAGGAGGTTTTGAGGAGCATGGAACCAACTCTTAATTGCTGGTGTTCCCAGGTCCACCCTGACTTGGGGTGGTAGCACCTGTTAGGGTCCCAGCTATGGACAAATAGTTAACCCCCAAACTGGGGTCAAAACACTAAGTGTAAAATTAGGTTTTTAGTACCAGTAATACATTTTTTTTGTAATAAAATTATTACCAGCAATAAATTTTTAAAGAAAATAAATATTACCAGCAATACATTTTGGAAAAAAAAACATTACCAGCAATAAAAATCTTGTCAGTATTAAATAACACATTGAGGTTGATATGCCGTAAAACAAACAAATAACTTGTAAAATGTTAAGGCAGAAAACAAATTAGTGTCAATGAAAAACACCTAAAATTTTTTTCTTCCATGTTTTGGGACAGATTTGGAATTTAGTTCACAATTTTATCGGTTAGTTTTGTCTGTATTTTGGACAAGGATACTTTTTGTTCTCCTTTATTGATTTACATTGTTGGCCAATGTAGTTATGAAAGAAATAACTTCTCTTATGATCAATACTTATGCATTATTGATGCCTATTTAGTTGGCCAGTCAGTTACTCAGAACTTCCAGTGTGTAAATTAAGTTTCTATATTTATGAACTAAGCTGTCATTGTCTCCATTAATTACTCGGCACTAACATTCTTACCTTTTTGTTAATGCTGAAATTTATATTTTTACATCCGTTGTAAATCTAAAGGAATTGGCCTGATTGTGTGTAAATATAATTTAAAACAAAAAAATATGTCTGAATTTGCTTTTATGAAGAAACATTGAAAATTTCTCCAAGAAGCCATTTGCTATCCAACCTATTTTCAAAATCTAATTTTTGTTCATAAAGTGTAGTCATTTAACTGTTAGTGGCTTGGAACGAGAAATTGTTTGAATTATGATCAAGTTTGTTATATTCAATTTCATACAAATACCCTTGGTAAATGTACAAATCCATACCCCCCCACTGCTATGGGTTAACCCTTTAGCATTCAACACTCTGAAATTCACTCTGTAAGTATTAGCTCTCAAAGTCTGTCTGTGGCCGGCCGGTCTGTCCAGCGGACTTCATGTGTTATTTGTGATAATCCTACTATGGCAGAGTATACATGGAATGGTCTGAACATCGAGAGCAGATATTTACAGGGTGGGTTGAATGCTAAGGGCAGACTGGACTTTCTAGCTGTTGTTGGCAACCATTCTAGGACGATAACTCTAAACTCGGTCACCTGAAGCTGTACAATATTGAGCCATGGGGTGTTTTTAACATTTATAAAACAAAGACACTACAGATTTCAGCAGTTATAGAGAATCTCACCGGAGAGTGATTATCCAGAATGCTGTTTGACACTCTTTGGGCCAAAGGAAGATGGTTGGTCAGATTTTGGGAGGTGGACCAAGCTGTGAACTTTTCAGCATGCTCTCATGTAAATAGTAATGCTTTCATTAACTTTGTATGTATAAATTCATATTATATCATATGAAAGTTTTTAAAAAAAATTAGTTTTAAACAAGTAATACCTATGAATTTCATGGTTTTTCTATATGAATTTTCTGACGAATCTTAATTCTTGTTAATGATTTAATAAGCTACTTCTGAGTCCTACGATTATAAAATATCCTATAGAAATTCTAGTACAGCACTGTTAGATATTTGAGCTTAACAAGTTTAACCAAATAGTGCAATAACATTCAGAAGTATGAATGCAGATCATTAAAGAAGTAAGAGGGTACAAATGAGAGGTTTTCAAATTGACAAGTTTTTCATTTCACTGAAGCACTGTTTAATGCATGAGAACATGATTACGTCCTCTGTTTTCACTATCATTATATATGCTTTCTTTTTCTCTCTAAAATCAAACAATGTTTTTCTTCAATCTTTCCTTGCACTCAAAATGAAATGGTCCCTTATTTATCTGAAGCAATGCAGGGTATAACATATATGCTAACTTAATAATTAATGCAGGGACCAACAGAATTACTTCATTTCCACATCCATGCCTTGTACAAGCATCCTATCAAATGATTGATCTTTTGGCAAGTTGTGAAATGACCACATTCTGACTAAGACTTTGTTGCCTCTTTCATATGCCAACAGATGACTTGTATATCACACAGGCTGTTTTAACGGATCTTCAGGGTACTACTAATGCATTCTTTATTTACAAATTGTATTATCTGGGTTTTTCACACCACCTGAGTTTAGGTATTCAAAATTATGTGTGTGTGCACACAAATATCCCTTATACTGTTTAATTTTATAATTTAATTTATATTGATATGAAATAGCTAATTTTTAAAAGAAATGTGCAAGGCTTCACACTTGAAGTAAATCAATTTCAATTTATATTTTAATTTGTAGAATTTAATATGGAAAATATATTTTGAGAACCTACTGCTTTGATTTGAAACAATCTTTTCCCCTTGTTTTTTTTAAATTTTTTTTTGTTGGGGGACTGAGCATCATCCTATGAAATTAGATGAGAATTACGTGTATATTAATATATTTAAATGATCTAAGCTTAGGGTTTAAAGTCGTTTTTTTTTTTTTTTTTTTTTTTTTTTTTACATTAATTTATTCTCAAGGGTAACTTAAGGGTGCCTATATATCAGTTTGAGTTTTTGAATTGATGTCTCTAGCTTATTTTCTTTTTTCATAGCCATTTTGTTTTACACTTATACTTTAGACTCACTCTATTTAAATAAGTGTACCAACCACATGAAAATAGAACCAAAAGTATTATCTTTGATATTCTTTACACTTTTACTTCCTTTTTTTTGTCCTTGTATTTTTTTAATAAATTCACAGATCTTTGTAAGATAGGTGTAAAGTGTCAGACACTGGCTTTTCTGTTTATTGATTGGTCAAAATTGTTTTCTTTGACTTTCATTTTTATGTGAAGAAGAAACCTGGCACATTTCCCAATTGTTTATTGCAAAATATTGAATGTCTGCCTATTTCTTTTGTGTAGCAAAGAAGCTGCATTACACTTAGAAACTTGGTGTAAATTCACTGACGACACAAGGCCAGATATGTGAATGTGTATCTTAAAGGGCTGCTCAAGTTCATGCCTAGAAAAATAATTGGTTATGGATCTCAGCTTAATATGCCGTAACATTCATCCTCCTTTGTGATTGTGTAGATAATTAAAAAGCTCTATCTAAATAGGCATATTAATTACCGTAATTCCCCATGTATAATACGCATTTTTTTTTTTTTTTTTTTTTCCTAAAAATTAATAAGCAAAATTAGGGGTGCATATTATACACAGCTACAAAAAAATCTTTAAAAAATTGCCATTTCATAAGTAGATTTCAGTTGCGGAATGACTACTCACCACAAACATATGACAATTTGACACTAACATCTGGCAATTGTGACCCCATAAGGATGTCAAATACAATCATATGTACCTAACAATACTTACAAATTTAGAATAAAATAAGAATTATCATAAAACTAAATTAGAATAATATTATTCTATGTTTATCTTTTTTATTTTATTTTTTTTTTTAATAAGAGTAAGAAATATTGGCCGTAATGAAATTGGGGAGGTACAATTTATAATTTTCCCACACTTTCAGCACAATTTTAAGGTGCGTATTGTGGATGAAGGCGTATTATACAAGGTGATGGCTGGCTGAGTATGCCTGTTTGCTCGGGTGGCTACTTAATCCCTGTTGAAGACACCTGCTCAGACTAGTTTGTAAAATAAACCATAAGCCTTGTGCATGTGTGAAAAACAATTATGTTGAGTGGACCATACAGTTTCTGGGACATAATCTGTGATGATCAACAGTTTTAAATGAGCCCAGTACATGCAAACCCTCAGTCACGATGACTTGTGACTTTGTGCTATCCCAACCATTGACAGATTCTGAATGTTTCCATCTACCCACTTACAAGACTTGGATCAAACCATATTTTCGTTTAGACACTTACCAACAGTGCCACACACACAGGGATCAGGCTGATAATATTGAGAACTCACCTTGACAAATCAACTGTCAGGAGATTGAAACCTGGATCTCCTGGTTTGAATATTAATGTTATCAACACTCGGCCATGTGACCACTAAAATAAGCATATACGCACATGTATTTATATGTTTGTCGATGACCGATTTTTATCGGTTGAACCAGTACTTTGATATTTAATACTCTAGCTTAGTCTTAGTATGCCTTGTTTATATCAAATGAAATTATTGCTCAACTTGGCTGATTTTTGGCACAAGGCCTCTTTTTATCAACTAATTCACCATCAAAACAAAGGCCAGAACACACAACCAACTTGTGTTGTGTGTGTATCCTGGTTTGTTTTATAGCTTAGTACATTCGTTCTAGCGTAATTACCTCTGCTGTTTGTCTCTCTTTGAGTAGCACAGTCATCAAAACTGATGTTTTGATTGCCATGAGATTTTCTAGTCTCCAAAATAAGTGTCCTATTGATTGCTTTTTCCCCCTAACATTCAGCTATCACTATTTCAATAACGAAGCCAAAGAGGAAAGGGGTAGAGGTTTATCTTAGACTTAGCAACTGTAGTAGTAATGAATTATGTACTGTATGAAGTAAAAGTAATTTATAGAATTTGATGGAAAAATGAAAGGCTTACATAGAGAAACGAATAGGAGTTATAAGTTTTCCAATGAAAATCTTGCTGAATATCATCTATAATATAAAAAAATGTGATTGTCTTTATTGGTTTCACATCCTGCTTTACTAATAATGAGAGCATGTTCCTTTTTTTTTTCATATTAGCCTTATTGAATACTTTCTTTTTTTTTATGTAAAATACTGAATTCTTATGCAACATTAATTGTATAGAGAAAATTCTAGATTACTTATCCAGTCATTTTTACTGGCATCGGTTAAGCTAAAAGTACATGAACAGCTAGTTTATATAACTTGTATCACAGGTAGGATTTAAACATTAATACATGTAAGCAAGTTTTTAATCCTTGCCATTTGAATTTATTGATAATCTACTGGTCTCCCTTGAAGCTTTTATTCCTTTTCTATTTTAATAGGCTAAGTATTTTGGGCATTAAGACCAAATTTTGTGCTTTTAATCTGAAATGTTTTTGTGCTTATGATGTGCACTAAAAATCAGAAAGGAAGAAATTATCATTATCATCATCATTATCATCATCATTATCATTATCATCATTGTTATCATTATCATCATTGTTATCATTATCATCATTGTTATCATTATCATCGTCATTATCATCATCGTCGTTATCATTATTATTATTATTATCATCATTATTATTTTTTATTTTTTTTCTTCTTTGATATCTGGCGTTTACACATTTCTTTCCGGGTCCAGCCCAGGGACCTAAGGTTAGAAATGGTATCATGACACTTTCCACTGCAAAAAAAAAAAAATTATTACATAGATAAAGCCCTTATTATTCAAGGCTATTAAATGCTTTGTGAGTTCTTCATGGTGGCATGATTTTCGATGTATTTGTACTTTCTAGTCGATATGTGTTCTTCAAAGTATGCTTGGTTGTGTTTGATGACCTGTATTTATTCATATGTTAAGTACATATTCTTATGGGTATAGATGATTTCTCTTTTGGGCTAGAGAGAAGTAATTATTCTCTTATGCACAGGCAATATATTCTGACTTTCCCAGAAGATGTCCAAACCTGCTGATAATACCAAACTGTAATTATTTTTTTACTTGTGTGTATGTATATTACCTACATGAGTAATAATAACCTATTAGAGTACATTGATATAATTGTGTGTACTGGCAGTAAGATTCATTCTTAGTATAGATCTTTGCAACCTCACTTTGAATTGTTGTAATAAATTATAAACAAACTTTCATGTCCACACTCCATTCTTTTATGACATTTTCTGTGTTATCTTAAAAATGCTTGATTCTCTAACAATTTTTACTTTAACAAGTTCAATTGATAGACCTTTCTTTCTCTAGTTATCAAAACTTCAAAATTGGAATGAGATTATTTCAGTTGCAAATAAAAATTTGTATTCAAAATTACCAGTGGGAGGGGGGGACCTCTGAAGCAGAAAACTATAAAATAGGAAAGACAGTTAAGGGAAGAATATTGTGTGCATCATGTACCCTATAGCATTCGTCTGTCTTGCCATTCTCTGCTCAAAATAGATTGGTAAATTGGATAGTGCTGGTCTGGTGAATTAAGAAATTGATGCAGTGAACACTTTGTTGGGTTATTTACTTTTTTCACTTTGAACTGGAGACATTCATTGTTTGAATAAATCAAACTAAAAGTATTTGGTTCCACTTTTCTATTGAAAAAAGGCAAACTAAATTTCATTCCCCCCTCCTCGTCTGACTGCTTTCTTAACCCATGAACTGTAGCAAAAACTTCTGTTATTTGAAGTTGATCCAATGAACTGCAATGCCACATGTCTCCAGTATTTATGGCTGGATTCACGCAATGCACTGATGATAGCTTGAATCATTTCCACCCAGGGGTGGGGGTGAGCAGTACCAGAAGTTTATTTGTGGTTGGGCCATAGAACGACATTAGAATTTTCTGTCATAAATGATTGAATTCTAAGACTGCAACACTAATAGTCGGTCATATGTGGCTAAGGTATAAGGGTGCAACAATGAAAGTTTACATTTATAACTGAGCTGTAAGACTAAAATCTGATTTTTTTTTTTTTTTCTATTATTTGAAGCTGAGACATAGAGGTGGGAAGTATGATGGAAATTTCTGTCATCTGCAGTTAATGAGATTCAAATGCTTCTAAAATCACAGCAGTTTTATAGATCTGGTAGTCTAAAAAAAAACTCCTAATTATCCATTATGGTTTATTTTTTTCTCTGCAAACATAAATTTGGATTGAACTTTGTGAGCTGATCTTATTTTGGTAGATTGAGTTTTAACAAATGTTGAATGAGAAATACAAAAGAATGACATTACAATTTGTGAGGTAAAAGTTTGGAAAGCTTCAGTAGATTGATCAGTTTGTTGTTACCCAATGTTTCCTGTGTTTTGCCAGATACTCCCCCCCCCCATTTGTCAGAATCACCCCAACATGAAATATAAATCTTAATTTATATCTATTTTTTCTTCTTTTTTTTTTCTTTTTTTTTTCTTTTTTCCTTTTTCCATGTATTTCTTATTAGTTTCTAATTTTTGGGTTAGATTTTTTAAATTTTCATTTATTTTTATTTTTCCCCCTTTCAATCCAGAAAATTATTGGTGTATTCAAGCCTAAAGATGAGGAACCTTACGGACACCTGAATCCCAAGTGGACAAAATGGATGCACAAATTGTGTTGTCCTTGTTGTTTTGGACGCAGTTGTTTGGTACCAAATCAAGGCTATCTTTCGGAAGCTGGAGCTAGTTTGGTGGATCAGAAATTACACTTGAACATTGTGCCGAAAACAAGGGTAAGTTGCTATTCAATTTTGAATAAATTTCTATTATAATTTATTTTACGTGCTTTTATGTCTCACATATAGTTGGGTGGATATGCACATGGTTTTTGCAGGGAAAATGTAATTGTCAAGGTTAAGTTCACTCCGAGGTTGTTTTAGATTTTGCCTGTTGATGCGAGGCTATTGCCCCCCCCCTAAATGTTTCATACACCAACCTGAGCAGTCGCAACACTTAGCATGGTAAGGCTGTGACTATATGCTACAGGAGTCTATAGGACTTGCAATCATGAAGGTGAGATCTAATTGCAAATTGTTAATCTATTTGATTTAGGAAACTAATATTGAAAAGTTTGATTTGTATGTTTGTTGATATTTGTCTTAGAATCAATTTTAATTCCCCCCCCCCCCATTCTCAATTTTGGTATTTGCTTAATTCATTCATCACTTTTTTTTTCTCGTTTTTTTTGACAATGAGGATCTAAGTTTTCTCCTGCTTCACCTTTTTTTTTTTTTTTCAACTTCTTGCCTTTAGTGACTGCCTCAAAGAACCTCAACCAAGTGTTCACAAAATAAGGATTCTCTAGGACAACACCTTTATGTGTAATAGTAAATTATATTTGTAAGTCACTTACAATTGCTACTCTCTTGTGATTACTTGGGCTTATATAGTATCTTGTGTCTATATGCAAAAGATCACTTATTTACATATCATCACACTTACTCAGTTTATCACTTATGTTGGTGGTGATGATGGATCTATTTTTACTCTTTAGATGAGGTTAATGTTTTTAAGTTGAATAAAATCCATCAGGCTGCACAGGCATGAGACCAATTTCCCAGTATTGTTGATTGAAATCCTTACCACTTGAACAGTTTTGTCATAGTAACCTAGAAAATTATACTTGACTGCTGATCAAATTCAAATAGACTTCACTATTTTTACCGTCTTTCATCCTTTTTTTATAATGCTCATTTCTTTGTTTTTTATTCATTGCTTATATGAAATTTCAAAGCTAAATAAACTGAAAATCTCACAAGAGTGAGAAATTACAGAGGTTATCAGAGCTTGCTATAAAGAATGTTTGATCATCCTGGAATTTTCCAATGTCCTATCAGTTGCTGTAATGTTTTGTATCTCTTCATATTTAAAAATGAGTTTGATGAGGATTTCCTTATGGTTAAGGTCTTCTCTCTTCATTTGACACTTGAGCAAATTTTGGGGTATCCTAATCTTAGTGAAACTGAGAGGGTATATCAATTGTAAGATGAGGTGTTGAAAGTTCTTTCCAAAATCAGCACATGATGTCAGATCAGAATTTTTTTATTTTTGTAAGGTAGTATTAGCTATTTCCTTGTAACATTCATCACTGAGCCACTAGCCCTATATATAATCTTTTCATTAAAAATTTTTTTTTTTTTTGAAAATAGAATTCTCAAATCCAGTAACAGTTATTGCTCTTTCCATTATTGATGGGGTTTTTAACTTTTATGTGAAATAGTGTGGAATATAAACAGCGTGATCATGTTATTTTTTTGTTTTTTTTTTTTTCTCTTTAAGTTCCATGTGATATCCAATTTTTTTCTCTTTAAGTTCCATGTGATATCCAATTTAGTTGTTGAAAATCCTCAAGTGAAGGTGGTTTCTCTTGTTTGCTGCAGTTCTGTTCTTTTTGCCACGGTTCTTTGTTTGCTTCTGTTCTTTTCTTTGTGATTTTGTAGCGCCAGTTCACAAGCTTCCAAGAATGATGGTTCTTCATCAGACTTACTGGCTTTATTCACTCAAAGCCATTTTTCGTTCTCAATCTGAGAAAATAGTTGTACACGGCTAACAGTCTGAATGAGTTTGATAACATCCATACGTCCCTCTTGTACTATTGAGATTTGACAAGACGACTTAAGAACATGACTTAAATAATGAGAAAAATAAGAAAAAAAATAAAGAAAAACTTGAAATGATTTTTCCTAATGTACTGAACTACCCATCGCAAATGTGGTTGTTCATGTTTTGTTTGAGAAGGTGGATATGCCGGTGCTGCAATGGATGAGAAATCAGAGAGCAGAGTTCAAATTCCTGTTGGGTTTGTGACATTCACTTGGGTACAGATACTCTTTGGAAAGGTATGAATCCATCTTATCCTCCCCAGCTATGTGTTAATAGTAGGATTTATATCTGGGGAGGGGGGGGGTCATTATTATAATAAAAATAAAAAATATATATATATATATATATATTTAAAAAAATTGTCTAGGTCAAGTAATTTAAACATTTACTTTCTTTTCTCTTGTGATTTAATTTCAAAATAATTTTTGATAAATTGTGTGGATAAATTTAAACAATTTTGTAATTTCCATCTGATGAGACAGGTCTTAAAAATTTCTGTTAAAATAAATTTATTATTGAATTCTTTAAGGTTTTTCCTTTTATTTATTTATTATATATATATGTGTGTGTCTGCTTTAAATAACTTGCAAATAAGTAAAAAAAAAAATAAAAATCAATAGTTTGAACTTTTCAGCACCCTCTCATAATATAGCTTTCAATTTTAAAATTATCCTATCAATAAACTTCTCCCTTTACTGTGTTAATTAATTAGTTTTAGGAGATATATATATATATATATATATATATATATATATATATATATATGTATGTTTTTGGTGTTTTTTGTTTTTTGCTATGGGCTAAATGTAAATAAATGTAAACCTTAACATATTCAATTTTATGATTGAAGAAAACTGTTTTTCCCCCCATTTAAATAAATTATGACCAAACAGGACCCAATTCAAAGGTGTCTTCACATTTTCACCATACGGTTCCTTAAATAAGCTCGACTATGTATTGTAAGTCAGACAATGCTCTTTTGCTGTTTCTCTTCTGAAATGTTGATATTCACTTTGACGAACGAACCCGCTGTCAATTTTCTGATCTTGTTGTATTTTTTTTTCTGCCAGTGAAAATGTGACAAAAATCTTTAATTTGTGTAAAATAAAAAAAAACACACACACTCTCTTAAGTTTTACCGTTGGTGACTGGAAGGGATAATTCCGAGGAGAATATAAATCCAGGGAGAGCCCAATGTAAACTACAGAGCATTATATTAAGGCGGATTCTAATTATCCATTTTACTTATAATTTTTTATTTCGTGAATACCGAGATTTTCACAAAATAAAAATTATAAACAAAATGGATAATTAAAGTCTCTGTCTTATCAAATATGATATATATACACGCACACACATGGCCTTTATAATTCTATGAAAATTATTCCAGAAAATACTAACCTAATTTTCTATTTAACTATTAGAAAATCTCTTGGAGAAATAATTCCTCCCCCCACAAATCTCAATTCAGAATGTATTTTTTAAATGTAAAATGCACACTGTTCATACTACAATGTTTTATGTTATACTTTATTATAACAATTTCACAAGACAAATGCTATACAGTGTAACCCGGATATAAGAGAGTTGTCGGAACGGAGAAGAAGTCTCTTATATCCGGGTTTGGTCTATTATATATACATTAACACAGGCTCTAATTTGGGACCAGAGGAAATCTCTCTTATATCCGGGTTACACTGTAGTTTGTTGGCATGTTTGTAGTATTTTTTTTTCTTTTCTATGAATGTAGTAAAATAACTTCAATGTATCAAGTAGTTGGTTGTCTAGTGGGTGATGCTTTGTCTTATAATTAAAACAAATGAAGAAAACTATCTGCATTATTTTTCTAGCTCATTGTTAAAACTTCGTATAATTGTATGGTGGTTTTCTTCAAGACCTGGTGACACAGTTGCCTATCTCATCCCACACACCTACTACATGACCTTTTCCAAAGTGATGTTTAAATTCAGAAATGACTTTGATATATCAAATATGTTAACCCTGATGCGATTGCATAATTACATTCTATTTTAGTTTTTATATATATATATATATATATATATATATATATAGTGTATATTTAGGCAGCAATTTTTCATTGATGCACATTTCATTAAATAATATAGACAAGTTGTCTATTTTAAGTAAGTTCCTTTCATATTGTCTGATAAGCTTAATAACATTATCATTGAAAGACGAAAGGAAATCATCATATTGAGACATGTTTAAATCCTATCTAAGCTTTCGTCTTACATAAGCCATTATCAAAGATGACAATTACATTTCAATATATCAAACAATATAAGGACGAAACAATGATGATAGTCTGTTTTTGTTGCATGAAAAATTTCAAAGCAACGACAAACTCGCATATACGAGACACGGAAACAAAAATCGCATCGCAGCTCGTGACGTCACACATGACCACATGAGAGTGAAAACGAGAAGTATTAAGTATGGTATAAACCAATGGCTTTTGTTATCAATTATATATATATATATATATATATATATATGATAGGGATCAACATGAAAATGCAGTACCTTTCTTGATTTTAATTTTAATTTCAAGCTGAGATTAAATTTAATATTTCCAATAAACAAAATACTATGCTGTATTTCAAAACTAATTTAAATTGATTAAAGAAATTGTTTTGGGGAAATTTCTAAAAAAATTTTTTAATTTAACACCATTTTTAGCAAAGTTTTATAAAAATGTAAATCTCTTTATTAAAAAATCTTCCAAAAATAAAATATACTTTTCTGAAACTTGAGGAATATTAGTAGATTTAAAGTATAATCTGATTGGAAACAACTATTTTATTATTTTTAAAATTTCAAATATTAGAGAAATGTATTTTTCAACTTGATGGTAGCCTGTTCATGTTCTCTCGCTAATAACAAAGATTTTGATGATGAAACCGTTTTCATTGTTTGGAGCTTGTTTTCATCACAGTATTCAGAGTTTTTGCAATTTTGTGGAGGTACCCAATTTTAGACATTTACCTTGGAAATATATAAGCAAAAGTGGTCATTATCCAGTATAGGGTATGTATAAATATAACGGTGAATACCGAGTTCAATACAGAATAGCAACAGTCTGAAACACTGTATCCACTCTGTGCACACTTACACACATAAAAAGACATAAAACACCGTGTACAACTGCACGCTACCGTGGTTTCAACTGCTAGGTCTCATCAGGTGGCTAGGCAACAAAGGTGCGGTAGTATAGTGTTTTACTTTTTTTATTGTATTAGCTTGCTCTGCATGTCTGTTTTTCGAAAGCTGCTGCATTGAAGACTTTTCTATGTCTGTTTTTCTGGTGCGGTAATTTTTCGGGCCATTTTAACATTTTTGTGAGATGTGTAAAATTTTGTCTTATCTTAAAAAGTAAGCATCTAGGTTTCCTTAAATTTATTTCTTTGTGGAAAGTTTGCTCAGATAATGTTGTTACCCCCCCCCCAAAAAAAACAAGTTTAGTCATTTTGAATTGTTGTATCATGGTATTTATCTGTTGCTTGCATAGGTCAATTACTGGACACACGTAGGTTGGTTTGTGGACTGCATCTGTTTGATCTGTAAAAAAAAAAAAAACCTACATCCCTTGTTAATATTTGCTTATTCCTTGTGTTGAAAAAGGTCAAGAAAACCTTTGCTATTAAGGCTTACTGAGGATATGATTTTTATGAAGTTTAAAGTTTGTTTTTTGTGATCATCTGAAACTTGAAGAACTATTACACTGACCTACAAAAAAAATTCTTTTTTTTTTTAAATGTTGCAAGGGATATCAGTTGATTTTAAATAATTTTATAGCACTGAATTTGAATATCTGTCCCCCATGACTTTTAAATCCTGAGGAAATTCAAGAAACCTGTCCAAATAACTATGCAGGAAATGTAGTTTGATACTCATGTTAGCATCAAACTCCTTGTAGTTGAGGACAGATGGCCCAGTGGATAAAAGCATTGGTTGGATCCAATGACTTGACTCAGAGTTGTGAGTTCAATATGTGCAATGTGAGCAAAAACTTGGAGAGTTGAGTTAAAGGGAGATAACTGAGACATCCGGAAGAGGCATGCCATGTGGAATTAGAACAATCTACCCAGGTGGACGAAATACAGGTTTCAGTTCGAATTCCACACATCTAAAGAAGGCTGGAGTGTACAATGACCAAAACATTGAATATGGCAACAAAGATGAGGACAACAGTCCGAACAATGTGAATAGTGTAAGTAACTTTTGTTCCTTAAAATTTTTCTTCCTTAGTCTTGAAACTCGGTTCTTACAAGTCTTTTGATAAACTCAAATCCCTGATAAAGTCACTCAGCTCTTTTTGATCAAACATCATCTGTTCAGATAATCCTTCAAAATCATTGTTTTCATTTTCATTGGCGAAATCGTTCACCTCATCATCATGGTCTGATTCTTCAATGTCATTGTATGTAGAGCCTTTGAAGACAGGAATCTGGATTTCATCAGAGTATGGTACAGGTCTGATAGATGAATTGAGAGAAGAATAGTTCATATTTTTGTTTCTTGTTGAGGCTAGCAATGTCAGGGTTTGAAAAAGGTTAGTACAAGGTTTGAAAATTGTTAAGGGCAAAATTTTGAAACTGAGGACTATAAAAACCAGATGTTCCTTTCCTGCAACAATTGTCTACAGTTTGGATTATAATTGTTTTAGATTCCTGGTGAGGACTCTTTCATCAATGGAAGAGCTATCTGATTAATTTATGGAAATAATGAAATGTGAGCTATGAGTAGTGTAGTTTTTCTTTTTTCTCTCTCTCTCTCTCTCTGTGGGGGGTACTTGGCTAGAATAAGTGAAGTCATTAATCATTGTTATCGGGGGGAGGGGGGCAGCATGTATTTTGCTTGACAGTAATTTTCTATGTGGGGGAACAAATGAGCCAGATTTGATAACACACCAACATTTTTGCCAAACACACAGTGAATACAAAGAAAACCCTCAAGTGTCATTTCGTAGAAGTTACATTCTGTAGACTTATTTTTTCTCCTCTTTCCATTAAATTCTGTTAAGTTTACAGAATACATTTGGTTTATTTATCAAATTTCCATCCCTGAAGCCAACCACCAACAACTTTACTGTAACCAGCAACCAGAAGCAAAGGGTTACCATGCTCTGCAGGAGATAGATTTCATTGATTTTCTAGTGTGATATGTTTGATGGCAATTGTCAGTTGAACCAAAATCAGTCATAAGTGGCACTGAGAAAGGTTTAATTTCTCTTTAAGTGATGGAGCAGAAAATTCTACTGGCCTTGTTAACACTTGTTCCCGGGCATGATACTGATGAATTTTAAGTAGATCATGTTTATAATTATGTGATAAATGCCTGATCTTACCATTAATAAGACTATGAATATTTTTTTTTTATTATTGGTGTCTTCAAATTATCCAATAAAGAGTTTCCTTCCTTTCACCAAAATATTTGTTGACCAGTAGCGTTATTCATCTTCTTGGTTATTGGTATAAACATAAAAATTCCAAGTTTGTCTTGATTTCTGAACTACTTTTCTCAGATAATGGTTTTAATTGATAATTGTAACCTCTTGCTATTAAGTTTTCACATAAGAGTCCTTAGATACGTTTTTTTTTGGGGGGGGGGGGTGTTCTCTATTGTACTTTGGTCTTTTCACATCCAAGCTTCAAGAACATTTTCATTGTCATAAGGATACTACTGCCTGTCAATTCAAATAGAAAAACTGAAATGTTCATGGTATTTCGAGTTTGCATTATTTACAGGTGCACTAATATCTTCATCTTTGTTATTCCGACATTTTTGTTGTGGTGCTGTCCTGCCTTCTTCAGAGGACTGCCAATGTGGGTAACCTCCAGGTAATTTTGAACTGATCACTTTATTTAGTCTATGGGATAGAATGTTCTCATCCTGCTCTTCATGTTTGTAGATATCTTTTCTGTTTGAGTGCTGTTTATTTATTGCTAATTTTGTTTGCAGTAGGTCTGTACTACCAAACATGGGGATTGAACTCTCAATTATGATACCACCAAATCCACGAAGGAACAGTTTAAGACAAAAACAAACAAGATATCCCTAGATATACAGAGGAATGGGAATCATCCCTTTTGTGGATTAAATAAAAGATTCAGTTCAAAATTCTCAGGTTACCCAGATCACCAGATACCCGAATAAGGCCTGAGAGCATATTGGACAAATCGTGATAACAACAACAAAGATGAAGACCTTCAGTCAGTTATGTGCCATGTGTGATACATGCTTAGGCGATTATGTATCTTTCGATACATGACGGACGAGGCAGATTTTTTCCTGCAGTAGGTATCTAACATTGTAGAACCTGGTCTGTCCTGTTATTTACCCATAGCTGGGGAGAGAAGAGGATTCATACCCTTTCCCAAGGGTATTAGCACACAAGTGAATGTAATGGATTCAAATGGAATTCGAACTCAGCTCTCTGATTCCTCAATCCGAGCCACCATCCATTACTCTACCGTGCGTCCACCATGAGGACATTAGTCTGACTATAATTAATTCCTCACCCCCCAGAATTTCAGACAAGTATCATCAGTTCAAAAAAAAAATGCACTTGTAATTTTATTTAAAAAAAAGCACTTATTTTTTATTTGTAAGATGGTGAAATCTTTTTCCTATTGCAAAATGTAAAATTTGAGAGAGAATTACTATTTTATATTTTTCAAAATATTTTTATAGCATTTGCATCAATCCAATAATAGTCATTGCATTTGCATATTTTTCTTCTGGTTATGTTTTTGTCCTAACAACTTCAAGTTGCAGTTAAACCTGATGATAGTAATTTTTTTTTTTTTTTTTTTTTTTTTTGTAAAAATTGTAAAGTGTCTTTAAACCAATTTCCAGAATTACACCTGCTGTGTTTATGAATTTCAGCAGATATTATCAGCTGTGGGTGGAAATTTAAGAATGCCTTGGGCAGGATATCTTATCAAATTAAAATAATTTCTATAAAATTAGAAAACCATTTGACATGAAAATAAACAACCAAATTGTATTACATAGAATTTGATGTAATCTTGATACTAGTTTAAATGTCAATGTTTATAAATTTTTACATCTCTCAAGTATTGAATTGATAAATTTCCCATGAGTTTGTTGCATGTTTTTTTATTTTATTTTTTTTGTTATAATTATTACAAATGCATTGTTTAAACTATTTATTCTCTGGAAACTGGAATAGTCCCCTGAAGGAATTGCTACCAATCATCATGCTGTAAATAATATTCACTATGCTGACAATACAACCCTCCTTGCAGACTCTGGTCTCCAGAAGTTCCTCAGCCTAACCAGAGCACCTAGTGCAAAACATGGTTTAGAAAAAAAACAAAAAAACAAAGAAAACCAAGTGAACTGTCATCTCAAAAGCAGTTCCTGAGCCAAAATATCATCTTAATTGCAATAATCAGGAAATTGACCAAGTGGGCAACTTAAATTATCTTGGCTCCTTGATGATTGCTGTAAGAAATCTGTCACTGAATTTGCTTAGCAAAAGATGGATTCAATCGGCTTTAAAACCTTTTCTCTGACAGAAGGCTTTCATTGAATCTGAAACATCGACTCTTAAAGATGTATGTATAGTCAATTTTACTATATATAGCTCGGAGATGTGAATCCTAAATGCCCAAACCAAACACATTCCAATCCACAGAAATATGGTTTTACCGGTGAATGTTAAAAGTTCCCTGGATTCTGCATGAAATGAACGACCCTGTTAGGGTCAAGAACACATTCTGTTTCAAACTATTGAGCACTGACAGAAAAGATTCTTGCGCCACATAATTCGAAAATGAAAACTTGAAGATCTGTCTGGGAGTACATTTTCAAGGTTCAAAAGCTAGGGGAAGACAGCAGACCATCTTTGCTCTTCCCCTCATCATTGGGACATGGCATGGCACCATGAATCTCACTGTTTTCGGACCATTTACCGGTTGGTGTCTCAACCACAGCAATTCAGAAAATGATTGGCGAACAAGTAATTTTGAGAAAAAATATTCCTACACTACAAATGTAACAATTATTACAGGATGGAAGTCAGTTTGTTTATCATTTTCACTTTGATTAATACGTATTTCAAAAGTCATTTTCTTGAACTTATATTGATTGGTGTAATTAACAATATCATATTGTGAAGTTCTATGATAGACATGAGTGATAATGATTTTTGTTTTTCTTTCTGATCACTATTTACTGTCTTGACTGTGCTGCTTCTATTTAAGTAATCAAAACAAATTACTGCGTCATAATGAATTGTTTATTCTTATTCTGAACTCTCCAATGTCCTCCAGCCATTGATAATGACCATTTAAATTAAATTTGCTTTAATTGATAGGCTGCCTTTTCATACAGTAATGAGGTTTTAACTTTGTTAAGAACATTCTAAGGCTTGTTAAGCAAACCTTATTTAACCTTTACTGAATTGCATGGAAGTAATTGATGAGATAGTCTTCACATGGTCTTATTTTCGAGGTTTGAAAGATTTTCTTTAGTCTTCACATGGTCTTATTTTCGAGGTTTGAAAGATTTTCTTTAGTCTTCACATGGTCTTATTTTCGAGGTTTGAAAGATTTTCTTTAGTCTTCACATGGTCTTATTTTCGAGGTTTGAAAGATTTTCTTTAGTCTTCACATGGTCTTATTTTCGAGGTTTGAAAGATTTTCTTTAGTCTTCACATGGTCTTATTTTCGAGGTTTGAAAGATTTTCTTTAGTCTTCACATGGTCTTATTTTCGAGGCTTGAAAGATTTTCTTTAGTCTTCACATGGTCTTATTTTCGAGGCTTGAAAGATTTTCTTTAGTCTTCACATGGTCTTATTTTCGAGGCTTGAAAGATTTTCTTTAGTCTTCACATGGTCTTATTTTCGAGGCTTGAAAGATTTTCTTTAGTCTTCACATGGTCTTATTTTCGAGGCTTGAAAGATTTTCTTTAGTCTTCACATGGTCTTATTTTCGAGGTTTGAAAGATTTTCTTTCTGAAATCCATATCTTGATTTTTCATGGAGATCAGAAAAAATCTGGGGATTTTTTAATCTGTATATCTGCATCCTGGGTAAGACAATAAACTACGTCCAACAGCAAGGCCTCTGATCAGGAGATTTTGAGGAGCATGGAACCACCACTTAATTGCTGGTGTTCGCAGGTCCACCCTGACCTGGGGTGGTAACATCTTTTAGGGTCCCAGCTATGGGCAAATAGTTGACCCTACAACCTGACTGAAAACACTATGAAAGTGTAAAAATAGATTTTAATACCAGAAATACTTTCAAAAAAATTAGTATCAGCAATAAATATTTGAAAAAAAATATTACTAGAAATAAAAATCTTGTCGGCATTAAATAACCCATTGAGGTTGATATGCCATAAAATAAACCAAACCAAACTAATTTGCATATGAAAATTTATTTTCTTTGAAAACTGCTTATTTTGCTCAGCATTTTTTTTTCCTCCAAAGTTTAAATATTTGGGTGTGGACAACAATTACAAGAATTTTTAATGAAACTACCAATCAGAAAATAACGTTTTATAGCTTAATGGTTATCAGTAGGACTTTACCTTTGTAGAATGAATAAAGATAATTAAAATTATCTTTGAAAAGTGATGGCAACATTGAAGTAATTTTTTTGTAACTATATTAATCCTGTTTTTTACAGGAGTAATCTATGATTTTTATTTATACAATTAATTCTCTCACATAAGAAAGAATTCTGCTTTTTAAAATAAATCCAAAGAAAGCTAACAGGAAACAAAACCAAAGAGATGTAGTGTATTAGTTGTAAAAGAATTGTCATAATGGATGCCATCTGCCTTACCCATAATTGGTGGAAAAAAACCAAAAAACCTAGGAATTGTGGGTATAAAAGTGGCGATATAATTTGATGAGAAATTAGTTGGAGGCTTGATCAAAAAATAAAAAACAACTGGAAGGGATGAACGAACGAAGCAAAGGAAAAGAGGAAGAACAAAGGAAAGCAAGAAGTGTATGAAAAAGGAAGAAAAACATCGTCTTGTCCCCTAAAACGGCATTAGTAACTTGATCTTTATTATGATGAAGTAAACATTTAACATCAAGTTTCTCTTTACTATAACAATGGAATATCTCATTGGTAAGCAGAGGAAATAAGACTGTGACTAAAGTTGGATTGTTTTATGATAAATATTTAAGTTCTTTTTTTTTTTCTTCTTCAAAGACTTCATTAGCCATTACTATAGAGTAATTAATTTATTTTAAACATAGTAAATCAGTCTCCGTGCAAAGATGGAGACCCTAGAAACCATAATGGCTCACTACTAATTTTGATGGGCCAGACACTTTGCCCAAATGTCAAACCTCTGCCTACCCAAACAAATCCTCCTCTTGGAGTTCACATCTAGCAAGAGGCCACGGGCAGCTCCATGGATTCAAGGACCAGCTTAAAAACACTGGAGACAAACTGATCCTGTCAATTGGGAAATGGAAGCTACAGAAAGAACCAAGTGGAGAAGAACAGTCCACAAAACATCCTTTGAAAACACTGGAAGAAAGGAAAAGAAAAGCCAGAACTCTCCATTCCCTGAACCCTCTTACCCTACCATGGAATGGCTACAGACATCTCTTCAGATCCAACATGGAACTCTTTTCACACAAGGAAATGTCAATGAGAGCTCAATACTAGGCAACAAGTTCTGCCATATGTGTGTGCACACACACACACACACACCTCTCTCTCTCTATATATATATATATATATATATATATATATATATATAATGTAACTTTTTAAGCTACTTTTGAGGGGTCGCATCATACATGATATAAAATTAGCATATGTACTGCTGATCCTGGTTATGCCATTGACCAAACTCTATATCCATTTACTGTAGTCAAAAAGTACAGCTGTATTTAAAATAAACATGATTTTGATAAGACTAATGTTTTACTTCACTGTATCCAATAATAAATGCATGTAACATTCACATATTAGTAATATCGTATTAGAAAATACAAACATAGTGAATATGCATCTTTTCTGTTGTTTACGTTTAGATGTTTAGCTGTTTCTCATTTGGTTGTTTATGGCTGTATGCAACGAGTATAGTGTTACTAATGATGCTTTTATCATTCACTTTTTACTTTTTTAACTGATTTAACCAGAAGATGGAATAAAGAGAGGAAATGAGGTTAGTCTATTGTCATTTGGTCTCTCTAAAAAAAAAAAAACTCATGATAAAATCATTTTTTATAAGTGAAAATTTGGGGGTTGCATAATACACAAGATTGTGCATTGCACAAGTATATATGGGGGGTTATTTATTTATATATATATATATATATATATATATATATATATATATATAAAATGTATGCAGAGCAACCTCGGTTCTTGACCATTATTTATTCTGAAAGTCTGTTCTAAAACAATTGTTCAAGAATTGAATCATTTTTTTCCCATTACAATTAATATTAAAGAGATTAATTTGTTTCCAAGCAGCAGATGAATCCTTATTTACATGCTTACAATATATATTCAGGTAAATCTTTCTCTGAGGTTTCTTTTCTTTCAGTAAAAAAATTGTCTAATGTTAGTTGTTTTTGCCTGCCTTGTAAAAATTTTTTTCTAAAATGAGATGACATTGTCATTGAAAAAGTTTACTGTTCTATTCACTACCACTGTATCAGGTTGATATTTTTCCTCAAAACTTTGCATATCACCCCATTTAGCACCAATTTCTTTAAAGAACTTGGACCCCCCCCCACACACACACACACACCTTACTTCCTTCCTCCTCCTCGCCAGAAGAAATTTCCTCAGCCAAAGTCTTTTGCTGTCCATTTTGATGGTTTGCAAGCTCTGTGGTAAGCTCAGTACGGTGGTCTTCCACCAGTTCTTCAATATCTTCATTGTCAACATCCAAGCCCATAGTCTTTCGCATAGACAACCTCATTGACAATAGCAATTTCCCACAACTGCAGCAGTATTTGTAGATCTCATTCTGGTACAGTCTGGCATGCAGAATTCATGCTTCTGTAACTCATTTGGTTCCATGCATTATCAATAAGATTAACACAGTTCGCGATATTGAAATGGTTTTTCCAAAATTCTCTGAGAGTTAACCGAGTGTCATTAGTGACTTGAAAACACTTTTGAAACACAGCTTTTGTGTAAAGTTTCTTAGTTTGCAATGACCTGTTGGTCCATTGGTTGTACTAGAGGAGTTGTGATAGGTATTTGATTGGAATAAAATCAAACCCTTCAACTAAGTCATCCTCCAAACTTTGAGGGTGAATGGAAGCACCGTCTAACATGAGAAGGCATTTTAGTGGCAAGTTTTTCTTTTTTTTCTTTCTTTCTTTCGTGCAGATATTTTTTAAGACTCTAGGCAAAAAACTTCATGAATCCCCTCAATAAAAAATTGTCTGGTTACCCAGGCCTTCATATTAGACTGCCACATAATGTGCAATTTACTTTTCATAACATCGTCCCTTTTGAAAACCCTCAGATTATTGGAATAGTAAACAAGCAATGGCTTGACCTTGAAATCACCACTTGCGTTGCTGCATTGCAAAAGTGAGTCTCTTTCATTGGCTTGTGCCCTGGCAATGCTTTTTCCTCCTAAGTAATCTAGGTCTTATTTGGCATTTGTTCCCAAAATAATCCTGTTTCGTCCCCATTAAACACCTGTTGGCGGAGATAAACTCCTTCTTTTATCAAGTCATTAAACTCGATCACAAATTCCTCGGTGGCTTCCTTGTTTGAACTCGTCACCTCTCCATACCTAATTACAATGTGTATTTCACTTCTAAATTTCTCAAACCAGCCTCTACTAGCTTTGAATTCAAAAGTATCACTTTCAGCACTTGTATGGGGTGGGGGGGTTACTAGATCATTAGAAATTTCTAAAATTTCTCACAAATAAATGCTTCACTGATACTGTGACCTGCTAACTGTTACTTTTTCACTTCTTTGTGTATCTTTGGTTTTTGTTTACTAATAAGTCACTCCTTTTGCAATATCGGCTCCTTTTATCACTTCCTTATTTTTTTTAGAATAGTAGATATTATCAATTTTAGGCATACCGTAGTGCACAGTTAGTTCTGACACACGAATGCCATGTTTGTGTTTTGCAATGATTTCTTTCTTCACTTCAATTGTTTTTCTCTCAACTTGACCAGTATCACTGATGTCTTTCTTTGGAGACATAACTAAAGGCTAATGAAGAGAAGAAAAAGGCACAGTACAATAAAATTGGAAAACAAAAGTACAGCACAACACACAAATGTATACAGCACTGTGGTTGACAGATAAGATTCCATTTGGGTTAACTCTTTGTTCAAAAACTGAAATTTTGTTCAATAACTGACGCAATTTCATCTCAAATTTTCTGTTTGAAAACCAATTTGTTTGACATGTGAGATGTTTGAACACTGAGGTTGCTGTGTGTGTGTGTGTGTGTGTGTGTGTGTGTGTATACAGGGTGTCCATAAAGTTTGTGTGCACTTTAAAAAATTTATAACTTTATTTCTATTTGCAATAGAAATAATCTGTAAAAAATGTTATAAAGTTTAATGTACCTAGTTTTAAGTATAGCTAAAATAACTAATGTGATTTCAGGCATTACTCTAAATCTGTTGACAAATTTTTTCCGTGAACTGCAAAATCGTATTACCCTTTGTATTGCTAATGATGGAGGACATATGGAAACAAACTTAAATAAAATTTCAATAAAACCTTAAAAAATATAGATTTACTTCTTTCTAATCCTTTTTACAAATTATTTCTATCACAAATACAAATAAAGTTATAAATTTTTTAAAGTGCACATGAACTTTATGGACACCCTGTGTGTGTGTGTGTGTGTGTGTGTGTGTGTGTGTGTGTGTGTGTGTGTGTGTGTGTGTGTGTGTGTGTGTGTGTATATATATATAAATGAATAGCAATATAGATTACCCATAAATTCTTCCCCTACTCCTATATGGAAACTTCTTTTTTTCCTTCCTCCACTTCCCTCTTTTCAATAGTATAAACCCACCCCCAATTTTTTTTTTAAGGTAGTTACAATTACTACTACTTTTTTGTTTTTTTTATCAAATTTCCCGGCTGAATTTATATCATTTAATAAAATGTACTAGGTCTGATGAGGCAGGTGTGTGTGTGTGTGATATATATATATATAGTCTTAAAGTGTGCTATATTTATGGGATAAAGTGCTCAATATCAGAGATAGAGCGTGTGTAAATATAAGTGAACATAGAAGTCAACACTTAGAGGCGACAGTCTGTTTCATGCTAGATGCAATTGATTGCATCTAGCATGAAACAGACTGTCGCCTCTAAGTGTTGACTTATATATATATATATATATATATACACACGCTTTATACATTCAGCTCTCATCATGGAGTTAACTTTAATGTTTTCATATTAAAAAGACCTCATTGGAATAAATGCCCTTTACAACTAAGTCCAGATGTCTCTGAAAATGATTTTTATATTTATGAAAAAAGATACTATTATTTCATACTTATGAAAAGAGATACTATTTTCATAAGTATCTCTTTTCATAAATATAAAAATCATAGACATCTGGACTTAGTTGTAAAGGACATTCATTTGTCAAATTTGACAAAACAGCCAACTTCTACAAAATTACTCATAAAGATTATAATATTTTAATTAGAAAAAAAACTTTAACTAAAAATTATAGAAAAGTAGATAATAATATTGTTAATTTAGTTGACAAAATTAATGAAAATAGTAAAAAATATAACTGACAAACTAAAAATCAGCAACAGTTAGCAAACTCTGTACTAAAGAATCTAGTCATGATTTTGAAGTTGATCTTCCCAGGCCAGAAATTGGTAGAATTAGCAAGATCATTCTTGATAGAAAGTGCCTTGGACTTGTACAATGGATTAATACCACAGATGTCATAAATTGGTTTAATAGTATAAATGATAAAAGGAATTGTTTATTTATCCAATTTGATACTATGGATTATTACCCATCTATTTCCAGGGATCTTTTGCTTTGGAATTTGTCAAGGAGTACTCTAATCTTTTCAATGAGGAGCTTGACATTATTACGAACTGTAGAAGATTTCTTATCCATAACAAAGAACAGTGGATTAAGAACAACTCTGTTGACCAATTCAATATTTCTATGTTCTCTGTTAGTTCGTTTATCTTATATAATCTTAGTGCCCACCAAGATTATCAACAATGATAATATAGGGTTATATAGAGATGATGGCCTCATGGTGGTGAAAAATTCCACAAAAATGAAAGCTGACAAAATCAGGAAATTAATACATGGAGAATTTAAGTCTCAACCTTAAAGTTAAGATCAACGCTAATTTTTAAAAAAAAAGTAAATTTCCTTGATGTTACATTAGACTGAGTATTGTGGGAACCTGACATACCTACAAATGGACTCTTCCACACTTATATAATGTGGCTACCAATTTCTAGTAAAGAGGAAGTCACCAGGTGTGAGTCACCAAAAGTGTATCACCGAGTGAGTGTGTGAATGAGTGAGTCAGGACACCAGTGAGAGAAGTGCTCTCCAGTCTACATACTTTGTACTACGTTTCCATGAATAATATACCATTTAACTTTATATCCGAGTCTTTGTTATTTTTCTATGGTTTCAACACCATAACACCGAGTTAATGTATTCCAATCCTACATGAAAACATATGCCAATCCAATATATATCCACCCAAATTCTAACCACCCTCCATCCACACATAACCTCCTCCATATAATATAGGATTAGCAATAGCTCTTACAGTGAAGA
This sequence comes from Acanthosepion esculentum, assembly GCA_964036315.1. Lineage (NCBI taxonomy): Eukaryota > Metazoa > Mollusca > Cephalopoda > Sepiida > Sepiidae > Acanthosepion > Acanthosepion esculentum. The sequence goes on from OZ038497.1 coordinate 13,615,212, forward strand.
TGTCTTTTACAAGCATTGTAAATTTTATAACACTGCCTTAAAAAAATAGTTGCTATAAGTGCCCTGACAAGAAATATATAATACATAAGTGATCATAGGAATAAAAATAGGAACAGAAAAATAATTTGGTACCCCCCCATTTAACTAAATGGTTAGTATTAAATTAGGGCAGGAGTTTCTCCACTTAATTGAGAAACACTTCTCCAGAATAATCTACTTAGTAAGATTTTTAATAGAAATACACTAAAACTAAGCTATAGCTGTATTGATAATCTTGAAAAAAATTATTAAAAAACATAATACTAAAATTTTAAATCGGTACAAAAACCTAAATAATAATTGCCATTTCAAAGCAACAAACACAGATAATACCAACCAGTGTAATTCTAACAAATGCCCATTGCAAAACCAATGTCAGACTCTCTTGTTTACCTAAGCACTATTTCTACTATAGAAAATCCAACAGTTAGAAAATTTTATATTGGGAGTACCAAGAATTCCTTTAAAGCTAAGTGATGCCAACATGTATTATATTTCTCCAATAATGTGTACAGAAATAGGACGTCCCTTTTTGAATATTTTTGGAACTTACAAGAAGTTAACAAAACCCCTATGGTAAAATGGAAAATAGTTAAAAAAAAACAAAAAAAAAAAACTTGTAAATCTTTAAATGAACTATGCTTCTTATGTTTACATGAAAAATTAGAAATTTATCAAATTTGCTGACAAAAAATACCTATTAATACCTATATTAATTAGTATTATTAATATCTTATATACATGTTCCACATGTCTAATTTTATCTACAGGTCCCTTTTTAAGAAACTTCCTGAATCTAAAAATTAAACTTTTTTTTTTCTGTTAACTTTAAAGTCAGATTAAGCTACCCCTCCTTTCAACATCCTTTCAAAAATTTGATCATGTTATATTTGTCTACAATCATGATACATTTGTCACTGGCATATTTTCCCTAATCATCAATGATAGCCTATGTTCCAGTTTATCATGACATGAAAAACAACTCCTTCACCCTCTGAGCTTACTTATCTATTTAGCATGAGTCAGACATTTAATTGGTTATTCAAGACATACTCACAAGTCTATTTTTAATTCTGACCTTGGGTCTCCCTCTTCCTTTAACTTTCAAAAAAGAGGTAACCCATTGTTTTTAACTTTTCTTAAAAATCATTTAATCACCAGTTACTTACCATTGCCTGAAGAAGTACAACTGGAGTATTGAAACATGAAAGCTTTTGTGTAGTGATTTCAACATGTTTTTATTATAATCTCTTATAATAATAATAATATATGGCTCTATTTTGTATTGAGCACATTTTAAAAGTAAATGCTACGAACAGTGGATTTTTACTCCATCTGTTCTTCCTCTCATTTTAATATAATATTTTACATACATACATACATACACTGTGTTTAATCTTTCTTTCCTGAAATCCCTAGTAAGGATCTATCTTGAGAAAACTGAAAAGAAATATAAACATGTAAACTCCAAAAAACAAGACTAGCTCCCTTTTTTTATTTCAAAGACACAAAAATAAGATTACTTCCATAACTACTACAGGATTGGGAAGAGGATTTATTTGATAAATTAAAACATTAAGACTTTTCACATTAATCAATTGAACAATATTACTGTTTTATTTTATCTTTTCCGTCTTTTACAAAATTTGACAATTTCATCTTTCTTTTCACCTTTCTGAGCCAAGATAAGCTCTTTTGGTGCATTTTGCAGGCTTTCAAAGAAGTGAGATTACTTTCATTACCTGCCTGTCACACAATCATGGAGTCTAGCAGTATCTTGATAGAATATTATAGCCTTTCACTTAATACTAGATGTTCATGGTTGCTTCCAATATAAAATATACACACACACACGTTTTCTTGGTGTGTTTCATCCTCTGGACGTTCTCAAGACAATGTCCATCAGAGGATGAAAAGCGTTGGTGAAGAAGTTTTCCTTTTTTCTTTATTCAGTCTCTTGATAGATCTTTGGGTTATATCTGAATTTTTACACACACACACATGCATGCACACACTACATTATATGACTGAAGTTTTGCCCATTTGGCTAAGTTTTGTGAAGTTGGTTAAACCAAGAACTTTTCAGTTGCTCTCCCTCATTATACAAGCCAGGTCAGAGAAAGCAAAGTGTCAATTGGAGTAAGTCTAAATTAACGAGGAATAAGTTCTCAACTCCTTCCCCCACTCTCTCTTCATTTGATCATTAGACGAGACAACTTAAAAACCTAGGGGAAAACTTTAATGAGATTTTCATTGCATTTCAAAATGCCTATTTTTCAAAAGGTAAGTCATTAAGAGGACAATTGTCATTAATCATGACATCAGCTTAATCACCTTGCAGAACACAAAGGTTTCTTCCCCAGTTAGAATCACAGATATGCAAATTGCCTGTTGAAGAAAGCAGATAAGATTAAGATTTTGCAAGATAAATAATAGCCACATTCAGGTTAAGCTCTTTGCTTTAATGTTTTACATTTATCACTTTCCCCGGCATAAACCAAATCATAATTAACTTTACAATGTGTGTGCGCGCACACACACACACTAAATAAATAAATATATATATATATATATATATATATATATATATATATATATATATATATAATAACATTATTGGTAATCTGTATGGTATTTTCAAGAGGATATAGATCCGTAGAGAGCTCTATCAAAAGACAGAGCACTATTATATAATGACAAACAAATACTTAAAAAAAACCATAGGTGATATCTTATTTCATTGAATCCAATAAAACACATTTTAAGTGTAAATTCTTAAAATCTTTTTTCCAATGTATTCTCAATTGTCACTTTAATGTAACAATTTTTTATCTACAATCCTGATGTCATTTTAGGTCACCACTGGGTGTTAATACAACTGAGACCATTTTCTCCCCACCCCACCTGCCTACACGATAAACTTTCTTTCCCCTACTCTCTATATGAACTCACTATTCTTAATTTTTAAACCTAAAGTTATTTTTACCATCTTCATTTGGTTTACAGGTCTGAGGATTTGGAGCCATGTCTTATCAGCTTCAATGAAATAAAATATCACTTGTGTGGTTTTTTTTTTTTTTTTGTTTTTTCTTAGTGTTTGTTTGACATGTATATATAAGATAACAAAAAGGAAATGTTTATTCAAGCTTCATTAGAGAATAATAAAAATGAAACCTGTTAGAACAGGAAGTCTTTATCAATCTTTCTTATTCTATTGGATTCTGATCCATGTTTGATCCCAACTCTAAAAAAAATAGTTTTTGCTGTTTCCATTACTTAGTTTTATGTATACACGTTTTTTGTTTTTTTCTTCTTCCTGAGTAATCACACAAACATCAGGTGGTGAGAAGGGACCGAAAACTTGATTCTGAATTAGGTCATTGTACAATCCATATGATACATTGAGAGACCAAGAGGCCCGAGTTTATGTATCAAAGAGGAGATGTGAATAAAGGTTTTCAAATCATCCCACACTGACATTCCTCAGTGTTAAAAAAAGAAAAAAAAAAGAAATTCATTTTTATACCTGCAGACTGCCATGAGTTTCGTCTTCTGCTGTTTTATACTGTCATCACCTATGCCCTGCCAGATCACCAGTTTTTCTGAGATGTACAAATTACATTTACTGTTAAACACATGCTCAGCACTAAAAATCTTCTTGCTTGCTTCTTTTTTATATATATATATATATATATATATAAAGTGAACATTGGATGCATCTGTCTTTCATGTTAGATGTAATCGTCAAGTGGCCTGACAATTGTCTAGCATGAAACAGACTGTCGGCTCTAAGTGTTGACTTCAATGTTCACTTTTATATTTACACAGGCTCTATCTCTGATATTGAGCATTTTATCCCTTAAATATAGCACACCTTAAGACTATATTTCTTTTTATATATATATATAATCTCCAGCAGTATGATAGGATAAGAAATAAACAGGAAATGTTTATACAGGGTGCGATGGGTAAATTGTCGCCATTTTTATATTTGTCATTTCCTGCATGTGTGTTGTTTGCTTTTGATTTTGTCAACTGCACAGTATCGTAGGATCAGTTGGCCACCATCAGTGAGAGAAAGAGCACCATGATGCAATTCACTCTACCAGAAATTTGGAAACTGCATACTGTACTGCTTGGCATCTGTGCCAGAAGCTCCAATAGAAACATTTCGGAGTGTTTATGTGTCAATCTGAGGATAGTGCAGAGGATTTGGAAAGAGTTGGAGGAGTCTAATGGTGATTACAAAGGTGCTGCAACTCGGAAAATTCACTCTGATTATTCTGATAAGAAAAGAACTCCCAAATTTGTTGGTGAGGACCTCAAGCTTAACACTAAGTCTTACAGCAAGTGTCTTGGGGAGGTAGTGCTGCTCTGGGACAAGAGGGTGGCTGCTGGAAGACCCTATGTCTGGCAACATGGCTCTCTACCATGCCACACTCGCAGGAGAATCCAGTTATGGCTGTCAGACAATTTCTGTGATCACATCATTCCTTACATCTCGCCACTGAATTTACCAGACTGCAATCTCCTTGATTATTATGTGTGGGGCAAAGTTGAGAGAGACCAATAAAACTCCTTGTAAAACCAAAGATGAACTGAAGGCAAGAGTTATGGCAGCATTCATCAATTTAAACAGAGAGACTGTCCAGAAGAGATGCAGGAGACTTGGGAGTCACCTGGAGGCCATGGCGATTTTTACTGAATAAATTTGCTCTTTAGCATTTTTGTGTAATTTTGGTAAATATATATTAAAATGAGATCAGTGTTATTTTAATTTTTGCCTAATTTAGATGACAATCTATCCATCGCATCCTGTAAATCAACATGTTCCGCCTTTATTAAAGTTTCATCACAGAATGAGATATGGAGAAAGAAGAAAAACATTCTGTATATATTGTGATTCTCATTTGTCTGTGTGTGTTTGTAAGAATTTGAAGGAAAAAAAACTTAAATGAAATTGAAAGTGAACACAAAGATGAAGATGGTAAGTAGATAGATTGAAGGACATACTGAAAAGAAGAGAAAATTTATTTTGTTTCTCCTTTCATGAATAAGGACCTCACTAGAAGATAGTGCTGAAATCCACTTAGGCATCTGGTTAAAGTGAAGTCCATTGGATGATGTGATGGAAGTGAGATTTTGGACAGAGACCACCAAGCTAGTTACAGATAATAATATTATGGCTACAGGAGGGTGAGGAAATGGGTAAAGAAATGATTCTATCTCACTTGTTGATAGAGGTGCACATGTCACTAAAGGAACAAGATTTTTTCAGCCGGAAAATTTCAGGCAAGTGGGGGAAAAAGAATAGTCACGGACCAAACATGATAAGGAATAAAGGAACGCAGATAATTTTACAGTGATGTTAAAAGTAACACCTGTTTCGTGTCTGGCACCCACAGGTTGGGTAGAGAACCTATTCCCTGGATGATGGTAGCATCAGAAGCTGATATGAGGAAGTGGGAGGGGGGATGAATACACCCACTGAAATATACTGTGTGAGGTTTGAGTAAGGGAAGAGAACAAGATGGCAAATCAACTTGTTGCTACCAGAGATCCTCCTTAGACATACACGGACTGCTCATCAGCACCTGTGGAGAGATTTGATTGGGTGACAGGAGATTCGAAGGCATCTCGGAACAAGCCAGTGCCAACCCGGCTTTTGGAGGTTGGAGACCATAAATAGCTATACAGAGAGCAAGAAGACACACAGAGTAGCAGTTGAGGCAGACGCACACTTCCATTACGTCATGTGATTTTCTGCCATGAAGAACTCTTGACTCGAGCCTTGTTCCAGACTATTAGATAAATTGAGCAGAGTGCCCTGATGAAATTGCAAAGTAGAAGAATTGAAAGTCTCTATGACGACACAGAGAGAAAGAGACGAGTGCTTTGTCAGCATTACATAATTTGCTGCCTGAAGAAATATCTTAGTTAAACCTTACTTGGAAATGAAGAACAAAGTGTCATGCAATTTGACTATGAGAGAATGATCATTAACCTTCATGCTTGTAGATTCTTATACAAAAAAGTGTTCTTGTATAAAACTTAGTTAAATATACGTTGTTGAGTTATACAACTTTTTTCTTTCTTTTCTTTCTTTCTTTTCTTTTTTTCTTTTCGTTTTTTTTTTTTAACATTGTCTCGCCTGAACAACATCAATCCAGTAATATCTATCTGGTGATGATTCAATCCAGAACATAGACAGGGCGAGGCTTGGGGTGAAGTGACCAACTTCACGGTTAGCTGCTTGATTCAATCACAGACACACCGGTGACTGAGGACGGGATGGCATTGTCATGTAGTGCAGGGGTCAGGACACCCCACAGCATTGTATGTGGAATTTGGATGATAGTGTGTGTGTGTGTCTAGTAGGCATTTTTATTTATATATGTTGGTAGTTGACCACATGTTGATTTGAGGAAAATTTTTACATAACGCTGTCGTAGTGGTAGGTAGTCATATTTTAGATTCTTTAAGTGTGGATTTTATAAAAGTTGATGTAGTATAGTGCATTTGACGCATGTTTATAGATGGTAAAAGATTTATCTATATCCCTTTTGAAGTTTTTCCGATGTAAAGAATTGTCATTTTAATTAGGGTGGCATTTATAAAATCAAAGTTATGGCTATTTATTTTCCCGTGTGTTATGAGTGAATTTAACGTGTTGTCACAATGTAAGTCTCCTATGTTCGGATATGCACACTTTTAGATTCTGATGTCTTGCCATTGTAACTTTTTATACATTGCAGGCACTTTGTCATAAACCCTGGCATCTGAAGTGATGTTGGATCTGACATCGCTTTTCAGAAATGAAATCCTATATATCTTGAAAACAATCCTTCATGAAACTCTGGAGACCGATGCTGTAAAACCTCAAATGAAGTACTTTAACAAATAACTATAAAGGCATCACTTTAAAACTTTCAACGGCAAAAAAATTGACTAGTATGTAGAAATAGTGATATAATTAAGCTCTTAATTTTTCGCACTACTAAAAATAAATGGTTTGATAGGAAACACCCATAAACACTAGACAAAGTGAGAATGGTAAACTTCACCAGCCTAATTTTTTTAAATTCTTTTTAATGAAAAGAAATTATTAATTTCAACTGACACTTTTGCTGTAATAGTTATTTGCTTTGCATTGGTGACACCATGTGGCAGTGTCTTCATAACAGTAACAGACTGAAGCTGGAAAAGTTAACAATCATGATGAAAAATATATATATTCTGCTTTCACATGAAAACCCAAGTGGTAATGTTATATATATATATATATATATATAATGTATATATGTATAATATGGTAATTTTTGATGGCATGAAAAAAACAGTAAACAAATAGTTCAATTTTACTCCTCTGGGTAGCTATTTATATTTTCTGCCTAAAGAAATGAATATTTTGAAACCTTTTTAAATCTTTTTTTTGTTTTATACAGTGAATGCTTTTCAGTTTTCTTACAAATTTGTTGATGGCATTATTAATGTCAAAATCTTTCCAAAACATTTAAATTATAATTATCAGTCACTAATTTGTTATTTTTAGAATATTCTGGTTCGTAACTGTCCGCTTGTCTTTCATCATTTTGGTTATTCTTTTAATTGTTCCAATTTGTTCTGTGTGGCAAAGGAACTGGATTGACCTGCTTTTTTTTATATATATATATATATATATTCTTGCATTATCATGAAATGGAAATCTGTCTGGTTGTCCTAGAATCAACACTTGAAATCTTTTTTCTTTTAACATTAAAAATAATTATCAGCAATTCTCTCACTTTTTCCTTGTTTTTCATTCCGTTACTCATTCTTTCTTATTTTCTCATTTTGATTCCCACTCTCTTTGTCATTTATTTCAATCACTCCCCCCCTCTCTCTCTCATTTCACTTCCCCTTTTATCTGTTACTTTTTCTATCTTCTCATTTTTATTCCTCCTCTTTCTGTCTCTAAACATTTTTTTTTATTTCCTGAATATTTTTAATTTTTCTTTCTTATTGTAATAAAAACTATAAATATAATCTAAGTATATATGCTTTTTGGAAAAGTGTTTTTGTTTGAGATATATATATCAAATACAAAGTAAAAATAATCATAGAATACTTTTTTTGTCTGCTGAGAAACTTATTCAGTGTCTTGCCCACAAAATAATGGCAACAGATGGCAGTTAACTAAAGTGACTCCAGGCACCTGCACTCATTTAATCTTTTAAGAGTGAAGGTAGGTCAGAGACAGATTCTGCCTTTTCAATTCCAGTGGATGAACTAACAGTGACATATTAGCCAGATCTCGGGGAGGGGGTATGTGCTAAGTTTTCTTATTCACTATCCCATACATACAAAAACCAAAATTAGATTTTTTTTTCTTCTGGATTCTGAAAAAGTAAGCAACTCTAAAAATTATTGAATTAAATTTTGATAAAATTAGAATACTTTCTCTCTGTTTATATATATATATATATATATTGTCATCCACAGACAGACTGTTTCGCTGTATCACAGCTCCTCAGTGTGACTAGACGTCCGGTTGCCTCTGGCTAGAATCGAAAACTGGCTGAATTCGCGTATATATATATATATATATATATATATATATGTGAATATTTTTTTCTTTGTGTTTCACCCCAAGAAAGGCGGGAAGCCACTAGCATGCAATGAGTTAGAGAGTTGGAGGGAGAGCAAAGAGGAGTGATAGAGGAAAGGATGAAGAGAAGGATAGGGGATAGATCAGGGATTCTGGAGACGTTGATTGACATTACATTTGAATAGTTGGAGATTATAGCTATCAAGGAAACGGGAAGAAGGGAGGGAGATCCACAGGCGAGATGTGCAAGACATGAAGCTATTGGAGTAGAAGAGACTGCTACATTTAAGTTTTGACAGTGAAAGGTTGACTGAGGTCTTTAGCTTTGGTAGGATAATTGTTTAAATATTTGATTGATTGTTTTATGTATGTGTATTTATAGCATGTTGCACTGGATAATTAATGAATTATAAAGAAAAAATTTGTAGAAGAAAACCAAAACAAGTTATTTAATATGGCTACCACTTGGTTTGATGCAACCCCAGTATTGGCTAAATGCTCAGTTTGAGTGGTTCTCTTTAATGTTGACAGACTTCAAGTCCTTGGTCTTGTAGGGATTGTGATTTTTGTCAAAGGAATTTAAATCTGGTGAGCTAAGAGACATGTTTGGAGTGGCATGACTATTAAAACTCAACGAGAACGTGTTCAGCAGGCACTTTGATCAGATCATATGGTTCTTCCAGATATGAATTGCTCTTTTCATGTAAGACTTGTACTTGATATCACTTGTACTTGATATCACTTGTACTTGATATCACTTGTACTTGATATCACTTGTACTTGATATCACTTGTACTTGATATCACTTGTACTTGATATCACTTGTACTTGATATCACTTGTACTTGATATCACTTGTACTTGATATCACTTGTACTTGATATCACTTGTACTTGATATCACTTGTACTTGATATCACTTGTACTTGATATCACTTGTACTTGATATCACTTGTACTTGATATCACTTGTACTTGATATCACTTGTACTTGATATCACTTGTACTTGATATCACTTGTACTTGATATCACTTGTACTTGATATCACTTGTACTTGATATCACTTGTACTTGATATCACTTGTACTTGATATCACTTGTACTTGATATCACTTGTACTTGATATCACTTGTACTTGATATCACTTGTACTTGATATCACTTGTACTTGATATCACTTGTACTTGATATCACTTGTACTTGATATCACTTGTACTTGATATCACTTGTACTTGATATCACTTGTACTTGATATCACTTGTACTTGATATCACTTGTACTTGATATCACTTGTACTTGATATCACTTGTACTTGATATCACTTGTACTTGATATCACTTGTACTTGATATCACTTGTACTTGATATCACTTGTACTTGATATCACTTGTACTTGATATCACTTGTACTTGATATCACTTGTACTTGATATCACTTGTACTTGATATCACTTGTACTTGATATCACTTGTACTTGATATCACTTGTACTTGATATCACTTGTACTTGATATCACTTGTACTTGATATCACTTGTACTTGATATCACTTGTACTTGATATCACTTGTACTTGATATCACTTGTACTTGATATCACTTGTACTTGATATCACTTGTACTTGATATCATTCTGTATAACAATATGCTCCTCCCCCTTAAGCTGCTTGGCAATTTCCCTTATTGATTTGTTGGGGTTAACCTGCTGGTCGAGTTCATCATGTTACTGTCTTTTGGACATATCCCCTGACCATGAATACTTAAGACCTGATCGCTGGCTATCTCTGAATCATTGGTTTATTGCTCATTCCATGAGCACACTATACTTTCATTTCCTGTACCAGGTTAGAAGCTGTCATATTAATGCTCTCAACATGTGTGAATGAGAATTCTATGTAACATTGAGGTAGTTTTCTCTTCATGACCTGCTAAATGTACGTGTTCTTTAATTACTGATTCATCTATATAGGATGAAGCCATATTGAAAACTGAGTAATAGGTTGCTATACTGCCATCATTGTGTATCTGCTGATCAAAGTATTGGCATTTCATTTAATCTGCTGTCAAGTCTAACAAAATATCTCAAGCTCCAACAGCAACCAGGAGGAAATGAAAACGGAAGTTAATGGGAGTTCCTCTACTATCTTTCCTATGAACAATCATGGCAATTCATGGTTTACAAATGTTAAAGAAAGCTATAGAGACCTGATTGTGTACATTCTAGAAGGTCCCTGACTTGAAATTTTTTTTTTTTTTTTCTAACAATTCAACCCAAGCAAGGTGATAGTGCCACATGATACAAGTGGCTACAGGGAGTGAAAGAATGAAGACTAGAGAGAAGTGTGAACTGGACAATAGATGAACATATCTAGTCCTATATGTAAATTTATTAACACAAACTGCAACAGTTTAACTTTTAGTTCTCTGCATTATTCATAAGTATTTCATCCATTGGATATAAATGGCCAGACAACTGCTGTAGCATCTTTTGATTTTCAGTTATTTTCCTGTTGCCATAGTAGGATATGACAACACTAGTACAAAATTCAACCACACTATTGTCTAATGATCAGAGTTGCATGTAGTGGCTCTATAAATATTTTGTTTGACAAATGAAGTTGCCTACATACAGTGCTAAAGGTTAACCTCCACTTTTGTGGTGATACATAAACAAAAAAAAAGGGAGGGTGGCATGTTCTTAAAGGACAAGAAAAGACATTTTTTTTTAAATTATTATTTAGGAAGGTATATGCTATAGAGTTAATTTTTGAAATTATGGACAAGGATGATTGCAAAAAATAACTTGAATATTTTTCAGCAACTCTAGCTTAATAGAATCAACAAAACTCCTTTTCATCAATATAAGTTTTGTATTGATTTGAACATTCTTTATCTTCTAAGAATTTTTATTCTTTTTATAGCCACATTTATATTTACCAAAATATATCGGAGGAGTGTCAGCTTTATTAATTTTGACTCGTATTTACTTTCACCCTTCATGTTTTTTTTTGTTTAGTTGCTTTTCATCACAGCTTAACTCTGGCTGTGTGTAGAAAGCATGAACTCTGAGATTTGAACTTTTTTTGTCACCTGGAAATCTGGTGAATGCCCAGCTACTTTAACTGCTTAACTGAAAACTTGAAGATCAAATCTCACCAATTGCTCATTACTCCATTCTATGTGCTATAATTGTTTTACAATTGTAGTTTGGGACATACAATGAAAACAAAAAAAAGAAGGCTTTGAGAATTTGACACTCACAGGACATACTGAAAGCAAGAGGGATATAAAGAAACTAGTAACCTGCCTAACAAGTGATAGGAAGTTGTGGAGAGCCATCAGTGTCTTAAAGCAACATAGCATATAAAAGTACCAGTAGCAACATTTTTATTCATGTCAACTTAATTCCTCATTAGGCCTTATGTCTGAAGTAAATAAGAATAAAAGCAAAAGAGGTGTGATTCCTTACTATTTTTAAGATACCAGCACCATCATTATCACACTCATAAATCTATAACAAAAGAACAGTATTGTTTGCAGACCATAATAATTATCAAAGCTGACCATTTGTCACAAGAGGAAACTACTAAGTACTAATGTTTATTTTTTATTTTCATGAACATTTCTCAGACATGATTCTTCACTTAAAAAATGGCATATGGTTAGAGATATGTCTTGATGTCTGCAGCAAAAGTTGAAGGAAACTAGCAATTTTTTAATCCGACAGATTACTGAAATATAAAAACTTGGATCTGCAGACAGCTCATGAACAAGCACTAGCACTGGATTTAGCCCAGAAAAATAATGCGGCTTGCGTTTCTCCCTCCAATTCAGCCATTGCTGTCATTAACAACAGGAGACCACATGGCGACTCGACGGGCAGTAGTAGTGAAGAAAAAAATAATCAAACCACTGTCGCTGACACATTCAACCAAAGATATAACAATTCTTGTAAGAAGACTTCCACTACAGCTTCGAATAATAACATCGGTAAGAAAGCGTAAGACCATAAACGATCCATTTGTCCGGCACGTGACGTATTTTGCCATCACTGTGATAAGCAGGGACATTACCAAAAAATGTGTAGGTCATCAAATGTGACAACTAATGCTATGATTCATTCAGCTTCTTGTATTTCTGTAAACACTACTAACGTACCAGTTGGGACTTTCCCATGCTGCTACTTTTGTCATGGTTGAAAATAGAACCTTCAATACTCTAATAGGTTTTTGTGCTTCTGAAAATTTTATCAGCAAAAAAAAGTGGTGGATTTATTGTCTCTGAGGATTTTTCCCTTGTCAAAAAAAAGTAAGTATGTCCCAGAAAAGTATTAATAGTCGGTCTAATGGATTTGTAGTAGTCAATTTTAAACTGGGTCTTAACGATAAATTATATACTTTCGTTCCTTTGACTATCATGAAGGACCTCTGTTGTGATGTTGTTCTTGGACGGGAATTTCAATCCAGACATCTTAAAGTCACGTTTAAATATGGCAGTTATTTACCAGAACTCGTTGTGAAAGGCATGGGTGCCTGTCTTGACCTGGATGCTGCTGATATAGCTGAACCAACTCTGTTCCCAGGGATTTCAGCTAAGTGCAAACTGGTTGCTACTAAATCAAGACATTTTAGCAAAGAGGACTGATTTTATTGCTGTGGAAATTAGCAAACTTCTGGAAGATGGGATTATTGAACCCAGTATTTCACCATGGTGTGCACAATTAGTAGTGGTTAAAGATGAAGCTAAAATGTACAAAAAATGATTGTGTGGACTATTCCCAAACCATAAATATCTATACAGAACTAGACACTTTTCCATTACTAAGAATTTCCAATCTGGTTGCAAATCTTGCCAGGTATAAATACTTTTCAACTTTCGATCTAAAAAGTTCCTACCATCAAATCAAGCTCAAACAATCTGACAGGAAATATACTGCTTTTGAAGCAAATGGCCAACTTTTTCAGTTTACCTGTCTCCCATTTGGGGTAACTAATGGTGTCCCTGCTTTCCAATGTCCTATGAATGAAATTGTAAAAGAAGAAAATCTGACTGATACATTTCCCTATCTTGATAATGTGATTATTGGGGGTGAAACAGAAGAGGAACATGATAACAATGTGGAAAATTTTATGAGGGTAGTGAGGAAAAGACACTTGACTTTGAACAATTCCAAAACCATAAATAAAGTAACTACATTAAATACCTTAGGGTATTGTGTAGGGAATGGAAAGATAAAGCCTGACCCTGAACGAATGAAGCTATTGCAAGAACTACCACCACCTAAAAACATGAACAGTCGGAAGAGAATCAGGGGAATGTTTGCTTACTACGCTAAGTGGATCCCTGAATTCTCAGAAAAAAGTCGACCCTTAGTGAAAGCGGATTGGTTCCCATTGGAAGAGAAGGCACTTACGGCATTTAATACATTGAAATCGGAACTGAGTAGAGTGACCTTATGAGCTATTGATGAGAAGCTACCCCTTCATTTAGATTGTGATGCTTAAGACTATGCTGTATCTGCCGTACTTAGCCAAATCAGAAGGCCCATAGCATTCATGACAAGATCACTCCATGCAAGTGAAAAGGTATATAGCATTGTTGAGAAGGAAGCTCTAGCCATAATAGAGGCCGTATGAAAATGGAAGCATCTACTGTCTCCACATCACTTCAAACTATGCACAGATGCAAGGTCTGTAGCATTCGTGTATGATAACAGGAAGCGCACTAAAGTGAAGAATACGAAAATCAATGAATGGAGAATGGAACTCGGTGAATTATCCTTCGACACTGAATATTGACGGGGAAGAAACAATGTAGCTGTGGACACTTTTAGTCGCACTTATTGCGCATCATTAAGTTGCCAAATCTCGGTTCTGGTGGAATCACATGAAAAACTATGCCATCCAGGTGTCTCAAGACTTTTACATTTTGTGCGGTCAAGAAATCTCCCCTTTTCAACTGAAGATGTCAAGAAAACCTGCACATCCTGCAGGATTTGTGCAGAACTCAAACCCCGGTTCTATCGACCAACTGAAGGTACACTGATAAAAGCCACTGGTCCGATGCAAAGGATCAGTATTGACTTGAAGGGGCCACTCCCAACGGCTTCTCGCAATCCATATTTGTTAGTCATCATTAATGAATATTCATTCTTATATTCCTGTCCGGACATGCAAACTTCCACAGTCATCAAGTTACTGGAACTCCTTTTTAGTATGACTGGAATGCCAGACTGCATACATTCAGATAGAGGCCGTTCTTTTATATCCCAAGAGCTAAAGGAATATTTACTTGGTAAAGGGGTTGCTACCAGTAACTCAACGCCCTATCACCCACAGGGTAATGGTCAAGCCAAACGGTATGTAGGGGTTGTCTGGAAAACAATCCAATTGGCGCTTAAGTCACTCAAGCTATCAGATAAACATTGGGAGCAGGTCCTACCACAAGTTCTTCATTCTATGCGGTCCCTGTTATGTACTACAACAAATTGTACACCACATGAACGTTTTTTTAAATTTCAGACACACACAACCCATGGAAACACTCTGCCATTTTGGTTGATGAATCCGGGGCCCGTGTTGTTGTAACGATTCATTCATACTACCAAGAATGACCCCTTAGTAGATCGAGTTAACCTGATCGATAGTAATCAATCATTTGCATGCGTCAGATATCCAGACAGGAGAGAATCAACTGTCAATTCAAGGCTTGGCCCCAGATCCTGCTGGCTCCGAGACATTTTCACCCCAGCAGATGTTTCAGCAGTCCTCCGAGGAGATCCCTTCCAAACCAGCAACTGTTGAACCGCCAACCATGCAAAATGAGCCCAGGAAGTGACGCCAATATAGAAGACCATGATTTGTCATGCAGAGAGATTGTGCAAACACTACGGAGGTCAGGTCGTGTGTCAGTGACCCCAAAAAGGTATGGCTGGGACTAAAATAAGTACTCCCTTCTAGTGGGGAAGGATGTCATAAATAAGAGATGGACTGCAAAACTCCTTTACGACCCCGTATTTGTTTACGGCCCATTCTCCGGATTACGACAATCAGCCAATATTTGAGAATACTAGGAGCACGTGATGTGAACCCTGCTTGTATTTTGCCAAATAAAGCTTGGATTAACGTATCTTCCGAGTCTCGGTCTTCATTCTTGACAAGCTTCTTTTTAGTTATCTTAATTATTGCAATATTTTTTTGCAAATTTTTATTATTACATTCATCACAGGAGCAGCTTTTGTTTGTTTTAGACACAACATAAATTAATAGTTCAGGATGAGATGAGTGTAATAGTAAAATATCGTTATTGACCATTGTGGTCTGGCTTTTTGTAACCTTATGGAATTTTCCAATCCATGATATATTGGCAGAAGGCTGTAGAATACAAAGGACAAAATAACTATAACCATCAAGATAATATGTCTCCGCACTTAGCAATATTATGTCTCTTGCCACGGTATTATGACAGTTTTTTTTTAGAGGTTATTTCCTTTATATGGTAAAAACATTGCAGCATTGAAAAAAATGATAAATCACACTACGAAAATTAAAATGTTTAATTATAATAATAATAGCAATTAGAAACTGAAGTCACTGTTTCATCCATTGTGCATTTAAGTACCATTTGTCCGCTGTATTCATGTAAGCTCAGAATGTATTTGTGTGCTCATAGTAACTAGCACACTGGAAATGGTCCCAAAGACTTTAGAGCAGGGGTCACCAAACTACGACATTGCTGGCCGGATCCGGCCACCAATGTCAGTTCATTGAGCCCACTGCTTCACTGTGCCACAAATAAGGTAAAATATTATTTATATGGAATTATCAATAGATTGTAGTTAAAATTACTATGTAAAAAAAAAAAAAAAAAAAAAAAAAAAAATTAAAATAAATGTAAGTAAAATACCAAAATTTGGCCAATCTGATTTTTGCATCTGACAATAATATAAGTGTTAGGAAAATCAGTGAAATAAAAAATTTAGCGACTTTTTGCAACTTTTGATATCCGAGCGCTTTTTGTGTAAATACCTGCGATGAAGTTTCTAAGAAAAGCAATTACGAGCCTGCTGCAGCAATTATGTTTTAACTTGCATTGCCGTGTTTAAACCGGTTTGAAAAGTGCTGTATATAAAAAGGAATTCAACGAATTGTCATATATTTTGTCTGAACTTATAAAATCTAAAGTATGTTAAGTTGGCACATGTAACGAGGTTGACTGAACATTCAAAAGCATTTCTCTTGGTTGGATGCAGCAATACCAAAACAAATATTAATTATCTTAAAAGGTAAACGCCAGTTTCACAAATCTCACTAACCTTTTGTGCTGCTTAGTTTGTGAGATTCGGATATGTGAACACTTGGTGTGATATAAATATTTTTATTGCTATTGTCGCCTTCTTGGATAACTTTTTATCACATAAGTATGTTTGTTGTCTTTATTTTTTGTGCATTCAGTGTATTGTAATTGAACAAAATGGTTATCTGCCCCATGCTCGTCATTTTCTGTTATCTGGACCTCCGTGAAAAATATTTGGTGACCCCTGCTTTAGAGGATAAATTGGAGAAATTTGAGGAAGGGCTGATAAGTCTTTTGGAGAAGGTCAAATGGAGATGACAATACTTGACTTTTGATTTGGATAGCCTACTGCCAAACAGTTTTCCACAAACATGATTTCGAAAATTTGGCCTGAATTAAAATAACTTTCAATTGAACTCAATTCAGGAATTTTATGAGAGTTTCTATAAACAGACTGGCTAAATTACTAAACGGTACATTAACAAAGGTTGTCAATGACTCTCCGCGAATTTTAAAAAACTTTTCCTAGTAAGTATTTCTGTGATTTGAGGATATATTTCTTTTTAAATATATAATGTAAATTGAAAAATTCAATTTTGGTCTGTTCCTGTTGCAGAAATGCTCTTGGCTAGAAAGACACGACACCTTCTCTAGCAGACATAGATTAAATAGCAGGCTCGGCTCTTTGATAGAAGCTGGTATTGAAAAGGGCAAACTCTGAATTCTAAGCCATAGAGAGACCTATGGCAAAACCACTCCGCAATCTTTCCTAATCTTTCATGGAAATTCACAGATAATAAAGTAGTGATATTTGGAGATTCCTCATCCACCATGGCCTGAAATGAAAAACAATTTAAAAATAAAATGTATAAGAGATTGATCTTAGAAACTCAAGAATTAAAGATGGTAAATTCAGAATCTTATAAATCTGCTTGTCCTTCCTTTAGCATGACCATTATACTCTGTTAGTGCCTTGTAAATAACAGACTATTCCATTTTGATTGCGTGGGAAAACATGACACACTACTTGGTTTCAGTGAGAAAATGAAAGGGAATATAGAAGTCTTTCAGTGAAAAAGAAAAAGTTGTTAATTTCAAATCTTTCTATTTGTCCCCCCCTTTTAATACTTAAAATAATGACCAGCATTCATATTTGATTCTAATTGTGCTATTTTTTTAAAAGTTAAGCTCAATTATTTAACTATTCAATAGTAATTTCTACAGATAATTTGTTGTAGAACTCTTCATGAGCTGATTCAATCATTAACTTAAGAATTAAGATTCATCACAAAATTCAAATAGGGAAACTGAAATTTTCACTAGTATTTCTAGTTATATATATATATATATATATACACGAGATATCAATTTATTAAAGTTGATACTGTACAAAATAACAAACTACATCCCTTGAGGACTAGCAACAGCTGAAATGGAGAGCATATAACTTGGAGAGAAAATGATGACAATCGAGATGTTAACATTCCATGCTACAAAAAAAGGCTAAGCCAGAAACCCCCATCAACAATGGAATGAGTGATAACAGCTACTGGACTTGAGAAACCTATTTTTCTGAAAATTATTTTTAAGAGGTTTTTATAAATTTCAACTGAAAACACTACTAGCTGCTTTGATCAATGAACGCCAATGGTTTCCTTGTAAAGAAATGACTAATGTTAACATTTAAATATTGAAAGTCAGAGTTGTGCAAATATTTGCTTTGTGTTGAAGCCAATATTTAAGTGGTAGGTAAAAAACTTCATTTACTTCAGTGATCTGGGTTTTGAACAGGCAATAAGAGGTATGATTTTGTTTTTTAGTCACCAAAACCTTCCATAAAATGTTGATAAAGAATTGTTAGATACTATAATAAAAAATCTCATGTTCTTGGGGTCAGAACAAATCCATACAGTGTGATAAAAAAAAATATTGCCACAAGGTATTAAATCTCTTTGAAAAAAAAAATGAAAAAAATTATCTAATATTTTTTGATCTTTGTATATTTTTAAGACCTGCAAATTTTCTTTATTATTGCCCTGTTTCACTTAGGCAAACTGATTCCTTCTTTTTCTGTTATCTCTCTCTCTTGCTTGTAAAATATTTTCCTCTCCCTCCTTTATTCTTTATAACACTCACTCCCTCCCAACCTTTTTGATTCCTGTTTAAACAAATTTATTTCAAACTCTAATCTACTTTCCGGCCTTGTTAGATGTCGGTCTTCTCCCTTTTATTCTGATTCCCTTGTCATGGACATCTTTTTTCCTATTTCAAACAATGGCTCAGTTTACATTCCAAATCTTTCTGTAAAGTAATTTAATTTCTCTTCTCCCTGCTCTTTGACCCTCAAATCTTTTTTTTCTTCTTGATTATGATGCTTAAACATACATTTTCTGTTTACTTTTGCTTTGCCTGACAATTTTCTTTTAAATACATGCTCCAGAAAAAGATTTGATATACCTATATAATATGCCGAAATATTTTCAGCATTCCAATCAGTTTCCAGCTTCTCTTTATTACTACAAATATACATGCAGACATTTACATATCTTTAAGATAATCTTTTTCAGGATAAAGCAAACCTTGTTTTTATCTATTCACGCAAAAGAGTTGAATCTTCATGAACAGATAATCTTTTCTTTTCTTTTTTTTCTTTTTTTTTTTTCCTTTTGGCTACTTGAATATTTATTCAGATTGTTTCAAAAATAAACTAAAGAGAAAATGACGCATCAAAAATGAAGACTTACTGAATGAAAATTTAACAGCACAATAAGCAAGACTCTAATGGATTTATAAATATCGACTTTGCCATATGATAGGAAAAATCCTGTTAATTTTTTTTTTTTTTTTTTTTTTCATACCATCAAAGATACTTAGGCAAAATAAATTCTATTGATTGCCATCTACTAAAAACAAAAACCTTTTATAAATCTTTTTTTCCTTTTTTTTTTTTTTTTTTTTACTGAAGAGAATTGTCACACTATTCTGGTGGGGGGTACAATAATTACTGTTCTTTGGATTATGTAAAGTGTGTATATAAAAATATTAATTCAATACTTACATATACTCATGTAATGTGCAACCATTAGATTTTAGCTTACAAAAAATGATTTTATCATGTATGTTTTTTCAGATCAAATTATAATAGACTAAACCCTTTTCCTCTATCTCTTTATCCCATCTTCTAGTTAAATAAGTTAAAAAAATTTTTTAAAAAAAGACTGATAAAAGTATTGTTAGTAATGCTATACTTGTTACATAAATGCATACAGCCATCAACAACTGAATAAGAAACAGCTAAACATCTTATAAATGTAATCAATGGAAAAGATGCTTATTTGCTATGTTTGTATTATGTAATCTGATACTAATGTGAATATTATATGCTTTATTATTGGATACAGTTAAGTAAAACATCAGTGTTATCAAAATCATGTTTATTTTAAATATAGTTTTACTTTTTGACTACAGTAAATGGATATATAGTTTGGTCAACAGCATAACCAGTGTCAGCAGTACATATGCTAATTTTATATCTTGTGTATGATGTGACTCCCTTAAAATTAGTTTCAAAAGTCACATGATGTGCGTCTGTGTTCATTCCTCCCTCATCTTTTGAATATGAGTACAGGTTTATCTTAAGTATTTTCATTCTCTTTCACTCCCTTGTCTTTTAGTGGCATTACCACCTTGCTTGGGGTGATTGTCCCCAAGTTTAATTCAGAAGTGCTGGGCTTGACTTTCAGACAAGGGAAGTAACTCAATTGTATTTTGAGTTAGTCATTTATAGGCGAAAGTAATCAGCTTTCCCTAACAAATTTAAAAAAAAATATATCAAAAATTAAATACGTTCACACTCCTTTCTACAGGAGTAGAGGTTTCCCTGTTTCAGATTGGCTTTCTGCTGCTTCTTCCTCCTAAAATCTTCCCTTTCACACCTAGTAACTGCTTGATTTTAAAAAAATTTTTTTTTTTTTTAGTGGCATTATTACCTTGCTTGGAGGGGGTGTATATATATATATATATATATATATAAACATAAACACGCACACACACTGAGTGATGACACTCGCCACTTGGTGTTGACTCTGTACCCACTCTTATATTTACATACACTCTGACCCGGATCTTGAACACATTTACTCATAAATATAGTTTATTTTAAAAGTATGTTTTATTATATATAAAGTATGTGTGTGAATTTAAGTTTTATTCTACTACGATTGAATGAAGTGTAAGTGAAATAAGACGTTTGTCTTTGACAAACTGTTTCACTATAAAACATTTGTATTGAGAAGGTTCTGGAAATATTTCATGAAAAACCTGACTTTGATCAGACATTAGTGGAACTGAGTTTTTTTTTTTTTTGTTAATCTCCATTCACTATTGGATATTTTTATTTTATATTTTTTTCATTATAGTAAAAGTCCCTTTTAAGTTATTAAAAACTAACAAAAATAGTAGTGAATGTGTGTAAGAATTTTGGCAGAGTAGATTTTAATTAAAAATTTATTTGCCTTTTTTGGCTGTATGACAAAATACACTTGGGGCTTTGTATTGAAACTTGTCCGTCATAATACAAGCATTACATTAAGGGTGGTGCTGCCTGTGTCATAATACAATCCCTGAATGACAGTGCCCTTTGTATTAAAAACTTTGAAACAGTATAAAAAAAAAAAAAAGCCAAATATTTAAATATCATACAAAAGTGAGTTTTCAATAACCTCTTAGTGTTATGGCTATTTCAATAATTAATGTGTAGAATTTCTTAATATATTCTACAATACATGAATTACTGGTGGTGAAAGGGTACATACAGCAAATAAGAGACCGATTGATATGCAATGCAAGATAACATTTATTAAACAAAATTAACAAAAAGAAAGTGTTTTTGGTGGGGGGGGGTATTTTGGTGGTGTTGGGGGGGTCTGAGAAGTAAATTACATACAACAAAATGTTTATGAATATATTTGAGTGCAGCTTTCTGTGTGCTAGTGTGAATCATTTACAGCCCTTTTGCTTCAGTATGAAAAGTTCATGTCACATAGTTTGAAAGAGGACATGTATTTATACCCTGGAGCTGCTGCTGATGCAAGGTTTATTAAGGGCTGCTGCTATTGTGTTTAAGGCATTACACTCTTGATATACAAGTATTGTTAATTTCTCTCTCGGCATTTTTCCATCTGAATTTCTGGGATTTATTTACACTTGTAGTATTTGCCTCGTGTTTATCACACCATTTCAGCTGTTGTTCCCTCCTGCCTTCATCAGGTGCTTGTCAATCTGGGTAAAATTCAGGGAATTTTAAACTGGACTCTCTTTAATCTATGGGAGTTAAATTGTTACTGTTCTAACGATGTCTAGGGAACTCTTAATTAGTTATGCTCAGTTAAAGCTTTGCTCTGTTTTGACATTGTCCTGGGTAAGACGATAAACTACGTCCAACAGCAAGGCCTCTGATCAGGAGGCGTTGAGGAGTGTGGAACCACCTCTTAATTGCTGGTGTTCCCAGGTCCACCCTGATTCGGGGTGGTAGCACCTGTTAGGATCCCAGCTATGGGCAAATAGTTAACCTCCAAACTGGGATCAAAACACTATGAAAGTGTAAAAATAGGTTTTAATACCAGAAATACTCTGTAAAAAAAAAAAAAAAAGTTATTACTAGCAATACATTTTTGAAAAAAAAAATATTACCAAGTCTACTTTTTTGAAAGGAAAAAAAAAAATTTTTTTTTTTGAAGAAAAAATATTACCAGAAATAAATTTTTGAAGGGAAATTTTTTTACCAGCAATAAAAATTTTTGTCTGCATTAAATGACCCATTGAGGTTGATATGCCGTAAAACAAAACAAAGCAAACCTGTTTTGACAATCTGTACCACCTGATCCAGGGACTGAAGTCAATTTCTATATCATAATAATGAACCAACGTTTTAATCCACTAGGCTGTTGTCCCATGGTGATACAAACTTGGACGCTGTGGACACTAGCGAACAATAATTGAGCCACACTAAGAATTAGAGAACAATCTCTGGATTTTAAATGAAGAGTTCAGAGTTCAAATTTCCCTGAAGCTTATCTGGACTGATAACCACCTTTTTTGGGAAGGATGGAGCCTTCATAAAGTACTTGTTGACTGCAGCCGAAACCTTGCATATATATATATATATATATATATATATATTACTTTCACGGTAATTGCTACAAGGAGCTGCTTTCGCTGGTTCCTAGGCCTCATGAATTTAAACGTCCTATGGGGCTCGCATCCCGTTCCCACCCCTTCACCGTTGAAACTGTTAGATGTAGACGCCTCTTCTACTCCAATAGCTTCATGTCTCGCACATCTCGCCTGTGGAACTCCCTTCCTTATTCCTGTTTCCCTGACAAATACAATCTCCAACTATTTAAGTGTAACGTCAATCGACATCTCCAGTTGCCTTGATCTATCCACTTCCCTTCTCCACATCCTTTCACCATTCATTCCTATCTGCTCTCGCTCCAAATCTTCTGTAACCCCCTTGCCTTGATCGATCCACTATCTTTCTCCACATCCTCTCCTTTACCACTCCTATCTGCTCTTCCTACAAACCTTCTGTAACCCCTTGCGTGCTAGTGGCCTCCAGCCTTGCTTGGGGTGATAAGCTTAAAAAAAAAAAATAAATATATATAGTGTGTGTGTGAGAGAGGTTAATCCTCTGTTGGGAAATTAATGACAAGTGGGAAAAATTTTTTGTGTCCCTTGTTTTGTCCTCCAGACAGACTTCATTAGACTAAATGGCCAATATAGAAAGACAAGTGTACATTATAGTTCTGTACTAATAGGGAACACTGAAATCTTACATTTTGTATTTTCTTTTTTTGTCTGTTTCCCAAAATCATTAGAATGTTATTCGGACTGAGAACGTTTTAGTACTACTCACTCACTCGCATTCTTTTAATATAATTTTTGTATTAGCCTGTTAAATTGTCTTAATATTAAGCATGGAAGTGGATTATCTCCCCGCCCCCTTAGCAATTATTTTTTATTTCCCTCTCTGTTGCTAACATTTTAAAACTTTGATAACGTTCACTTTTCGTATTTGATGTGCAACCTGTTAGGGTCCCGGCTATGGGCAATTACCCCCACACACACACACACACACACACCTAAACAGAATATTGGCTCTACTTGTTAAATATTTTATTAGGCATTAAAAGCATAATTGGCATTTGAATAATTGACAAATTATCTTATTGTGGTTTTTGTTTCTAGCTTGATTGATATTTAAGTAGGATGCATTCTTCTACAGTTCCTTTCAAATCTCACCCCCTCAAGTTTTTAATTTAATGATTTTTCCTCTCTTCTTCAGGTGGTGAAATTAGCCAGTGAAACATTCAACTACAGTGCAATTGACAAAATGAAAGCCAGAACGAAGAAAAATATTATGGAACGTGTTCCTGCCGTTGGTCGACGTTTTCACAGAATTGGTCTGCCTCCTAAGGTAACATACATACACACACACACATCTATATATATATATATATATATATATATATAGGCACAGTTGAGTAATGGTTAGAGATTCCAATTGAGGAAGTGAAAAGTTACTTTCACTTACGTACAAATACCCATCTCTTCTTCCCCCCCCCCCAGCTGAGTCTTATAGCCTTGGTTGGCAACCAGTCTAGGAGAAGGATAACACTGAATAGAAGGCTTGTTGGGGACCTTGTGACACTTCACCAGTTCTCTGAATTCAGCTCTTCCCAAAAGTGTGGTTCGTTCTGCACAAGAGCCTTCACCATTGTGATAATCAGATCATTTACTAGTTGTCTGGCTGTCCAGTTCTAAGAAAAGATCTGCTCTAGTCATACATCAAAGATGACGGGCGAGTCCAATCGCCCCCCCACCCCCCAAAAAAAACAACTACTCAGTTTCATGCATGATTCAATTGTCAGGTGTTGCTTGAAAACTGTTTTCAGTCTGCACCTGATAATTGCATCATGCATTAAACTCTATTATGTTACTGGTGAGTGGGGGGCTCTGTCATTATATATAAAGCGTGCTGCTAGATTGGCAATTAGGTCTCACCATTTTACTGTTGAAATAGCTAAATGTAACTGCCACTTCTACTCCAGCAATTTTTCTCACACTTCCCACACTTCCCACCTGTGGAACTCTTCCATTTCACTGCTTCCCTGATAACTACAATTTCAAAAAATTTAAATTCAACATCAATCGCTATCTTCTGTCTTCTTGAACCATGTTTATCTTTTGCTAATCCTCTCTATTCTCAGTCTTCTCTTTCACTCCCTGTAACCCCCCTGCGCATTAGTGGCATTGCCGCCTTACTTGGAGTGAAATGTTAAAAAAAATAACACACACATTATGAACACCAACACTCAATGTGTGAGAGTTTTATATTGAGTTGTATTGATGTGAGTTTGTGATGTGACCCTGGGTTTCGTACCCTTGTGATCGTCAGGACGTGAAACCCAGGCTCACAAACTTACATCACTACAACTAAATATATTAGCTCTATCACTGATAGTGAGCACTTTCCAATAAGTACCATGCATATATATATATATATATATATATTAAAAAGAAGAGAAACTGCAAACATTTCTGGTTATAATGTCGATATTTTAAAAAAAAAATATATTGTGCTTTATTTTCCATAATTTTGCTACATGTGTTTCTGGTCTTGTAATCTTCATCAGGCAAAGAGTGGATATTTCCACATATTATTGAAAGAAATTAATTTTTCTAATGTTTTTTGTTTTTCAATATTAGACATCCTTTTTTTGTGTGTTAGTGACCCAAATGTTAGATATATATATATATATATATATATATATATATATATATATATATATATATATATATATATATATATATATCTATATCTATCTATCTCCAAGTCTTAAAAGCCACCCTATTGGGCAACATTTCAGCTAGCTCCTGCAGAGGGCTCTTGATTGGGCCTTTGGTATTTTTTAGGAGTTTTCCAGTCCCTAAATCTTTGCATATTCTCAGCATTGAAAGCTCTTTTGGCTACCATTTGGTCTGGGTTCTCATTTCCTTGCTGCAGCCTTGGCTCTCTTGATTGCAGTCTGGTCCTCTCTTGGCAGAGATTTCTTTTTGCAAGGCATACTGCTGCTGATATGCGATAGACAACAATAAACCTCAAAAGAACTCAAAATTGATCGCTGTATTTAAGTATTGCATTAATATTTAAGTTTACCTTTTAGAACTTCAATGATAATTCTTCTGCCGCCACTTAAAGACAATTTGGTGTACATAGGTGTTTACTTTCCATGCAATTATTTTTATTTCATGGGTGACTTTTACTGGATTTCACAATTTCAATTATTCTCAAATTTATTTCCAAGTTCTAAAAATGATTGTGCAAAAAAATTTGGATAAAAAAAAAAAAAAAAAAAATCACATGCCAAATCAGTTGCAGTGATGAAAACTTGGGATTCCAAAGCTTCTGTAACACAAGCTATTGAAAGTTAGTTGTCCCTTTTAATTAAAAAAGTGTGACACACTAACATTGGTACACACACACACACACACACACACACACATTATTATTATTTCTTTTTTCTTTTTTTTCTTTTCTTTTTTCTTTTCTTTTTTTCTTTTTTTCTTTTTTCCTTTTTTCTTTTCTTTTTCTTTTCACCACATTTGATTTTTAGCTGTTAATGTCAAGCCATAAAAAGACCCTCACCCAGCTTTACACCAACCCACCAATGATTGCCATGCTGAAGGTGGACCAGAACGTACTACTTTTATCTCAACTGTGACTGTTAATATAGACCTGCAACCAGAAATCGACAACGTTCAGTTTGTTGTCACTTGAACACCATTTAAGGACTCTTTCACTTCTCATTTTGTTTCCTTTTGGTCAAGTGTTTAACAGCTTGTGAGACCCAATCTCAGATTTCATTTTTCATAAAATGTCAAACAGTTGAGATTGAGATAAAAAGTAACACACCTCCCCCACCTCTTTGTGAGTGTCCCATTCATAGTGTCACACCAGTGAATTTTCAAGGAAAAAAACAAAAAAACAATTCTTTCTAATTCTGACCTGAATTTTTGATAGGACTAGGAGGGATGTTTTTTAATTCTGATTTATTTGAATTTTTTATTGACTTTATCATCAGAATGTTTCAGCCATTCTATCTTCCAACCTTCTTCGGGTGTCTGTCATAATTGATCATCTGGGAATTTCAAGCTGAATTAGTTCTTGTGATGTTGTTCATCTATTCTATTTAACTAGAAAGAGATCTTTGGCTCAGTCGAAGAAACAAATGACAGATGTCCAACCAATTAAGCTATTTATTTTATTTAACTGCTTGAGTGTTCCTTCGTCTCATCTTCATATCTGGCTTACGGTCACATCATGCTGACACACAAGTTCCTATATGATCACCAAAGTTAAGCAGCTTGGTCAGTATCTAGATGGGTGACCACTTGGAAAAACCTTGTGCTGTAAGCTTGGATGTGCAGGTGGTGTAATGGATAATGGCTTAGAATTGGAAATCGGTAAGCAAAGTTCCAATTCCCGTTAGTTGAGAAAGGTATGAATCCACCTTTCACCCCACCCTCCCAAGCTATGGGTTAGTTAGTACAACTTGTATTTCTAAACCCTCAATATCTCCAAAACAAATTCTTACAATCTAAAAATATTTTCTGGCTTAAAATAAGGTGCAATGGGTTGATAAACCATAAAAAAATGAATCAATCAATGAAATACTAATTAGCTACACAGGCATGTCTTTTAGATTTATTTACATTCTCTTGACTATAAATGTATAGAAACTACCGTGGCCACAAAGTGAGGGATCAGTTTATATATTGATTCTAATATAGAATTGAGCCCCTACTTTATATCCATGTTATTTTCATGTTTATCAAATTTTTTAATTAGGTATGAATCTGCAATCTAAAAATATTTTTCTGGCTTTAAATAACCTGCAAAGTGTTGATAAACCATAGAAAATGGATCAATCAGTCCTGGTATGCACTATCATTACAAGAATTAGATAAGACCAAAATTGGAGTATTGCTTCATACCCCTCTTTTTTTTTCTTTTCTTTTTTTTTAACTGTGAGAACACTAGTATTTATATAAACACTAGTATTCTAATATATTGACCCTTTTTGGTCACCCTAGAATTTTTGTGTACTCTCACTTACATGTATGTAGGGAAACTAATTTTGTTATCAACAAGACAAAAACAAAATTAATCATTTTATTGTTTAATTTTCTCATTTTTTTTTTCTCCTACTTTGTAGGTTGGTTCATTTCAGTTGTTTGTGATAGGCTACAAAGATGCTGACTATTGGTTACGGAGATTTGACAATGAAGCTTTGCCTGAATCCACATCTACAAAATTCCATCATTATTTTGAAAGACTTGTAGTTTTAGATTACATTATCCGAAATACAGGTATGTTGAAGAATTCATTTTTTCAATTTGCTTATTTTGAACTAATTTAGCTTTACTATCAGGGAAAGATCAATATTAGATGACGATTAATTTCAAAATGTTTCAGTGGAGGGGGGGGTCTAATTGAAAATACTCTTGTGTTAACACATTAATGCTACTGTAAAATCTGTCATTCGTGTTCCTTTGTTCTACTGAACTTCTTCCCAGAACTGTTATCTTGTAGCAGAAACTCTCAACTGAATGCTTTTCTGACAACTACAATCTTATCCTACTCATTCTTATAATATTCTTACTTCCCACTCAATCTCACTCAGTAAACCTATACCATGAGTGTCCCTTGTTTCTTAGGTAAACAAACAGCAATATATATTATATACAGGGTGTTTGGACTAATTTTGACAGTTTTTCATATTGGTTTGGAATATCTGTAAACAGTGAATGGCACTGTGAAACGTAATCACAACAATTTTAGAGATGTCAGTGTTAACTGACATGGACGAGTGGAAGCTACCTTAATATGGGACAAGGGTAACCTGTATCATGATGATTCGTGCTGGGCATCAAAATGCCGCAATCGTGACAGCCGCTCAATGCTCTTTAAACACTGTGAAAACAAAACTTGAAATAGAAAGCTGCATGATTACATGACCGAGGCTTGTAGGAAAAAGCGCATCAGATGTTCTGATTGCCACCGTACACCAGAATTCATCAAACAACTGCAGGAGAAAGTGATGGAAGACCCAGGCAAGGGAATATGAGCTTTGGTGTGAGAAATGGGTATTGCAATTTCCACCATGATGCTGGTCTTGAAAGAGAACCTCTGCTATCAGTCATACAAGTGGTGTAACGGTCAACTTCTTACAGAAAAGGCTTGAGAAAACCATCTGACAAAAACAAAGAAAAACCTAAACAAGGTGAAACATCTTGTTGAACCAGGGACAATCTGGTTCTTCTTTGATGAAAAGAATTTTTTTCAGGACCAGCTGCACAGCACCCAGAACAGCAGATGGCTTGCCTACAATCCATATGACATTGCTTGTGTCATGAAGACTAAGTTTCTTCAAATTTTTATGGTCCTTGAGTGTGTCTCCAGTGAGGGTGATGTCATACCACCTCATATTTGAACAGGATCTCAATTTGAATGGCTATGTGAATTTCCTGAACACTCGCCTTGTTTGGAGGGGGTGGCTGCTGGAAGACAATATGTATGGCAGTAAGATTCATTTCCCTGTTGCACCTCCAGGAAGTCAGAAGTGGTTATCATAATTTTTACAATTTCACCAGCCCTCAACATCTGGCCCTCTAACTCCCCCGATTGTAATCCCATGGATTATTGTGTGTGGGGTACGGTTGAGAAAGACACCAGCCACACTGCCAGCTGATCAACAGGATTAAGGAGGCGTTTAAGGCTCTTCCTCGGGACACCAGGAAGGCAGCATGTGCCAGATTCTGGAGTCTGATCGAGGCCATGGTAGATGCTGATGGCAGCTTGAGTGAATTCTTTCGATTACTATAACCTGTATGCCACTTTCAGTTTTTACAATTGATTTTTGGCTTAGATATTCACTTTGTTCTCCTTTTTTTTTCTTTTTTTTTTTTTTTCTTAAAAAAAAACACAAAAAAACTGTCAAATTTAGACCAAACACCTTGCTATATATATATATATATTGTGTTATATTGTCTTTGTTCAAAATACTTGAGAATTTGGAAGGCTGTAGTTAGAAAGTATCAAAGGAACAGAAGACTACATAGAGGAAGCAAAGAAGAGGTTTATTAAATACTCATACACATAGAAACTTGAGTAAATCAACTCCTCAAAACCTACTCTAATATTGCTACTTGCCATATTTATAAGTAGGAGCAGTCCATTGTCAAAATAGTACAGAAGAGCAGGAAGTACACTGAGTCCTCTGCTACAACAAAACAAACGCACATAATCTAATAACAAAAAGAAAAAAAAAATCATTTTAAACTTCTGTCCTGGGTATGACGATAAACTACATCCGCATCCTGGGTAAGACGATAAACTCCGTCCAGCAGCAAGGCCTCTGATCAGAAGGTTTTGAGGAGTGGAACCACCTCATAATTGCTGGTGTTCCCAGGTCCACCCTGACCCGAGGTGGTAGCACCTGTTAGGGTCTCAGCTATGGGCAAATAGTTGACACCCAAACTTGTGTAAAAATAGGTTTTAATACCAGAAATACTTTGTAATAAAAAAAAAATATTAGCAATAATTTTTGAAAGAAAAATTATCAGCAATACTTAAAAAAAAAAAAAAAAAAAATACAAGCCATACAAGCAGCTACACATTCTTTGATAAAAATATGACCAGCTATAGATTTCTTCAAGGAAAAATATTCCCAGAAATAGATCTTTGAAGAAAACATTATCAGCAATAAAAATTTTTGTCAGCATTAAATAATCCATTGACATTGATATGCCGTAAACCAAACCAATTTAAATTTCTAAATATCATTTTATTTTTTTTAATTTATTTACTTCCAAATTTATCTCGAGTTCCACACACATTTTGGGATAACTTTGATACCTTAAAACTGAATGCTGTGCCAATATTGTCAATGTTTAATGATTTGAAAATATAATTACACATACAGAAACAAAGCAGTGGAATGAGAAATGCTGTGATGAAACAATGTATCGTCATTAAAACCAGTTTCACTTAAATTACAGCAGTTCAATAAATTCTTTCTCTTTATACTACTAATAATTTAAGTTATGGTAATGTCTTAGTACTTGTATGAAATAGATGTTTTGTGATTTTGTTGGCTTTGTCTATTAAAAATAACCTTTTTATCACAGATCGAGGTAATGACAATTGGCTAATAAAATATGAGACTGCTGAGACTACAAACCGTGATGTAAGTAAAATAAACTTTATCATTATTTTGCCTTTCTCTATAGGAGGTATTTGAAATCCAGTAATTTAAAAAAAAAATACTGTAGTGGTCATATTTAACTTGTATCCTTGTAAAATCTTTTATCAAAAAAAAAAAAAAAAAAAAAAAAAATCAGTCAGTTTTCATTTTGTGCATAATTTTAGAAATTTTTTTTTTTTTTTTTTTTTTTTTTTTTAAGCAAAAAATAAAAGCAGAATTCTGAAATTAAATAGCTCTGGAGCTTGGCAAATACATTGAGGATTTGTAGATTTTATCCTGGAAATATTCGGATACATTAATAAACTTCCAAACTTAGTCATCAGAAGATTTTATGCAGATAAACAGTTCCTGTCGCCACTTGCTCCTTACTTGCAAACTATGCCTGGCGAAGGCTGAAGAATGAATCGGCTGACATGTCTTAACAGCTGCGATGAAACGAGATTTGAATGTCAGAACAATGTTGGCAATTTCAAAATATCATGTCCACATGCATATCCAGAAGAGGTCCTTTACACACTTTTATTCTTCATATATCTTTGTGGCCGGTAAAGGCTGTCAAGATTGTTGAATAATTCAGTCAAACTGAAGATGGGGCTAAAAATGAATTTCACAACTCGGTTGAGTGCCAGTATATTCTTTCTGTAGTAGTCAGATGATATGCTGTGTTCATTTGCAGTCTTAGAATTTTCTTTGATTTGGCTGTTTCAGCAAAATTTAAGAACAGGCTAGTTTTTTTTTGTTTTTATTTTAATTTGTACCTATAATACTTGTAACTTGTGCTATTTGAAGATATCAGAAATAACCCTAATGATGGATCGTTATATCATTTAAAAAAAAAAAGAAAAAAAAAAGGAAGAACAGGAGGACCATCAACATTAACAGATAGATCTGAAAATCCAACTTTCATGGATGTTGTTAATGATAACCTTAGCATGCAAACATTGACTTATAAGGAGTGCCAGAGAAAAAGCAAAAAATGCAATATGAGCAATGGTAAAAAACGGTTGCTGAAGACATTAGGTTTATAAGACCCAGAAATTCATACACAGATGTCCTCAAGGACACAGGATCAGTGGATAAAGGTGTGACAGAACCCAAAGAGTGTGAGTACAATACTTGGTTAAGGCGGTGGAGAACTTGGAGAGGGGAATTAACAAGGAGATAACTGACATCCACATGGCATGTGAAACTAGAACGGTCTACCCCAGTGAGCGAAATAAAGGGTTCAGTTCGACATTCCAACCACCTGATGAAGGCCAGAGCATACAACGGCCGAAACGTAATAAATATGGCAACAAAGATGAGGACAATAGTCTGAATAATGTAAATAGTGAACATAATACCTCATCTCAGAAATATAGACAGATACTGAAACATTGACTTCTTTTGAAATATCTAATAAGATGATGAAAATAACAAGAGTTTATAATGAGGAATACTTGCAAAATGGTTTTATGAAATGGGTGGATTCTAATGGAAACAACAGGCCTCAATGTTTGATCTGTAATGATGTTCTTTTTAATGAGTTTGAAACTTTCAAAACTAAAAAGACACTTGGGAAAACAGTACAATGAACTTTCAAATAAGCCTTTGGAATATTTTCAAAGAATGAAAGATTTACAGTTATGAGGAAGTTTTTTATCACTTTACAACTGACTTATTATCATTGTGTAGCAAAAGAGAGACTACCACAGACATTAGCTAAAAAGGTTATTCTTCCTTCATGTTGGATATTGTGTGTATTATGCTTGATTAAAAATCTGCCAAAAAAAAAATTAGCAGTAGTACCTGTCTGTGACAATATATGACGACATGCAGAATTTGTTTAAATGCAGGTCATTTAGAAGAAATACTTATTGCAAGACTGCAACCTGATATAGAATCTGACATATATCTAGACAAAAGCACTGATATTGCTAATTGTGCAACACTTTTAGTTTATTTCAAACTAGCAGTATAACCCGCCTTTGACCGGGTCTTTCATTACAGGGAATTTTTGCCGTTCAATTGGAGCAGTTTAAGTTTAAAGTCAGCCCACCCGGAAATCAATATTGGTAACAATTGGGTGCAACTGAGGCACATCCCCAAATGGGGGGCTAACAATTTGTATGGGGGGGTGGCTGAAAAGGGAACTGTATAATAATAATATTATTGTAATAATTTAAACTATTTATTTTTCATAAAGTTTTTATGAAAGATATATATCCAAGAACAAATAGTAAAACATTGCTGAGAATTATAATGGACAGGAAGTAGTGGAGAGCCGTTGTCGCCAACAATTTGGACTCAAAACTGGCACTGAAGAATTATCTATCAAACAAAAAAAATTCCATCAAAATCTAATGAAAACTGTGGAAATGCATAAACAACATCCAATCACACACACATTTTGAGAATTATAGATACATGTCAAAATGATATGTTGAAAGACTTGCTATGCTGTCTAAATTTGACATTGTATACAACTGGTGCAGATGTATTTGCTGCATTAGTGTCCTGTTGGGCAGTATAAATTAAATTTGAAAAACTTCAAAGGGATTACAAGTGATGGGGCAACAAATATGA
Source organism: Acanthosepion esculentum (assembly GCA_964036315.1). NCBI lineage: Eukaryota > Metazoa > Mollusca > Cephalopoda > Sepiida > Sepiidae > Acanthosepion > Acanthosepion esculentum. The sequence goes on from OZ038497.1 coordinate 13,649,018, forward strand.
CCAGAAAAAAATAGCAGTGTTATTAAAATATTTTGGGATGCAGCTGATAACAATGCAATTTGGAATCACCGTTTTAGGCACCAACAAGCATTGGTATCAAAGAGACTTTTGGAGAATCTTAAAGTATTGAAAAGTGCAGTTAAGATTTGTAAATTTCATCAAAGGAAGCTCACTAAATAGTAGAATATTTGAAATTGGAGCCCAATACATCCCCCCCCCCTTACTGTATCACATAGAAGTTCATTGGTTGTCACAAAGCAAACTTCAAGGAAAAATCAGCAATATATTTCTTCATATTTGAATATATTGAAGGGTTTCAGAAAATGTTGGAGCAATGGCAAGGAAAACTTAAAAGTGATCATCTCTCTCGTTACGTTTCCAACATGGTTACGACACACTGCTGAGATTATTGTCAGCAATGACATATTAAGAATTCAAGATCTTGTCACATCTCACTTTCCTATCTCGAACTTCAATAACTATTTCCATGAGGAGAAATTTCAATCTGTGAAGAAAAGTCTTTGTATAAAAAAAAAAAATCCATTTGCTTTTTCAGTCCTGAATCAGTAATAGTTAAGCTTGTTAGCAGAAGCTGAATTGCTACATCTTAGTTGTTCCTTCACACTTAAGAATGATTTTGAGAAATTAAATTTGTTCTCATTTTGGCTTAAGAACAAAGGAATTTCCACTACTGATTAAAAAAGACTATTACTATTGCTTTTTACAACTACTTGTGTGAACAGGGATTTTCTACATGAGACAAAAAACAGAAACGATGCTGCTCCTGATATTGAATTCAGCTGCTTATAAACAAACACATCTATCTCATTAAATGATTTTTTTTTCTTTCTTTTTTTTTTTCCAAAAATTATATTACTTTACCTTTGTGTGTCAGAATTTCCTTTTTTAAATTTGTTTTTCTAAAAGTAATAATTTTATATTCATCCAAATTTATACAAATTGATTCCAATATGTGTGGATCATAAATATACACATAAACTGTTGATGCTAAATAAACCTAGTGAACAGTTTGTCTTTGATTTATTACACATAGGTATAATAAGTCACAATACAAAATATGGTTCTTGCTGTGGTTTGCACTAAAAACAAAATAGTTTGAAAAATGTTGCCATAAAGGTTGATATGCTGCTAAATGAAAAAAAAAAGAAAGTGAAATAGAAATAAGCTAATTATTTGATTTTAATTGATATCTATTATCAAAAGATTAATGATCTTAAAATTATTGACTTTATAACTTGTAATTGAAATGCTAAGTGTTTTCGCTCTTGTCTTCTATTTTTGTGAAATTAATAACCGTCTTTGCTTGGAATAAATTATTTCAAGTTGGATGTTTTGGCTTCTTGAAATTTAAATTTATATTTTCTCCAATTATGCCAAAAAAGGTACATGGGAATATTGTCCAGTAATTTCAATGATTTTTTTTTTTTTTTTTTTAAAGGGTGGTGGGGAATGTAATTATTTTAAAAAGAAAAAAATCATTTATTACGGATTGAAAATTTTTCATCCACTTAGTTTTAAAAGGAGGCACTTGATTAAAATCTAATAATAAAAAAAAACACGTTTGCATGATGAAGCTGATTTACTCAGGATTTTTTCATTTTAATTCAAATCCAAGAAGGAAATCTATTTGATAGCATATAAGGCCTCACCTTTCCCCTGCCCCCCACAAAAATATGTGGTTCAAAATGACTCTCACAAGTTTTCTATGCAAACTTCAACTATCTGGTAGGATAATATTTATCCAGACAGCATAGATGACCTGTACCTAGACTAATTCTAGATTTTCTAATTTAATATAATTAGATCATTGGATGAGGAGGGTACATGAGTTCAAATACTTTTTTTTAAGCACCCTAGCTTTTTCTCCCCCTCTCAAATAATTAAATTGTACCAACACTTTAATTCAAGCTTGGAGCATTTAAAAAAAAAAAAAAAAAAAAGAAAAAAGTAGTGATTGAAATTAGATGTGGCGGAAGATATATATATATATATATATATATATATATGGTGAAATTGTGCTACTGTTTATCAGGAACTAAATATAAGTTTTAAAACTTTCTTAAAATATATTTTAAGGTATGCTATATTTATGGGTTAAAGTGCTCAATATCTCTGATATATTTTGGGAAAATGATATCAATTTTTATGTATCGAGAACAATTTTAGGCAAATTTATGAGAGGAAATTTTTGCGTTATGCGTTTTTCTTCTTTGGGACTTTGATCAAATTAAAGTGATGGTTATGTTCCTATGACTGCACATTTTTTCTTTTTTTTTTTTTTTTGTTTCGCATATCTAACCAAAAAGCTGAATTTCATTTTAGTTTCTTTTTCTTTTCATTTTGATGTTTTTTGTCATTAAATAAC